>LR738711.1:452246998-452748341 GCA_902687465.1 Secale cereale | reverse complement strand
GGGGGGGGGGGGGGGGGGGCGAATGCGAGTAGTTGGTGCACTGGGATAGCACAGAGTACCGATTTGACCAGTGCCAGGCGCCCAGGTTTGGTCATCAGCCAAGCCTTCCAGGATGGGAGGCGCGCGGCAACCGCGTCGACCATGGGCTGCAGTTGGGCGGCAGTCGGACGGCGCGTGGACAGGGGGATGCCAAGGTAGGTGATGGGGAGTGTCACCACCGGGCAGCCGAGGTGCGCGATCTTCTCAGCAGCCGCCTGGTCGCCGTGTAGGACAGTAGCTGAGCTCTTGGCGAAGTTCACCTGGAGACCAGAGGCTCTGCCGAACAGGGCGAGGATCTCCCTAACCGCGGCAACGTCGTCAGCCGTGGCATGGCAGAAGATCATGACATCGTCGGCGTATAGGGAGATCGCCGGTATGTTCCGTTGCGGGTGTAGCGGCTGCAGGATGGCCAGGCTGTTGGCGCATCTCAAGAGTCGTCCAAGAGTGTCGACGGCGAGCACGAAGAGCTGTGGGGACATAGAGTCACCTTGCCGGAGCCCTTGTCGATGCCAGATGGGTGGTCCGGGCTCGCCGTTCATGAGAATGCGCGTGCCGGAGGATGACAGGAGGATGGCTGTCCATTCTAAGAACCGGTTTCCAAAACCGTATTGGCGCAAAACCTCGAAGAGGAATGGCCAAGATATGGAGTCGAAGGCGCGCGTGAGGTCCAGTTTGAGCATAACTCGCGGAGCTCCCAGTCGGTGTAGCATCTTGAGCGACTGCTTGACGAGGACAAAGTTGTCGTGTAAGCTTCGTCCAGGGATGAAGGCATTCTGGTTGCGGCTGACGAGGCGGTTAAGCTTGGCGCTGAGGCGTATCAAGAGCACTTTGGAGAACAGCTTGGCCACTATGTGGATGAGGCTGATCGGCCTATAGTCGCGCAGGCCGTGGGCGGCGGCATGCTTGGGGAGCAGCGTCAGCAGCGCCTGGTTCAGCTTGTTGAACCCTCTTCCTCGCAGGTCATAGAGCTGTTGGAACACGGCGAGGAAGTCCTGCCTGATAATGCTCCAGCACGCGCGGAGGAACTCCGCCGTGAAACCGTCGGGACCCGACGCTTTGTGCGCGGGGAGGCGCTTGACTGCCTCCCATATCTCCTCCATGCTGAATGGCTCGTCCAGGTCGGCGAGGTCCGCCGGCTCGATGAGCTGTGACAGGTCCAGGGAGTGCTCACGGTCGGCGGCGGTGCCGAGCAGGGCGTCAAAGTGGAGGAAGGCCACCTGCGCCATATCAGCATGCTCCGTGAGGACTCGGCCATCCGCGGCGAGGCTGAAGATGCGGTTCTTCTGTTGTCTAAATGAACACTGCCGGTGGAAGAAACCCGTGTTGGCATCTCCGTCTTTAAGGTTGGCTATGCGGGAGCGTTGACGAGCGATCGTGCGTTCCATGGACGCAAGTCCCAAGTAGGAGATCTTGAGTTGCTTGCGAAACCAGGCCTCCGAGGGCGAGAGGGTACGTGATTCCTGGGCCTTGTCAAAGCATGAGATGAGCTTGCGGGAGATGGCCAGCTTGGCTTTGATGTTGCCAGTGGATTTGGAGCTCCAGCTCGTGAGGCAAGTCGCCGTTGCCTGGAGTCGTAACATGAGGCGACGGAAGGGGTCGGTGTGGTACGTGGAGCCCCAGGCCATGGTCACCGCCTCCTGGAACCCATCCAAACGCAGCCAGAATTCCTCAAAGTGGAAACGCCTTTGAGAGATGGGCACCGGCGAGCAGTCAAGCAGCAACGGAGAGTGGTCGGACACAACGGACGCGAGGCAGCGTAGGTGGCATCCGCCGTGCGCGTCTTCCCAATTGGAGGTGCAGAGCACGCGGTCAAGGTGCACAAGGGTCGGCGGGGTCTGCTCGTTCGACCAGGTGTAACGCCGCCCATTGAGATAGATCTCCTTGAGCGTGAGGTCATTGGTCAGGCGGCGGAATTTTCCCATCATCCGTCTGTTGACGTTGCCGGTGCTCTTGTCTTCATCGCGGAGGATGAGGTTGAAATCGCCACAAGCAAGCCATGGCTCCGGACAAACCGCCCTTATCTCGCGGAGCTCCTGTAGGAATGCGATCTTATCGGCGTCGTTCTGCGGCCCATAAACCACCGTAAGCCACCATGGTGTTCCGGTGGTCGTGGACACTTTTGCGGTGATGGCGTTTGTGGTGAACATTGGGTCCGTAATGGTTACGGCCTTGCTCTTCCACGCGAGCAGGATGCCACCCCGTGTGCCATTGGCTGGGAGATATGTGTAGTCGTCATACTCCGAGCCAAGGGTGTCAAGGACAACGGACGAGCAGAGCAACTCCACCTTCGTTTCTTGCAAGCATACAATGGAGGCCCCGGTGGTGTCCAGGAGCGATCGGACGGCATGGCGGCGAGCCCGCGCGTTGAGGCCGCGCACATTCCAGATAGCTATCTTAAGGCTGTGATCCATGGGAACAGGATCGACGGGTAGCAGGGTCTAGGCTAAGCTAGCTTTCGCACATGCTGTCGACACGTGCCGCGGGGGTCGCCGGCGACGCCACACAGGCTGGGATATCACGATCGACCAGCGCAGCGATGGCCTTGAGGACCGTCAGAGAGATAGGCGCTGCAAACATATCGTCGTAGGCCTTCATCTCGGCAGCGGTTATCTTTTGGTTGATGCCAATGATCCCAAGCGTGCGGAGGATCTGGACTTGGGCCCGACGCTCGGTAGTTGGAGGCACGCCTGTCGGGCATGAGGTGGTGGCCGAGCGTCCACGGCGGGGGGCGAAGTTGAGCGACCGTCGTGGCTTCTTCCCTGGCGCCGGCAAGGTGGCGTTCAGATGCTTTGTTGCGGCGGCCAGGAACTCTCCCAGCGTCCAAGTCTGGGGCACAATCCGTGCATGCGATCGACGCAGCGTGATAGGCGGGGATGCGAAACGGCTTGGGGTTGGCTCGCATGGGCTCGGGACATGCATGGCCCCGTGGGTGGGCGTGGGCGGTTCATCAGTGGGCCGCGTCGGGGAGGGATGGGCCACGGGCCTTTGCCGGATCGTGATCGGGCGCTGCAGGCTTTGTACAGGCGTCGACGTAGAGGCAGCAGGGGGGCAGCCTTGCGCGGCGACAGGGGAGCTGGCGCCATCGGGTGGCCCCGCCCTGTCAAAGGCAGCGCGCGTGGCGGCTGGCTCCGTGGACCGGTCAACGGAATCAAGCCCCACGTTGTGGTTGGGTGGGGTGGGATTCCCGCTTTGTCCCGACAGGATAGCCAGCTCGACTGGTTCCCCCTGCTGTGAGGCGGGTACGTTGCTGGCCAGCGCCAGATCCCGACAAGCGGGGGCGTCAGGCATGGCAGGGAATGGCCCCGCAGGATCAACGTTGGGAGCGATGCTGGCCGCCAGATGTGGGGTCGTGGACGGTGCCGGGTCTTCCACGGCCATAGCGTGGTCGACACGCGTCCCGACCGCGCTGGGCTGGGTGTCCTCAGCGACGGCGTCAGCACAGCGCGTCTGGCCCGCGGCGGGGCACAGCCTTTGCTTTCCTCTGCTTTTGCCACTTGTGGGGCGGTGACGCTGGCGTGGGGCCCCTTGTTGACCTGGCCAGGGAAGCACGCCAGCCCGTGGCGGGATTGTGGGCGGCGCCGTACCAGAGTTGGTTGGCCACGCCGGCGACGTGGAGAGACCGTCCGCGCGTGCGTGCCTCCCGGCGCGCCAGCCCAAGTCATCCATCGCCATGCCGTCGGAGCGGCCAGGGGGTGGAGCGTCCATGCGCCTGCGCTTGCGGCCGCTGCGACGTGCGCGCCCACGGCCACGGTCGGGGGCGGGGTCGCGATCCTCGCCGACGCCGTGGTCGCCGTCCCGGCCGGTGCCCGGCGGCGCGAAGGTGGGCGGCGCCTTGATCATGGTGGCACGGGCCAGCGCGATGGAGATGGGATACGTCAGCGTCCGGATGGTGGGAGCGTCGGAGCTCAGGGGTGCCGGCACCTGCTCAACCACTTCCAGAATGGCCACGCGCCGGATACCGGCTGGATCATGTGTGCGCCCGGGCAGACGGAAGGTGGCGAGGTCGGCGCGGGAGCGAGTCTGAGGGTGGAGGCGCTCAATCCAGCAGCTATGCCCCAGGATGTGTTCTGCGGTGGACAGGTGCCATGCATGGGCGGGAACGCCGCGCAGCTCGAGCTCGACCTGGTATTCAAACTGGCTGGATCCGGCGTGAGCCGGCTTGCACCACGGCCGCATCGAGAGGGAGAAGCGGGGCGAGTGGATGAAGTGGTCGCCGGCGAGTCGTTCCTTGGTGGACAGCGAGCTGAAGAGGATCAAGAAGTCCTCGGGGTGGTGCCGGTGGACGGTGAAGTCGCCGTCGGCGAGGTCGAAGGAGTCCAGGAGCAGCCTGGCCACCGCGTCGGGGGAGACGGACGGGCGGTTGCCGGTGATGGATGCCACCATGGCGCGGCCCAGGACGAACTCCGCGTCTTCCATCTCCACGGTGCGCGGCACGATGACACGCACAGGCTCAGGCGAGCGCGAGTTGGCCGCCGGCGCCGCCAGAGCAGCAGCGGGGACATGCTGCGCGGGGGCAGTGGCAGCCGGAGGCGCCGGGAGCGCGGGCGGCGTCCGAGGGCACGTGGTGGTGGCGGGGTTGGCGTGCGGTTGGCGGCGCTGCTCCGCGTCCCGACGGCGCAGGTCGCAGGAGCGGGAGTCATGGCCGAATTCCAAGCAAGTGCGGCACCTGATGTCGTTAGTACAGTCGCGTACACGGTGTCGATGGTCCAGACAGCGGAAGCAGAGGCCAGCAATCTCCTCAGGGGAGGGGCTCCGCCGGCGGAGCGGGGGAGGGCTGGGGGTGTGCACCTCGCGCGGACGGCGGCGACGGTTCCTGCGCCGTGGCCGCTGGAAGCCGTCCGCGTCGACGACGTCTCCGCCTGAGACGCGGTGTATCTCCGAGCGTGGGACGAGGCGGTTCTTGACAGGCTGCCTGGAGCTCTCCGCCGTATGGTCGAGGGAGGACAGCGCGCCCTGTCGCAGCGGTGCCGGTGGAGGCAGGGTGGCTCGGGCGACGTCGCTGTACGAGCGCGCCGAGGACTCGCTCTCCGAGCTGAGCCAGCGGTCGCCGGAGGACACGCGCTCGCCGGAGAGGGTCGCACGACGGTCGACAGGGTCGGTGCCGAGGGCCGCCATGGCAGGGGCTAGGGGAGAGGGGGAGGGCAGGCGGCGGGGATGCAGCGGCGGCGAAGCTAGGCTAGGCGGAGCGGGGTGGGAGCGGGGTGGGTGGGAGCGGAGCAAGTTACCTCTACATAAGAGGTCTGAGATAAAAGTGTCCCATCCGAACACGACACCGTACCCTATCTACACATTGTACGACTCAAAGTCCAACTGTAACCTACCTTGTACAAAATATTCGACACAATTCCAACAGACTGTAAGGCCATTTGTCTTCCAATCACATGGTTAAGAGTGCATTTTAATCAAAAGAACATGCTTACTGTTAATCTAAGACAAACTGAGAAAACAAAGACCTACCTAGAGACATACTTGTCTGTCCCGTGAAGACTGGGGTCCCACGGATCCGTCTTGCGTGGGCCGCGGCAGCCCCGCCAACGGGCGGACACAGGCCCGTAAACTACAAGACTATGCCCCTTCCGAGGTGGCATGCAGAACTTCGTAGAGATTCAAGGCTATGGAAGGCAAGCTCCAAGGTGGAGGTAGCCGCCTCACTGCCAGCAAGTGGTTTGAGGATGGCAGCGCTCCGGCTAACCACAACATCCAGAAGGTGACCCATACCACCACCTTGCCTCCCGGCAATGTGATGGTATTCAGATCTTTGTCAAAACTCGTCCTGAAGGTACATAACTTTGTGAAGACACTCGCCGGCAAGATCATCACATCTTAGGAAGAGCTCGCCGACACTATCGGCTACGTCAGGATCCAGTTCAACACAGGGAAGAGCTTCTTCCCTAGAAGATCCTTCCAGTCGTCTGCCTCCCACGGACAATCCGCCGTGAGACCCGCCAACGACCCGTCACAGTGATGGAACTGCTCATATCTATAGTGGCCTAGACCCGCAGCGACCAGAAATAGCTTAGGGCATGCGGTCAAGCATGCACGGCCTCCCTTGGAGGGCAAGTTCCGTGCGCAGTGGCAGTGGCTAACTCCTGCATGTGTGCCACTTGTCGGTGCATGCAACAGTGGCAGGCGCGAAGTCAACAAAGCTGCCCGGATGGGACGTGCATCTACTCCTGGCAACGGAATACGATGAGACGACACGTGCCTCTTACATTTAATGTGTTAGGTGCTCCACTGTAAAACTACCATATTTACTGCCTTATAGCAATTGTGGCCACCCCTTGGAACTATAAAAGGAGGTCCGAGCTACCTAGATCAGGGTTCGACCCTCAGCAAGTCTACACCCACGTACTAGAGCCCGTTTCTTAGTCCCGGCGGCACCGGGACCAGTCCGCTAGCCTGCAACGAGTGTCCTGCCATGGGTGGAGGGGGAGAACTCCCGCAATTGGCATCACGGCCATCGAGATAGTTCACCATGCCATGGCCACTGGCGATCGCGTGCGGAGCCACCCCTCGCAGGAGCCCGGGAATCCCAACGGCGCGGAAACCGCTACACTTCCTCCCCCTCTGCGACGCTCTGCGGATCCGTCGCAACCGACCGGCTCTCGCCACCCATCACACGAGGTCGGCCACCGGCTCTCCATGCGCGGAGCTGCGAGCGGAGAGCACTCTTGGACCCATGCCTCATAGCATGACTCGTAGCATCCGTACGACGGCCGCGCGCCATGGGGATCGTCCGCCATGCGGAGAGGGAGCTGGCGCCGCTAACCGACGAGCGGCGCCACCTCCAGGCATCCGCGGGCCAGAAGACGCGCTTGCAGCTATGCAAGCCCATCTCCAGTTCTCGCCCGTAGCACCCAAAAACGAGTCGCGCCTCGGCGCCTGGGCTAATAAGATGGTAGCTCTCGTGGATTACGCCCGCGATAATCCCACCCCGGCGCGTTCCCCAAAGTCAGAGCGGACGCGCGCTTCAGCTCGCGACCCTGCCGCCTCGGGCCGTAGCCATGGGCATTCCGGCAAGGTACAATCCGCTCCGCAAGAACCACGAGGCGAGGATCGTTTCTGTCGTCGAGATGAGCGACACGAATGGCGTGCCGCAAGGCGAGACGATTGACACTCTGTCGCATCTTCGTCACCGCCCTACAACCGAGACCACCGCAACAACCTCACCTATCGGCGTGGCAAAGACGCCTGCGTCCGGATGGAGCGTTGCCGGGCAAAGGACGATGTGTAGTTCTCGTGAACGAGCTAGTGTTGTATGGCCCGGGTTGCCTTGTGTTCGTACCCGGGCTGCGTCAAGTGGTCTGGCCGCCCAAGTTCAAGCCCAGCGTGCCCGTTGAGTACGATGGCAAGACTAATCATGTCGAATTCTTGCACGTGTACATCACCATGATGCACGCCTCACGGCCTAACGGCACGGCTATGGCCCCATTGGCCTCAAGCCCAATGTCAGGTCCTGGTTGATGAACCTCCCGGCTGTATCTGTCTGCTCCTGACACGACGTATGTGATCAATTAGTTGGGGCTTCCAAGGTCGATTCAAGGGCCCGGGGAGCAAGAGTGATTTGCCCCTTGTTCATAATCCAGGCTAGTCCTTGCGCATGGACATCCAAAGATTCGGCCAGGTACAACAAGCATTCCCAACATCGATAACACAACAGCGATTGCCATGTTCCACGCGAACGTGCAGAATCCCAAGATGCGCGAGAAGTTGAACACGCACCAAGTGCGCACTATATACGAGCTCTTTCAGCTGGCTAATAAGTGTGCGCGCGCTGAGTCAAGTAGAAGGATTCCCAAGGAAGCTCCCGTTGACAATGATGTAGCCAGGACATCCGGTAGTCCCAGCAAGAAGAGAAATCATAAGCATAAGCAGGGCTCGCTCCTGGCCACAGAGCCTGATGCCACGAAGCTCAAGGATGGTGAACAAGGGGGAGATTTAGCTGTTGTTGATCACAATGCCGTGGTGCATGGTCCACATGAGTGCCACACACGACCTCAAGGATTGCAGGGAAGTGAGGACACTCGCCGAGGAGCAGCGCAACGATTGGCAAGAAAAGAAGAATTGTTGTCGTAGGAGCTCAATGCACTACAGACTAGTGTGGAGGCCACGCAGCCACTCAAGTGGTCCGCCGTCCCGATCACGTTCGATGTCGGGGATCACCCCGACTGCACAGCGGGCGTAGTAGTCTCGCCCTACAATCAACAACATGCGCTGGCCTTAACCTCCTCTCCGAGAAAGTCTTCAAGAAGATGCAAATCCTGGCAGAGCATCTTCGCCCCATGCGAACGTTTCAGGGAGTGATCCCAGAATCCACTCAGCCGTTGGGACAGGTTACCTTACCGGTCACATTCGGCAATCCCGACAACTTTCGCACAGAGAGCATCACTTTTGGCACTTTTGTCTTGGCACTTTTGGTGTGGCTGATACCCCAATTCCCTACAACGGCATACTAGGGCGGCTCGCATTGGCCAAATTCATGGTGGCATCTCATTATGCCTACAATGCCCTCAAAACTGACAAGAAAGATGCCATTTACTCTGTGGAAAGGTTGTACCGGATGGCAACGGAATACGACGACACGTGCCTCTCACATTTAATGAGTTAGGTCCTCCACTGTACAACTACCATATTTACTGCCTTGTAGCAATTGTGGCCACTCCTTGGAACTATAAAAGGAGGTTAGTGCTACCCAGATCATGGTTCGACTCTCAGCAAGCCTATACACCCACATACTAGAGCCCGTTTCTTAGTCCCGGCGGCCTCGGTAACGGAAACCATCTCTTGTAATCTTTGTTCATCACATCGAGTGAGCAAATCCAGCAAGACATAGGGTGTTACGCTTCCCAGCGGCCTGAAGCTGGGTAAACATCACCATGTCGTAGAGGTAGGGTTCGTGCATCTCTTCGCCCCTCACCGAACCAAAAATGGGGGCATCCCTTGCTCCCCGGTGTTGTGTTCCCAGTCCCACACGCGACAATACTTGAGTGACCTTGTCGAAAGTACTACAAACTAATATGGGGACAATTCAATTCAAGTGCAACGTTTTATTTCCATCTAGCATAATCAATTTTGACCTTGCAAAGCATGCTAAGTCTAAAACAAGTAAGTTCGAATTCCAATAATTGCCATGATAAAAAATTGCTTCTTCAGTGTTTATATTATCATGTATAACTCATGAAAGTAAGTTGATGTCACATACCAACAATTTCATCAATTATCGATGTTAGGCTACTAGAATCAAGTTCATCTTCTGCTATGACCCTTGCTCCCATGACATCTGCCATGATATATGCATTTTTCGTTTGATGGTCATCCACAATTGTCGGTAAGGGTATCTGAAAGAAAGAGGAAACAAACGATCTGAACAAATTTGCATGGACAAATTTTGAGAAAAAAGGATAGAACGTGTAAGTTGTAACATGTACTGTAGTTTGGTTTGCAGTTTGTGGCCAATAAATGCACATTATTAGTCCACCTTTTCTATTAACTTAAAATAAAAAATACTTTCAGCAGCAGATAGGTCTTTGGCACAGCATGACGGCATTGGTCATTTTATGGGCCTGAGAAGTGAGAAGACCTTTCTAGTTGCTGCACTCCAAATATGTTACTATATGGTTATTCTTGAAAGCTTTGACACAACTCATAACATCAATTTCATTAGAACATCCAAGTTTTTTTTTAACACGGCAAAGAGGAATTGGTTTTAAAATATGCAAATTACTAAACATGAAAGTTATAATTTGAGCACAACAAAGGTTAACCTGGTTACGTTCTGTTGTTAAAAGATAAATTAGGTACATATATAGAAAACAAATGGAATTACATAACAAGTAACTTGATGTGATATATGATACCAGAATTGCCGGTTTCCCAGTGACCAATATCTCAGTGCAAGCCACAGAACCAGCTCGAGAAACGACAACATCAGTAGCAGCATATGTCATGTCCATTTCATACAAGAATCTTCACATGAAGAGATACGATAAATCAGTATGGAGAACTCACAATAAAGCTTGGAAAACAAAAATAATTCAACCAATACCATATCTGCTCTGCTAGAGCATTACACAAATGCACATTACAAAATATCATGGGCTGCCAAAGATTCATACCATGTTGTTGGAATTAAAATCTGCAAATACAGACTAAGTTGATGCAGCACCGAACCAACATCATGATTTGAGAACGGATTCGAGTTACATAACAAATCAGAACTAGAAAGAGTGTTATTTCTTTCTTTTGTCAGTCCACTTTGATAATAGTGTTACTACTGCAGGGGAATTCGTCAGAAAGAGGAAATGTCACAATACTCTCTACTGCACCATTATTCTGAGCTATGGTCAAATTTGGATCAAGTACCATGTAAAGGTTTTGTTGCCAATACACCTAGTTTCAGAAGAAGTGGACATGGGCTATGAGATCATAACACAGAAATGGTGTCGTAATGCTATCTGTGGTGCTTGTAGGAACATCACAATCATGTCTTCTGAAGCAGCACAAAGGTTGTGGAGGAGCAACTCCACCTTGCTGCTACAATGTGTACAGCACAAGTGTTGAAGGAACAACTTCAATGTGCTGTACTAGATATCGCTCTAGAGGCGAATGTAGGCCGATATGGCAGCAAGAGTTCAATCCAGAACTCCTAGAGCACAAGATCTACTCCAAGATCTTAGATAAGACAATTTCTATTATAGGTAGTTCGTACATAGTCTGGGTTCCAAAGTAGAGGTGAGGACCTCTATTTGTAGGGTTTTGGGAAGCCTTCCCATACTTCTACTTATAGCTGGAACACGCTAGAAAACATTATTTAGGATTCACCTCCCTACTCAAAGCTATTTATAACTAGAGAACTCTGGAAACAGTAGGTAGGTTAAAGAAAAAAGAAATACTACACTAGAGTGGAAGTATCTAGATGTAGCCAAGCAGATCTGGCATATGTTTTTTTTCTCATCTATTGTTCCTCAGCATTCTCCCCTGGTTGTTTGGAACTCGCCCTCGAGTTATCGTCATAGAGCGCTTCTTCTGGATGGTAGAGAGTCAGTCCGCAACATTGAAAGTGTTGGATATGCCCATGTCGCTTGGAAGATCTATCACATAAGCATTATCATTTATCTTCCTCATGATAGAGAAGGGCCCAAACCTTCGCTGCCCAAGCTTCCCCTTAACACCTAAAGGCAGCCTCTCTTTTCGGAGGTAGACCATCACCTTATCACCAACTTGGAATGATTTTAGACTCCTTTTGAAATCGGCAAGTTGTTTATATTTCTGATTTTGCGCTTTCAGAACACCACGAATCTCTTCAAATAACTCGGTGTAATTATCAGCAAAGGACAATGCTGATTTTGAGTTTCCCCTTGATGGTAGCTTCACCAGGTCCACCACATGTGTTGGAACTTTTGTGTACACAATGGTAAAAGGGCTCCTTCCTGTGAATCTATGCTTGGAGTTATTGTAGGAGAACTCTGCAAGAGATAAAGCCAAATCCCATTGTCCCTTTCTTTCTCCACCAATGCAACGGATCAGATTACCCAAAAACTTGTTCACCACTTCCGTTTGTCCATCTGTTTGTGGATGAGCGATGCTAGAAAATTTCAATTCAGTGCTGAATTGCTTCCACAAGGTGAGCCAAAATGCAGCAAGAAACTTGCTATCACGGTCTGAGACGATGGACCTTGGTACTCCATGAAGTCTGACCACTTCTCGAAAGAATAGATTTACCACATGATGAGCACCTATTGTCTTGCGGCATGGGATGAAATGAGCCATCTTAGAGAATATGTCCACGATCACAAACACGGCATCACTCCCTCGTCTTGTTCTTGGCAAGCCCAGGACGAAGTCCATAGAGATGTCCTCCCATGGAGCGACAGGGACGGGCAAAGGCATGTATAACCCTGTGTTCCGGACTTGGCCTTTGTAGGTTTGACATATAGAGCATCGCTGAACAAACTTTCCAGCATCTCTCTTAGTTATGGCCAAAAGTAGCGAGCTTCCAGGTTAGCGATAGTCTTGTCCCGTCCAACATGGCCACTAAGATCACTTGAATGGAGCTCTCTAACCAGCTTGTCGTGTAGGGAACTTCTTGGAATGCCAAACGATCATTTTTGAAGAGATAGTCATCTTGCATCAAATAGTCATCACCTAATGGTCAGCCCCTTGCGTGCTTTACCCAAACATGGCCAAAGTCTTCATCACCCTCATAGAACTCCTTTCTTTGATCCATGCCCGGAAGTTTAGCTTCAAAAGTCAAGAGGCATGCACGAAGACTCAAAGCATCGGCCACTCTATTAGTGGTTCCAGATTTATGCACGATGAGATAGTTAAACCTCTCTCGATATGTTGCGCATGTCGCTAGCATGCGGTCAACATGCTTTTGATTTCTAAAATGCTTCAAGGATTGATGGTCACTATATACAATGAACTCTTTAGGCAGCAAATAAACTTCCCAAGTTTTCAAGGCTCTGAAAACGGCATATAATTCTTGTTGATAGATGTCCATATCTGTCTAGCTTCACTTAACTTCTTACTAAAGAAAGCAATGGGCTTCCTTTCTTGAGATAGAACAGCCCCAATGCCTACTCCACTTGCATCACACTCCAACTCAAAAGTCTTGTTGAAATCAGGTAGCACCAAGACAGGAGCTTGTGATAGTTTTCGCTTAATCTCATTGAAACTAGCTTCAGGTGCTTCTGTCCATTGGAACTTTCCTTTCTTCAAACACTCAGTAATTGATGCCATGATAGTGCTAAAATTCTTCACAAATCGCCTATAGAAAGTTGCAAGGCCATGAAAACTTCTTAGCTCAAAAATGGTCTTCGAAGTTGGCCATTCTCGGATTGCTTCAACTTTAGAATCATCAACACGAATACCATCACATGTTATGACGAATCCTAGGAAAAGAAGTTGTGTTTGCAGGAAAACACATTTCTTCAAGTTGACGCAGAGCTCATTTTCCCTTGGTACTTCTAGCACCTTTCGAAGTCTAGAGGTATGGGAGATAGTTGACATAGTTTTCCCCTCCTCCTTAGAGGTATTACCTTCAGTTTGGTATGGTAAAATAATGATCTTTCTCTTGTTCCAAATGAAAGAGCAAGAATTTTCCTTGCCCTTGTGTGTAGTATCCACATCAAATTGCCAAGGTCTCCCAAGAAGAACATGGCTAGCGTCCATATCAACTACGTCACACAACACATTTGAGCGATAATGCTTGCCCAAAGAAAGTGGCAGCTTGCATTGTTTGGTGATCCTCATATTCACTCCTTTCTTGATCCACCCAATAGTGTAGGGGTTTGGATGATCATGAGTATCAAGCTTTAAATGGTTCACCAACTTCTGGGAGATAAGATTCTCGCAACTGCAACTATCAATCACTAATTTGCATACCTTGCCATTCACTGTGCTTTTTCTCTTAAATATTTTCTTCCTTTGTGTGTCGTCAGGTTGTGGTGTGGAACATGGGAGACGCTGAATCACACATACCACCTCTTCACCTTCTTGACAAACCTCTTGTCCCTCTACATCTTCAGATTCGTATTATTCCTCATTGCCTTCACCATCATGGATAGTTGTGTTAACAAATTTTCTTAGTGGGCAACCGCTGGATATGTGTCCCTCATTACCACATTTATAGCACTTTGGGCCTTCATTTGCCTTACCATTGCCTCTAGTTTGCTTCGGGATGGGTCGTTTTGCTTTTGGTGGAGCTGTCTTTTTCTTCCACTCTATTAGTGTGATCCCTAGACGAGCCTTCGGTATGAGGATATGGAGGATATGAAGCCTTAGTTGCCTTTCTTGTCCTCACAAACATCTCGTCCTTTAAGGCTAGAGTTTGTGCTTAATCAATGGACCATATTTGTTGCATCATTAATCGATCTTGAATAGCATCATTGAGACCATTGATGTACCTTGCAACTTGTTGATCTTCAATTTCGGCAAGGTTGCATCTCACTTGTAGCCTTAGAAACTCCTCTGTGTAATCTGAAACAGTCCTATTTCCTTGAGCACAATTTTGGAATTGGATAAATAGGATCTGGTCATAATCAGCGGGTAAAAATCTCCCTTTCAAAAGACTTCTCATTTGCCGCCAAGTTCTCACACGAGGTTCGCCTCTCAGCCTGCGCTCTTCTTGAACGCGGTGCCACCATGCACCGGCTCCTCCTTTCAGCTTGTATGCGACCAAAGGAACTTTACGATCTTCCGGAACCTCCATGACCTCAAAGAAAGTCTCCACTTCATATAACCAATCTAGGCACCCTTCAATATCAACATTTCCATTAAAAGTTGGGATCTCAGCTTTCACCTTGTATGTATCTCTTGCATATGTAGGGTTGGGTACTCTCCGATACGCATAGAGATCAGGTTCTTCAAGGGCGTCATCATATTCTTCACCTTCAGAAGCTTCAACATAAATTGGCCTTCTTGAAGCACGTTGAACAGCACGCTGTTGTGGCAGTCTTGCTCCAAGATTACCTCTCCTTCTTTGTTGAACATCTTCTTCTTCTTTAGATGAATCTCCTTCATTGGCAGCAGGGGGAACACCCTTTCTTATCATCTCAACCAGCTGGTCAAATCTCCGATTAAGATCTTCACGCAGCTCTTTGATTTGTTGTTCTACGGCATCCATCCTCTTCTCCAATTGCTCCATTGCTTGTTGCAGTTTGCTCTCGAAGAGGACAGCAAAAACTAGTATGGGTCAACGAGGCTCTGATGCCACCTGAAGCAGCACAAAGGTTGTGGAGGAGCAACTCCGCCTTGCTGCTACAATGTGTACAGCACAAGTGTTGAAGGAACAACTTCAAGTGTTGCGCAAGATATCGGTCTAGAGGCGAATGTAGCCTGATATGACAGCAAGAGTTCAATCCAGAACTCCTAAAGCACAAGATCTACTCCAAGATCTTAGATAAGAACAACAAGTTCTATTATAGGTAGTGGGTACATAGTCTGGTTTTCAAAGTAGAGGTGAGGACCTCTATTTATAGGGCTTTGGGAAGCCTTCACATACTTAGCTGGACCACTCTAGAAAACATTATTTCGGATTCACCTCTCTCTACTCACAGCTACTTATAACTAGAGAGCTCTAGAAACAGTAGGTATGGTAAAGAGAAAAGAAATACTACACTTAGAGTGGAAGTGTCTACAAGTAGCCAAACAGATCTGGCATTTTTTTTTTCTCATCTATTGTTCCTCATCATCTTCTCCTGGTTCTGAATACTAATTAGTACTGTCGTGATAGAAGGTAGATCTTCGCTTGACTGAATGGTAGTATCATGTTACCTAAACCCTGTTTAATTTGAGCAAAAGTGAAAAGATCACAATTCACCTCACTACACATGTCACGTCATTAATCAACTATTTTATTTTTCTCAACATCATACAGCCAAACGGACATGCATCTTCCCCAAAAGTTTGACACATTCCCATTAGTACAGGAAGATCCCAGTGCAGGCCAATTAACAGCTAGAAACTGAGATCCCAAGTACAAACAACGTCATACAGCCAAAGGAAGGGAACTCACGGTGTCAGAAACAGCCGGCGATGGCCCCTGACGAGGCTCTCCATCTCGCAGAAATCCTCTGGTCCCGTCTGCCATATGATGTACCTATTTTTCCTTCTCGACAGCATCTCGTAATACATGTTAAGCACTGCCACATTGATCTGCGGCGATCCCACCGTCCCGGCGAGCACAAGCACGACCTCCATCCCCTCCGCCTCCACCAGCCCTGCCCTGGGGAAGAAACGCGCCATGGCGGCGGCCTTGGACATCCTGCTGTTGCGGATGGACATGCGGACGGGGTTCCCGTAGACGGCGCACTTGCGCTTGGGGAGGAGGCGGACGGGCGCGTTGAACGCGAGAAAGACGCGGCGAGAGAGGGGAGCCAGGAGGCGGGTGGCAGGGGCAGGGCCGGCGTCCTGGTCCTGGATCACGAAAGGGAGTCCCAGGAGCAGCGCGGCGAGGCAGCTGGGGAGGGCGGGGGGGCCGCCGGTGGCGACGAGGACGTGGGGGCGGAAGTGGTAGAGGTGCAGCGCCGCGGCGAGGAGCGCGCGGGGGAGGCAAGGAGGGACGGGGGCGAATGGGTATGAGGAAGACGCGGCGGTGGCGGACTCGAGAGACGGGGCGGGGGCGCCGAGGAAGAGGGAGCGGGAGCCAGGGAGCGAGGCTTGGACCTCTTCGGCGAGCGCAAATGCGGCATAGACGTGCCCCCCCGCGCCGCCGCACGCGAAGGCGACGCGCAGGGAGTCGGTAGCCTGTGCCTCCGAGGCGGGGGTGGGGTCACTCGAACGGGAGAGGTGGCAGCGCCGGAGGCGGGCGCGGTTTCGTGTGGGGATCGAGATGCAAACGGGCGTTTTCATGGGTTGTCTGCTAGGAAGACGGCGAACGGGGAGAGGAAGCCAGCTCCGGCGACTGGTTGCCACCATTTTTTGTCCACTCTGGCTGGCGAGGGTGGCTGGAATGGCAAGTTGTTCGTCGGAGAAGAACTTTTTTTTTTCTTTTCTTTTTTTTTTTGCGGGGTAAGAACTTTTTTTCTACATGCTCATTCGGAAGAGTTGGGGGTCTTTAAACTCGCTTCGCGTGTACACGAACTTGCGCAATACGGACACTCTCTATGATGTGACATGAAAATGTGATCATTGTACATCGTAGGCTGATACTTAACCACCTGTTGACCACACGATGACATATTTGTAGAAAACCCCCACGTTGCATGAAAGAGCCCCGACGCCCTCTCACCTTTCTCCATCTTTCAGCCTCCTCTGCTTGCTCGTTGTTGGTGGAGACGATCAAACCAACGGAGAAGGTGATGGACGTGCTCGGCAACGTGGTGCTGGCAGACAAATTTCGGCGATGTGTTCGCATGAGCGGAGCCATTTCTCCTCGTCGTGGTGAAGAGGAGACGTTGCCGCCATCTCTTGTGTGTCGTCCCGACGGAGCCCCTACCCCAGTTCACAGGAAGTTCAGATTTCTGCCCTTAATCTCATTATTTCTCGTCCTATTGAGTTTGAGAGTGTTCGCATTGTGTTCGCCTACGGTATGTGGTATCATTGGTCGCGTTTATGGAGATTTAGGTTTTGGGTTTTTGGATCGAAATGGGGGTTTTTGGTAGGATTTTGGGTTCGGTTCAAACGGTTCAATTTTTGTTCGATTCCGCATGAATTCTTTTCTGTAAGGCACTACACTATGATTATGCATGTTTGTCTGGAAAATGTTTAGATTTTGAGCTAGGATTTTTGGAGAAATTTAGGGGGTTTCCGGTAGTTTGTACTATTTTGTTCAAAAAGGTCATTTCTGTGGTGAATTTGACATAATCAATTGTGCTTTTTTGTTGCAGGACCAAGAAGTGAGAAGTTCTCAATGCAGTTTCACCATGGTGGTTTTTCATGGGTGAATCAAGCAACAGGGCTGATGAGGACGTCAATAACAAAATTACAGTCGCAGCTCCTGCTACATATACTGGATCAATTACTAGAGCTCGCGCACGCCAATTAAATTACCAGGCATTTTCGTTTCTTGGTAATGATTCTAATGTTCACGAGAATATGATGTTGTCTATATTGGATACATTTGTTTTTCTTACAAATAAAGGGTCTAGCTTGGACAAGAAGGATGAACATTGGAAAATGATCAAGTATGGAGATGATGGCATGCGCAAGGGCAACAGTCGCGGAGTTTCGAGTTATGATTTCAAGGCTTTGAAGCCACCATAATGAGTGTCTGAAGGATTGGATGAAATATACAAGATGCTACTTCATAAATTTCATCCAAAGACTATTATAGGTGTTGCATCACCTTATTATTGGGTCAGGCCCATGTAATTTTGAAATACTTCAGTATAGGTTGTTTTTAAAGTCCGCATGTGTGGGGAAACAGAGTTAGGGTTGGTTTCGGACCCATCTAAGGGGTCGCCAAATTCCCCCTATTCCCCCATATATATAGCCCTTAGGGCGTCGTTTAGACTTTGGATTTTGTTTAGATTAAAGTTCGCCATAATTGTAATTTCGCGTACTTCGTTTGTGTTCAACGATCAAACAAAGACGTCATAAAACCCCACTTCCATCAATAAAGTTTTCATCTTAAATTCGCAATATCCAGATTGCAATCTTAGTTTCTTGCTTGTTCTTCGTTTGCCTGCAGAAAATAAAAACCCCGTGGTCAGGTTGATCGTACTCCAGCATGGTCAATAACCTCTCGGAGTTGTTTAGCGATTGCTAAGGCGCGACGTCCTCGCATGTTCGTAGTTGAATCGCTAAAGTCTACTCCACCATAAACGATAGACACCACCTCATCGAGAGACGGGACATTTTTGCCTCTATCAAGTGGTGTCAGATTTTCAGGTTGCTCGGTCAGATTTTCCAATTTATTGTAGTTTAGATCGCATCTGTTCTTCATACCTACAGTCCACGAAAAAGCCAAAAAAACAATTAGGGTTAGTTCATCATATCCAAACCAATATGAGTCATTGCATAATCTTTTCCGTGTTTGCTTTGTTGGATTTGCGATTACGTCATTGTGTCGAGTTGCTGGTCTTAGCGTCCAGTCCCTTAGAGTTTCGAGTTATGTTCACGGGTTGTCGCATCGTCGCACCATCGTTCATCATCGCTGCCATATACCACCATCGTCATCACCGCTGCCATATACCACCATCGTCATCACTGATGTCATATACCACATATCCGCCACCATCACGCTAATTTGCGTCCACCTCCATCACAAATTTGCCACAGGTCTGTGTTCCACCGCCCTACATATATCCGGTTCCACCAGATTCATCTTTGCCACCGGTTCTAGTCCGAGTCCAGTATTTGTTTCTCTGTTTTCGATTTCCAGATCACGCCCAAGTACGTGTGATAGAGGCAAAGATGTCCCGTATTTCGATGAGATGGTGGCTATCATTTTTGGTGGAGTAGACTTCGACGATCCAACCACGAACATGAGAGGACGTCGCGCTTTAGAAATTGCTAAACCAACTCAGAGAGGTTATTGAACATGCAAGAGCATGATCAACCTGACCACGAGGGTCTATTTCCTGCAAGCAAACGAAGAACGAGCGAGAAACTAAGATTGCAATCAGGATATTGCGAATTTAAGAGGAAAGCTTTATTGATGAAAAGCAGGATTTTGTGACGTCTTTGTCTGGTCGTTAAACACAAACGAAGTACGCAAAGTTGCAGCTATGGCGAACTTTAATCTAAACAAAACTCAAAGTCTAAACGGTGCCCTAAGGGTTGTATATATGGAGGAGTACGGGGGAATGTCGTGATCCTTTGGAGGAGGGGTCCGAAACCATTCCAAACTCTGTTTCCCCATACATACGGACTCTAAAAATAGCCTATACTGAAGTATTTCGAAATTAGATGGGCCCGACCCAATAATAAGGTGACGCAACATCTATAATAGTCTATGGACGAAATTTATGAAGTAGCATCTTGTATATTTCGTCCAAGCCTTTATGCACTCATTAGGGTGGCTTCAGAGTCCTGAAATCACCACTTGAATCTTCGTTCTTGTTCCCCTTGTGCATGCCCTCATCTCCATGCTTGGTCTTCCTCCAATGTTCATCCTTCTTGTCCAAGCTAGGCCCTTCATTCGTAAGCAAAACATATGTATCCAATTTAGGCAACATCATATTCTCATGAATATTAGAATCGTTACCAAGAAACGAAAGTACCTGGTAATTTAATTAGTGTGCGCGCGCTTTAGTAATTGGCCGAGTATGTATAGCGGCAGGGGATGTGGGTGTAACAATGGTATTGATGTCTTCATCCTCTTCTCCTTCTTGAAATGAAGTCATCCTCGATGGAAGCTCATCATCCTCACACAAATAAGGCTTCAAATCTGCAATGTTTAAAGTGGGACTAACCCCAAAATCTCCAGGCAGCTCAAGTTTCTACGCATTATCACTTATTTTTTTTCTAACACCTCAAAAGGACCATCAGCACATGGCATTAGCTTTGACTTGCGCAAATTAGGAAACCTATCCTTACGCAAATGTAACCAAACAAGATCTCCAGGTGCAAAGACAACACGTTTTCTACCCTTATCTCCAGCGAGTTTGTATTTACAATTCATGCGCTCAATATTTTCCTTAGTTAACTCATGCATTTTTAAGATCAATTCAGCACGTTGTTTAGCATCAAAATTAACCTTCTCCGAAGATGGAAGAGGCAACAAATCAATAGGTGCACGAGGTAAGAAACCATACCAAAAGGGCACATCTTAGTAGTAGAATGCAGCGAATAATTATAAGCAAATTCAATATGACGTAAGCATTCTTCCAACATTTTTTTGTTATTCTTTAAAACAGCCCTAAGCATAGTAGACAAAGTTCTATTAACTACTTCAGTTTGTCTATCAGTTTGGGGGTGACATGTAGTACTAAAAAGCAGTTTAGTCCCCAACTTAGCCCATAAACATCTGCAAAAGTGGCTAAGAAATTTAATATCATGATCTGAAACAATAGTATTTGGCACACCATGCAAGCGAATAATTTCACGAAAGAACAAATCAACAACATTGGCAGCATCATCGCTTTTATGACATGGTATGAAGTGTGCCATTTTTTAAAATATATCCACGACAACAAATATGTTATCCCTCCCCTTCTTTGTTCGAGGTAAACCCAAAACAAAGTCCATAGATATATCTTTCCAAGAAACACTAGGTATAGGCAAGGGCATATATAAACCATGAGGATTGAGTCGTGACTTAGTTTTTTGACATGTAGTGCAACGAGCAACAAAACGCTCAACATCCTGTCTCATCTTTAGCCAAAAAAAATGTGTAGCAAGTACATTCTCTATCTTCTTCACGCCAAAGAGTCTCATTAATCCTCCTCCATGTGCCTCTTGCAACAACAAAAGACGAACGAAGCAAGCTGGAATGCATAGCTTGTTAGCACGAAACACAAATCCATCACTAACGACGAACTTGTTGCAGGTTCTCCCTTCTTTACAATTCTGTAATACATCTTTAAATTCAGCATCATGCACATATTGATCCTTGATGGTCTCCAAACTAAATATTTTAAAGTCAAGTTATGAAAGCATAGTATAACGATGAGACAATGCATCAACAATAACATTTTCTTTACCCTTCTTATGTTTAATGGCATAAGGGAAAGTCTAAATGAATTCAACGCATTTAGCATGTCTACGGTTCAATTTAGCTTGACTTTTAATATGCTTCAAAGATTCATGATCAAAATGTATAACAAATTCTTTGGGCCATTGTCAGTCCCAAGATGCGATTCGATCCCGATCATGTGACACTTACGTAATTGGGACACAACTGCATTTTGGGCGCTTAGCAAGATGGATATCATTACATCGAACCATTACATACATACATGGGGGATACACACTACAAGAAATATGTCAACTTGTGACCTTGACTATTGGTCACTGAAAGGTCATTGTTTTTCATTTGTGACCTTTTTTGACCAAAAACAAATGGTCAAAAGCTGAGGGTCGTAAACTGAAATTAACGACCTTCTCTGTGAGAAGGTCGTAGACGTTTACGATCAAAATATGCCTATTGTCTTGTTTTGGTCACTAGCAGCCTCCCCAGGCCACGTAGACATCTGACGTGGCAATCTGATGTGGCACAAGAATCTGCCCGGTCCAATTCGATTTTCTACATGGGCCTAGCCCAACAATTCAGCCTTTTTAATGTTTTTTCCCTGTGCTTTTATTAGCTACATGGGTCTGACCCAGTAATTCGGCCCATGTATTATTTTTTAGGCAAGCCCTTTTAATATATGTATTTTATGTTAATTTCAGTTAGCTACATGGGCCTGGCCTACAATTTGGCCTTTTTATTTTCTAGCGCACAACATTTTGCAGTCAATTTATTTTTTATTTCCAGCTTTTTTCCCAACTCCAGTTTATAGATGGGCCCCGATGGTCAGAGTCATGTTCTTCAAATTTTGATATTCCAGTAAATAAAAACAAATATTTGAATCGGAACTAACTGAAAACACAAGTAATACTTCAACAGATCAAAAAACCAAATTTGGCACATTACAGTCAAACATAGTTCACACCACGTTTATAATCGAACATACTTCACATTAGGTTTACAACCACCAAGAACACAACTAAATATCAAAATATAACTATATATCAAAGTATAACTAGCTCCAATGAGCTAGAACTCAATGCTTCTTCACTTCTTGGAGCCCAGGACGAAACACGAATGAAGTACAACATCTGCAAGTTATCAAACAATATGGTTAGGAGCAAAATAAAGGCAAATCTAAAAGCACGTTAACTTGTAGGCAGTGTGTGTGCATAAATAAAGAAAAACAAGCAAAACGGGGCATAGAAATTAGTGGATACAAGTAGTAACTATCAGCAGCAAGTAAATACTACTCCAATCACATCAGGTTTACAATCCTATAAATGCGACATTTTTATCATTGAAGCATAGAAGGACAAAGTATTGATTAGGCGAAGGAAAACAACAGTTTAAATCAGCTAATGTATATTCTGTATCACATAATACAATATCATGCAAATGCACTATAGACACTGAAAGAAGAAAACACATACCCACATTGTTATATATAGTTCTGCTAGGGATTTTTAAAAAATAATCAAATGCAAATAGGCAGAACACCAAGATTGGTTTCTGTACGAAAATAAACTACAGCTAAAGGAAGGGTAACCGATGAAGAAAAAATCCTGACATACAAAGGTAAGCTCATTGTGCATTTTCTTTTTCAATGTGATACACAATAAGCATAAATAACCACCAAAATCTCTCAGTGCCGATCATTAACTAGAGACCTCTCGGGGGCCAAATCCCTAACAGCCATGGCATCGAATAGAAGAGTTGGTGTGCAAAGAAAAAGCGACTACCTCTCAGGGGCCGTAGACGGCGGCGATGACCCTGGTGTTGCCCATCTCAAACAGCGCCGACCCGTCGGCCCTGGAGAAGACGCCGACCTCGCCCTGAAGTGGTGGTCGACCTTGGGAGCGGCCATGGTGAGGGGAGGAGTGTGGGTGGTGGAGACGAAGTCGGCGTTGGGTGGAGGTGGCGGCGTTGGCTGGGGGCAGCGGCGGTGGAGCTTTCCATGGGTGGGAGACGGAGGGAGACTGAGGCGGGGCGGCCAGGTGCCTCGATCCTGCAACAGCGCACATATGTATTAGAGAATGAGATTCCATCACCGCTACTATAAAAACTATGGTACAAAAACTATAATAGCTGCAAAAACTATGTTTAATATAATATAGAATATCTTCAGATTAAACATTGCACATAAAAAACAGCTGTAGGAGCTCTTATATCAGATCTGCTCATTTCAAAAAATATGATAACCAGAGTCATAGAATGAATAAACATATGTGTAGATATAGTGAATAGATTAGATAGAAGTACTGTACTACTAATCATGCAATTCTAACACATGAAGTGCATCATTCTAAATAAGATACTAGCTATCTTCAGGCTAGTAATGCAAGCAATCCAACATTAACAACCGTATTTCTAAAAAAATGAAAACAATCTTGCAATCTTCATATAAGAATTCTATCTTCAGCAGTATCACAGATTTTGCTACTTCATCTCATGTTGAAATCAACAATAGTTACAAAAACAGGAGTACAATCAGTATACAATCTTGATATAAGAATCCTAAGTACTCCAAATAAGAGTATATAAATAGGAGTATGCAAAGAGTATATAAATAGTGAGCAAGTATCTATGCAAAGAGTATATAAAACAGAGCTAAACTCCAATTAATAGCATGCCAGCAGCAAATGCATAGGTTTAGGTCCAGTAAACTGTAAACGTCATCTAAACCATAGCCCGATGGAGAAACACTCATAGCTCTGTTCCGAAATTGACGGCCTAAATGCAGTCCCACTAAGACAGCAATGCAGTGAATCACCAATGGATCTCACCAAAATCCACAATGCATCTCACCAATGGTAATCACCAGCCCAGGTAATCGCAAACAAGAAGAAGGAGGAACATGCTTTGGAGCTATGTCGCATTGCGATGCTCCGCTGCGTGTTCCCAGGCATCCAGCAGGAACACATGGCGTGCTTCGGCACACCAGAACACAAGCTAGTGCCACCTATGGATGCACATGACCTGACGCACATGCGAAACTCCTCGTCCTTCACAAGTACCTACAATCCTACTAGGCTACTACCTGGAATGACAAACCATAGAGCTAGCACAGGCCATGGGACATGGGTGCACCTGACCTTTTACCTACCGCGCAGTGCTTGAACCAAGGATGCGAGAATTTTGCACGCTTCCAAATTCCTCGCCCCTGAGATTCTAGCCGGAAGCTAGCCAGAGCTAGCGCAACTCGCATAAACCAAAACTAGTAAGAATAAGAAGAGGAGCGCGGAGACGAGGTCGCTGGAGTAGGTACCTTGGAGGCGCTCGCGGGGTCCTTGAGGGCCTCACGGAGGAACTGGTTGACCTGCGCGACCAGATCATCGGCCCGCTGCTGCTCCTCCTCCTCCTGTGCCGTGGCCGGGTGGTCGTCGGCGATGTCGGGCGAGGAGGAGACCCTTCGCGTGGCGAGGGAGGCCGAGGAGGAGGAGGAGGAGTTGGATAGGAGCAGGCGGCTCATGGCCCCGTCGAGGTCGGCCGTCTCCCACGAGTCGGGCGCCGCGGCCGCGTCCTCCTCCATGCTTCGCTGCCTCGATCCATGTGCGGCTGGCTCACTGGCTGACTAGAAGCCGCCGGCGAGGCGGGGAGCGGGAGCAGAGGGTGCGGCCATCGGGGGTCGTGGCTCGACGGCGAGATCTGGCGGAGGCGCGCGACGAGCTGGCTAGGGTTTGGTGGTGGTGGTGGAGGCCGCGATCTGGAACGGACGAGCGCGGATCCGACCGCGGCCGTGGAAGAGAAGGGGAGGGGACGGGTTCTCGGCGACCGGGGTTGGGGGAGAGGACGGAGGACGGCGACGGCTGTGGGACGGTGGTTGGGGATCGATAGACTGAGACGGAGGAGGGGCGAGAGGGTTGGGGGGTGGCGGCTGTGGGACGAGAGAGGAAGAGTGGATCGGGAAGTTAGGGTTTGGGTGAGAGGGTGAGGGGTGAGGGCTGCAGTTGGATCCAGAAGCATCCGACGATGGTTGATGCATGATCCGCGTGATATGCCTATGGACCAATCAGAGCGCACCAAACAATTTGAAGATTTTTTGACCATATAAATTGGTCATGATTGATTACACACAAATTTTTCATTTCATTTTTCAATGCTCAAAATGAGTTTTTTGTGAAAGACCTATCAAATATTTGTTCAAATGATGTCATATTTTGCACAAGTTTACATCTTAGATTGGCAAACAACATTGACAAAGGGAGTTTCTATTTCTTTTGCATGAAAAAACAATTTTCCATTTTTTGAGTTCCCAAAATAAGTTTTTTGTGAAGGACCTATAATATATTGTTGCAAAATTATACCAAATAAATTTTCTAAAATACTAGGCCATATATAATGCACAATTAACCAAATGGTTGGGTGTAAAAAGTTTTGATCCACCTCTCGTGAAAAAGACAAATTTCGGCCGATTCAGCTGGAAGCGGGTCAAATTTGAACTGTAGCTACATCATAGTTTGCTCTTTATTTTTTCCAAAAATCATTTGTATGTACATAAGTATCTATTTAATCATAGAAACACCAAAAAAAATTCCAAGATTCAACCACTAGCTAGGAATGGTCATTCCCGCCGTTTTGACCGCATTTTGAAACGGGCATAAAAAATTCAAAAAATTGGAAAACCTTCGCATTGTGTCATTATATATGACCAAGTTACCAGGAAAAATAATAAACTTATAATACGGCAATTCTTTTAAAAAAGTGTTCTCAGAAACGAGCTATCATGCGTGAAGATTCATGGCTTTCAAGCCAAATGATCAATCCTATGTCCACATTCATGGCATAGTTTGTTCAAATGATCTCATATTGTTCAAAAGGGTGCATCTTGGAATGGCAAACAATATTGCCTAAGGAAGTTTTCATTTTCTTTGGACGAAATAATCATTTTTCATTTTTCGAGTGCCCAAAAAAAGGTTTTTTGTGAAGGACCTCCCAAATAATTGTTGCAAAATTGGTCCAAATAAATTTTATAAAATACTAGGACATATTTAATGCACAATTGACCAAATGGTTGGGTGTAAAGAATTTTGATCCACCTCTCGTGAAAAAGACAAATATCGGCCGATTCAGTTGGAAGCGGGTCAAATTTGAACTGTAGCTACCTCGTAGTTTGCTCTATATTTTTTCCAAAAATCATTTGTAGGTATATAAGTATCTATTTAATTAGAGAAACACCAAAAAAAATCCAAGATTCAACCACTAGCTAGGAACGGTCATTCCCGCCGTTTTGACCGCATTTTGAAACGGGCATAAAAAATTCAAAAAAATCAAAAAATTGGAAAACCTTCGCATTGTGTCATTATATATGACCAAGTTACGAGGAAAAATAATAAACTTGTAATACGGCAATTCTTTTAAAAAAATGTTCTCAGAAACGAGCTATCATGCATGAAGATTCATGGCTTTCAAGCCAAATGATCAATCCTATGTCCACATTCATGGCATAGTTTGTTCAAATGATCTCATATTGTGCAAAAGGATGCATCTTGGAATGTCAAACAATATTGCCTAAGGAAATTTTCATTTTCTTTGGACGAAAAAATCATTTTCCATTTTTCGAGTGCCCAAAAGGAGGTTTTTTTGTGAAGGACCTCCCAAATAATTGTTGCAAAATTGGACCAAATCAATTTTCTAAAATACTAGGACATATTTAATGCACAATTGATCAAATGGTTGGGTGTAAAAAGTTTTGATCCACCTCTCGTGAAAAAGACAAATTTCGGCCGATTCAGGTGGAAGCGGGTCAAATTTGAACTGTAGCTACCCTCGTAGTTTGCTCTTTATTTTTTCCAAAAATCATTTGTAGGTACATAAGTATCTATTTAATCATAGAAACACCAAAAAAAAATCCAAGATTCAACCACTAGCTAGGAACGGTCATTCCCGCCGTTTTGACCGCATTTTGAAACAGGCATAAAAAATTCAAAAAAAAATCAAAAAATTGGAAAACCTTCGCATTGCGTCATTATATATGACCAAGTTACCAGGAAAAATAATAAACTTGTAATACGGCAATTATTTTAAAAAAGTGTTCTCAGAAATGAGCTATCATGCGTGAAGATTCATGTCTTTCAAGCCAAATGATCAATCCTATGTCCACATTCATGGCATAGTTTGTTCAAATGATCTCATATTGTGCAAAAGGGTGCATCTTGGAATGGCAAACAATATTTCCTAAGGAAGTTTTCATTTTCTTTGGACGAAACAATCATTTTCCATTTTTCGAGTGCCCAGAAGGAGGTTTTTTTGTGAAGGACCTCCCAAATAATTGTTGCAAAATTGGACCAAATCAATTTTCTAAAATACTAGGACATATTTAATGCACAATTGACAAAATGGTTGGGTGTAAAAAGTTTTGATCCACCTCTCGTGAAAAAGACAAATTTCCGCCGATTCAGGTGGAAGCGGGTCAAATTTGAACTTCGGCTGCCTCATAGTTTGCTATTTATTTTTTCCAAAAATCATTTCTAGTTACATAAGTACCTATTTAATCATAAATACATGGTTTGGTGGCGATACGTCGAGGTTTGGGCGGTGGTCGAGGGCCCCAACTCTAGAGCGCGTAAACTCGCATGCCCGCCGCGTGGTCACCGCATGACTGTGGCGTTGCCATGTGTTCTGGACGGCCTAGGCATGTCTAGTGGGTTGGGCACTCCCTAGGTAGGTGCTAGGAAGAAAATTACAACATAAGATTCTCACGAGGAGACCGATCGATGCTCAAACATGAATTAGCAGCCAAGTGTTTGATTAGCGGTACGGGAAATGCACATGGCTAATGTGCGTGAGTTTTGGTTGAGGATGATCAGTTACTAAGAAGACCGTCTTCACAAATTTTCAGCTCAAAAGGAGGAGTCTAGGTGGTACTTGCTTTGCAAAGTACCACACTGGACATAAATACGAATGTTGAAGCTGGGCTCAAAATAATGAATGGATTGAGCTGGCATTTGGTCGAGGATAGTTATTTGGGCATAGGAAAGCACTGTAGAAAATGGATACCATCTGGACATGCCAAAGTGGTACTTCCTTCACAAAGTGTTTTTTTGAACAGAATAGGAAAATGAATATTTTTGAATTATTTTTGAACAAGGCAAGGAAGATTTTTTTTTACATATTTGATGAAGATATGACCCAAAGAATTTATGAGATTTTTTGGGGAATTTTGGGAATGACAGAAATATAGGTTGCTTCACAACCTAGGGCAAAAACTGCCACATGGACATGACACATATGCAAAACTGATGAGGTGGCGCCTAGTCGTAGCAACCCACCACAATTTACAAGGTTATGACCATCTATATTGGTCATGATCAGCTAGAAATAAGGCAGCGGACCAGTGCTATCTGCTTTATGACCATTTCGTGTAAGGAAATTACGATCTTTCTAACCAAAATGGTCGTTATAGTTTAGGGTTTGGAGCCCCCGAACAGCTTTTGACCAATTGGTCTGAAATGGTCATAGATCTATGACCAATTCTTCCAGGGTCACTAATAGAAGGTCACTAGTTGACATATTTCTTGTAGTGACAACAATACATACAAGTCACATGAATACAACAACATCAATACAAGGCATCCGACTACGGATGCAAACATGAAAAGCACAACGACATCCATCTGCTATCCCAGACTGCCGACCCGGAACCTAACCCAAGACTGACGAAGAAGAAGAAGAAAGAACTCCAACAAAAGGTAACATCGCTCTCGCGTCAAGTCATCGGAAATCTGCACCTACAACTGTTGTTGTAGTATTTGTGAGCCATCAGGACTCAGCAATCCCATAAACATGGGTAACAAGACTAGCAAAGCTTAAAGGGGAGGAAGAGGTTAAGTGGTGAGGTTGCAGCAGTGGCTAAGCAAAAGTATGGTGGCTAACTTACGAGTACAAGAATAAGATGAGCATCTACGCAAACGGTCGCAAACTAGTAGTGATCGCTATAGATCCTGAACTACCTACGAGTCAAACATAACCCCACCGTGTTCTCTTCTCAAAATGAAAAGAGACGGTCATGGTTACTCACGCAGTTGTGTGTTTACTTCGGATCCTCTGTCAAGTTTTCTACAACCGAACATCAACAAATTCCAATCTGCCACATAACCGCGGGCACGGCTTTTAAAAGATCATAATGCTGCAGGGGTGTCCCAACTTAGCCCGTCACAAGCTCTCACGATCAGCAGAAGGAATAAAAATATTACCCCTTATCTCAGGGAAGGCCCGATCAGACTCGGAATTACCGATGCACAAGACATTTCGACAATGGTAAAACAAGTCCAGCAAGACCTCCCGGCGTGCCGACACCCTGGTAGTAGCCGCGCGTATCTCGTCTCATGCCACGTCCGGATGAGCAATACATATAGCAACCGAAGACCCCAGATAACTGGGTGGCACTGCAAGTGGCTCTAGTTTGGGACCAACACCATCAGCACAGCCCCCCCTGTTATGTAGAAGAATCCTTGGGGACATGACCCCCTATGTAAATTAATTAATTAATTAAGTTGTTATTATGAGACAAATTAAAACCAATGTTGGGCCTTGCTGGAGGATTTTTATTCAAAGACAAACTGTCAAGGGGTCCCCATATACCCAATCGTGTAAGGAACGCAAAATCAAGGAACATAACGCCGGTTTATCGGCTCCTAAGGTGGCATGAGTGGAACAAAACACCGAGCAAAAGGCCAAGCCTTCCACCCATTGCCAAGTATATAGGTGTGTTAAGTTATATAAGATATATTGTGATTTTCCCAAAACATCAAGTTCCAACATGGAACAACATTCATCTTCACTTGGAACTAACAACGCTATAAGAGGGGCTGAGCAAGAAGGTAACATAGCCAAACAACGATTTTGCTGGGAAGGTGTCAAAGGTTAGAGGTTTCATGGCAACAAGGAGAGGCTGACAACAAAAGATAGGTAGCGCGACATATAACGATAGCATCGAGACAGCTAGCATGGCAATGATAGTAAAGGTATCAAAGGTGATGGTCATCTTGCCTGAGATCTCATAAGGAATAAGAAATGAGTCCATGAAGAAGACGAAGAAGAAGCCTTGAAGACGAACCATGTGTAGCCGAACGAATCCTCACGATCGCAACGGAAAAGAACTAGCAAGAAGAAAGCACACAACAAGGTAAACACGCCACTCAAGAACATGACAAGATGCTCAACCAAGTATGATGCAAGACAAGTCTATATGATGCAATTCATGGCAAATGATGAAGCACACAAGAACAACACAAACCAACAAGTTTAAATGAGGCCGGAATCAACACATAACCATTCCGGTAAGTCCTCATATGCACGTTTTGAAATTGGTCCAGATCTATACAAACCTTAAGTTAAAGTTGTTAAACAACAAGTTAACATACACCATGATGATCTACTTGAAGTTATAGTCAAGTTACATATCAAGTTTGTTTAATTCCGAGCTACGGCCTAGAAGATATAAGCAAAACAAGTCAAGCAAGGCAACGGTGCAAGATGCACCCAAACATCAAGCAAACACACTCCAAATAGGTAAACAACATGATATTATACTTCTACATGCAAAATCACACAAGTTTCATATAGGACACGCTCAAAATGGAGCAACGGTTTAACACATACACACGAAACAAGATATAACAACAAGCTGCCAAAAACAGCAACATAGCAACTTTGGAGCAAGGTATATATATGCTACAACACCCAAACATGATAACAAGAGGCATGGATGTGAAATAGAGATGATACTTAACAAGCATGAACTTAGAGCACCCCCAAAAACTTGCTGGAACACAATTAAAGAAGCATGGCAAGTTGCAATAAATTTATCCAGACTTAGTCAAAATCTGGGAAGGCAAAAACATCATCACGATGCTGCCTTCAGAGGCACAAAACAACAAGCATATCAACTCTACTAGGTATATAAAGATCATGGACATGAAATAGACATAGCATACATCAAACAACTCCATTGGAACAACTCCATAGGAGGCATGGATCAATAACAACAAGCTTCACCAAATTGATCATGCTCATAACAACCTGACAGGTAAATTTATAGCAACTTGAGAGCAAGAAATAAATAAGCTACAGCAGGCCATATATGCAAATAAGGACATGGATGGATAGATCATAACATGGACAACAAGACATGATCATTGGACATACTAAAACATGCATGAATTTGAGCGGGGCATCAAGCAAACATAGCATCGGGTTTAACAGATTCCAGACTTAGCAGTTTTTTTCACTAAGTATAAAACAGCAACATTGACATGGCATGTTTACAAGCTTGTTTAAGTCACCTCAAGGCATATCATGGAAAGTGGATTGCACCACAGCAAAGACCATATGATTGTGCTTCTAAAACATATTGACATGTGGCATGAAAGACAAACATATCAATAGCAATGAGCAATTCAAATCAGCATCTCATAACAAGTTTCAACACTTAACAGCCAAATGCACTTTTGCAACAGAGATTAACATGGCAAGATGGCACCTAACATGAATGCTACAGCAACAAACATGTAGAGCACTTCGCAATGAACATTTTGACATATCATATGCTTCATTTGGACCAACATGCTCAAAGTTATCATCACCACAAGCATGCAACAAAACTACAGTTATCAGGAGTTTTAAACATGTAGCACTCTTGCAATGATGATTAGGGCATCAAGATGAACTCAAACAAGTATGCCACAATGGAACAATATGAAGAGCATAACACAACGATCATTTTGACATATTATATGCTAAATTTGGACATACACACAAAAAGTTACAGCCACTCAAACATGCAACAAAATGTTTGAATTTCACAGACTTAGCCATATTTTCCCTCAACATAAAAAAAACAGACGGGCGCAATAAAACTAAAGTGCGCATAGAGCGAGGGATAGGGCTGGACCTGAGCTCACCTAGTGGGCCGAGGCCCAGCGCGGAGAGATGGCTGGATCTGGAGTTGGGTCGGGGCAGTGAAGCAGGACGGCGGCTAGAAGTCGAGGTGGGCCGGCCCACGAGGCCGGGGCGGAGGAGGCCCAGGCGGCGAGGCAGTGAGCAGGAGGATCGAGCGTCGTCTGCTCGATCCCGACGAGCAGACGACCGGCGGCGGCGGGGCTTGCCGGACTCCGACGAGCAAAAGGACGAGAGGCGGCGGGACGGCCGGGGAAGGCCGGATCTGGCCGCGAGGGCGACGGATCCGTCGTTCCCAGGGCTGAAGAGGAGCAGGGCACCAGATCCCGGCACCGGGCGAAGCTCCGGCGAACTTTGCAACGGCGGCGAGCTGAGGCCATGGTAGCGGCTCGGGTCGGAGGTGAGGGCGGCCAGGCGCCTCGGGCGCCGAAGGCAGCGGCGGCGGCGCCAGGCTCGCGCGGGGGCCGCGACGGCGGGCGGACGGGCTCACGCGGCGAGTTGAGGTGCGGCGGCGGGGTCCGGCTCCGGCGAGGCTCCGGTGGTCGGAGCGGAGACAGGCGACGGAGGAGGCGCGGGCTCCCTCGGGCCCGGCACGGCCCGGGGCGGGCCGGAGATGGGCTTTGCAGGGCCCGACGGCGAAGTGGGTACGGGAGGTCATGTGGCGACACCGAATTGACTGAGGGGGCGGCAGACATGTCCGGCGGCGGCGCGGACGCGTCCGGTGGCGCAGAGGGAGGATTTTTAGGGTTTCATCCGTGATTTGGGGAGGGGGAGGCAATTATATAGGTAGAAGGAGATAGGAGGGTCCAAATGAGGAGCGGTTTTCAGCCACGCGATCATGATCCAACGACCGAGAGCATGGAGGTGGTTGGGATGGGCTAGTGGGTTGTTGGAGAGGGGGTGCTGGGCCAAAAGAGAAGGGCTTTCGACGGTTAACACAGTTAACCGTTGGGCTATCAAACGAACTCCGAATGCGATGAAATTTGACAGCCAGTCTGTCTACACTATAATAAGACCACACGCCAAGTTTCATCCCATTCCGAGAACATTTTCTGGCCACTCAGAAAACAAGGTTTCGGAGGTGCCGCGGGTACGTGCAAGTGTGTCTGGCTCAAAACGGACAACGAAGAGGACGGGCGGACTCGGACGAATGCATGTCTTTAAAACAAGATGATGCAATGCACACGATGACATGGCAAAATGCAACATGCAAGCAGATGACATGGCAACAACGACGAATAACTGGCTGACACCTGGCGCATCAGCCTCGGCGTGTCACAACACTCCACCACTAACAAGAGATCTCGTGCCGAGATCTTAGGAACGCGACGAAAGATGAAAAAGGAAGAGGGTGAAACCAAGGAACCTTGAGAGGTTGAGCTACTTCGAAAGAAAGAATATAACGGAGATGAACGAAATTGCAAAGACTTCGTTAAATAAGAGGACAAGGAATACGATGAGAATCAAGGAGGTTGAAAGGCACGAAACAAGAGCTGAAGGAACAAGAATGAATTCGAAACCGCCCCGATTAATAAGAGATAGAAAGGAATTTGAACGAAGTAATTTGGGCAGCACTCCGGCTGAAACTGAAAGAAATAGCACACCGGTTGGACATGAATGTAATGGAACAAGAACAAGAAGTTGACAAGATGAACAACACAATGCTTCCGGGAGAAATAAAGAATGAAATGAGAAGAAGGGAGAAGAACAACATCTTTTAGCACAAAAGAATTTGAAAACATCCTTGCGAAGACGAAACGAACGGAGTTGTTGAGAAATCAACAACAAAATAATTAACTTGTTGTGGACTTATGTAAACATCTCAAAACTTGAGGTGAATTATGCCGCAACGAAAAGATGGGTTAGCTGAGAATGAAGAAATGCAAAACTCCACTTCAAAAGAATACGAAGAGTTATTTGCATCTCGGAACACAAAAGAATAATGCTTGAGCTGCTGAACAAGAATTTGATGAATACTTGAAGAATGAATTACTCATGATGAACCACCATGAAGAACTCCGGTAGCGAAAAGGATGATGGTATATAATTGAATGATCAAAAGAATAAGATTAAAGCCTTGCGATGATTTAGACGGGGGTACATACGAGATAGCCAAGAAAACTTTGAACTCCGGGGAAGAAAAGATTAAATCGCTTGGAACTAGAATTATTCCTCAAGAATGAACTCCGAAGGAAGGAATAAATCAACTTGACGAGAATGAATAAGAATTATGGTATGCTCATCCTGCACCAATTAAATTGATGTGAAGCAATGGATTCACATACTACTTATTCTTGTAGAAATGATTAAAGAGGGATATAGCGCAAAACTTGCGAAACTCTTCATGAACCACCGGTAGGATTGGAATAAAAATGAATGGATTGATATGATAACACCGGAAAATAATTCTTGAGAGAACCACCGTAAAGAATTAAGGTCGAGTGAATAAAAGAACAAACCACCGGGAAGAATTGAAATTGAGTGAATACAAGAGAATGAATCACCAGAAAGAATAAAGCACATGGGAATTTAGATACAAAAGAACGAAGAGCTCGCGAACTGATTAAAGAATACTTGCAGGAAGCACCGGACGAAAGTGAGACGAACGAAGAGGAATCACTGAAGAATATTTGGAGGACGAAGTTGAAAAATGAGAACGAAGAAATCTTCTGAAAGGATGGCCTTCGAAGGAACACAAAGAAAAAAGAATTCATGAAATACTCCAGAAGAATGAAGAGAAGAAAGGTTGAACCAACCATGAAAAGAATTAAAAGCGATCTTAGAGAAGGCATATGACTGATGGAATCCATACTTACGTCACACTTGAAAATAATTTCGGAACACTCCGGAAAATTAGAAGAGTCAGGTAAGATCCTGGGAAAATACCTGTGGGTTATGAGCCCACCGAAGAGAAACACCGTTGAAAAAGATTATTCGAGTGAGAAACGATGCACCGGAACGTTTGAAAGACTCGAATGAGGTGACAACCTCAAATAAATTAGAACACAGACGAATCCCTTAAGATGACTTCAGAACTCCGAAACAATTTAATGGCGAGAGACGAACGAGCAATTGGAATCACTTGAGCCGAGGGAAAAATACGAACAACACCGAGAAATTGGAATTGAATCCACCAAAAAATAAAAGAGATGACGAAGGATGAACTAGACGAGAATTCACCAGTTGGAATAATTAAGGAAAGAAGCAAAGGCTTCACAGGAGTAGGATGGATACTCGAATGAGGACTCCGGTCCGAGAAGAAAAAGGGTGGGTGGGTGGGAAAAATAAAGACAACTACGGAAGGGGAAACAACATCGGTTTGAAAGAACTGACGGTTGAAGCAAAAGACGAGGAGGTCAATCGACTTGACGAGAGATGCACTAGATGAAAGAACTGACAACGCAACGAACGAAAACAAACCACGTGATCCTAAAAAAAATTGAAGGGGAAGAGGAGTACTTCAAAACACCTACGTCAAGATTCCTCACCAGAGCGACGAAGGGGCTGAGGAGTAAAAAGAATTCCTACTCTCCGATATAACTAGACTCCAATTTTTTTTGCTAGACTCAACAACGGCCAAGCTACGATCAATCAAGGGGGCTCCTATGGTCGGTCGAGGCTCTGATACCAACTTGTCAGGCCCAAGATGCGATTCTATCCCGATCACGTGACACTTACGTGATTGGGGCACAACCGCATTTTGGCGCTTAGCAAGATGGCTATCATTACATCGAACCATTACATACATACATGGGGGATACAACAATACATACAAGTCACATGAATACAACAACATCAATACAAGGCATCCGACTACGAATGCAAACATGAAAAGCACAACGACATCCATCTGCTATCCCATACTGCCGACCCGGAACCTAACCCAACACTGACGAAGAAGAAGAAGAAAGAACTCCAACAAAAGGTAACATCGCTCTCGCGTCAATTCATCGGAAACCTGCACCTGCAACTGTTGTTGTAGTATCTGTGAGCCACGAGGACTCAGCAATCCAATAACCATGGGTAACAAGACTAGCAAAGCTTAAAGGGGAGGAAGAGGTTAGGTGGTGAGGTTGCAGCAGCGGCTAAGCAAAAGAATGGTGGCTAACTTACGAGTACAAGAATAAGATGAGCATCTATGCAAACGGTCGCAAACTAGTAGTGATCGCTAGAGATCCTGAACTACCTACGAGTCAAACATAACCCCGCCGTTTTCTCTTCTCAAAATGAAAAGAGACGGTCACGGTTACTCATGCGGTTGTGTGTTTACTTCGGATCCTCTGTCAAGTTTTCTACAACCGGACATCAACGAATTCCAATCTGCCACATAACCGCGGGCACCGCTTTCGAAAGATCATAACCCTGCAGGGATGTCCCAACTTAGCCCATCATAAGCTCTCACGGTCAGCAGAAGTAATAATAATATTACCCCTTATCTTAGGGAAGGCCCGATCAGACTCGGAATTCCTGGTGCACAAGACATTTCGACAATGGTAAAACAAGTCCAGCGAGACCTCCCGGCGTGCCGACACCCTGATAGTAGCCGCGCGTATCTCGTCTCAGGCCACGTCCCGATGAGCAATACGTACAGCAACCGAAGACCCCAGATAACTGGGTGGCACCGCAAGTGGCTCTAGTTTGGGACCAACACCATCAGCAATGCCGCCTTGTTATGTAGAAGAATCCTCGGGGACATGACCCCCTATGCAAATTAATTAATTAATTAAGTTGTTATTGTGAGACAAATTAAGACCAATGTTGGGCCTTGCTGGAGGAGTTTTATTCAAAGACGAACTGTCAAGGGGTCCCCATATACCCAATCGTGTAAGGAACGCAAAATCAAGGAACATAACGCCGATTTATCGGCTCCTAAGGTGGCATGAGTGGAACAAAACACCGAGCAAAAGGCCAAGCCTTCCACCCATTGCCAAGTATATAGGTGTGTTAAGATATACTCCCTCGGTCCCAAAATAAGTGACGCAAAAATGACTCAACTTTGCACTAAAGTTAGTGCAAAGTTGAGTCACTTTTGCGTCACTTATTTTGGGACGGAGGGAGTATAAGATATATTGTGATATTCCCAAAACATCAAGTTCCAACATGGAAAAAACTTCATTTCACCTGGAACTAACAACGCTATAAGAGGGGCTAAGCAAGCAGGTAACATAGCCAAACAACGTTTTGCTGGGAAGGTGTCAAAGGTTAGAGGTTTCATGGCAACAAGGAGAGGCTGACAACAAAAGATAGGTAGCGCGACATATAACGATAGCATTGAGACAGTTAGCATGGCAATGATAGTAAAGGTATCCAAGGTGATGGTCATCTTGCCTGAGATCCCGCAAGGAAGAAGAAATGAGTCCATGAAGAAGATGAAGAAGAATCCTTGAAGACGAACCACGTGTAGCCGAACAAATACTCACGATCGCAACGGAAAAGAACTAGCAAGAAGAAAGCACACAACAAGGTAAACACGCCACTCAAGAACATGACAAGATGCTCAACCAAGTATGATGCAAGACAAGTCTATATGATGCAATTCATGGCAAGGGATGAAGCGCACAGGAACAACACAAACCAACAAGTTTAAATGAGGCCGGAATCAACACATAACCATTCCGGTAAGTCCTCATATGCACGTTTCGAAATTGGTCCAGATCTGTACAAACCTTAAGTTAAAGTTGTTAAACAGCAAGTTAACATACACCATGATGATCTACTTGAAATTATAGTCAAGTTACATATCAAGTTTGTTTAATTCGGAGCTACGGCCTAGAAGAGATGAGCAAAACAAGTCAAGCAAGGCAACGATGCAAGATGCACCCAAACATCAAGCAAACACACTCCAACTAGGTAAACAACATGATATTATGCTTCTACATGCAAAATAACACAAGTTTCATATATGACACGCTCAAAACGGAGCAACGGTTCAACACATACACACGAAACAAGATATAACAACAAGCTGCCAAAAACAGCAACATAGCAACTTTGGAGCAAGGTATATATATGCTACAACACCCAAACATGATAACAAGAGGCATGGATGTGAAATAGAAATGATACTTAACAAGCATGAACTTAGGGCACCCCCAAAAACTTGCTGCAACACAATTAAACAAGCATGGCAAGTTGCAATAAATTTATCCAGACTTCGTCAAAATCTGGGAAGGCAAAAACATCATCATGATGCTGCCTTCGGAGGCACAAAACAACAAGCATATCAACACTACTAGGTATATAAAGATCATGGACATGAAATAAACATAGCATACATCAAACAACTCCATTGGAACAACTCCATAGGAGGCATGGATCAATAACAACAAGCTTCACCAAATTGATCATGCTGATAACAACCTGACAGGTAAATTTATAGCAACTTGAGAGCAAGAAATAAATAAGCTACAACAGGCCATATATGCAAATAAGGACATGGATGGATAGAGCATAACATGGACAACAAGACATGATCATTGGACATACTAAAACATGCATGAATTTGAGTGGGGCATCAAGCAAACATAGCATCAGGTTTAACAGATTCCAGACTTAGCAGGTTTTTTCACTAAGTATAAAACAACAACATTGACATGGCATGTTTACATGCTTGTTTAAGTCACCTCAAGGCATATCAAGGAAAGTGGATTGCACCACAACAAAGACCATATGATTGTGCTTCTAAAACATATTGACATGTGGCATGAAAGACAAACACATCAATAACAACGAGCAAGTCAAATCAGCATCTCATAACAAGTTTCAACAATTAACAGCCAAATGCACTTTTGCAACAGAGATTAACATGGCAAGATGGCACCTAACATGAATGCTACAGCAACCAACATGTAGAGCACTTCACAATGAACATTTTGACATATCATATGCTTCATTTGGACCAACATGCTCAAAGTTATCATCACCACAAGCATGCAACAAAACTACAGTTATCAGCAGTTTTAAACATGTAGCACTCTTGCAACGATGATTAGGGCATCAAGATGAACTCAAACAAGTATGCCATAGTGGAACAATATGAAGAGTATAACACAACGATCATTTTGACATATTATATGCTCAATTTGGACATACACACAAAAAGTTACAACCACTCAAACATGCAACAAAATGTATGAATTTCACAGACTTAGCCATATTTTCCCTCAACATAAAAAAATAGACGGGTGCAATAAAACTAAAGTGCGCACAGAGCGCGGGATAGGGATGGACCTAAGCTCACCTAGTGGGCCGAGGCCCAGCGTGGAGAGATGGCTGGATCTGGAGTTGGGTTGGGGCAGCGGAGCAGGCCGTCGGCTGGACGTCGAGGTGGGCCGGCCCACGAGGCTGGGACGGAGGAGGCCCAGGCAGCGAGGCTGTGAGCGGGAGGATAGAGCGTCGTCTGCTCGATCCCGACGAGCAGACGACCGGCGGCGGCAGGGCTTGCCGGACTCCGACGAGCAAAAGGACGAGAGGCGGCGGGACAACCGGGGATGGCCGGATCTGGCCGCGAGAGCTCCGGATCCGCCGTTCCCAGGGATGAAGAGGAGCAGGGCGCCGGATCCCGACACCGGGCGAAGCTCCTGCGAACTTTGCAACGGCGGCGAGCTGAGGCCATGGCGACAGCTCGGGCCGGAGGTGAGGGCGGCGAGGCGCCTTGGGCGCGGAAGGCAGCGGCGGCGGCGCCAGGCTCGCGCGGGGGCTGCGGCGGCGGGCGGACGGGCTCGCGCGGCGAGCTGAGGTGCGGCGGCGGGGTCCGGCTCCGACGAGGCTCCGGTGGCCGGAGCGGAGACAGGCGACGGAGGAGGCGCGGGCTCCCTCGGTCCCGGCGCGGCCCGGGGCGGGCCGGAGATGGGCTTCGCGGGGCCGGTGGCAAAGTGGGTACGGGAGGACACGTGGCGACACCGGATTGACTGAGGGAGCGGCGGACATGTCCGGCGGCGGCGCGGACGCGTCCGGTGGCGCAGAGGGAGGATTTTTAGGGTTCCATCCGTGATTTGGGGAGGGGGAGGCAATTATATATGTAGAGGGAGCTAGGGGGGGTCCAAATGAGGAGCGGTTTTCGGCCACGCGATCACGATCCAACGACCGAGAGCATGGAGGTGGTTGGGATGGGCTAGTGGGCTGTTGGAGAGGGGGTGCTGGGCCAAAAGAGAAGGGCTTCCGGTGGTTAACACAGTTAACCGTTGGGCTATCAAACGAACTCCGAATGCGATGAAATTTGGCAGGCGGCCTGTCTACACTATAATAAGACCACACGCCAAGTTTCATCCCATTCTGAGAATATTTTCCGGCCACTCATAAAACAAGGTGTCGGAGGTGCCGCGGGCACGTGCAAGTGTGTCTGGCTGAAAACGGACAACGAAGAGGACGGGCGGACTTGGACGGATGCAAGTTTTGAAAACAAGATGATGCAATGCACACGATGACATGACAAAATGCAACACGCAAGCAGATGACATGGCAACAACGACGAATAACTGGTTGACACCTGGCGCATCGGTCTCGGCGTGTCACATCCATAAATAATGTTGCCATGTTTCCAAAGTCCGAACAAGAGCATATAATTCCATGTCATAAGTAGAATAGTTCAGACTAGGCCCACTCAATTTTTCAGAAAAGTATGCAATAGGTTTATGATGTAATAACACACCTCCTAATACAATTCCACTAGCATCACATTCAAGCTCAAAAGTCTTATTAAAATTGGGAAGTTGGAGTAATGGAGCATGTCTCAAATTATCTTTCAATACCGTGAAGGCTTCTTCTGGTGGGAAACGTTGCATGGAAAACAAAACAAATTCTATGCACATTGCAATGATCTATCCATGGAGATGCTAGCAATGAGGGGGAGATTGTGTCTGCGTACCCTCGTAGACCGAAAGCGGAAGCGTTTCACAACGCGGTTGATGTAGTCGAACTTCTTCGCGCTTCAACCGATCAAGTACCGAACGCACGACACCTTCGCGTTCTGCACACGTTCAGCTCGGTGATGTCCCTCACCTTCTTGATCCAGCAAGACGTCGAGGTAGTAGATGAGTTCCGTCAATACGACGGCGTGGTGACGGTGACTGTGAAGTGATTTCCGCAGGGCTTCGCCTAAGCACTACGAAAAAATGACCGGGGAAGTAAACGGTGGGCGGAGGCGCAGCACACGGCTAAGACAATGTTGTGTCCTTGTGTGGCGCCCCCTCCTCACATATATATTGGTGGGAGGGAGGGAGGAGCAGCCATAGGAGACGCCCAAGTAGGAGGAATCCTACTTGGAGTCCCTCCCAAGCCGCGCCCTTGCCATATATAACCAAGGGGGGAAGGAAAGAGGGGGGAGAGGGAAGGAAGAGGGAGTCCTACTCCACACTTTCCTTTCCCTTTCCCTCCTTCCTTCTCCTCCTAGGTCTACCTGCTATGGGGGGGGGCACACAAGACCCTTGTGGCTGGTGCAGTCCCTCTCTTGGACCATAAGGCCCATAACTTTTGCCCGGGGTACCCGAAACACCTTCCGATGACCCAATAAGTACCCGATACCTTCCGGAACACTTCCGGTGTCCGAATACCATCGTCATATATATCAATCTTTACCTCTCGACCATTTTGAGACACCTCGTCATGACTGTGATCTCATCCAGGACTCCGAACAACATTCGATCACCAAATCGCATAAGTCATATAACACTATATCGTCAACGAACATTAGCGTGTGGACCCTACGGGTTCAAGAACTATGTAGACATGACCGAGACACCTCTCCGGTCAATAACCAAAAGCGGAACATGGATGCCCATATTGGCTCCTACATATTCTATGAAGATATTTATCGGTCGAACCGTTATGACAACATACGCAATTCCCTTTGTCCGTCGGTATGTTACTTGCCCGAGATTCGATCGTTGGTATCTCTATACCTAGTTCAATCTCGTTACCAGAAAGTCTCTTTACTCGTTTCGTAATACATCATCTCGTGACTAACTCATTAGTCATTTGCTTGCAAGGCTTATTATGATGTGTATTACCGAGAGGGCCCATAGATACCTCTCCAATACTCGGAGTGACAAATCCTAATCTCGATTCGCGTCAACCCAACAAAAACACCTTTGGAGATACCTGTAGAGCATCTTTATAATCACCTAGTTACGTTGTGACGTTTGATAGCACACAAGGCATTCCTCCGATATATTCGGGAGTTGCATGATCTCATAATCAAAGGAACAAGTTTTTGACATACATGAAAGTAGTAGCAATAAACAGTACGATCAAATGCTAAGCTAACATATGGGTATTGTCCATCACATAATTCTCATAATGATGTGATCCCGTTATCAAATGACAACTAATTTCCATGGTTATGAAACCTTAACCATTTTTTATTAACGAGCTAGTCTACTAGAGTCTTACTAGGGACACGATATTTTTTTATGTATTCACACATGTATTTAGGTTTCCGGTTAATAGAATTTTAGCATGAATAATAAAAATTTATCATGATTAAGGAAATATAATAATAATAACCATTTTATTATTGCCTCTAGGGCATATTTCCATCATCTTCTTGTGTAGTACCCCAAACAAAAGGCACAACCTTCTTTGTACGCTCATTGAGAGGTGCATCAATGGTGCTGAAATCTCTCACAAAACGCCTATAGAAACCAGCAAGACCAAGGAAACTCCTTATGTGTGTGACCGTTTTGGGCCACGACCAACTCTCAATAGCTTCAATCTTGGCTTTATCAACCTCAATTCCATGTCGAGTAACAACATAGCCAAGAAAAGATACTCGGTCGGTGCAAAATGTGCACTTCCCAAGGTTACCAAACAAACGTGCATCACGTAGAGCAATAAAAACATCACGTAAATGTTCCAAATGTTCCTCCAAAGATCTGCTATAAATCAGTATATCATCAAAGTAAACTACCACAAATCGTCCAATGAAAGCACGTAAAACTTCATTCATTAATCTCATGAAAGTACTAGGTGCATTAGTTAACCCAAAAGGCACGACTAACCACTCATATAATCCAAACTTAGTTTTAAATGTTGTTTTCCATTCATCTCCCAATTTCATACGAATTTGATGGTATCCACTGCGCAAATCAACTTTGGAGAAAATAGTAGAGTAACTTAATTCATCAAGCATATCATCTAGCCTAGGAATAGGATGACGATAACGAATAGTAATATTATTAATGCCTCTACAATGAACAGACATACGCGATGTACCATCCTTTTTCGGCACTAGAATAATAGGAACATCACAAGGACTAAGGGATTCGCGTATATAACCTTTATCTAGTAGCTCCCGTACTTGATGCATAATCTCCTTCGTCTCCTCTACATTGGTACGGTATGGTGCACGGTTGGGTAGCGGTGCACCGGGAATTAAGTCAATCTGATGCTCAATCCCTCAAATATGTGGTAATCCCGGTGGTACGTCTTGTAGAAAGACGCCAACAAACTCCTGCAAAATGTTAGTGACAGCAGGAGGCAAAGAGGAAGGCACGTCCTTGAATGAAAATAATGCATCTTTGCACACAAAAGCATAGTAAATAGATTTGCTGAAATCTGGATCATCAATATCAGATTTGGTGGCAAGTAAACATCCACTTTTCAATTTAATTTTAGATGCAACATGAGATGATGGTTTGTTATTAGGTTTCATTTGTTGCTCATATTCTTTTCCACCATGATGAGGACATAACTACCTTGGATACGACCAAAAATATTTCATACATGTATATTTGTGAGGTGATTTCTAATGCAAACCATGTAACAATTTATTTATGTCATCCAAGAAAAAAATACTTCACAAATTTTTGTGCCATGTCGAATTGCAGGTGTATGGGATATTTGTACAATCCACATATGGAGATAAGGGGAAAAGAGAAGTTTAGGTGATGTTCAAAAAGTCCTCTCACGTCAATTTGAGCCAGAGAAGATAGAGTCCAAGCCTCTCACGTTCTGCATTCAGATTCGGACTACATAGACATACCTGACTCAAAACGGCAAGAACTCCTTAATACGGACTCCAAATTGGGTGATTCTTTTTTTGTTGAAAAGTAGATTTCGTACTCTTTCTAGCCCAATTGGGTTCACCTTCAAATTCATCCGGAGTGTTGAGATATCGACGAAACAATGTGACGCTGCAGCAGAATCCGAGTCAAACTACAAGTCCAAAGGTGTTGCATCACCTCCACTTGGGCCCATGAGCCTTGTACGACATAGGGTTAGTTTTAGGCTGCCTTGGGACACCCTCCCACCTCCTTGGCCACCACCCCGTACTCCTTTATAAGTAGATCCATCCAATAGCTTTTCCTTAAGATTTGATTAGTCAAAAGTTGGCCATTGCAAATTCGTGTACTTCGTTTGTGGGATCCCCACCTTTATCAATACTTCATTTATATTTGCAATATTTAGATTGCTTTGTCATATTCTTGCTTGTTCTTCGATTGCATGCAGGAATAGACCTTCTTGGTTAGGCTGATCGTGCTTCTGGCATTGTCAGTAACCCCTAGAGATTGGTTTAGCGATTGCTAAGGCGCAACACCGTGCACATTTGTAGTCAGTTCGTCAAAGTCAACTCCACCAAATCGATAGTTATCATCTCATCGAAAGATCGGGCCCTCGACTCTATCACACCATATGATTTTCACTCTTATTTTGCTCTTGTTTTGCTTTACTAGCTCAATCAATATCATCTTTCAAAATGGAATCAGGAGTCATAGGAAGCAAAGTAATATGTTTATCCTTATGAACAAGAGTATACTGATTGTTTCTACCATGGTGTACATATTTTTTTATCAAATTGCCATGGTCTGCCGAGTAATAAGGAACATGCTTGCATGGGTACCACATCACAATCAACATAATTAGCATATGTAGCTATACTAAAATACACGCGAACAGTATGTTTTACCTTAACCTTGCCTCTGTTGTTGAACCATTGTATGTAGTAAGGATGTGGATGTGGTCTTGTGGTGAGAGACAGCTTCTCCACCATCTCCATGCTAGCCAAATTGTTGCAGCTCCCTCCATCGATGATGAGGCGAACAGAACATTCCTTCACAACTCCCTTTCTATGGAACAATTTGTGCCTTTGGTTTTGCTCAGCTTGTGTGGCCTGCACACTCAAAACATGTTGAGCAACTAAACAGTCATACCTGTCAGCATCGTCAACAGCCATGTAGTGCGTGTCTTGTTCCGTATCAACTCCACTGTGTTCTGCACTTGTAATAAGAGCCAAAGTATCCTCATCATAGTCACTAGCGGACTCATACCCACCATCCTCAGTAGTAATCATCACACACTAAGATTTGCATTCCCTCGCAAAATGACCTCTTCCCTTACAACAACGACGAATAATATCACCTATGTGCCCTGTTGATGCCATGGATGAAGAGGAGCTTTGTGTAGGCCCGATGGGTGTGCTATTGGCAGATAGTGGTGATTGTGCCTGCTTTCTTCTATCACGGCTGGAGGTGGCAACTGAAGGAGGTGCCGGTGCAACATAATGTGTGGAAGTATAAGATGCACGCGGTGTCCATGATGAAGGTCGACCCGCATAAAAGTTAGTCTATGCCAATGCATGTCGATCCTGCACTTCACGTTCAGCTTTGCAAGAAAGATGGAATAATGAGTGATATTGTTATACTCCTTATACTCTAGAATGGTCTGAATATCTCTATTTAAGCCACCCATAAAACATGCAAGCATAGCTTCATTATCCTCAACAATACCACATCTAATCATGCCAATTTGTAATTCCTGATAATATTCTAGTACGAAAGTTTTTCCTTGTCTTAAATGCTGCAATTTTTGTAGTAATTCACGTTGATAATATGGTGGAACCCAACGAGTACGCATAGCGGTTTTCGAAGCAGCCCAAGTAGTTGGAATATTAATCGGATATAATCTACGATGTCGAGACCACCACACAAAAGCAAAACTAGTGAAAGCACGAAGAGCAGCAGCAACACGTCTCTCCTCGGGATGTTCTAAACATGTAAAACATTGTTCGGTTTCTAACTCCAAAGTAAGGTATATATAAGGAACATATCTACCCTCAGATGGTGGAATATTCAATTTTAGTTTAGGGAGCTGATCAGAATCTCGAACCTGAGGTGGTGGTGCAGCCCTACCATTGCGATTATATGCATGTGGACGGCCCGGTGGTGGTGGTTGCACATAGTTCTCATTTTGATCAACCTCATCCTCATAATCGCCCGCATAATCATCATCCTCCTCGACACCAGCAACAACAGTAGCAGGAGCCAAAGAAGCATCAACAGTAGGTACAGCAGCACCAGAAGTTTGGCATCCTCAAGAGGAATACACTTCGCTCGTCCGAACTGATTCAGAAGGGGCCGTTGTTGTTGTCATTGCATAGGTGCGGCAGGTGCAGCTGGTGGTGGTTGCTGAAGACGCGTGAGCAATTCAGTAAACTTGTTATCCAGCTTTGTTTCAAACGACTTCTCAATGTGATGCGGAGCATCCTAAGGACATCACCATGTCAAGAGTTCGTTTGGCAAGTGACACGTGCGACCTTCACTTCTTATACATAAAGGTGAATCATCTCCTATACACGTGTTCACTTGACTCCTTCGAGGATGGTATACTACTTGACACTCCACTAGTGTGCATCCATAGGTATTGTCGGTGCTTCACGGGTGACAAGGAGGAGTGCAAGCACCAAGGAGCACCTACACCATCCGCGAGGGAAGCTTGGAAGCGACGACGGAAGAAGACGGAGATAGCTCCCATGACCCGGACATCCGGCCCCAGACGAGCCACCGAACATCCGGTCCTAGGCCGGAAATCCGGCATCCTTCATAGAAGCTGGACCGAGCCAGCCCGGACATCCGGTCGTGACCCCGGACATTCGGCTCACCTCGAAGCCCCGGACATCCGGCTGCCAGCCCGGACGTCCGGCACCTGCGCGTGCCTAAATGGGCCAGAGGCTCATGTATCCCTTTCCCTTCGCCCCCACTTGTACTAGCACTATATATACTCTTCCCCCTCCTCCTTTCTAGGGTTAGCAAATGTGATAGCTCATTTTATACTAGAGCTTTGCTCATCCATTACGGATCTACTCCATGAGAGAGACCGTGGCCCCTCTACGGAGAAGATCCACCTTGGATCCAAGACCCCTAATGTCGGTGTACAAAAGTAGGGGCGCTCTTTTTTTACCCCTTACTTGTGCACGGGCAGTCAGAGCCACGCCTGTGGCCGAACATAACATGACAGAAGGAGGGAGCCAGGTACGCGGGGTTACCAGAACAACGCCAAGACAGGCAGCACGAGAAAACCAATCAAGGAGATAGGCTCCCCCGGCAAGGACTCTTGCCGGGGCAGCCTGCGCACCACCGGGCAAGGGCTCTTGCCGGGGCGATCCACTCAGACGCCTCCGTCACGGCCACCCTTGAAGCCTATGGGCTCCAACGGTACCAACGACATCAAAGCTAAGGCTCGGGAAGCGCCCACGTGATGGCATGCAGATCTTTGTGAAGACAAAAATCTATGAATCCCAAGATAAGAACCGGAAGACATGACGATCACAGAGCTCCTTGCCGAGGACGCCCACAAGGCCCCGGCAAGGCTCCTTACCGAAGACACCCTGGAGCCCCGGCAAGCCTCTCGCCGCAGGATACTCATGGAGACCCCGGGCAAGACCCTTGCCGAGAACAGTAGCAAGTCTGCAGCAAGCCCTTGCCGCCCCGTCGCCGCCCTAGCTCGGCGGCCGACCCGTTGGCCCAGGCAGGCACCCACGTGGCGATACGTGGTTCCTGGGCCAGCTAGCCAAGCACCTGCGTGGTGGCATGCAGATCTTCGTGAAGACCCTACTGCAACGCCACCTCAGCTGCCTGCCTCGCTGGCCTCGACGCGTGTCACGACCAGACAAAGCGGCCACGGACGGGACGGGCTTCTTTTCCGTCCCCGATAAAGTAAATAGACACCTAAGCAGCGCATTGAATGCGCCTTGTCCCGTAATGGCGTGGGATAAGCCCATACACTGTACACCTTTCCACCTCTTGTGTGCTACTGTGGTAGCCCCTTTTGAACTATAAAAGGATGCCTGCAGCGTACTGGAGGAGGATTCGGATATGGAAAAGCTGGATAGACACCGTAGCTAGCTCAAGAACTCAAGAACACTCAAATATACACCAAAGCAGGACTAGGGTATTACGCATCCTTGCGGCCCGAACCTTGGTAAACGATCGCTGTGCTGACTCTTAGACCTGCTCTTTGCACAACTTCGCGCCCGCCAACCGTAGAAGGGATTCCAGTGATCCCATAGGTGTCGCTTCGTACCGACATCTTTGGCACGCCAGGTAGGGGGCACAGTTGTGAAAATCTGGTCTACTAGTTAGGGTAGCGATTCTTCATCGCCATGGCTCCTAAGAAGAAGACGATCACAACGGTCGGATCGTCTGCAGTCGAACGGCCCGTGCCGGCGCAGGCTAGCGACAGGGTAGTCGTGGATGGGAGCCGAGGTGCGATCCGCGAACACCCGCGCCGTTCCAGAAGCCGAAGCCTGGCAAGCGGCGTCGGTCGTGCGCGAGACGACGAGCCACACGCCACCAAGTCCAAGGGTGGAGCCGAGCCCCCTGCAGGTGGCGCGGGGCCCTCCAAGAGTGGCGTCGTACCCCGCACGAGTGACGCGGCGACTTCCAAGACGCCCACGGCAGCGCCCACAATGCGTTCCTCCCAGGTCGTGCGCGATGAGCAGCATCGCCGTGCGGAGGACCCTGGGCGCCGCCGCAGGAAGAGCCCCGCGCATCAGTCACGAGATGCAGAAGATCGGCATGCTCGCCGAGGCGCTGGCGAGGATGGCTTGCAGTTGCGGGACCGTGATAGAGCTCCTTCTAACATGGTTAGAAGTCGTAGCACGTCTCGAGCCGCGCAGCTCTCCCCGCCACCCACGCCAACGGAAGCCTTAGCACGCGCGTAGTTGCTCCTCGACTTCCCTCCTGCTGCAGAGAAGCTCGACGAATGGAGAGCTACCATTCGTAGCCTTGTCGCCATCGCCAACAAGGACGAACCTCGGCCGGCGGGGCCTTCGGGCCGATGCTGTCCCGAGCCACCACACGCCAGCGGTGGAAGGACCGGAGGCGCCGCGGCCACGGTGCATTCTCCTCCTCCTCGCCAGCTATCACGCGTGCCGGCCCGTCGGGACGACGCTTGCGATGATGTGTCCATAGCGTCGTCTGACCCACGGACCCACCGTGATCAGCGCCAAGTTCTTCGAGAGCGTGCCCACGAGGACGCTCGAACCACCATCGAGCACCCGTGTGAGGTGCGCCACCAGTCGGATAAACAGGAGGGGCCTGCTGTGAACGACCCAGCATCAGGAGGATCTGGAGGCTTACCTTATGAGGTAGGCTGCCCAGCCTTTACTCGTGAGCTGCAGCGTTTCCAGTGGCCCACCCACTGCACCTTCAAGCCCGACGTCGGCGAGAAGTATAATGGCAAGACTCACCCATCGGAGTTCCTCAGCATCTACACCATCGCGATGCAGGCTGCTGGGGCGCGCGATGACAAGGTGCTCGCCAATTATTTCCCGTTGGCGCTTAAACCCAACGTTATGTCGTGGTTGATGCACTTGCCGGCGGATTCCATTTCTTCCTGGTCGGATTTGTGCCATGAGTTTGTTGGCGCTTTTACGGGAGGCCACCAGGCTCATGGCCAAGCAAGCGATTTGCATGTCATCCCCCAAAAGGAAGGTGAAAGCCTGCGCAAGTACATACAGAGGTTCAGCCGAGTGCAGTATAACATCCCAGATGTTCATCCTGTCGCCATCATCAGCGCGTTCCACCAGAATGTGCGCAACCGCAAGATGCGGGAGGAGCTGGCAATGAATAAAGTCAAGGATGTGGCCGAACTTTACGTTCTAGCCGACAAATGTGCCCGGGCTGAAGAGGGGAGGAAGTACCCTAGCGATGACGCCGGTGTGGAAACCGGTTCCTCGGACGAAGACGCCATCGCCCCAACGAAAAAGAGTCGACGTCGTAACAGAAAACGCAAGGGCAAGGCTGTGCTTGCCATTGAGGTATCTGACGACGCCGGCGCCGCCAAGAGAACTAAGGCAGACGATCCCGGCAAGGAAATCACCGGGTGCGTCGCCTGCCGGGCCTTGGCGGCCGCCGACAAGCCGGGAAGCTCTGACAAGAAATACTGCAAGATCCACCGCACCAAAGGCCATGACCTCCAGAACTGCCGACAAGTCGAGCAACTCGCGAAGAAGCAAAAGGCCGAGTACGAGAGGCGAGACAAGGAGAAGGGCCAAGGTGATGCTGAAGGATCTGGCAAGAAACGTGGCTGCCAACCTGGCCGCCGCGACAAAGAAAACCAACAAGAACGGCCCCTCCCGGGGCCGTGACAAGAAGCGAGAAGATGATGATTGCGAGGAGGACGACGAGTCCGGCGAGCAAGAGTTCCAGAAGGCCACGGAGGCCATGTGCATCGACGACGGTGCCTCCCTGCACTCCTCCCACCACTAACTTAAACAGTGGGCGCGTGAGATCACAGCCGTGGTGCCGTCGTTCGATGCCCAGAAGCCGCTGAGGTGGTCAAACACTCCTATCATCTTTGACGCCGAGGATCACCTTGACCGCACAACTGCGGTTGGGTGTTTGCCGCTGTTGGTCTCACCAACGATACGCAACCTCAAGGTGATGAAGATGTTGGTTGATGGCGGAGCCGGCCTGAACTTGATCTAGCCCATCGTGGTCAGAAGGCTGCAAATCCCTGATGGGGACCTCGAGGAGACAGGATCGTTTCAAGGAGTCAACCCAGGGAGAAGCCAGCCTAAGGGTAAAGTCACGCTGCCCGTGACATTCGGGAGTGAGCTAAACTACAGGCCGGAAAGGATTGTTTTTGATGTATCCGAGATCCCCTTGCCTTACAACGGGATCTCGGCCGCCCAGCGTTGGCCAAGTTCATGGCGGCGTCACACTACGCCTACACCACGCTGAAGATGCCTGGGCCGATGTCCATCATTACCGTCCCCTCCGACAAAAAGGATACGCCGATCTGCGCTGATCAGCTTTACCGGGGGGCAGTTGCAGCAACTGCCACTAAGGCGCTTGCTCCTGCCACCGAAGCCCCGGGAGGAAAGAAGACCAGTGAGACATCTCGCGCTTACTCCGGCAAGCGCTCCTCTTCGAAGTGTATCGTTCCCGTCGAGAACACGCCAGAGAGCTCCACGGGCAAGAGCAAGAAATCCAGAGCTACTCCACCAGAAACCAAGCGGGTATCCGTCGAAGAGGACGACACGGGAGGGGTGAAAAGCTCCGCCCTCGACAGCAAATAGGAAGACGCGCTCGTCACCTTCCCACGGGCGAATGTCAACGTGTTTGCATGGCAAGCGTCTAACATCCCCGGCGTTCCCAGGGAGGTGATTGAGCACCATCTTGCTGTGTGCCCTCATGCGCGACCCGTCAAGCAGAAGGTCAGGAAGCAAGCTCTGGAGCGGCAAGAGTTCATCAGAGAGGAGACCAGGAAGTTGGAGGCAGTCGTCTTAGTGAGAGGAGTGCTCCATCCAACATGGTTGGCCAATCCAGTGGTAGTGCGTAAGGCAAATGGGAAATGGAGGCTGTGTATAGACTACATAGACATTAATAAGGCTTGTCCAAAAGACCCTTTCCCATTGCCACGCATCGACCAGATTGTGGACTCCACAACTGGGTGTGACTTGTTATCATTCCTCGACGCTTACTCAGGCCGCCACCAGATCTTCATGATAAGAGAAGATGAAGAGAAGACAACATTCATCACCCCATGTGGTACATATTGCTTTATACGGATGCCTTTCGAATTGAAGAGTGCTGGCTCAACATTTGCAAGGGCGGTCCAGATTGGTTTTGAACCTCAGTTACATAGAAATATGGAAGCGTATATGGATGATATAGTGGTCAAAACCAAGGACAAAGCAACGCTCGTGCAAGATTTGGAATAGACATTCACGAATCTACGCAAGATCAACCTTAAGCTGAACCCTGAGAAGTGTGTCTTCGGTGTCCCGTCCGGCAAGCTTCTCGGTTTCTTCGTGTCACAATGTGGAATTGAAGCAAATCCAGATAAGATCAAGGCCATCGAGCAGATTGAAGCGCCCAGGTGAATCAAGGATGTGCGTCGGCTTGCTGGATGCGTTGCCGCCATGGGCAGGTTCAACTCCAAATCTGCCGAGCGTGCCCTCCCCTTTTTCAAATTTTTGAAAAGGCGGGCCCAATGGAGTGGACCCCAGAAGCCGAAGCGACACTGCAAGATTTGAAGGAATACCTCTCCTCTACACCGGTACTGGTCGCGCCTAAACCAGAAGAACCGTTGCTGCTGTATTTAGCGGCAACGAACCAAGTGGTCAGTGCCGCGCTAGTGGCCCAGAGGGAGGTCAATACGGAAGCAATAGCAGCGACAACACTTGATGCCGCTGGGGCCGAAGAGACGCAACCAGATGGAGTGATGCAGAAGAAGAAGATGATGCAACACCCGGTTTACTTGGTTAGCTCCCTATTACATGGGCCTAGGTCAAGGTACTCCAGCGTGCAGAAATTGCTCTTCGGCCTCCTTATGGCCTCGAGGAAGCTGCGTCATTACTTCCAAGCACATGAAATCACCGTCGTCACCCGCCTTTCGTTGCAACGAATATTGCATAACCCAGATGTGACTGGGAGGATTGTGGAGTTGGCCCTGGAGCTGTCAAGCTTTGGTTTGAAATTTGATAGCACTTCGGCAATTCAGAGTAGAGTGTTGGCAGAGTTTGTTGTAGAATGGAGCTCAACGCCCGACGAGGAGATCCAGGAAACTACCCTCCCCGACAAGGGTGAGAGTCGCGACTGGATTATGTACTTTGACGGGGCTTTCTCACTGCAAGGCGCCGGCGCTGGTGTGCTGCTCGTTCCGCCCACCGGAGAGCACCTCAAGTATGTGATCCAGATGCACTTCCCCAGGGAGGTATCAACAAGCAGCACTGCCGAGTACGAGGGACTGCTTGCCGGTCTCAGGATCGCAGCGGACCTCGGGATCAAGAAGCTCATCATCAGAGGAGATTCGCAGCTCGTCGTCAAGAAAGTAAACAAAGATTACCAGAGCCCGTTGATGGAACCCTACATGGATGAAGTAAGGAAACTGGAGGAGAGTTTCGATGGTATACAAGCTGAACACGTCCCCCGAGCAGAAAACGACATCGCCGACTACTTGTCGAAGTGCGCCGCCCTCAAACTACCTGTGGAACCAGGTACCTTTGTGCTCCAATTATTTCACCCATCTGTTGAACCATCGACTGAGCCGAGCAAGCGAAGGAAATCAGGCCCCGGCAAGTACTTTCCTGCCGAACTCGCAGGGGTGGCCGGCAAAAGTGTTGTCGGAGGCACCGAGCCTTCCGTGGGGCAACAGACTCAGGCGGGGCGTCAAGCCGTAGTCGTAGAGGCAATCGCTACCATAGCAGAGGAAATGCCTTTGGTCCTTGTCGTCGAGCCCCAGGCTCCGGCATGGGCACAACATACCGTCCAATTCCTCCAGACCGGGGAACTTCCTGAAGAGCAGGAAGAAGCGGAGAAAGTAGACCGTCGGTCCGCCATGTACCAATTCATCGACGACATCCTGTATAGAAAAAGATCGAACGACGTGAAATTGAAGTCTATCACCCGGGAGGAAGGACCGGGGCTGTTGGCAGAGATACATGGAGGCATATGTGGCTCCCACATATGGTCAAGAGCCCTTGCCGGCAAGGCATTCCGGCAAGGTTTCTTCTGGCCCACTGCCCTCCAGGATGCAATGACACTAGTAACCAAGTGCGAAGCGTGTCAGTTCCATTCGAAGAAACTTCATCAACCAGCTCAAGCTCTCCAAACAATCCCTCTCTCCTGGCCATTCTCGGTCTGGGGGCTCGACATATTGGGCCCTTATCCCCGTGCTGTCGGGGGCTTTGAGTACTTGTACATAGCAATCGACAAGTTCACAAAGTGGCCGGAGGTGAAGCAGTGAGGAAGGTAACAGCACAGTCGGCCGTCAAGTTCTTCAAGGGCCTGGTCTGCCGTTTTGGTGTACCAAATAGGATTATCACCGACAACGGTACATAGTTCACAAGCAATACCTTCATGCAATATATGCAAGACCTCGGCGACAAAGTCTGTTTTGCCTCGGTTGCACATACACGAAGCAACGGCCAGGCAAAAAGGGCAAATGCTGAAGTACTGCGGGGCCTCTGGACAAGGACTTTTGACAGGCTACACAAGTGCGGAAAGTGTTGGATCGATGAATTGCCGGTGGTTCTTTGGTCGATCAGAACGACACCAAATCGAGCCATCGGCCAGACACCCTTCTCCCTTGTTTACAGGGCGGAGGCAGTTCTCCCCACAGAACTCACATACGGGTCTGCCCGAGTGCTCGCTTATGATGAGCTTGAGCAAGAGCGACTGTGGCAAGATGACGCAACGCTCCTCGAGGAAGATCGTCTTCGGGCGGCTGTACAAGCAGCGCGCTACCAGCAAGACCTACGCCGCTATCATAGCCGCAAGGTTCATGCGCGAAGCTTTGAGGAAGGCGACCTTGTTCTTTGGCACGTTCAGTCGGCCAAGAATTCCAACAAGTTGACGCCAAAGTGGGAAGGCCCTTATCGGGTAATACGAGTCACCAGGCCTCGCGTAGTCCGCCTCGAGACCGAAGATGGGATCCCAGTGAGTAACTCCTGGAACATCGAACATCTTCGCAAGTTTTACCTGTAAGGCGCGGTTGCCGGGCCTCCCGGCAAGCCACCCTTTTGTACAAGCCTTGCCGGCAAGGCATGTAACCCTTGGTACAAAGCCAGACGCAGACCCTGATCATAAATAAATGAAGCGTTGGCGCCCTAAGTTTTAGCATGCATCCTAGGTTGATCTCTTTCTCTGTTAGGGTTGATAGAGCTTAACGGCAGCTAACCCCTAGCATAGAGGTCGAGTTTGTGTCCCTCTACCTCCTTTCTATCCTCTTGATTCACAGGATCCATGGGCGTCCTTGCTGAGCCGCTTGAAAGAAAGGGGGCGGGCCGACGCTCCGACCCCGACAAGGCCAAGGTTGCCGGGGGCTGCACAACCAAGGTTCAAACCACGGCAAGACAAGGTTGCTAGGAGCTACACGACCCAGATAAGTCTTTCGCTCCCCGCTCCTTCCTTCCATATGGAACTTGAACGTATGAAGCTTCGCTCACTCCTATGCCATCGTGCTCCCCTTTTTCCTTATGTCCAACAAACTTTGTCTTGGACCGGGGCTGGGTGGTAGCATGATGGGAAGGGAGCAAGCAAAGGGCCTGACTCTGCCCCGTTACTATTTCCGCCAAAGGCACGGATACAGTTACGAGGCGGGGAAGGAACGGCAAGGCTTGTTGCCGGGGCACGTTGCTTATCTTAAGATAACAAGGATCTGTTCGTTGGTGTGGCTCTTGCCCGCACAGAAACAAACCCAGCAAACACCCTTCTCTTCATAAATACGTTGTAAACAAGTACAATTCGTACGGAATGCATACATAAGCAAGGGGGTTACATGATTTAAGTCTTACAAAGGCCCGTAGGCTTAAAAACTAAAAAGTGATAAGATGCCCGTGATCCCTTTCTTGTCCCTCTCCTCAGGAAATGGAACAAGATGGCGAAGGGCAAAATAAGCGCCTAGGCGAAGCGCAAGCAACAGAAAGCACCAAGAGAACATCCCGGTGGCCGTCCCAAAGGAGGCTAACGATGATGGCACCGGGAGAAGAGCCGAAAGATGGGGCACCGGGCCGTCAATGCGCGGGTTGACGCCCGCGTACTCCGACATGACGACCGCCGCCCAGCTTCTTTGCCTTCTCCGGCTTCCCAATGCCAGCCGCCCAAGGAGGCGACCCCAAGAAGTTCGAGGGGCTGGCGGTGTAGATGATGGTGCTACCAGCACCGCCCAGGGACGGCGTATCCGCCGCCTAGTCGGACCCGTCATCCTCCTGCCCGCTGGCCCTGTTGTCCCTGCCGCTGTCCTCCCCGTCGCTCTCGCTCGAGGAGGAGTTTTCGTCGTCGGTTGAGCTCTCCACACAGCACCCTAGCCTGTGTCCCGAGCGCCCGAAGACTTTAACGGAGAGCAGATCGCTCTCCGCTAGCCTGAAGCAGAGGACGTGCCCCTTCACCAAGCAGTGGGCACGCGCGAAGGTCTTCCACCCCCAACGAAGAAGCATCACATGAGGGGTGGGAAACCTGGTGTCCACCCACATGTCGCCATGGCAACACCGCTCCATGTGAAGCCTCAGCCTTGGCGCCTGATCGACCTCCAACGCCTTCGCGAACGCTCCAGGAAGGCGGAGGCGACTGCGCGGCGGCTCGCGCAGCTGTACGATGAACTCCAATGCCGTATCCTTAACATGACCACGTGGGGAGGCAGGAGGAGACGACGAAGGAGATGAAGACAGAGACGACGACGGCGCGGGTGTCCCCCGACCCCGTCCACCTCTACCTCGACCGCCTCCCCGGCCGCGGCCCCGGCCAACGCTTCTGCCTCCAGCATGCCCCCCGTCTGAGGCATCCGGCTCCTCTTTGACCCCCGTTGCCTTCTGACTGGAAGATGACCTGGTCGCTTTCGCGGAGGAACGTCCACGACTGTGCCCTCTCGGCATACCTTGGGAAGGGAAGGAATCAAACAGGAAGAAGATGGGCGGAGAGGTGGGAAGCGCCGCTCCTCTCCTTCCCTCTTTATATAAGGGCGACCGCCCGAATCAACCAATCCAAACACCAAAGGAATGAGGGAACAGGACCGACCCGTTGTTCCAATCAGCGGCGTCCGCCCCCCCCAGCATTAATGCCCACGCCCTCCGTGTCCGCCGCTTGCCCTCCCCGATGCATGAGGGATACGTGGCGAGCGGATCGGGAGTTGGGTGACGCGTGGTATGGCCATTTCGCACCCCCGTGATCATGGAGCAACCCGAGTCCACTTAGTAAATGGGCCGCGCCCCCACGACTTCCTCTATTCTTTATGAGGAGGGCGCGAACTGCCTCTTTACTATTTTTGGAACCACAAGATGACACAAGCACGCTGCGGTCATCCCACGCGCGACCCCCACGTCAGCGCAGATCATGGGGAAGCACGACCATCAGAGGAGTTATTGTGGTAAAGGGAATCCAACTTCACTGCCCGCACACCGTTCTAAGCCTAGCCCAACAACGCGTGGCGCTTATGAATGGCCCATGCTCGGGGGCTCCTAACGGTGTACAAAAGTAGGGGCGCTCTTTTTTTACCCCTTACTTGTGCACGGGCATTCAGAGCCACACCTGTGGCCAAACATAACGGGGCAGAAGGAGCGAGCCAGGAATGCGGGGTTACCAGAACAACACCAAGACAGGCAGCACGAGAAGAACAAACAAGGAGACACGCTCCCTCGGCAAGGACTCTTGCCGGGGCAGCTTGCGCACCACCCGGCAAGGGCTCTTGCCGGGGCGATCCACTCAGACGCCTCCGTCACTGCCACCCTTGAAGCCTATGGGCTCCAACGGTACCAACGACATTGGAGCTAAGCCTCGGGAAGCGCCCACGTGATGGCATGCAGATCTTTGTGAAGACAAAGATCTATGACTCCCAAGATAAGAACCAGAAGACATGGCAATCACAGAGCTCCTTGCCGAGGACGCCCACGAGACCCCGGCAAGGCTCCTTACCGAAGACATCCCGGAGCCCCGGCAAGCCTCTTGCCGCAAAATACTCATGGAGACCCCGACAAGACCCTTGCCGAGAACAGTAGCGAGTCTACGGCAAGCCCTTGCCGCCCCATTGCCGCCCCAGCTCGGCGGCTGACCCGTTGGCCCAGGCAGGCACCCACGTGGCGATACATGGTTCCTGAGCCAGCTAGCCAAGCACCTGCGTGGTGGCATGCAGATCTTCGTGAAGACCCTACCGCGACGCCACCTCAGCTGCCTGCCTCGCTGGCCTGGACGCGCGTCGCGACCAGACTGAGCGGCCACGGACGGGACGGGCTTCTTTTCCGTCCTCGATAAAGTAAATAGACACCTAAGCAGGGCATTGAATGCTCCTTGTCCCGTAATGGCGTGGGATAAGCCCATACACTGTACACCTTTCCACCTCTTGTGTGCCACTGTGGTAGCCCCTTTTGAACTATTAAAGGAGGCCCATGGTGTACTGGAGGAGGATTCGGATCAAGAAAAGCTGGATAGACACCGTAGCTAGCTCAAGAACTCAAGAACACTCAAATATACACCAAAGCAGGACTAGGGTATTACGCATCCTCGCGGCCCGAACCTGGGTAAACGATCATTGTGCTGACTCTTAGACCTGCTCTTTGCACAACTTCGCGCCCGCCAATCGTAGAAGGGATTGAAGTGATCCCATAGGTGTCGCTTCATACCGACACCTAACGGGAAGATCCTTCACGGATTCAAGACCTCCTCTTGGAGATGAACTCTACCTTGTATCTTTCCCTTTGTTGTTCAGGTACCTTGTGATCTTTTGTGTTTGATTGTCTAGTGGATGTGTGATTGGACTTATTCTTGAGTGTTTTCTCTCGTGATTCCCCTTTGTGTTCTTTGTGTTCTTCATGGGATCCATTCCATTTCATGAAAGATCGGCCTAGATCAGGTTGACCCCGCATCATATAGTATCATGATCTTTGGTTCATCATGAATTTGGAGCCTCCCCACCATTTTCTATCCTTATTTTGTTGTGTTCTTCCCCAAATTCGAAAATTTCCCACCAAAAATAGCCCCAATTTTTTTGTGATATGTTGGTTTGATGATGTTTTGTTGATTTTGATCCGTGGATTCGCTTGGTTTCAAGTGGATCTAGCATTTTCCCAAGTTTCCCCACTTTTCATCCACTCAATCTCCCCAATTTTGCCCCCGAAATCATCAATTTCCGCCCCCAAATGAGTTTGGAAGTCCCAATCCTGATCTGGAATCGTCGGGCCGGGCATCCAGGCCTCAGGCCGGACATACAGGCCATCAGCCGGACATCTGGCCCCTGTAGCGCAAAATCTGATTCGGTTCTGTAAACAGCCTCGGAAATCCGGCCAAAACCCCGGATGTCCGGCCCGTGTAGTTTCAGACTTTTCCGTTTCACCATTTTGTTCATAACTAATTTATCCGGAGTCTAATTTTGACGTTCTTTAGCTCGTTTTGAAGCTCTTGACACCCCCCATAACACAAAAATACCATGATAATCATATGACTCCATAATATGTTCTGAAGTTTGGCATCTTTGCCTAGGCCTTCCACCATATCATCCGCATAGTCACCATAGCCTTCCACAACCTAACCCATTTTGTTCCCCATAGAATTTGTGGTTGCTTGAATAGTGATTTGAGTCTCCTAAGGTGTTTAGGCTACTTAGGGACGATTGCTTCTTCATCCACCATCACCACCACTTCCGCATACCCATTGCCCACTATACATAGCCAACCAAACTTAACCCTATTTTGTGTGAGCTTGTTTGAGTTGTGGCTCGTGTCTCCTAAGGTGTTTAGGCTACTTAGGGACCATCAAGTCAACTCTGACAACTTGTATAGCCCCACCAACCTCTTCCGCAACCACCACCGCTTTCCCGCTACCACCATTTGACATTTGTCCTTGAGATTTTGAGTTGTGGTTTTTCCGTTTCCTAAGGTGTTTCGGCTAATTAGGAACGGGTCTACATCAAGAGCACCACCTCTCATCATCATCATCGGACGGTAACTTCGACGACATCTTTGTATATTCCCCTTGCAATTGCATTGTTAACCCCTAGCCCCTTTTGCGTCACTTGCCTATCGAGACTAGCCTTTGAGTATTGCCGGCAACGTTACTTGTGCACATTAGTGAGCATCGATCCTCCCTTCCATTGCATACATACCATATCATATTGGTATCATCATATCATCCCTTGTGTCATAAGATTGTTCCCGCGTATACACAATTGCTATCTTGGTTTGTGCATTTCGTAATGTGGCCATAAAAAAATAAGCCTTTAAGCAAAAAGAGAAAGACAAAGAAGCTTGTGAGCAAGAGCCATAGCATCACAAAATATCATATCATACTTGATCATCTTGGATCATGTTGTGCTAAAGCACCGGAACATCATACACATAGCATAATCGGGATAGAAAGCCCATGAATTTTGCAGCTTATAGGTTGTGCACAAGTGCCGTATCCGCCTATAGAGCAATCGTGCTAGCGTCTATCTATAGTTGTGCAACACGAGCGTTTTCCGTGGACTCCACATTTTGTGCTCATTCCTTGGTTGCATGACCCCATCTATCTATTCGTGTGTGTGTTTCCGTGTGCCACCCATATTGCTATTGGTCTACTTGTTTTACCTGCGAATTTGTGAATCTCTTTCAACTTTATTGACTCTTGCTAACATTTTGCATCAAAATTTTGTTCCACTTATCCTAACCAAGCCACTCGATAAGCTTTACTTGATAGGTGTTAGTGAACAAGTCCGGTACCAATTCCTCTATTCTTTCATTTCACATTGAGTGAAACGAGATACATCCTCAACATTGGGAAAAGGTAACTTGGTGTTGTTTATCTCATCTCCTACTCACCTTTGCTCGAGTCTTGTGATGGATAGGCAAAGCATTTCATCTACTTTGGTCTACACCAACAACGACAAGTTCGATGCCATGACGAACCACTTGTGCACCAACACGGATGCTCAAATGAAGGAGCTCAAAGCCCTTATCAAGAACCGCAAGAGGTCTCCCTCATCTTCGAGAAGACGCTCAAGTGCAGATCCTTCCGAGCTACCATCTCCGGCAAGATCTCATCGGCATCGACACCATCAACGTGTCACACCCTGATTTTCATGCCACAACACTTAAGCTAATAATCATGCTAGAATGTGGTTTGACAAAAACTTTTGAGTGTTTTTGACCTTGCTTGATTGGTTTTCTCTTTACTGTTTGCTAGTGCTCTAAAAATAAAATAAATCCTCCTACTCTTACACTCCTTCTCCTTGATCCAAAACCTCTTGCCCATGATCATGCCATGTGTATAGGACATAATAGTATTTTCTTACAAAATATTTTGGCCAAAAAGTAATTTTCTAAAATTAGTTTTCCAAAAACCCCTGAATTGAGGTTTGTACTGCAAGTACTTGATTTGGGGTGTGAAAAATCTTTCAAAAAAAAATATTTGACTCCTATTAGGTATAGGACTCCCTTAAACCACAAAAACATAATTTTAAAAGTTATTTTCCTATTTTATTTATAGTCTTTTTCTTTAGGCCAGAAATGGTCTTTAATAGGTTAAAATTATTTAACCATTTCAAAAATATTTTTCAAAATTCAGGGAAGCTCATAGGACATATATTGTCCATATATAAGAGTTTCAACACATGGTCGTGTTCAAAATGTTGGTAAAATCCCACAAAAACCCTTTCTGGATATTTCAAGCTTTTGAAATATTTACAAAGAAAATATTCTCTAAAAATTCCAGGAAAATTCTATCATGTCAAATATGACATATTTGACGATATTGCCAAGCCTCATGCCTTGGAGAACAAGAAAACATCATCAAATCCCCTCAAAACCATTTCTGTCCATTTTGAAGTTTGAGCAACTTTACATTGCCAAACTTGTCCAAATACTCTCAAACTTGGTGCACATGCTCAAATGATGTAAATATGCATCAAGGCCAAATTGCACAAGTTTTGGAGAAGGATAACTTGACCAAAGTGCCCCAAAACCCTTTCTGACCATATTCAAATTTGAACAACTCTACATTACCAACTTTTTACTTGTGACCTCAAACTTTGTGGGCATGCTCAAAACCCCAAATGAGGATACTACACCAAGTGGTGCATCAAGGAGGAATTATTTGCATGACTAAATCTTGGAAAAGTCATTTCTGTTGATTTTTAGGGTTTACTAAAGTAACATTGGGAACTTTATTAAAATGAGCTTGCTTGCCCAAAACACCATCAAACACCTTCTGGCACTTTGCCAAAATCACCATTTGGTCCACTTCCACTACCCCCCTTTGCCTCAAATGCTTACCAGAGGTGTACCTGGTCGTCACCTACCTCCAGTAAAACCCATTCAACCAAAGATCAATGATTGAGGGGTGAAAACCCTCATTTTACCCTTCTGGACAACTCACTTCCTTATCTCTCTCAACCCCACCTCTCTCCCTTTGGGTCACCAGGGCATCCAAGGCCAATTCCCCTTTGTTTACTCCTCCCTGAACCCCCCAAACACAAGTGGTCGCGCCCTACAAGCCAAAGGCATGCACTGGCATGCAATTGGCGTGCTCCAGAGCGCGCTACAGTGCACACCCGCACTGTAGCCACACCCAATCGGCAGCGTCTGGCCACCTCGGGCCTCCCCCTTGTGCCAGTTGAGGTGCCTCGACGTCCCTGACATGCAACCTTGTCGGCCCTCTCCTCCCTCGCTCTCCTTCTCCCTCTACGAGCTCGCCCGAGCGCGCCCTAGACCGCGCCCACGGTGCACCGACGCGCCCACCATATAGAGCCCCATTGGGCTCTCTCTTGACTCTTCTCGCTCTCCCACTACTACAGCAACCTACCAAACAACCTATCTCTCCGTCTCGAGCCCTCTGTCCACCTCCATCGCCGGAGCCTCGCCGACGGCCGCCGTTCGAATGCGAGCTACCCCGAGCCCCTCTCTCCCTCCTGGCCACTCCAGTGCCATCACACGACCTCCAGGAAGTCCCCCACCTCCGCCAATCTTCCCCGGGATGCCCGTGCGCTCGAAGCCCAAGGTGGCCGAGGCCCTTCTCCGCCATGGTTGAACCCCTGCTCACTCTGTCCCTCCCCGAGATGTGTGCATAGGCCCATGCGGTGCGGAGTCATCTCCCAAACACGCCGGTGCGCCAAGTAGCACCCGAGGCGGCCGGAGTCGCCGGTGCTAGCGGCAGTAGGGCACCGGACTTGCCGGCCTCCGCGGTAGCAAGGAGGGGCCCCTACCTCCCTCCGTCCCATCCTACGGGCGCAGCCGAGACCCGCCGCTCCATTCCCTTCCCGCCGGTCAGCGCGGGTGGGCGGAGCAGCACCGGCGGCGAGCGAGGCCGGGCCCTCTGCCTGGCGAGGCGGGGTTGAAGACGACGCAGGGCAGGACGAGCGGCCTGCTCGCGGGACCCGCCCGTCAGCCACTGAGGCGCCACGCCCAGCTGGCATAAGCGAACGCGCCCGCTCCAGCCTCCATGTGGTGAAAACGCCATACGGGAAAGACACCTCCGACGTGGCCCTCTCCCGCACACTGTTGAACTACTGGGCCGACCCAGTGGCTACACTGCACCCAGTGCGCAATTTTGGTAATGACCTATTCTCTTTCTTTTCTCATCCAGTGAGTTTCCAAAATCCATTAACAAATCAAATAGATTCCAAATTTGATGATTCAAATTTGTAAGGACTCTATAAATCATGCTCTATCACATAGTGCTACTTACACATTTTTCCAGAAATATTTTCTTCACAAATATTTATCAAAATGCTATTTTTCCATTTCTGTGATGAACTTTAGAAAATCACAGAGAGCTCATAGATGATCCAAATCCATTAATTCAAATTTCTAGGCACTTCTAAGATCCTAATATAGTTGTTTAACATTTTTCCCAATTCTTGCTATACCACATCAAATATTAGTCTATTTATCCATGTATAGCCAACTTTGCAAAATCATAGGAAAATCATTTGAACTCCAAATCCAGTGAAACCAATTCCCAGATGCTTCTAAAATCATGCTTTGTTAAATGGGTGCCTCTGCTCATTTTTCAAAATAATGTTTCTGTGCACCTCTTGCAAATCCAATAATCCCTTGATCTGAACATATTGAAATGTTCGGAAATACCCACAGACCCAATTCCAATAAAACCACTCTGGTTATTTTTCATATAACTAGAGATGTCCTAGAAAAGTCAAATTCATATTTTTAGAGCACTTTTATTTTTGCCTTGTTGTGTTGCTTATTGTGAATTGTTTCCGGCGTTAGTTGACGAAGTAGATGGACCAGAAGCTTTGAAGACTCTGAGGAACAAGGCAAGCAACCCTTTGACCATGATGAACCATTTTACATCATAATATCATTTTCATTGCTTCGTTGAGTGCATGATATACCTTGAATGGCAACCTTGCTAGGCTTGCCTCTGTTGCATACCCCATTGATACTTGCATTGTTCATGACTCTATCTTCGTTTAGAGTTGTGTTGATGAGTTGTAGAAATGTGCTATAGTAGCTGGCTACGCTAAATGGATCAGGATTATGCATTGAAAGAAATAAGTGTAGTCTGATATACTTGCAAATAACCCAGTGGGTGCCGCTAATGCCCCGGGGAGATGATGATGAACTAGGGCACTACTTGTTGGAGGAGTAGTGTACCGAGGCTTGATGAAAGTGTTGTTTACATAGATGGATTAGATTTAAGATTTGTTTACCATCCCAACCTTACATGTACAACCACTCTACCCCTTTATGGGACGGGGCATTATTGATTACCTAAGCCGATACTAGCATGGTGCCCACATTACTAGTGACGGGGGTGACATGAGGTCTCTCTCGGGACGGGGTCGTGCTTGGATAGGCGGCCATGACTGTTTTTACAGGGCACCGGACACACCGTTGGTACCCCCGTGCAAGTGAGATGCGATGAATATGGGAGCATGGCTCCACCAAATTGAATTGTGAAAAATGTTTGGCACGGGGGCTGTTACCAATCGAGTGGACTCTATGTTAGTGTCGTCTAGGGAAAGATAGTGATCGGGTGCTTACCCCGGGTACTTGAGGTACCGCGGGTCGTGGATGACACGGAAGTTCCCCATATCTTGTGGGTAAAGTAAGCAACCTCTGTAGAGTGTCAAACTATTCGAATAGCCGTGTCCACGGTCAAGGAAGTTGGGTGGTGCTGCTTAGACTATGTCCATAAGTTTCTGGAAAACAACACTGTTTGGTAAATCTGTTGACGTGAATCGTGAGGAAGTCACTATGAGTTTGAGCATGAGTTGTTCATAACTCTTTCTCGATATTGATGTATGTAACCTCCTGATACTTGTTGCGGACGCATGCATGTCCTTGATATATGTTGATCATACTTGCATATGAAAAACTAGCTTTACGCAAAAATGCCAATTTAGTAGTAGAGCCCTGCATAATTATTCTGTCATCACACTTGGGTTGCTTGCGAGTATATTCAAAGTACTCATTGGCTTGCCACTGGTTATTTTATTGGCCAGACATGAAAGAACAGGATATGATGAAGATTTCTTGGTGAAGAACATGCGAGCTAGGACGCTTCCCAGTCAGAATGCCTGTAGGGTTAAGGCAGATGGCATGGGTCCAAGTTGTTATTGAAGATTTCCGCTGTAATGATATACTCAAGACTTGACCATAATGGTCACAATTTGTGTATTACGGTATGTATGGATGTAAGACTCTTGTTATTTAGCTTCTGTGTGTTTAGTGAGCATTGATCTCTGGGATCACTGTACACGTGCATTCGGTGATCACGACTTATGAGTCGGGGTCCCCACACAATGACAAGAACGTGAAGGTCAAGAGATCAACACCAACAACCGCTCAACGACTTCACCGTACACCTTGGCATCTTCACCAAGCAACTTAAAGGCATCTTCGCCTTTGGATATGCGGCATCTTCGCCCACAAGCACCTCAAGATTATGCTCAAGAGAAGCTTCCCAAGCTCAAGTCCGTGACTTCCACGAGCTACTACGACCTCGACAATGACCATGCTATTCCTTTCTATGGGACACAAGAACCCGAGGAGTATCTCGAGTGGGAGCGCTTGATTGACGACTACCTCATGCTACTTCAAGTTCCTCCCCAAGATCAAGTGAAGTGCGCCACAAGGAACTTCCTCGACTACGCGTCAACATGGTGGTTTCACACACCTTCAGAGGACTATGACACGAGTTGGCCCAAGACGAAGAGAGCTTTGCGGCGAGAGTCCGTGCCTCCCACCTACACAGAACAACTTGTACGCCAATTGGAGAACACCATCCAAGGATCCAAGTCCATTGACGAGTACTTCAAGGACATGAAGATTGCCTTGCGACGAGCCGGCGTGGACGACCCCATTTCGATGAAGCTCCACTTCATGATGGGATTGCACAACAACATCTACAAGACTATCTTCCTCGATAACTACAAGTCCCTCGACGACAACTACATTGGTGCTCTCAAGGCGGAACAAGACCTCATGAAGGCGAAGGCTTCTCCACCGCAAGCACACTTCTTGAAGACCAAGCTCCAAGACGGAGAGCATGAGGCTAGTACCACCATGATGTCCAAGCTCAACGAGCTCCAAGACGACATTCCAAAGTTCGACTTCGTCACCATCCCTCTTTGCGGCATTGATGATGTCGAGTCTACTTCGACTCTTTTTCAAGACGGTGCGAGGACGACTACGACTACGGAGCCATTCGAGGACCAAGCTTTGGAGGCGAACGACACGGTGATGAGCACGGATGATGATTCCATCTTTGGAGGCGAGAGTGATGATGTGCCATCTTCGGCCTTCATCCACGACGAAGATGACGAGATGGTTGAGCATGAGATTTTCCCTTCAAACACGGTGTCGTATGATGACTTGAGTGACTTTTGCCACCATATTGAGAGTGAGAGTGACTTCACCACTAGCCCCATATATGACGAGTTGCCCCAATTCCCATGTGAGGAGAGCCACAACCCCCACCACTTGAGTGAGACGAGTGACTCCACCATATGCGACACTGAGAGCACCTACCATGAGGGAGTGAGTGAGCCACCACATAGAGAGAGTGAGATAGTTGATAGGTCATGCGAGGCCACTTTCAAGACTAACGACTTGACCTCTACCTCTATCGTGTCTTCTCATTTGGTTCTAGGTCCCACATATGATGACGCACCGATTCTCGACGACTTCGTCCTTCCATTGGACAAGACGATGGCCATGGTGGAATATGATGCACCCCCCACATGGTTCCATCAGGACGAAGATGATGACCACCATTTGGTCTTTCCCACCTCACCTACACCACATGAGTGGATTGAGAAAGGTAACAAAGGTGAAGGTGATGCTCTCGTCCCACTAGTGGACTATGGTAACATTGATTGCTTGCATGATGTTGATCCACCTACTGCCATGCTTCATTCTAGTATGATTTCCCCATGCGATGATTTACCTATTTATGATGAGTTTGATGACTGCCATGTGGAGTCTATTAGTTGTGATGCCATGTTGCATAGGATTTCTTGTGATAATTCTCTTGGGCACATCATGTTTGACAACCCGCTTGACTTGTCGTATGCTATGCATGAGATCAACAATATGTCACCTTTGCAATCTCATCGTAGTGACTATGCACATGCCATTAAAATAAACCCAATTTGTACTTATGGCATAGATGACAAGCCCATGGTTATTGGCATTTGTTTTTCTTGTGTTGATATTGACATGCTTCCTTTGCATCATATCCATCATATGCCATGCCATGATTACCTAGCTTCGGACATGCATTGTGTTGGAAGTTGTTCCACTTCTCCACATTATGCTCCCGATATTGCTCATGAGGAGACCCCCATAGTTTCTTCATACATTTTAGGAGACTTTGTTCCATCCCATCCATTGCACTATTCCCATGCTTGTGTGCACAATATGCTCCCCATGAATGAACATGCTATAGATGTGCCATATAATTGTATGTTCAATTTGCATCCACATCATGCTATACGAAATAACTATTCATTCATGATGGATGACATGTTCTTATACCATGCATCAAATTTCTTTGAGCGATGCTTATGTTGTGCTAACTCACACATACACATACACATCATGATGGATGATGTGTACATTTACCACGCACACAATTTATTTGGTTTGTGTCTCTCTTGTGTAGGTCCCCATACGAGTTGACGAAACGAGCTCTAGAGAGCAACGATGACTTGGGATTCCGTGGATTATCTTTCCCATCGCTCCCTTCGCGCAAAGACTTCGCGCATTTCTTCTACATGGCCTTCACATGGTTATGGCTTATTGTTCGTCATGTATCATTTGCCCATATTTCCATGTTCACATTGCATGATATGCCAATTCCTTTGCCTTTGCCATGCATTTGTGACCCATGCTTTGAATTACACATGATGATTGATTCTCATACTTGTATGTGTATTAGCAAGCTTGGTGGAGATATCACTTGTTATTGCCATGATTCCTTTGCACCCCATGCCTATTATGATGCTTTGATCTTGATTTGTGACCGTGCTTGCGATATGTCATGTGCATTGCCTATATCCACTATTTGCTCACATGACATGATTGCCACACCTTCTCCTAGTGTGTTGCATCTTCTCTCCACTAGTTTGCACGACTTGATTACCATGCTTGCTTCGTGTAGTGCATCACCCATGATTCATACATGCTCATTTCATGCGGTTGATGTCAACCATTGCCATGCTTTGCACATGATTGATATTTCTTGTTGTCACATGTCTCCACATGTTGCCTATCTCATGCTATATGATTGTCGATGCATTGAGCGCAACCATGATTTTAGTCTTGCCAATGAGATTGCCCCCATAGCATTCTCACATTTATTTGGAGATTTTGACATATTTCTTGTGAAGCATGCTTGTCTTACCTCTTTGCACCATATGCCTAGTGCCATGAATATAGCCATTGTTGCATCGTATTATTCATGCACTTTTGCTTCTAATGGTTATGTGCAAGAGAAGAGAACCATCATGATGGATGATGTGTTTATCTACCATGCGCGTATGTTCTTACTTTTGTTGTGTGCATGTGTAGGATACTTGGACTTTGTGTCGACTTCCACTTCACGTGAGTTGACCATTCGAGCTCTTGTGAGCGAGACACCTTCTACCACGGTGCTTCTACATCGCACTTGCTTGTGCTTCGGCATTGTGAAGAATGCACAAGGACATGCTTTCAAGGTGATATCCTTCTCTTTCGAGAACCCAAAAACCATGAGCATGAATATTGTGGATCATACTACATGTGTTGCTCGCACCATGAGACTTATTTGTCATCTTGGACCCCTTGATCGCACACATGTTAGTGATATTGCTTTCATTCATGATCACCACATGGCCATGACTCGTGTTATATATGCCTTCTGTGTTGCATCCGACTTGTGGATTACTTGTCCCTATCATATGCTTGGTTGCACCAATGTCATCTTTTCACATATGCGATGCCTAGTTGCTTTTCACATGCTTAGCTTGCTTGCCTCATACATGATGAACAATTGTGCTTTCTATTGTGTTGAGTGCCACACTATTTTCACTACACCATATGCACGTTATGCTTGGATTGTCTTGCACTTGACTCATGTTCTTAGACACTTCATTTTACTTGGTGTTGTGAATGATTCTTATGCCTACCATAGACCTTTCATTACGCGCTTTATGCATGCTTGCTATGACCATGAGGTAGATGCTTATTCTCTTGTCACACATATTTGCATCACTACCTCCCAATTGTATACTTGGCCCCATGACATCTTTTCTTGTGCTCAATTGATGTGCTTACATGACTTGTCACAATCCTTTGCCACACCATATGCTATGCTTGATGACAACACTTGTTTGGTGAATCACCTCTTGAATGCTTGGTTTTGCACTAATGCTAACCACATTTGTTTTTCCAAGTGTTTGTTGTCCTTGCTCCTTTTGAAGGAATCACTAGACAGTGCGACATTGGAGAGTGCCCATTTCGAGTTTCAAGATGATGAGTACTTGGTGATCCTCTACTATTACACGGCGAAGCCATCTCTTTCCATGGTGATTTGGTTCTTGATCCGAGGTCAGATCTTTTCCAAGGGGGAAGGGATGATGCGGATCATCCTAAGAACATAACCATGTCAAGAGTTTGTTTGGCAAGTGACACGTGCGACCTCTATTTCTGATACATAAAGGTGAATCATCTCCTGTACACGTGTTCACTTGACCCCTTCGAGGATGGTATACTACTTGACACTCCACTAGTGTGCATTCGTAGGTATTGTCGGAGCTTCACGGATGACGAGGAGGAGTGCAAGCGCCAAGGAGCACCTACACCGTCCGCGTGGGAAGCTTGGAAGCGACGACGGAAGAAGACAGAGATAGCTCCCAGGACCCGGACATCTGGCCCAAGGCCTCGGACTTCCAGCCCTAGATGAGCCACCGGACATACGGTCCTAGGCCGGAAATTCGGCATCCTTCACAGAAGCTGGACCGAGCCAGCCCGGACATCCGACCGTGACCCCGGACATCCGGCTCGCCTTGAAGCCCCGGACATCCGGCCGCCAGCCCGGACGTCCGGCACCTGCGCGTGCCTAACCGGGCCAGAGGCCCATGTATCCCTTTCCCTTCGCCCCCACTTGTACTAGCACTATATATACTCTTCCCCCTCCTCCTTTCTAGGGTTAGGAAATGTGATAGCTCATTTTAGACTAGAGCTTTGCTCATCCATTACGGATCTACTCCACGAGAGAGACCGCGACCCCTCTACGAAGAAGATCCACCTTGGATTCAAGACCCCTAACGGGAAGATCCTTCATGGATTCAAGACCACCTCTTGGAGATGAACTCTACCTTTTATCTTTCCCGTTGTTGTTCATGTACCTTGTGATCTTGTGTGTTTGATTGTCTAGTGGATGTGTGATTGGACTTGTTCGTGAGTGTTTTCTCTCATGATTCCTCTTTGTGTTCTTCGTGGGATCCGTTCCATTTCGTGAAAGATCGGCCTAGATCGGGTTGACTCTGCATTATAAGTTTGGCATCAACAGTAGGTACAACAACACCAGAAGCATATAAGGTGCATCAACAAAGCAGGATCCAAAGAAGCATCAACAGTAGGTACAACAGCACCAGAAGTTTGGCATCCTCAAGAGGAATACACTTCGCTTGTCCGAACTGATTCAGAAGGGGCCATTGTTGTTGTCATTGCATAGGTGCGGCAGGTGTAGCTGGTGGTGGTTGTGGAAGACGCGTGAGCAATTCAGTAAACTTGTTATCCAGCTTTGTTTCGAACGACTTCTCCATGCCATCTATCTTCTCTATGGCCTCTTGAAATCTGTTTAGCACATCTCCCACCTGGCCACTCATCATTTGCTGAAACTTATCATGCAACTCCTTGTTCATCATGTTCTCCCAGTCAGTCTCATCGGCTTGTTATCCTGCCATGGTTAGCAACAATAGAAAAACACAAGAATATGATCCTAGAGACTACTAGAAAGTGGTGGTGGTGGGGGTGTCTAATCACAAATCCGGCAAGCAAATCTCAACCTCTTACCAGTTCTTACACAACAGCAGGTGGTGATCCGCAACCGTTGTAGTAAAAAATCTCAAAGCTTGGACAAAGCGATTGCCAGGTGGTGTCAAACGCACGATGTAGATGTATGTGGAGATGGGAAGGCTTATGATATGGTAGCAGAAATGTGAGCAATAATCAATTCAGAGATGCAAAGGTGAATAAACGCTCAACGACGGTACTGTGCTAGTCCTAGGCTAGATCGTACTAGAGACGCTAGCCTAGAACACTAACAAAATGACGGTGTTGCACGTAAAAAAGGCAAAAGCACACTCTGAAAAAAATTGGCAGCTCTTTTTTGTTTGCGCTCTTTTTGTTTTGCTGAAAAACACTATAATGGCGAGTGTCTCAAAACTCTTCCCAAAACAAAATAAGAGGACATGCACGACATTTTTTGACTATATTTTTTTCGAAATCAGGGCAACGACGACCAAAAAGTGCGACAAAAATCACTATGATGGCGAGTGTCTCCAAACGCTGATACGTCTCCTACGTATCTACTTTTCCAAACACTTTTGCCTTTGATTTGGACTCTAACTTGCATTATTTGAATGGAACTAACCCAGACTGACGTTGTTTTCAGCAGAACTGCCATGGTGTTATTTTTGTGGAGAAATAAAAGTTCTCGAAATGACATGAAATTCAACGGAGATTTATTTTGGAATATATGAAAAATATCTGCGGAAAGAACCAGACCAGGGGGCCCACACCCTGTCCACGAGGGTGGGGAGCGCGCCCCCTTGGGTGCGCCCCCTGCCTCGTGGGCCCCCTATTGCTCCACCGACGTCTTCCCCGACTCCATATATTCACTTTCAGGGAGAAAAAAATCAAGGAGAAGGAATTATCGCGTTTTACGATACGGAGCCGCCGCCAAGCCCTAATCTCTCTCGGGAGGGCTGATTTGGAGTCCGTTTGGGGCTCCGGAGAGGGGAGATCATCGCCATCAGCATCATCAACCTTCCTCCATCACCAATTCCATGATGCTCACCACCGTGCGTGAGTAATCCCATCGTAGGCTTGCTGGATGGTGATGGGTTGGATGAGATTTACCATGTAATCGAGTTAGTTTTGTTAGAGTTTGATCCCTAGTATCCACTATGTTCTAAGATTGATGTTGCTATGCCTTTGCTATGCTTAATGCTTGTCACTAGGGCCCGAGTGCCATGATTTCAGATCTGAACCTATTATGTTTTCATGAATATATGTGTGCTCTTGATCCTATCTTTTAAGTCAATAGTCACCTACTATGTGTTATGATCCGGCAACCCTGAAGTGACAATAGTCGGGACCACTCCCGGTGATGACCGTAGTTTGAGGAGTTCATGTATTCACTATGTGTTAATGCTTTGGTCCGGTACTCTATTAAAAGGAGGCCTTAATATCCCTTAGTTTCCACTAGGACCCCGCTACCACGGGAGGGTAGGACAAAAGATGTCATGCAAGTTCTTTTCCATAAGCACATATGACTATATTCGGAATACATGCCTACATTACATTGATGAACCGAAGCTAGTTCTGTGTCACCCTATGTTATAACTATTACATGAGGAATCGCATCCGACATAATTATCCATCACTGATCCAATGCCTACGAGCTTTTCACATATTGCTTGTTGCTTATTTACTTTTCCGCTGCTACTATTACAATCACTACAAAACTACTATCGCTACTTTAGCTACCGTTACCGTTACTTCCATATTACCTTGCTGTAGATACTAAGTTTTCCAGGTGTGGTTGAATTGACAACTCAGCTACTAATACTTGAGAGTATTCTTTGGCTCCCCTTGTGTCGAATCAATAAAATTGGGTTGAATACTTTACCCTCGAAAACTGTTGCGATCCCCTACACTTGTGGGTTATCAAGACTATTTTCTAGCGCTGTTGCCGGGGAGCATAGCTATATTCTGTAAGTCACTTGGGATTTATATCTGTTGATTACTATGAAGAACTTGAAAGACTCAAAAACCAAGATTTATCCCTCAACTACGAGGGGAGTTAAGGAATTTCCATCTAGCTCTGCACTTGATTCATCCTCTGTTATGAGTAAACTTGTGACACCTACTCCTGCTATTGAATCTGATATGTCGCATGTTCTTGATGATGCCACTTATGCTATGTATGATGAAACTACTTCTATGCTTGATAATACTGTGCCACTAGGTGTATTTCTTGATGAACAAATTGATAAGGTTAGGGAGAATGCAAATATTGAAACTGATAATACTGATGATGAAGATTCTCCTCCCAGATATGAATTGCCTGTTATTCCTGAGAGTTATGTTATGGATGAAGAAATTGCTAGAGACTTTCTTGCTTGCAACAATAGATATGATCTTAAGAAATTATTAGCTAAGCTGAAAGAAAAGTCTTTGAATGCTAGAATGAAATATGACCCTGCTTTTGCTACTTCACCTATCTGTGTTCCTAATAAGGATTATGATTTCTCTATTGATCCGGAGTTAATTACTTTGGTTGAATCTGATCCTTTCCATGGCTATGAATCTGAAACTGTTGTGGCACATCTTACTAAGTTGAATGATATAGCCACCCTGTTTACCAACGAGGAAAAGATTCGTTATTACTATATCCTTAAGTTATTTTCGTTCTCGTTAAAGGGTGATACTAAGACATGGTTTAATTCTCTTGATCCTAGTTGTGTGTGTAGTCCCCAGGATATGATTTATTACTTTTCTGCTAAATATTTTCCCGCTCATAAGAAACAAGCTGCCTTACGGGAAATATACAATTTTGTGCAAATTGAAGAAGAGAGTCTCCCACAAGCTTGGGGGAAGCTTCTCCAATTACTTAATGTTTTGCCTGATCATCCTCTTCAGAGGAATGAAATACTTGATGTCTTTTATAATGGACTAACCGATGCTTCCAGAGACCACCTGGATAGTTGTGCTGGTTGTGTTTTCAGGGAAGAACAGTTGATCAAGCTGAATTACTATTGAATAATATGTTGACCAATGAAAATAATTGGACACTTCTTGAACCAGCCCCTAAGCCAACTCCGAAGAAAAGGGGTGTTCTGTTTCTCAGTCCTGAAGATATGCAAGAGGTAAAGAAATTTATAAAAGAGAAAGGTATTAAAGTTGAAGATGTTAAGAATTTACCACCTATTGAATAAATACATGGTCTTGATAACCCGACACAGGTAGTAAGGGTAAACTCTCTTTATAGATTTGATGAAGGTGATATTCCTCGTTATAAGTCTGCTGGCCAATGCTTAGATGAGTTTGACAACTTCATTGTTAAACAAGAAAACTTCAATGCTTATGTTGGTAGACAATTTCAATGCAATGCTTATATGATTGAACGCTTGAGTGATTATATGTCTAAAGATAAAGGTGAATTGAAACTCATTAGTAAACATGCTTCTATGGTTACCACTCAAGTAGAACAAGTACTTAAAGCACAAAATGATTTGCTCAATGAATTAAATAGTAAGAAAAATGACAATGCTGTTAGAGTTATGAGTAGAGGTGGTAAAATGACTTAGGAACCTCTGTATCCTGAAGGCCACCATAAGAGAATTGAGCAAGATTCTCAGAGAGCTAATGTAGATGCACCTAGTGAAGAAGAAAAAGAAAAATGATAGGACTTTGCATGCTTCTAGTGAACTTGTAGCTGACACACCTGAGAATCCCAATGATATCTCTGTCTCTGATGCCGAGACAAAATCTGATAATGAGCATGAACCTAGTGATAATGTTAACGATGATGCTCAACCTAGCAATGATAATGATGTAGAGATTGAACCTGTTATTGATCTTGATAACCCACAATCAAAGAATCAACATTATGATAAGAGAGACTTTGTTGCTAGGAAGCACGGCAAGGAAAGAGAACCATGGGTTCAGAAACCCATGCCTTTTCCCCCTAAACCATCCAAGAAAAAGGATGATGAGGATTTTGAGCGCTTTGCTGAAATGATTAGAACTATCTTTTTGCATATGCGTTTGATTGATATGCTGAAAACAAATCCTTATGCTAAGTATATGAAAGATATTATTACCAATAAAAGAAAGATACCTGAAGTTGAAATTTCCAACATGCTTGCCAATTACACTTTTAAGAGTGGAATACAAAAGAAACTAGGAGATCCAGGGGTACCAACTATACCTTGCTCTATTAAAAGAAACTATGTTAAAACTGCTTCGTGTGATCTTGGGGTCGGTGTTAGTGTTATGCCTCTCTCTTTATATCGTGGACTTGACTTTAATAAGTTGACACCTACTGAAATATCTTTGCAAATGGCCGATAAATCAACTGCTATACCTGTCGGTATTTGTGAGGATGTGCCTGTTGTGGTTGCAAATGTTACTATTTTAACAGACTTTGTTATCCTTGATATTCCCGAGGACGATAGTATGTCTATTATCCTTGGTAGAACCTTTTTTGAATACTGCAGGGGCTATTATTGATTGCAACAAAGGCAATGTCACTTTTCATGTCAATGGTAATGAGCATACGGTACACTTTCCGAGGAAACAACCTCAGGTCCATAGTATCAATTCTATTGGAAAAAAATTCAACGATTACTATTGGAGGTCTTGAATTTCTTCTTCCTACTATCAAGAAGAAATATGATATTCTTATTGTTGGGGACATACATATCCCCATTGAGGTAACCTAGTGTTATTCGAAATTTTTCAACAAAGGCAATGTCACTTTTCATGTCAATGGTAATGAGCATACGGTACACTTTCCGAGGAAACAACCTCAGGTCCACAGTATCAATTATATTGGAAAAATTTCAACGAATACTATTGGAGGTTTTGAATTTCCTCTTCCTACTATCAAGAAGAAATATGATATTCTTATTGTTGGGGAGATACATATCCCCATTGAGGTAACCTAGTGTTATTCGAAAATTCTCCGGTTACATGTTATTTGGAAAGAGTTTATTAACAAGACCTGATCAACCTTGTTAATGGATTCCTTTTGATGAGCATGAGATGGGTGAATCTAGATAGGACAACTTTCTGTACCCTCCTTTTACTTTCTGTTAATTAGATTAGATAAAGCAAAAATAGAATTTTATGTCTGTTTTCAGAGTTATCCGTGCAATAAATATATATATATATATATAATACCCCGAAAATAAAAGTTCTCCAAATGCCTCGAAAATGAAATATGATTTTTTTCCAGAATATTTAAGAATACTTGGCATTGAGAACACAACAGGGGGAGCCAACACCTGGCCACGAGGGTGCAGGGCACCCCCACCCCCTGGGCGCGCCTCCTGCCTCGTGGGCCCCACGTGGCCCCCCTCCACTTACTCCAGCACCCACACACTCCTTCTTCCTCCCAAAAAAAATCACTACCCAGCTCAAGCACAAGTCCTAGCTCATCTTACTGCCATTTTCGATCTCCTTGCTCAAAGCTCCATTCACAAAACTGTTTGGGGAGATTGTTCCTTGGTATGTGACTCCTCCATTGGTCCAATTAGTTTTTGTTCTAGTGCTTTATTTATTGCAATTTTTTGCTGCTTAGGTGACCCTGTTCTTGAGCTTGCATGTCAAATTTATGTGGTTCCAAGTAGTTCTAATGCATGACATAGTCTCTAGGCATTGGTAGGAGTAGTTGCTATCAATCTTGTTGAGTTTGGTTCAATTTTATTTTGAGTCTCTACAAATTTCAGAAATTTTCAGAGGAAGAAAATGATGAGGAGATTGTTGAGAGGCTCTTCCAGTCAAAGTTCAAAGGATAAGCAGAAGGAAGAGAATAAGAAGCCCAAATACAATCTTCCTCGCACTATGGAAGTTTGGCCATGTGAATGGCCTTGCAATGAGTTTTTGGAAGCCGCCGGGATTTATAAAGACTTTTATTATTTGGCGGAGAATGCAGGCCTCACCGACTTCCTCCACGACCAGCGTGAACAATATCTCTTGCTCACTAATATTTTCACGCAAAACTTTCATTTTCATGATAAGAAATCACCACCTTCAGTGCAGTTTCGTTTATATTATGAGGTTAAGGAGATGTCGTTCTATGAATTTTGTCAAGTATGTAAGATACCCTTTGCTGGTAGTCTTGAGGAACCACATCGTAAGGATGTTGAGGGGTTTATTGATATGATAGCTGTAGGGGAAACGAGGCAAGTTTCAGGGGCAAGAATTACTAGTATACATTTTCCTGCTCTACACTACTTTGCTATATTCGCTAGTAGATGCTTAATTAGTTGCGGGAACAGTGGGAATCTTTGTGCCCTGATATTGTCATTTTGCGCCATGCCCTGTTTCAAGACACAACTTTTAGCTTGGGTGCCGTTGTTGCTAAACAATTAAGTTTGAACCGTACAAAGGGTCCAATCTTTGGAGGCATCTTTGCTTCACGCGTCGCTGAACACTTTAGAATACCTATTAGGCATCATGAGAAGGAAGAAAAGTTGCTGACCCCGGTGTTTATAGATTATAAGAGTATGATAGCACATGATTTTATTGTTAAAGACAAGAAGAAGTTGCTTAAGTATAAATTGAGGTTTGATGGAAAATATTGTGAGATTATTACCTTGCCTGCACCATCTCTGTTTGATCTATTTTCAGGCACGTACCTCGTTTTGCCAGATCCGTCTATAAATACTAGAGCCAGTCACATGCTTCAGAGCCGGAGCCGGAACCACCACTTGACCCTTACCGGTAGTCGGTTTATCGGTGGGATCCGGATGAGATTGCCAACCAGTGGCATCCAGAGGACGCTCCTCCGTGCACCGGAGAGAGTAGCTTTGATCCATGCCAATAGACCAAGTTAGGATAAAAGCCTAAGCTTGGGGGAGTACGTATTTCTCACCGACATTACATTCATGTTCACACACTTATTTCAGTAGTCGGTGCTCACACTTTTTCATTGTACTATCCATGCTAGTTTCATTTCTTTTCTTAGTATTTTTCTTGTGTGTTAGAAAAACCTTAAAAAACAAAAAAAAATAGTGCAACTTTTTAGCTAGTTTACTTTCCATGCCTGTAGTAGTAGTAACTAAAAGAAAACCCAAAAAGATTTCTCATTCTTCTTTTGCTTGTTGGGAGCTTTCCCGTGTAAATAGTTTCTTTTCTTTTCTTTGGGGGTCAAGAGGAGAAGACCATGATGAAAATGTTTAGTGGCTCTTATATACATTACTGTAGATTTAACCTTGAGCCATATTACTTTGTCTTCTCTCTTGTATTAAATGCTTACAGATTCCAGCTTAGTCCACGATACGTCTCCAACATATCTATAATTTTTGATTGTTCCCTGCTATTATTTATGAAGTCTTGGATGTTTAATGGGCTTTATCATTCACTTTTATATCATTTTTGGGACTGACCTACTAACCCAAAGGCCCAGTCCAGATTGCTGTTTTTTGCGTGTTTCAGGGTTTTGCAGAAAAAGAATATCAAACAGAGTTCAAATGGAATGAAACCTTCGCGAGAGATATTTTTGGAGAAAATCACGCACGCGGAGCTTGAGAACCACGTCAGGGGATCAAGAGGTGGCCCACGAGGGTGGGGGCGCGCCCCTGCCTCGTGGCCCCCTCGAGCGTCCCCCGGTGCCCTCCTTCCTATATAAGTCTACGTACCCCAAAACCTTCATGAACAGAGAGAAAACCCTAATTCTACCACTGTACCTTCTGTTCCCATGAGATCCCATCTTGGAGCCTGTTCTGGAGCTCCACCGGAGGGGGATCCATCATGGAGGTCTTCATCATCATCATCATCGCCCTCACCATGAGTTGTGAGTAGTTTACCACAGACCTTCGGGTCCATAGCTAGTATCTAGATGGCTTCTTCTCTCTCTCTGGATCTCAATACAAAGTTCTGCTCGGTCTTCGAGGAGATCTATTCGATGTAATCTCTTTTTGCGTTTTGTTTGTCGAGATCCGATGAATTGTGAGTTTATGATCAAGGTTATCTATGAAAGATATTTGGTTCTTCTCTGAACTTTTTATGTGTGCTCATAATATCCTTGCAAGTCTCTTCGAATTATTGGTTTGGTTTGGCCTACTAAATCTATAGTTCTTGCAATGGGAGAGGTGCTTGGCTCTGGGTTCAATCTTGCGGTGTCCTTTCCCAATGACAGTACGGGCAGCAAGGCACGTATTGTATTGTTGCCATCGAGGATAAAAAGATGGGTTTTATATCATATTGCTTGAGTTTATCCCTCTACATCATGTCATCTTTCTTAAGGCGTTACTCTGTTCTTATGAACTCAATACACTAGATGCATGCTGGATAGCGGTCGATGTGTGGAGTAATAGTAGTAGATGCAGACAGGAGTCGGTCTACTTGTCTCGGACGTGATGCCTATATACAATGATCATGCCTAGATAGTCTCATAATTATTCGCTTTTCTATCAATTGCTCGACAGTAATTTGTTTACCCGTCGTAGAATATCGCTATCATGAGAGAAGCCACTAGAGAACACTATGGCCCCCGGGTCTATTCTCAACATATCAATCTACATCTACTTTACTTTTTATACTTTTATTTGTTGTTCTTATAAACCAAAAATACCAAGAATATAAACTATCATCTCTATCAGATCTCACTTTCGTAAGTGACCGTAAAGGGATTGACAACCCCTTATCACGTTGGCTGCGAAGTTCTTATTTGTTTGTGCAGGTGCGAGGGACTCGCGCGTGGTCTCCTACTGGAGTGATACCTTGGTTCTCAAAAACTGAGGGAAATACTTACGCTACTGTGCTGCATCTCCCTTTCCTCTTCGAGGGAATACAACGCAAGCTCAAGAAGTAGCAAGAAGAATTTCTGGCACCGTTGTCGGGGCGGCTTACGCAGAAGTCATATACCAAGTACCTATCACAAACCCTTATCCTTCGCATTACATTTATTTGCCTCTCGTTTTCCTCTCCCCCACTCCACCCTTGCCGTTTTATTTGCCCTTCTTGCGCCGTGTGTTTATCGTTCGCTTGCTTCTTGTTTGCTCGTGTGCTGCTTGCTTGCTCGTCATCATGTCTAGCACACCTATCTTTATCACCACTCCCGAGAGTGAGGTCCTCAACTTTAAACAAAGGGAGGAAGAAAACTTAAAAGATTCCTGGTATAGAATTTGCAATGATCAAAATAGATCTAACAGGAAGCTTTCCACTTCCATGCTTCTTCACAATTTTTATGTTGGCATAACTCCGTGGAATAGATTTATCTTAGATACCATGACCGGGGGGAATTTCTTGGGTAGCCACACCGTTGATTCTTATAATGCTATGACTGAATTATTTGGCTCGCCATCTCTTATGGTCAATGGGACCGTTTTAACTTTGGAGCATGTTATGCAAAGGTTAGAAATCATTGAAAACAAAGTTGCTACGGTAGAACTGGTAGAGAACTTGGATAGAAAAATTCATAACGAAATCACCCAATATGGATCCAAGGTAGGAGTTGTTCTGAAAACTCTTAAAGGAAAGGAGCCCATAGTTAAAGAAAAGCTAGATCAGGATTCTACTAGAATCAATAAGCTTGAAAATGTTATCACTAATGTGGGTTCTGCTCTTTCCGCTATAAAAACTACTCCAAATACCTCCACTAAGTTATCTAAGTTCATGAATGTCCCTAAAGACAAGGGTGAACCATCTAGAATTGCGGATCACAAATCCATAAGTGTTCACCCTAATTTTCTTACTTTTGCAAGAGACCCTTTTGACACTATAGAATTTCTTGATTTCTTGCCCAAGAGTTTGATTATTCATAGGGACAAAGAAGTGCCCAAGAATCATAAGTGCTTAATCAAAGAATTGCCTTCCAAGGATGGCAATACCTAGATTTATCTTGTATCGTGCCTAGCTAGGGGCGTAAAACGATAGCGCTTGTTGGGAGGCAACCCAATTTTATATTTTTTGTTTTAGTTGCTTTTAGGGAATAAATATTACATCTAGCCTCTGATTAGATGTGGTTTCATGTTTTGTTTAGTGTTTGTGCCAAGTAGAACCTTTGGGAAGACTTGTGTGAAGTTTATGTGATCTTGCTGTGAAAAACAGAATCGTTAGTGCTAGCTAAAGTGGTCTTCAGATTTTACTGGAGTTTGATTTTTAGTTGATTCTTTTTGCAGATGATTGGTAGACAAATTCCTCAAATTTACCAATTTAGTTTGAATTTTTTGGAGTTCCATAAGTAGGCGAAACCTGCAGATTACTACAGACTGTTCTGTTTTTGACAGATTCTGTTTTTCGTGTGTTGTTTGCTTATTTCAATGCATCTATGAGTAGTATTGGAGGATATGAACCATATAGAAGTTGGAATACAGTAGTTTTAACACCAATATAAACAAAGAATGAATTCATTGCTGCACCTTTGAGTAGTGGTTTGCTTTCTTATACTAATGGAGCTCACGAGAATTTTTGTCTAAGTTTTGTGTTGTGAAGTTTTCAAGTTTTGAGTATTGCTTTGATGGACTATGGAACAAGGAGTAGCAAAGGCCTAAGCTTGGGGATGCACATGGCACCCCAAGTAAATTCAAGATAATCAAAAGCCTAAGCTTGGGGATGCCCCGGGAAGGCATCCCCTCTTTCGTCTTCATCCATCGGTAACTATACTTGGAGCTATATTTTTATTCGCAACATGATATGTGTTTTGCTTGGAGCGTCTTGTACAATTTGAGCTTTGCTTGTTAGTTTGCCACAATCATCCTTGCTGGACACACCTATTTGAGAGAGTTAAATATGGCCTAGGAATTATTAGAACACTCTATGTGCTTCACTTATATCTTTTGAGTTGAATAGTTTTTGCTCTAGTGCTTCACTTATATCTTTTAGAGCACGGTGGTGGTAGTATTTTGTAGAAATTGTTGAACTCTCATGCTTCACTTATATCCTTTTGAGAGTCTATTAAAATATCATGGTAATGTGTTTAGGCTAAAGAAACTAGTCTTCACATGATAAACATCCAATGTCAATGTAGTAAAAAAAATCACTCCAAGTGCATTGAATAGAATGAGATGTTGGATGCTTGATAATTGTTCTAGATATGAGGATAGTGATATTAGAGTCATGCTAGTGGAGTTATTATGAAATTGAGAAATACTGGTGTTAAGGTTAGTGATTCCCGTAGCATGCACGTATGGTGAACCGCTATGTGACGAAGTTAGAGCATGAGGTATTTGTAAAGTGCCAAACTTTGTGTGGAGGTCGGGGGCGCGCGATGGTTAACTCCTACCAACCTCCCCCCTAGGAGCATGCGTTGATTGCTTTGTTTTGATGACTCATAGATTTTTGCAATAAGTATATGAGTTCTTATGACTAATGTAGAGTCCTTGGATTATACGCACTCTCACCCTTCCACCATTGCTAGCCTCTCTTGTACCGCGCAACTTTCGCCGGTACCATAAACCCACTATATATCCTTCCTCAAAACAGCCACCATATTGTTCCTCAAAACAGCCACCATACCCAACTATCATGGCATTTCCATAGCCATTCCGAGATATATTGCCATGCAACTTTCCACCGTTCCGTTCATATGACACGCATCATATTGTCATATTGCTATTGCATGATCATGTAGTTGACATCGTATTTGTGGCAAGGCCACCATGCATAATTTTTATACATGTCACTCTTGTTTCATTGCACATACCGGTACATCGCCGAAGTCATTCATATAGAGTCATACTTTGTTGTTGTAGTATCGAGTTGTAATATCGAGTTGTAATGAAAGTGTGATGATCATCATTATTAGAGCATTGTCCCATGGGAGGAAAGGCTAAATCTATAAAGCCCCTCCGCAAAAAAAAAGAAAAAAAAAGAAGAAAGGCCAAAGAAAAAAAAAGGCCCAAAAAAGGAAAAATAGGAAAAAAAAAGAAAAAAAGAAAAGAAAAAGGGACAATTGATACTATCATTTTTCCACACTTGTGCTTCAAAGTAGCACCATGTTCTTCATTGTAGAGAGTCTCATGTTTAGTCACTTTCTTATACTAGTGGGAATTTTCATTATAGAACTTGGCTTGTATATTCCAACAATGGGCTTCCTCAAATGCCCTAGGTCTTCGTGAGCAAGCAAGTTGGATGCACACCCACTAGTTTCTTTTGTTGAGCTTTCATTCATATTTAGCTCTAGTGCATCCGTTGCATGGCAATCCCTACTCACTCACATTGATATATATTGATGGACATCTCCATAGCCCGTTGATACGCCTAGTCGATGTGAGACTATCTCCCTCCTTTTGTCTTCTCCACAACCACATCTATTCCACCCATAGTGCTATGTTCATGGCTCACGCTCATGTATTGCGTGAAGTTGAAAGGTTTGAAAAGATAGAGTATGAAAACAAGTGCTTGGCTGAAATCGGGGTTGTGCATGATATGAATATTTTGTGTGATGAAGAGGGAGCATAGCCAGACTATATGATTTTGTAGGGATAACTTTCTTTAGCCATAGTATTTTGAGAAGACATGATTGCTTTGTTAGTATGCTTGAAGTATTATTGTTTCTTATGTCAACATAGACTTTTATCTTGAATCTTTCTGATCTGACCATTCATGCCACAATTAAGAGAATTACATTGAAAAACTATATTGGTTAGCATTCGACATAAAAAATTCTTTCTTTATCATTTACCTACTCGAGGACGAGCAGGAATTAAGCTTGGGGATGCTTGATACGTCTCCAATGTATCAATAATTTTTGATTGTTCCATGCTATTATTTATGAAGTCTTGGATGTTTAATGGGCTTTATCATTCACTTTTATATCATTTTTGGGACTAACCTACTAACCCAAAGGCCCAGTCCAGATTGCTGTTTTTTGCCTGTTTTAGGGTTTTGCAGAAAAAGAATATCAAACGGAGTCCAAACGGAATGAAACCTTCGCGAGAGATATTTTTTGGAGAAAATCATGCACGCGGAGCTTGAGAACCACGTCATGGGATCAAGAGGTGGCCCACGAGGGTGGGGGCGCGCCCCCTGCCTCGTGGCCCCCTTGAGCGTCCCCCGGTGCCCTCCTTCTTCCTATATAAGTCTACGTACCCCAAACCTCCGTGAATAGAGAGAAAACCCTAATTCCACCGCCGTACCTTCTGTTCCCGTGAGATCCCATCTTGGAGCCTGTTCCGGAGCTCCACCGGAGGCGGATCCATCACGGAGGTCTTCATCATCATCATCATCGCCCTCACCATGAGTTGTGAGTAGTTTACCACAGACCTTTGGGTCCATAGCTAGTATCTAGATGGCTTCTTCTCTCTCTGGATCTCAATACAAAGTTCTCCTCGGTCTTTGATGAGATCTATTCGATGTAATATCTTTTTGCGGTGTGTTTGTCGAGATCCAATGAATTGTGAGTTTATGATCAAGGTTATCTATGAAAGATATTTGGTTCTTCTCTGAACTTTTTATATGTGCTCATAATATCCTTGCAAGTCTCTTCGAATTACTGGTTTGGTTTGGCCTACTAGATCTATAGTTCTTGCAATGGGAGAAGTGCTTGGCTTTGGGTTCAATCTTGCGGTGTCCTTTCCCAGTGATAGTAGGGGCAGCAAGGCACGTATTGTATTGTTGCCATCGAGGATAAAAAGATGGGGTTTATATAATATTGCGTGAGTTTATCCCTCTACATCATGTCAACTTTCTTAAGGCGTTACTCTGTTCTTATGAACTCAATACACTAGATGCATGCTGGATAGCGGTCGATGTGTGGAGTAATAGTAGTAGATGCAGGCAGGAGTCGGTCTACTTGTCTCGGACGTGATGCCTATATACAATGATCATGCCCAGATAGTCTCATACTTATTCACTTTTCTATCAATTGCTCGACAGTAATTTGTTTACCCGCCGTAGAATATCGCTATCATGAGAGAAGCCACTAGAGAACACTAGCCCCCGGGTCTATTCTCAACATATCAATCTACATCTACTTTACTTTTTATGCTTTTATTTGCTGTTCTTATAAACCAAATATACCAAGAATATAAACTATAATCTCTATCAGATCTCACTTTTGTAAGTGACCGTAAAGGGATTGACAACCCCTTATCACGTTGGCTGCAAAGTTCTTATTTGTTTGTGCAGGTGCGAGGGACTCGCGCGTGGTCTCCTACTGGATTGATACATTGGTTCTCAAAAACTTAGGGAAATACTTACGCTACTGTGCTGCATCTCCCTTTCCTCTTCGAGGGAATACAACGCAAGCTCAAGAAGTAGCAGTCCACTCCACGTGCACTATTATTATTATCCACACCGTTCGGTCATGCGAGTGAAAGGCAATAATGATGATATATGATGAATTGATTGGGATGAGAAAAGATGGTATGAACTCGACCTCTCTTGTTTTTTGTAAATATGATGGTTCATCGTTCCCGATTCAGCTTGTTATGAATGAAACATGCTTGCAATGATAATTAGAGATCATAGCTGCTCATGCCATGCTTAATTAGCTAAGAATTTGTAATGGTCTATCTTGCGTGCCAACATGATATTAAAATGGTTGTGATGTGGTATGATAGGGTGGAATCCTCCTTTGAACGATTCAAGTGGTTTGACTTGGCACATGTTCACGCATGTAGTTGAAACAAAATCAACATAGCATCCACGATATTTATGTTCATGGTGATTTATATCCTACTCATGCTTGCACTCATTGTTGATTAATTTTAATGCATGTTCATGACTGTTGTCGCTCTCTAGCTGGTCGCTTCCCAGTGTCTTTCTAGCCTTCACATGTACTAAGCGGGAATACTACTTGTGCATCCACTTCCATAAACCCCAAAGTTATTCCATATGGGTCCACCATACCTTCCTATATGTGGTATCTACCTGCCGTTCCAAGTGTATGTAACAAACTCTAAACCTTCAAATTAAATTCTGTTTTGTATGCTCGAACAACTCATGTATCAACTAGGGTTGTCTATATCTTCCATGCTAGGTGGGTTATTCTCACGATGAGTGGACTCCGCTCATCATTCATGAGAAAATGGCTGGTAATCGGAATGCCCAGTCCCATGCTCAAATCATAATAATTAAACAAAACTCCCCCAGGGTTGTTGCTTGTTTGGACGGTACCCGTGGATTCGAATGGCCGTGGAGTGTGCTTGTTGGTGGTTGGGGGAGTATAAACTTTACCATTATGTTTGGGAACCACTTATAATGTGTGTAGCATGGAAGATATCGAGATTATTGGTTGCTATGTTGACAATGAAAGTATACCGCTCAAATATTATTCATCTCTATTTCAAAATCGAGCTCTGGCACCTCTACAAATCCCTGCTTCCCTCTGCGAAGGCCTGTCTATTTACTTTTATGTTGAGTCTTCATCCTCTTATTAAAAGAGCACCAGTTGGAGAGCACCGCTGTCATTTGCGTGTATTCCTATTAATTTGCATTGAGTATGATTTTGACTGGATCTCTTTTACCATGAATTACAATGTCTAGTCAGTCCTTGATCTTCAAAGGTGCTCTGCATTTATGTTTTGCGGTCTCAGAAAGGGCTAGCGAGATACCATCTTGTTATATCATATTATGATTGTTTTGAGAAAGTGTTGTCATCCGAGATTTGTTATTATTACTCGCTAGTTGATTATGCCATTGATATGAGTAGACATGAGACCTGGTAGTTATTGTGAATGTGGTTAGTTCATGATCTTTACTGAAAACTTGAATGCTGGCTTTACATATTTATAATAACAAGAGCAAACAGAGTTTGTCCAAGTTTTTCTTTATCACTTTCAGTTTATCAACTGAATTGCTTGAGGACAAGCAAATGTTTAAGCTTGGGGAAGTTGATACGTCTCGAACGTATCTACTTTTCCAAACACTTTTGCCCTTGTTTTGGACTCTAAATTGCATGATTTGAATGGAACTAACCCGGACTGACGCTGTTTTCAGCAGAACTGCCATGGTGTTATTTTTGTGCAGAAATAAAAGTTCTCGAAATGACCTGAAATTCAACGGAGATTTATTTGGAATATATAAAAAATATCTACGGAAAGAACCAGACCAGGGGCCCACACCCTGTCCACGAGGGTGGGGGGCGCGCCCCCTACCTCGTGGGCCCCCTGTTGATCCCATGACGTCTTCCCCGACTCCATATATTCACTTTCGAGGAGAAAAAAAATCAAGGAGAAGGAATTATCGCATTTTACGATACAGAGCCGCCGCCAAGCCCTAATCTCTCTTGGGAGGGCTGATCTGGAGTCCGTTTGGGGCTCCGGAGATCGTCATGCGTGAGTGAGTAATCCCATCGCCATCATCATCATCAACCTTCCTCCATCACCAATTCCATGATGCTCACCGCCGTGCGTGAGTAATCCCATCGTAGGCTTGCTACACGGTGATGGGTTGGATGGGATTTACCATGTAATCGAGTTAGTTTTGTTAGGGTTTGAACCCTAGTATCCACTATGTTCTAAGATTGATGTTGCTATGACTTTGCTATGCTTAATGCTTGTCACTAGGGCCTGAGTGCCATGATTTCAGATCTGAACCTATTATGTTTTCATGAATATATGTGTGTTCTTGATCCTATCTTGCAAGTCAATAGTCACCTACTATGTGTTATGATCCGGCAACCCCGAAGTGACAATAGTCGGGACCACTCCCGGTGATGACTGTAGTTTGAGGAGTTCATGTATTCACTATGTGTTAATGCTTTGGTCTGGTACTCTATTAAAAGGATGCCTTAATATCCCTTAGTTTCCACTAGGACCCCGCTGCCACGGGAGGGTAGGACAAAAGATGTCATGCAAGTTTTTTTCAATAAGCACGTATGCCTATATTCGGAATACATGCCTATATTACATTAATGAACTGGAGCTAGTTCTGTGTCACTCTATGTTATAACTATTACATGAGGAATCGCATTCGACATAATTATCCATCACTGATCCAATGCCTACAAGCTTTTCACATATTACTTGTTGCTTATTTACTTTTCCGCTCCTACTGTTACAATCACTACAAAACTACTATCGCTACTTTTGCTACTGTTACCATTACTTCCATATTACCTTGCTACTAAGTTACCTTGCTCCAGATACTAAGTTTTCCAGGTGCGGTTGAATTGACAACTCAGCTGCTAATACTTGACAGTATTCTTTGGCTCTCCTCATGTCGAATCAATAAATTTGGGTCGAATACTTTACCCTCGAAAACTTTTGCGACCCCCTACACTTGTGGGTTATCAAACGATCCCTTGGACCTATGAACAGGATAGGGAAAAATGTTTTCACCTGCCAAAATTGTGGCCTAAAAACTGTCCGGGGGTCTCTAGACTCTTTTTCTTCGAGACCTACTCAGGCAAGGAAACGCGAATTCGAAACTAGATGGATCCTGAAAACAAACCTAATATGAAAAGAACTCAGATTGGTGGTGGTATATGGCGGCGGTGGTAGGATATGGCAGCGGTGGTGGTATATGGTAGCGATGGTAGGTATGTGGGAGTGGTGGTGGTATATGATAGCATCGATGAATATGGTGCGGCAGTGGCGTGACAAACTATGACAAAACTTGAAACTCTAAAGGACTAGAAGCTAAGACCAGCAACTAGACACAATGATGCAACCGCAAATTCAAGAAAGCAAAACCTTAAAAAGATTATTCAAAGGCTCGGATTGGTTCGGATATGATGAACTAGCCCCAATAATTTTTTGGCTTTTTTGTGGACTGTAGGTATGAAGAACAGACTCGATCTAACTATGAAAACTGTAAAATCTCACCGAGCAACCTGGAAATCTGATACCACTTGATAGAGGCAAAGGTGTCACGTCTTTCGATGTGATGGTGGCTATCGTTTTTGGTGGAGTAGACTTTGATGATCCGACTACGAACGTGCGAGGATGTCGCGCTTTAGCAATCGCTAAACCAACTCAGAGAGGTTATTGACCATGCCGGAGCATGATCAACCTGACCATGAGGGTCAATTTCCTGCAAGCAAACGAAGAACACATAAGAAATTAAGATTGTAATCTCGATATTGTGAATTTAAGAGGAAAGTTTTATTGATGAAAAGTGGGGTTCTCTCATGTCATTGTCTGGTCGTTGAATGATAACCCACAAGTATAGGGGATCACAACAGTTTTCGAGGGTAGAGTATTCAACCCAAATTTATTGATTCGACACAAGGGGAGCCAAAGAATATTCTCAAGTATTAGCATTTGAGTTGTCAATTCAACCACACCTGAAAGACATCATATCTGCAACAAAGTATTTAGTAGCAAAGTAGTAGGAAGTAACGGTAACGGTGGCAAAAGTAACAGTAGACGTTTTGTAGCAATTGTAACAGTGACAACGGAAAAATAATTAAGCAAGGATCAATATGTGAAAAGCTCGTAGGCATTGGATCAGTGATGGATAATTATGTCGGATGTGATTCCTCATGCAACGGTTATAACATAGGGTGACACATAACTAGCTCCAGTTCATCAATGTAATGTAGGCATGTATTCCGAATATAGTCATACGTGCTTATGGAAAAGAACTTGCATGACATCTTTTGTCCTACCCTCCCGTGGCAGCGGGGTCCTATTGGAAACTAAGGGATATTAAGGCCTCCTTTAATAGAGTACTGGACCAAAGCATTAACACTTAGTGAATACATGAACTCCTCAAACTACGGTCATCACCGGGAGTGGTCCCGAATATTGATACTTTTGGGTTGCCGGATCATAACACATAGTAGGTGACTATTAACTTGCAAGATAGGATCAAGAACTCACATATATTCATGAAAACATAATAGGTTCAGATCTGAAATAATGGCACTCGGGCCCTAGTGACAAGCATTAAGCATAACAAAGTCATAGCAACATTAATCTTAGAACATAATGGATACTAGGGATCAAACCCCAACAAAACTAACTCGATTACATGGTAAATCTCATCCAACCCATCACCGTCCAGCAAGCCTATGATGGAATTACTCACGCACGTCGGTGAGCATCATGAAATTGGTAATGGAGGAAGGTTGATGATGACGATGGCAACGATCTCCACTCTCTGGAGCCCCGAACGGACTCCAGATCAGCCCTCCCGAGAGAGTTTAGGTGATGCGGGGTCAACCCGTTCTAGGCCAATTTTTCACGAAGAGGAGGGAAACCCACGATGAACACGAAGAACACAAAGGGGAATCATGAGGGGAAACAGGAGAAAACACTCAAATCAACAAGAGATGGTCACACATGTGCTAGATCCTCAACACAACGAGATACACGGTCCAAATCCAACAAAGGAAAGATACATAGGTAGCTAGTTCATCTCCGTGAGGAGGTCTTGAATCCGCGAAGGATCTTCCCGTGAGGGGTCTTGAATCCGTGTGGATCTTCTCCGTGGAGGGGCCACAGTCACTCACAAGGAGATGAACCACTAGTGGATGAGCAAAGCTCTGTCTCAAATGAGCTAAACCTAAGCTAACCCTCAAATGGAGGAGGAGGGGGTCTATTTATAGTCTAAGCCACGAAGGGGTAAGTGAGGGGCGAAGGGGTACACGGGCTCGGCCCAAGTCACGCGCACAGGCGGGGTCCAGATAATCCGGATGATCCGGATGGTGGCCCGGATCATCCGGGTGTCAGGGGTCCGGATGATCCGGGTGACCGTCCGGATCGTCCGGCTTGGTGAGGTTGCTTCGGGTGCATTTCCCGGATCATCCGGGCCGGGGTCCAGATCGTCCGGGCTAGGGCCAGATCGTCCGGACGGCGGTCCGGATCATCCGAGCATCTTCTGTCTTGCCCTTCTTCTTCTCTATCTTCACGTATGCTTCTCTCCTTCGACCGTACTTGCTCCTTAGCTGCTCCATGGTCTTCCTCTTGGTTCCTGGTCATGCATAGCACATATGTTTGAGGTAATAGACATGTCTCACATGTGGAAAGTGAAGGTTCGGAGAGGAGCGAGTTCACCTTGTGTCCATTGGCATATGCTTGAGGTCTCATCGTATGTCCTCTTGGAGCTTGGGGAGTAGTCGTAGTGTACATGGGGATGACCATAGGATGCTCCGCATCATCTCGCCCCCCTTGGGAAAGATCCGACCTCGGATCGAAAACCTCATCACCATGGAAACGGTTGTCGTGAACGGACTTGTAGTTGGACGAAGTTGAGGGCATGACGCAATCCAAGTACTCCAAGGTGTCTCCGTTATGTGGTACATGCAAAATGAGCAAACACAAAGTACACTTGGAAATGCAATGGTTAGCGCACACAAAGTGTCCATCGTGTAAGAATGAGTCCGTGTGACAAGGTACATGAAGCTTAGCAAGATGATATAGTATGAGATGTGAAGCATTCATGTGATCAAATGCATTTGTGGTGCACACAAAGGTGTTATGAATGTGATCAATGCTACCATTGTGCAAAATGATGTCATAGTGTGATGGTTTATCAAGATCATGAACATGGCAATGGATCCTCAATATGACTATGTTGTCATGCACTTGATATTTGGCAATGTGGTCAAGATGTATGAAGAGTCCTTCAAGAAAGATCACAACAAATTTGCTAAGAAAGTGCACAAGCTCATATATCATGGATGACATGGGAATACAAGATGCAACAAGGCAATCATAATGTGAGTCAATCCATGTGTAAGATGCAAATTTGTTATGGGAATGATATGTCCATGGAGCATGGCATGTGAGCACACAATCAACAAATATGAAGGTTTTGGTGCAATGTGTCAAAGAGGTGTCCATATACCAATGCTCAATGTCGTGGAATGAGTGGAGTTCCGAAGGTACATCCAATAAGTCCGAGCGCTCCTCAACTTGAAGGTCCATAGGGTCCATCTCCAATGTCGGTCCTCCATCCCGTAGATGTATCATGTAGGCAACAAGAAGGAAACAACAATGGAAGTATGGCCCATCCAATATGCATATGTGAGGATGGATCACAAAGAAGGAATTCACCTTTAGGAGATTCGTGCAAATGTTGGTGTTGCACATCATGTATGCCTTCGCATGACCAAGTTGTCGCATGACGGTACCGCCTTGTGAATCCTTCAAAATGAAAGAACATGACAAGCACTCAGAAAAACAAATGAAGTTAGCGTGAATGCAAAACCCATCATTCGAGTGGTGAAATACCCAATAAGTGTAGTCATCATGCTTATCATATGAAGGTACAAGGGAATGTGGCTTGGTATGTAAGCAAATGATGCGAAAACAACCAAATACAATAGGCTCAAATAAGCAAGCATGCATCACAAGTAAGGTGTTCAAGTCTCCAAGATCAACAAACATAGCATTGTAGCACTCAATACAAGTGATGAGAGATGCAACTAATGGAGACAAGTGATAATGATCAATATATATCATGTGAGTGGCTTGAACATATATGTCATCAACCCAATAAAGCAAGTAAGAGTGGAACATGGGTGATGCAACATAGCAAGCAATCATAGTGATCAAGTCAAGCAAGCTAGTAGTGCGAAGATGCAACATACTAGAGGTAATCATGGTAATCATGTCATGGGTGCAAATAGTAGGCATGAGTAACACACATGGCCTAGCACAAGCAGGAATGCAAGATATGAGGAAAATAGGATCAATGTATTGGCGAGAGGCCATATGTAAATAGCAATGGAACATCATGACTCTCCCAACACAACAAGCATCACTAGCATGGGGAACAAATAAATCATGGCAATAGCTACAAGTATCTCCACCAAGCAGGCAAATACACATAGAAGTAGCATAATGGTGAATCATGTGTAAAGGCAAGCAAGGGTCACAATTGCATGGCAAAGTCATAGCAAGAGGCATAACATGCAAAGCGAACACGATAGAATGGGCATAATGTAACAAGTGGTAAATAGCCCAAAGTCGTGTGAGAGCCAAAGTAAAAGAGATGCGCATAGTGGTTGCACGAAGAGAACGGTGGTAGGGACAATCCATGGGATCCCAAATCGTTGTTGCTCTCAAGAGCTCGTTCTGTCAACTCATGGGATTGTGAGGTTGACAAATGTTCATGAGTACCTACACAAAACAAAGACAAAGGAAAAATTGTGTGTGCGTGGTATATGTACACATCATCCATCATGATGCGCACGTACATGTGTTTGTTAGCACAAAATAGCCAATGCTCGAATAAATGAGATGCGTGATATAGAAACATGTCATCCATCATGATAGGTTTGTTGTTATGTATGGCATAATGGAGACTCAATTGTTTAATGCATCATGAGAAGTATGTAGAGCATTGTTATTCATGGAATGCATATGGCGCACACAATCATGGCATTCATGCAAGGTATGGAATGCATAAAGATCTCCTAGTATGTATGGGGAAACTATGGGGGTCTCCTCATGAGCATCAATGGAAACATCACATGGAGAATATTGATAACATCCAAAACAATGCATATCCGGAACAATGTGTTCATGGCATGGCATAGTGGATGAATTGCTCAAATCATGTAAAGGAAACATGGCAATATCATCGCATGAAAAACAAAAGCCAATGACCATCATCTTGTCATCTATGCCACAAGTGCAAATGGGATTTACTTTAATGGGGCATGCATAGTTACTATGTTGAGATTGAAATGATACAATATGTGAGATCTCACTCATAGCATATGACAAGTTCAAAGGATTATCAAACATGATGTGACCAAAATAATTTTCACATGATATCCTATGGAGCATAGCATCACAACTAGGCAACTCAACATGCTCATCATCATATTCATCATAAATAGGTGGGTCATGACATGATGAGTTCGCACTAGCATGAAGCATGGGAATAGGTGTGTCAACATCATGCAAGCAATCATTCTCAAGATAGTCCACTAGTGGGACAAGAGCATCACCTTCACCTATTTTACCTTTGGAGTGTCGCTCATGCGTTGTAGGTGAGGTGTTCAAGATCCAATCGTGCTCATCTTCATCATGATGGGACCATGTGGGTGGTGCATCTTCTTCCACCATGGCCATCGGGTTGTCCATTGGAGGGACGGACTCATCGAGGGTAGGCATATCCTCTTGTAGGAGACCTAGCACCGAAGAAAACACACTCGGAGTAGAGGTTAAGTCGTTAGAAATCATAGTGGCCTCACATGCCCTATCAACTACCTCACTCACTAAGTGTTGTGGCTCACGCACTCCGTCTTGGATGCTCTCACTCGTATGGTTGGTGGAGTCACTCAAATGGCTCTCAACCTCACATAGGAGAAGTGGCATGCTCTCATGTATGGGGCTAGTAGTGGTCAGTCTCATCCTCTCAAAGGAAATACTCTCAATGTCACATATGGTGGAGTCACTCGTATCACTCATGTGGTGGTGGTTCTCCTCACATGGGAATTGGTGCATCTCGTCATATGTGGATGTCGAAGAGGTGTAGGTGCAATAGTCTCCATGCTCAACTTCCTCATCCGTAACGCCTCCAAAGATGAATGCCGTAGGGTGTGGCAAACCATCACGCTCCTCCGAGGTCAAAGAGAAGGTCTCATGCTTGCTCGCGTAGCTTGACCCAGAGTAGGAGTCCAATATGGGCGCCGTCTTCATGGTGTCAAAGAGGTTCATGCTCGTCGCCTTGGTAGAAGGGGATGGCCCATGCTCGACCGTCTTGTCGCCGTCGCTCGTAGATGATCGCCTTGATGATGAAGACGTTGATATAGGCGAACTCATGGGAAGTAGGCGAAGATGTCGTATGTCCGAAGGCGAAGATGCCTTGATAGCACTTGGCGAAGATGCCGAAGTGGTGGTTGTATCCGTAGCTCCTTCATGGTGGTGGTTATCTCGCGGTCTTCTCTCTTTCTCTTGAAGCTTGGCCTTGGCGTGAGTTGGAGCTTGTTCGGACTTGTAGATATGCGCTTGTCGAGCATCTTCATGATGATGGTGTCGTTGTTGTGCTTGAGCTCTTGGTAGATGTCGTTCGTCGTCGTCGTGCACATGATGCTTGGAGGTGACTTGCCCTTAATGACGATGTCGATGGTCGCCATGGCGGTGTGGACGTGGAAGACTTGCGCTTGCATCATGTTTGCGCTCCGAAGACTTGTGACTTGAATGTCACCGCCGAGAAGATGACGGAGGGGAAGAAGACTTGTAATCGACCACCAAGTGTTTGAGCTCCGCCATTTGTTTGTTGAAGGAGTTGCACATGTCGTCGAAGGAAGCCATTCTCCTTGTCTTGGAGTGTCGTAGTTCGATGGCTATGTTGCCCAAGCGCTCTTGCATTGCTCGTTGTAGTCCGATGGTTTGCTCGTGGATGTAGTTGTTCGCACCGTCGATGTCGAAGACCGGAGATGAAATGCTTTGCCTATCCATCACAAGACTCAAGTAGTGGTGAGTGGGAGAAAGAGAAGAACTAGACCAATGTACCTTACCCGATGTTGAAAATGGATCAATGATCACTCAATAATGTATCAAGGAAATAGCACAATTGGTACCGATTCTTGTCAATTGTCACACCTACACAAGTAAAGCTTTCGGTGGAGCTTGGTGAGGATAGTGGCACAAAAATTTGATGCAAAATGTTAGCAAGAGTCAATAAAGTTGAAAGAGATTCACAAATTCGCAAGTGAAACAAGTAGACCAATAGCAAGGGGTGGCACACGGAAACACACGCACGGATAGATAAATGTGGTTGTGCAACCAAGGATTGATCTGAAAATGTGGAATCCACGGAAAATGCTCTTGTCGCACAACACTAGAGAGACACTAGCCAATTGCTCAATAGGCGGATACGAACTTGTGCACTACCTATACGAGACAAAATGTAGTGACTTCCTATCATAAGTATGCTATGTGTATGATGTTCCGGTGCTTTTAGCACAAGATGATCCTAGATGATCGGATATGGCAATCTTATATGCAATGTGGTATGATGCTATGGCTCTTGCTTACAAGCTTCTTTGCTTTTCTCTTTTTGCTTAAAAGCTTATTCTCTTTTTTATGGCCACGATGCGAAATGCACAAATCAAGATAGCAATTGTGTATATGCGGGAACAATCGTGTGACACAAGGGATGATATGATGATACCAAGATGATATGGTATGTATACAATGGAAGGGCGGATCGATGATCACTAATGTGCACAAGTAACGTTGCCGGCAATACTCAAAGGCTAGTCTCGATAGGCAAGTGACGCAAAATGGGCTAGGGGTTAACAATGCAATTGCAAGGGGAATATACAATGATGTCGTCGAGGTTACTGTCCGATGATGATGATGAGATGCGGTGCTCTTGATGTAGACCCGTTCCTAATTAGCCGAAACACCTTAGGAAACGGAAAAACCACAACTCAAAATCTCAAGGACGGATGTCAAATGGTGGTAGCGGGAAAGCGGTGGTCGTTATGCACTTGGCAAAACGGAAGTGGAATGATGGGTTATGCGTGTCCGAGTTATCGTGACCATCCCTAAGTATCCGAAACACCTTAGGAGACACAAGCCACAACTCAAACAAGCTCAAACAAAATTGGGTTAGGTTTGGGTGGTGGAAATGTATGGTAGGCAATGTTATGCGGAAGTGGTGGTGGTGGTTGATGAAGAAGCAATCGTCCCTAAGTAGCCTGAACACCTTAGGAGACTCAAATCATTACTCAAGCAACCACACATGCTATGGTGGACAAAATGGGTTAGGTTGCGGAAGGCTATGGTGGCTATGCGGATGATATGGTGGAAGGCCTAGGCAAACTTGCCAAATTTGACAAATTTTGATGGTGCAAATGACGATGGTAGTATTTTTGTGGTATGGGGGATGTCAAGAGATTCAAAACGAGCTAAAGAACGTAAAAAACGGACTCCAGATGAATTAGTTATGGCCAAAACAAAATTTCAGCCGCATCAGTTTCAGGGTTACCCGGACATCAGGGAGAAAGTCCAGCTCATCCGGGCTATGTCCGGATGATCCGGGAGAACATCCGAATGATCCGGGTTCGTCGGCGCCGGTTCTGTTTTTCGGGTGCAGGAATTACACGGACGTTCGGGAGATTGTCCAGCTCATCCGGGAGGTGTCCGTATGATCCGGGACTTTGTCCGGATGATCCGGGCGGGTCAACTCCGCTCGGAATTTCCTCTCGGGGACGAATTTGGGGGCGGAAATGGACGATTTTGGGCTCAAAATTGAGAGGATTTCGTGGATGGAAAGTGGGGAAACTTGTGGAGATGCTAGATCCACTTGAAACCAAGCGAATCCATGGATCAAAATCAACAAAATCTCATCAAACCAACATATCACAAAAAAAATTGGGACTATTTTTGGTGGGGAATTTTCGAATTTGGGGAAGAACACAACAAAAAAGGTTAGAAAACCGTGGGGAGGCTCCAAATTGGTGATGAACCAAGGCTCATGATACCATATGATGCGGGGTCAACCCATTCTAGGCCAATCTTTCACGAAGAGGAGGGAAACCCACGATGAACACGAAGAACACGAAGGGGAATCACGAGGGGAAACGGGAGAAAACACTCAAATCAACAAGAGATGGTCACACATGTGCCAGATCCTCAACACAACGAGATACACGGTCCAAATCCAACAAAGGGAAGATACAAAGGTAGCTAGTTCATCTCCGTGAGGAGGTCTTGAATCCGCGAAGGATCTTCCCGTGAGGGGTCTTGAATCCATGTGGATCTTCTCCGTGGAGGGGTTGTAGTCACTCACAAGGAGATGAACCACTAGTGGATGAGCAAAGCTCTGTCTCAAATGAGCTAAACCTAAGCTAACCCTCAAATTGAGGAGGAGGGGGTCTATTTATAGTCTAAGCCACGAAGGGGTAAGTGAGGGGCGAAGGGGTACACGGGCTCGGCCCAAGTCACGCGCACAGGCGGGGTCCGGATGATCCGGGTGTCAGGGGTCCGGATGATCCGGGCGACCGTCCGGATCGTCCGGCTTGGTGAGGTTGCTTCGGGTGCCTTCGGGTGCATTTCCCAGATCATTCGGGTCGGGGTCCGGATTGTTCGGGCTAGGGCCGGATCATCCGGACGGCGGTCCGGATCATCCAGGCATCTTGCCTTGCCCTTCTTCTTCTCCGTCTTCACGTATGCTTATGTCCTTCGACCGTACTTGCTCCTTAGCTGCTCCACGGTCTTCCTCTCGGTTCCTGGTCATGCATAGCACATATGTTTGAGGTAGTAGCCATGTCTCACATGTGGAAAGTAAAGGTTCGGAGAGGAGCGAGTTCACCTTGTGTCCATTGGCGTATGCTTGAGGTCTAATCGTATGTCCTCTTGGGGCTTGGGGAGTAGTCGTAGTGTACATGGGGATGACCATAGGATGCTCCGCATCATTAGGGCTTGGCGGCGGCTCCGTATCGTAAAACGTGATGAATCCTTCTCTCTGATTTTTTTCTCCCCGAACGTGAATATATGGAGTTGGAGTCGAGGTCGGTGGAGCCACAGGGGGGCCACGAGACAGGGGGCGCGCCCCCACCCTCGTGGATAAGGTGTGGGCCCCCTGGTCTTGATTCTTTTGCCAGAATTTTTTATATATTCCAAAAATATTCTTCGTCGATTATCAGGTCATTCCGAGAACTTTTATTTCTGCACAAAATAAATACCATGGCAATTCTGGTGAAAACAGCGTCAATCCGGGTTAGTTCCATTCAAATCATGCAAGTTAGAGTCCAAAACTAGCGCAAAAGTGTTTGGAAAAGTAGATACGTTGGAGACGTATCAACTCCCCCAAGCTTAAACCTTTGCTTGTCCTCAAGCAATTCAGTTGACAAACTGAAAGTGATAAAGAAAAACTTTTACAAACTCTATTTGCTCTTGTTGTTGCAAATATGTAAAGCCAACATTCAAGTTTTTAGCAAAGATTATGAACTAACCACATTCACAATAACATTTAGGTGTCATGTTTACTCATATCAATGGCATAATCAACTAGCGAGCAATAATAATAAACCTCGGATGACAACACTTTCTCAAAACAATCATAATATGATATAACAAGATGGTATCTCGCTAGCCCTTTCTGAGACCGCAAAACATAAATGCAGAGCACCCCTGAAGATCAAGGACTGACTAAACATTGTAATTCTTGGTAAAAGAGATCCAGTCACAGTCATACTCAATGTAAATTAAAAAGCAATGCATGCAAATGACAGTGGTGCTCTCCAACTGGTGCTTTTTAATAAGAGGATGATGACTCAACGTAAAAGTAAATAGATAGGCCCTTCGTAGAGGGAAGCAGGGATTTGCAGAGGTGCCAGAGCTCGAGTTTTGAAATAGAGATAAATAATGTTTTGAGTGGCATACTTTCATTGTCAACATAACAACCAAGAGTTCTCGATATCTTCCATGCTACACACATTATAGGGGGTTCCCAAATAGAATGGTAAAGTTTATACTCCCCCACAACCAACAAGCACACTCCACGGTTGGCCCGAAACAACGGGTACTGTCCATACCAACAACAGTCATGTGGGAGTTTTGTTTAATTATTTTGGTTTGATTTGAGCATGGGACAGGGCATCCCTGTTACCGGCCATTTTCTCGTGAATGATGAGCGGAGTCCACTCATCGTAAGAATAACCCACCTAGCATGGAAGATATAGACAACCCTAGTTGATACATGAGCTGTTCGAGCATACAAAACCGAATTTCATTTGAAGGTTTAGAGTTTGGCACATACAAATTTACTTGGAACGGCAGGTAAATACCGCATATAGGAAGGTATGATGGACTCATATGGAATAACTTTGGGGTTTATGGAAGTGGATGCACAAGCTGTATTCCCGCTTAGTACAAGTGAAGGCTAGAAAGAGACTGGGAAGCGACCAGCTAGAGAGCGACAACAGTCATGAACATGCATTAAGATTAATCAACAATGAGTGCAAGCATGAGTAGGATATAAATCACCATGAACATAAATATCGTGGAGGCTATGTTGATTTTGTTTCAACTACATGCGTGAACATGTGCCAAGTCAAGCCACTCGAATCGTTCAAAGGAGGATACCACCCTATCATACCACATCACAACCATTTTAATAGCATGTTGGCACGCAAGGTAAACTATTATAAACTCCTAGCTAATTAAGCATGGCATGAGCAACTATAATCTCTAATTGTCATTGCAAGCATGTTTCATTCATAATAGGCTGAATCAGGAATGATGAACTATTCATATTTACAAAAACAAGATAGGTCGAGTTCATACCAGCTTCTCTCATCTCAATCAGTTCATAATATATCGTCATTATTGCCTTTCACTCGCACGACTGAACGGTGTGGATAATAATAATAGTGCACATGCAATGGACTAAGCTGGAATCTGTAAGCATTTAATACAAGGGAGAAGACAAGGTAATATGGCTCTTGGTTAAATCAACAATCATGCATATGAGAACCACTCAACATTTTCATCATGGTATTCTCCTCTTGACCCCCAAAGAAAAGAAAAGAAATAAAATTATTTACACGGGAAAACTCCCAACAAGCAAATAAAGAACGAGAAATATTTTTGGGTTTTCTTATAATTACTACTACTAGTACATGCATGGAAAGTAAACTAGCTAAAAGCTACAACCATTTTTTTGGTTTTTCTTAAGGTTTTTCTAACATACAAGAAAAAGACTTAGAAAAGAAATTAAACTAGCATGAATAGTACAATGAAAAAGTATGAGCACCGACTACTGGAATGAGTGTGTGAACACGAATGTAATGTCGGTGAGAAATACGTACTCCCCCAAGCTTAGACTTTTGGCCTAAGTTAGTCTATGGCCACTACTGGCCTGACGGATATCCAAAGTCGTAGTTGGGGTTGTACTGTGATGCAGCGGCTATTGCCTTATGAGTTGCAGCTTGGAGACGACCCGCCTCCATCGTCTCCTCATACTCATTCGCCTCCTCCCTGGTTATAACATATCTCCTTTTTGCCTGAAAGTCAAAGAAAGTAGGAGCGTGGAGAGCAATATGGACAGTGCGACGTCTGTCAAAGATTAGTCGGTACTGGAGGAATTATTCATTCCTCTGAACCAACTGATGGCGAACCATAGCATTATAATCTAGATAAGCAGGAGGCAACTTCATATCATTTTCATGTATGGGTACACGAAGATAATTAACCACACGAGTTGCATAAATTCCACCAAAAAAATCTCCACTTAAACCGTTAAGATGTAACCTTCGCGCAACAATGGCCCCCAAGTTATATTGTTTATCACCTAATGCCGCACTCTTGAGGACACAAAGATCTGGAACGCACATGTGGCAAGCCTCATCTTTACCGTTGATGCATCTACCAACAAAGAGAACAAAATAATGTATGGAAAGGAAATGAATGCTCCCTATGGTAGCTTGTGTGATTTCTCTAGATTCCCCCACAGTAATACTAGCTAGAAAGTCTTTATATTCAGATTTGCGAGGTTCACTAACATTACCCCACTGGGGGAGCTTACAAGCATCATTAAAATCTTCTAAGTCCATGGTATATGATTTATCATAAAGATGAAATAAAATAGTGTGAGAATTGCGCGAGGATGTAAATTTAAATCTTATCACAAAGGAATCAGTTAGGTAGTGGTATTGTGGGCACTTATCTGACACAAAGTCCTCAAGATCAGTATTACACACATACGTGTCAAATTCTTCCTTGATGCCTGCCTGGACCATAAATTCCTCCGAAGGCCATTCACAAGGCCGCACTTGAGCTTCCCTCGGTGGTATATCGTCCGGCTCACGTATTGCGAGCCTTGGTACTTGCTTCCTTGAGGAACCACCTTGGTAGATTTTCCTATGCATTTTTCTCTGAAAAATTTATGAAATTTTAGTGACTCAAAACAAAAGGGAACCAAACACAACAAGATCGATAGCAACTACTCCCACAAGTGCCTAACTCTTGTTTCCCCACACATACAGACTCTAAAAATAGCCTATTCTCAAGTATTTCAAAAATATATGGGCCTGGCCCAATAATAATGTGACACATCACCTATAATAGCCTCTGGACGAAATTTATGAAGTGGCAACTTGTATATTTCATCCAAGGCTTCATCCACTCATTATGGTAGCTTCAAAGCCCTAAAATCATCACTTGTAACTCCGTTCGTGTTTTCCTTGCACATACCATCATCTCCATGCTTGATCTTGCTCCAATGTTCATCCTTCTTGTCCAAGCTAGGCCCTTCATTTGTAAGCAAGACAAATGTATCCAATTTAGGTAGCATCATATTCTCATGAACATTAGAATCATTACCAAGAAACGAAAGTACCTGGTAATTCAATTGATGTGCGCGAGCTCTAGTATTGGTCCAGTATTTATAATAGCAGGGGCAGTGGGTGTAAGAATGTTATTGATGTCCTCATCAAGGCCCTTGTCAGAGGGGGTAGTTACATAGACGACGTGGAGAAGTGGAGGCGTCCGCGTCCCGCTTGGTGACACGCGTCGAACCTGGACCGCACGCGATTGGGGACCGCTGCTACCTCTTGAGCTTGCATTGTATTCCCTCGTAGAGGAAAGAGAGATGCAGCACATTAGCGTAATTATTTCCCTCAGTTTTCGAGAACCAAGGTATCAATCCAGTAGGAGACCATGCGCGAGTCCCTCGCACCTACACAAACAAATAAGAACTTCGCAGCCAACGTGATAACGGGTTGTCAATCCCTTTACGGTCACTTACGAAAGTGAGATCTGATAGATATGATAGTTATATTTTTGGTATTTTTAGTTTATAAGAACAACAAATAAAAGCGGTAAAAGTAAAGTAGATGTAGATTGATATGTTGAGAATAGACCCAGGGGCCATAGTTTTCTCCAGTGGCTTCTCTCATGATAGCGATATTCTACGGCGGGTAAACAAATTACTGTCGAGCAATTGATGGAAAAGCGAATAATTATGAGACTATCTAGGCATGATCATTGTATATAGTCATCACGTCCGAGACAAGTAGACGTTTCCTGCGTGCATCTATTACTATTACTCCACACATCGACCGCTATCCAGCATGCATCTAGTGTATTGAGTTCATAAGAACAGAGTAACGCCTTAAGCAAGATGACATGATGTAGAGGGATAAACTCAAGCAATATGATATAAATCCTATCTTTTTATCCTCGGTGGAATTAGGGTTTTCTCTCTGTCCATGGAGTTTCTGGGGTACGTAGACTTATATAGGAAGAAGGAGGGCACCGGGGGATGCTCGAGGGGGCCACAAGGTAGGGGGCACACCCTAGGAAGGGGGCGCGCCCCCACCCTCGTGGACAGCCCCTCGATCTCCTGATGTGGTTCTCAAGCTTCCTGTGCGTGATTTTCTCCAAAAATATCTCTCGCGAAGGTTTCATTCCGCTTGGACTCCGTTTGATATTCTTTTTCTGCAAAACCCTGAAACAGGCAAAAAAATCAATCTGGACTGGGCCTTCGGGTTAGTAGGTTAGTCCCAAAAATGATATAAAAGTGAATGATAAAGCCCATTAAACATCCAAGACTTCATAAATAATAGCATGGAACAATAAAAAATTATAGATACGTTGGAGACGTATCAAGCATCCCCAAGCTTAATTCCTACTCGTCCTCGAGTAGGTAAATGATAAAGAAATAAGTTTTGATGTGGAATGCTAACCAATATAGTTTTTCAATGTAATTCTCTTAATTGTGGAATGAATGTTCAGATCTGAAAGATTCAAGATAAAAGTCTATATTGACATAAGAAATAATAATACTTCAAGCATACTAACAAAGCAATCATGTCTTCTCAAAATACTATGGCTAAAGAAAGTTATCCCTACAAAATCATATAGTCTGGCTATGCTCCCTCTTCATCACACAAAATATTCATGTCATGCACAACCCGGATTTCAGCCAAGCATTTGTTTTCATACTCTATCTTTTCAAACCTTTCAACTTTCACGCAATACATGAGCGTGAGCCATGGATATAGCACTATGGGTGGAATAGAGGTGGTTGTGGAGAAGCCAAAAAGGAGGGAGATAGTGATGTAGGGTGGAACCCTAATCAGCAGATCTTTCACGATTGGAGGAAATCCCACGATAAACACGGAGAACACAAGGAGGAAACGGAGGAAAACACGAGGGGAAACACTCAAATCAACACAAAGATGATCACACAAGTGCTAGATCCACGGTACACATCAAGATACACGATCCATGGTCAAATCACGGTGGTACAAAGGTAGTCTTCTCCCGGAGGAGGTCTTGGATATCCCTTGGGATCTTCCCCAATGTGGAGGTCTTGAATCCGAGGTGGATCTTCTCCGAAGAGGCCGCGGTCTCGTAGGAGAGAATCCACAGAGGTGTCTATGATGAGCTATCCAAAAGCTAACCCTAATACGGAGCTAGGAAATGAGTACTTATAGTCCAAGGGGTAAGTTGGAGGGATACATGGGTGAAAACCCTTCAACTGCGCGCAGTCAGGGCGGTAGTACCGGTCCAGGGACCGGTAGTACCGGTCTTTGCAGTTTTACCAGAAGTTCCGGCCTTGCACCGGTCGATCACAGAAGGTGTAGCGGTTGTTGGCCGGTAGTTGGACCGGTAGTACCGGTGGACCGGTAATACCGGTTTCTCTGCGCTGGGAGAATCCTGGTTCATGCACTTGGTCTCCGTCTTGCACCGTAACTTCTCCTTGGCACCTAAGCACACAAAGTGTTTCCGTTTGAGGTAGCAGCTATGTCTCAAGGTGGTCAAATGGGAATTCAACAAGGAGAGAGTTAACCTAGGATTCAAATGCTCTAGCACGAGCATGTGTCATTGGTCCTTGGAGCACTTGGTGAGGTGATTGATGGTCCATGGGGATGAGCTTGGGATGCTCCGCATCATCTCCCCTCCCTTGGGAAAGATCCGACCTTGGATCGAAATCTTCATCACCATGGAAAGGAGAGAGATCCTTGACATTGAAGGTGTCGCTCACGGAGTACTTGTCTCGTGGGATGTCGATCTTGTAGGCGTTGTCGTTGTAGCGTGCTAGCACCTTGAAAGGTCCGTCGGCGCGAGGTAGTAGTTTGGACTTGTGCTCGTGTGGGAAACGGTCCTTGTTGACGTTGAGCTTGGTGGCGAGACGATGTACTTGTCGCTCGATCATTGCTCTTGTATCTTCGTGCACCTTCTTGAGATAGCTTGCTCGTGCACTTGCGTCCATGTTGATGCGCTCTTGTAGAGGTAGAGGTAGCATGTCCAATGGGGACAATGGGCTGAAACTGTAGACGAACGTCTTGTCGCGTCCAAAGTATCCCATGAGTCCTCTTCCATGAGATTCCTGCAAAAAGAGCAAACGAAGCGAAGACTCGGGAATGCAAAGTTTGTTAGCTCTCATAAGATATCCATCCTTGATGTAGTAACGTTCCCAAGAAGTGTGAGTCAAGCACTTAGCACAAGGATTTGCAAAGAAAGGATCATGCTCATATAAATCTTTTAGGTGCTCAAAGCCAATCACATTCAACTCAAGTTGTGTAACAAGTAAGCATTTGCGTAACAAGCATGCATTTGCGTGAAAACTTCCATCTTTCTTAGGCAAGAGAATAACCGGAGCGGCACAAGGGCTTAAGCTGTCACGTACATGACCTTTGTCGATGAGTGTGTGCACTTGCCGTTGTATCTCCTTGGTTGCCTCGGGGTTGACGCGGTAGGGAGCCTTGTTGGGAAATGGTGCGCCGGGTATGAGGTCGATGCGGTGTTCTATTCCGTGAAGTGGAGGTAGACCCGGAGGTAGCTCATCGGGAAAAACGTCCAAGAATTCCTGCAACAAATTAGACAACACTAAAGGTAGAGGTGGTGAAGTGTTAGTAGGTTTGGCTTCCCCTTTGCATAAAAGCACAAGGTGAAAGACACTCGATGGGTTCTCACACACTTCTCTCATCTCACTTTTGGTGGCAAATAGCACTAGTTGCTTCTTGTCGCTCATCGTGGATTCGCTCATATTTGGCTTGTGGCTCTCACTCTCCTTTTGGTGGCTCACTCTCTCACCATTCTCTCCATGATGGTTGGTTGGTAAGTGCTTGTCGGCGGCTACTTGAGTTGGAGACATTGGTCGTAGCACGAATTCCTTACCCTTCATCTTGAAGCTGTAGTAGTTGGTTCGTCCGTTGTGGATGACACCGCGGTCAAATTGCCAAGGTCGTCCCAAAAGAAGGTGGCTCACCGTCATGGGAACTACATCACACTCCAAGGTGTCCTCGTAGGCGCCAATCTTGAAAGAAACTTGTACCGTATGCTCCACTTGAATGGTGCCGGAGTCGCTCAACCATTGTACCTTGTAAGGACGAAGGTGTTTCTTCTTTACCAACTGAAGTTTGGAACATAGCTCGTTACTCGCCAAGTTGTGACAACTTCCTCCGTCGATAATGACGTTGACGGAACGTCCGTTGATGCCGGCCTTCGTGTGGAAGATGTGGCATCGTTTGTCTTCGTCTTGATGTTGTTGGAGGTTCAAGACCTTGGATATCACTAGAGATGGACTTGGATCGTTGTCACAAAACACTTGATGGTCTTCATTTTCGTTGATACGCCGGTGCATGGCCACGTGCTCGATGGCTTCCACTTCATTGTCGCCCATCGAGTCATATGTGCCGTCGTCGTTGAAAATCATGGTTCTCTTGTTGGTGCACTCGAATGACTTGTGACCGCGGCCACCACATGTGAAACATTTGATGGAGCTCGTCTTGGGGTTGTCTTCGGTTGGAGTTGTAGATGATGAAGCTCTAGGCGTGAAATTGTTGGTAGAAGGTGGATGACTCGATGTAGTCGCGTTCTTGTAGCTTGACTTGTCACCGATGTTTGTAGATGGCTTGGTAGAGGTAGGAGGATTAGCCGAAGTCGTTGAAGCTTGGTTGTAGGAGCCGAAGTTCTTGGAGTTGAACTTGGAGTACTTGTAGTCCTCTTGAACTTGTCGCTCCGCCTTGGTTGCTTGATGTACTAGCTCGAGGAGATTGTTGTATGGTTGGAAGTCCGCAATCTTCTTGATAGGATAGTTGAGTCCATTCAAGAATCTCGCCATTGTTTGCTCGTCATCTTCCGTGATGTTGGCTCGTATCATGGCAATCTCCATCTCCTTGTAGTACTCTTCAACGGACTTGGTACCTTGCTTGAGGAGTTGTAGCTTCTTGAACAAGTCACGGTTGTAGTGTGTAGGCACAAAGCGTGCTCTCATGACTTCCTTCATTTGAGCCCAAGTGGTGATAGGAGGTTCGCCTTTTGCTTCTCTTCTCTCTATGATTTGCTCCCACCATATGAGAACATAGTCTTGGAACTCAAGGGATGCCATTGCGATCTTCTTCTCTTCATCGAAGTTGTGAAGGCGAAAGATCTTGTCAACCTTCAATGCCCATGAGAGGTAGTCTTCGGGATCAATGCTTCCGGAAAACTTTGGCATGTTGAACTTGAGCTTGCCATAGCGATGGTCTTCATTGTTGCCTTGCCTATTGGGAGGGTGGTCTTGATTGGGATGATTAGCAATCTCACGTTGCTCTTGTCGAAGTTGGTGCTCTTGTCGCACTTGAGGAGGAGCTTCGTCTTGCATTCTTGCTTGATGGCGTCTCTCTTGCATCTCATCACGAAGGAAATCCTCTTCTTGACGAGTGTGTCGAGTGCGGGCTGCCACATTGCGATGTGCATCTTGTAATGCTCGTTGCGCCTCCATAGCTTGAGCTTCTCGACATTGTTGTGCTTGGCGGTTAGCCTCAGCATCTAGTTCTTCTTGGTGTTGACGTGCTCGCTCTTGTTGTTGTTGGCGTAGTCGTTGCCGTTCTTGTGCTTGCTCAAGTGTAGCTTGGTTTTGACGACGTCGGCTTTCTTGCTCGTCGAATAGCTCTTGTGAACTTTGTCATGAAGATGCTGCCGGTTGTCATGTCGAGCTTGACGTGCGGCTTGGCGAAGAGTGTTGGACGTAGGGGTACTTGAGTCTTGCGTGGAGTCGGAATGTCGACTTGAGCGGCTTCGTCTTTGAGAGGATGTTGAAGAAGAACGTCGGTTGACTATCAATGTCCGGAGCTCGTTGAATTGAGTAGACATGTTGGTGTTGATGATGTCGAATTGCTCTTTTGTTCTTGCTTCAAATTGGCGCGCGTCCTCGGCGACTTGACCAATGTACTCGCGCATAGCTTCACTCTCTTGATGTAGAGCTCGTTGGACACCGAAGAGATGTAGTTTGGTGACGTAGTTGTTCGCTTCTTGAGGATCGTCGAAGATCGGGTTGGAAGATGTACTTGGCCTATCCATCATCACAAGCAAGTATGTAAGTGGGAGAAAGGAGAAGACAATACCAAATGTACCTTAACCGAAGTTGAAAATGGATCAATGATCACTCGATAATGTAACCCAGAAATATCACTATTGGTACCACTTCGTGTCGATTCTCAAACCTACACAAGTAAAGCTTTGAGAGGAGCTTGGTTAGGATGTTGGCACAAATTCAATGCAATTGTCAAAGTGACTCAATGATGTTGAAAATGGTTCACAATTTGCTCATGCGACAAATAGATCACTAGCAAAGTAGCACACGGAACACACACACGGATAGATAGATGTGGTTGTGCAACCAAGGGTGAGCGAAAATGTGGAAACCACGGAAAATGCTCGTGTTGCACAACACTAGAGAGACGCTAACCGATTGCTTAATAGGCGGATACGCACTTGTGCACGACCTATAAGAGGCAAAACGTAACGACTATCTATCATAAGTATGCTATGAGTGTATGATGTGCCGATGCTTGAGCACAAGATGATGTATTGCTATGTCATATGATCTCTTTTGATGCAAGGCGTATGATGATATTGTCCTTTTGCTTATAAGCTTTGGTTGGCTCTTTTGCTTAAAAGCTTGCGAGCTCTTTCTTTGGCCACTTATGCATGCTTCTCGGATCAAGGTAGCTATTGTGTATGCGGATCACTCTTGTGGCACACGGAGATATGATGATGTAGTATGCAATATCTATGACTATCACTAATGTGCACAAGTGTCGTGGCCCGGCAATACTCAAATGGCTAGTCTCAATGGGAAAGCTACGCAAAGATGGTCCATAGGGTGACAATGCAATTGCAAGGTAGGATGAACAAGGTGTCGTCGATGTTACCGTCCTTGCCGAGGGTGAGCGGTGGTGTTGTCGATGTCGTTCCGTTCCAAGGTAGCCGAAACATCCAAGGGAACGGTGAAACCAAAACTCAAGTATCCAAGGCAAAGTGAGACAAAATTGTCAAAATCAAAGGGTTGAAACGATTGTGGTTGCGGAAGTGGTGGTGGTATGCGGAAGGTGTATGTGGTGGGGGGCCTAAACAAACTTGCCAAATTTGACAAAGTTTGATGGAGTCTAATGGTGGTAAAACCAATATGAGCAGCTCGGGCACGTCGCTAGCTTTTCAACGAGCCAAAGAACACTCAAATCGGAGTTCGGGAGTGAAAGTTACGGTCGAAACGGTGAAACTCGAAAGGCTGAACTGGGTGGGGCGGAAGTACCGCTTTGTAGGCCGGTAGTACCGGTTCTGGTGCTCAGCGGAAGTACCGCTAGGGACATCGGTTGTACCGCTGGTGTCGGGAAAATTCTCAAATTTGGGTTGGGTGGAAATATGGATGATTTCGGGGTCGAAATTGGGTGGATTTAGTGGATGGAAAGTGGGGAAACTTGGGGAAATGCTAGATCCACTCGTGGCACAGCAAATCCATGGAACAAATTCAACAAAATCTTGCCAAATCAACAGATCACAAAATTTTTTTGGGGCTATTTTTGTGGGGAATTTTCGAAATTGGAAAAAACACAACAAAAACAGGCTAGAAAACAAGGTGTGGGGCTCCAAATTCGTGATCAACCTATGCTCATGATACCATAATGATGTAGGGTGGAACCCTAATCAGCAGATCTTTCACGATTGGAGGAAATCCCACGATGAACACGGAGAACACAAGGAGGAAACGGAGGAAAACACGAGGGGAAACACTCAAATCAACACAAAGATGATCACACAAGTGCTAGATCCACGATACACATCAAGATACACGATCCATGGTCAAATCACAGTGGTACAAAGGTAGTCTTCTCCCGGAGGAGGTCTTGGATATCCCTTGGGATCTTCCCCGATGTGGAGGTCTTGAATCCGAGGTGGATCTTCTCCGAAGAGGCCGCGGTCTCGTAGGAGAGAATCCACAGAGGTGTCTATGATGAGCTATCCAAAAGCTAACCCTAATACGGAGCAAGGAAATGAGTACTTATAGTCCAAGGGGTAAGTTGGGGGGATACATGGGTGAAAACCCTTCAACTACGCGCAGGCAGGGCGGTAGTACCGGTCCAGGGACCGGTAGTACCGGTCTTTGCAGTTTTACCGGAAGTTCCGGCCTTGCACCGGCCTTGCACCGGTCGATCACAGAAGGTGTAGCGGTTGTTGGCCGGTAGTTGGACCGGTAGTACCGGTGGACCGGTAGTTGGACCGGTAGTACCGGTTTCTCTGCGCTGGGAGAATCCTGGTTCATGCTCTTGGTCTTCGTCTTGCACCGTAACTTCTCCTTGGCACCTAAGCACACAAAGTGTTTCCGTTTGAGGTAGCAGCCATGTCTCAAGGTGGTCAAATGGGAATTCAACAAGGAGAGAGTTAACCTGGGATTCAAATGCTCTAGCACGAGCACGTGTCATTGGTCCTTGGAGCACTTGGTGAGGTGATTGATGGTCCATGGGGATGAGCTTGGGATGCTCCGCATCAGATAGTCTCACATCGACTAGGCGTATCAACGGGCTATGGAGATTCCCATCAATAGATATCAATGTGAGTGAGTAGGGATTGCCATGCAACGGATGCACTAGAGCTAAATATGAATGAAAGCTCAACAAAAGAAACTAGTGGGTGTGCATCCAACTTGCTTGCTCATGAACACCTAGGGAATTTGAGGAAGCCCATCGTTGGAATATACAAGCCAAGTTCTATAATAAAAATTCTCACTAGTATATGAAAGTGACTAAGCATGAGACTCTCTACAATGAAGAACATGGTGCTACTTTGAAGCACAAGTGTGGAAAAAAGATAGTAGCAATTGTCCCTTCTCTCTTTTCTCTCATTTTTTGGGCCATCTCCTTTTTTATTGTCCTTTCCTCACATGGGACAATGCTCTAATAATGATGATCATCACACTTTTTATTACAACTCGAAATTACAACTTGATACTACAAGAAGTATGACTCTACATGAATGCCTCCGACGGTGTACCGGGATATGCAATGAATCAAGAGTGACATAGATGAATAATTATGCATGGTGGCTTTGCCACAACTACGATGTCAACTACATGATCATGCATGGCAATATGACAATATGATGCGTGTCATATAAACGGAACGGTGGAAATTTGCATGGCAATATATCTCGGAATGGCTATGGAAATGCCATGATAGGTAGGTATGGTGGCTGTTTTGAGGAACAATATGGTGGCTGTTTTGAGGAAGGATATATAGTGGGTTTATGGCACCGGCGAAAGTTGCGCGGTACAAGAGAGGCTAGCAATGGTGGAAGGGTGAGAGTGCGTATAATCCATGGACTCAACATTAGTCATAAGAACTCATATACTTACTGCAAAAATCTACGAGTCATCAAAACAAAGCAATCAACGCATGCTCCTAGGGGGGAGGTTGGTAGGAGTTAACCATCGCGTGCCCCCAACCTCCACACAAAGGTTGGCACTCTACAAATACCTCATGCTCTAACTTCGTCACATAGCGGTTCACCATACGTGCATGATACGGGAATCACTAACCTTAACACAAGTATTTCTCAATTTCATAATAACTCCACTAGCATGACTCTAATATCACTATCCTCATATCTCAAAACATTTACCAAGCATCCAACATCTCATTCTATTCAATGCACTTGGTGTGAATTTTTTTTTACTACATTGACAGTGGATGTTTATCATGTGAAGACCAGTTTCTTTAGCCTAAACACATTACCATGCTGTTTTAATATACTCTCAAAAGGATATAAGTGAAGCATGAGAGTTCAACAATTTCTACAAAATATTACCACCACCGTGCTCTAAAAGATATAAGTGAAGCACTAGAGCAAAAACTATTCAACTCAAAAGATATAAGTGAAGCACATAGAGTATTCTAACAATTTCTAGGCCATATTTAACTCTCTCAAATAGGTGTGTCCAGCAAGGATCATTGTGGCAAACTAATAAGAAAAATACTCAGATTATACAAGACGCTCCAAGCAAAACACATAACATGTTGCGAATAAAAATATAGCTCCAAGTATAGTTACCGATGGATGAAGACGAAAGAGGGGATGCCTTCCCGGGGCATCCCCAAGCTTAGGCTTTTTATTATCTTGAATTTACTTGGGGTGCCATGGGCATCCCCAAGCTTAGGCCTTCTCTACTCCTTGTCCCATAGTCCATCAAAGCAATACTCAAAACTTGAAAACTTCACAACACAAAACTTAGACATAAATTCTCATGAGCTCCGTTAGTATAAGAAAGCAAACCACTACTCAAAGGTGCAGCAATGAATTCATTCTTTGTTTATATTGGTGTTAAACCTACTGTATTCCAACTTCTCTATAGTTCATATCCTCCAATACTACTCATAGATGCATCGAAATAAGCAAACAACACACGAAAAACAGAATCTGTCAAAAACAGAATAGTCTGTAGTAATCTGTAGGTTTAGCCTACTTATGGAACTCCAAAAAATTCAAACTAAATTGGTAAATTTGCGTTATTTGTCTACCAATCATATGCAAAAAGAATCAACTAAAAAGCACGCTGCAGTAAAATCTGAAGACTACTTTAGCGAGCGCTAACGATTCTGTTTTTCGCAGCAAGATCATATAAACTTCACACAAGTCTTCCCAAAGGTTCTACTTGGCACAAACACAAAACAAAACATGAAACCACATCTAATCAGAGGCTAGATGAAATATTTATTCCCTAACAGCAACAAAAACAAAAAACATAAAATTGGGCTGCCTCCCAACAAGCGCTATCATTTTACGCCCCTAGCTAGGTACGATACAAGATAAATCTAGGTATTGCCATCTTTGGAAGGCAATCCATAAGTGGCTCTCATGATAGATTCATATGGTAATTTGATTTTATTTCTAGTAAAGTGTTCCAAGCCTTTCCTTAACGGAAATTGGAATCTAATATTTCCTTCCTTCATATTAATAATTGCACCAATCGTTCTAAGGAAAGGTCTACCAAGAATAATAGGACATGAAGGGTTGCAATCTATATTAAGAACAATGAAATCTATGGGCACATAATTCCTATTGGCAACAATAAGAGCATAATTAATTCTTCCCTTAGGTTTCTTAATAGTGGAATCCGCAAGATACAAATTTAAAGAACAATCATCAAGCTCATGGAACCCTAGCAAATCACACAAAGTTTTTGGGATAGTGGAGACACTAGCACCCAAATCACACAAAGCATAGCATTCATGATCTTTTATTTTTATTTTGATAGTAGGTTCCCACTCATCATAAAGCTTTCTAGGTATGGAAACTTCCAACTCAAGTTTTTCTTCATAAGATTGCATCAACTATGTGTTTAGTGAAAGCTTTATTTTGACTATAAGCATGCGGAGAATTGAGCACGGATTGCAACAAGGTAATACAATCAATCAAAGATCAATTATCATAATCGAATCCCTTGAAATCCAAAATAGTGGGTTCATCACTATGCAAGGTTTTAATCTCTTCACTCCCACTTTTAGCAATTTTAGCATCAAGATCTAAAAACTCTGAATCATTGGGACACCTTAAAGCAGAATTATCTCCAATCCTATCTTCATCAAGATTAATACTAGAAAACAAAGATCTAATAGGAGACACATCAATAACTTTCAGATCTTCGTCTTTATTTTCATGATAACTAGAAGAACACGATTTAATATAATCTTCTCTTTTAGCACGCATTCTAGCGGTTCTTACTTTGCATTCATCAATGTAAATTCTCATGGCTTTGAGAGACTCATTGATATCATGCTTAGGTGGGATAGATCTAAGTTTAAAAGAATCAACATCAAGAGTAATTCTATCCACACTTCTAGCCAATTCATCAACCTTAAGCAATTTCTCTTCAAGCATAGCATGGAAATTCTTTTGCGAGATCATAAACTCCTTAACACTAGTTTCAAATTTAGAAGGCACCTTTCCATAAGAGTTGTAGGAATTACCATAATTATTAGAGGAATTACTAGGAAAAGGCCCAGGATTAAAATTATCTCTATAAGCATTGTTACCAAAATTATTCCTACCAACAAAATTCACACCCAAAGATTCATTGTTATTCTCAATCAAAGTGGACAAAGGCATATCATTAGGATCATAAGAAGCACTCTTAGCAGCAAACAATTTCATAAGTTCATCCATCTTTCCACTCAAAACACTAATTTCTTCAATAGCATGCACTTTTTTACTAGTAGATCTTTCGGTGTGCCATTGAGAATAATTAACCATAATATTATCTAGGAGTTTGGTAGCTTCTCCTAAGGTGCTTTCCATGAAAGTGCCTCCGGCGGCCGAATCTAAAAGATTTCTAGAAGCAAAATTCAAGCCAGCATAAAAGTTTTGAATAATCATCCATAGATTCAAACCATGTGTAGGGCAATTACGTATCATCAATTTCATTCTCTCCCAAGCTTGTCCAACATGCTCATGATCTAGTTGCTTAAAGTTCATAATATCATTTCTAAGAGACATAATCTTAGCAGGAGGGAAATACTTGGCGATAAAAGCATCTTTGCACTTATTCCACGAATCAATACTATTTCTAGGCAAAGAGGTAAACCAAGTTTTAGCACGATCTCTAAGTGAAAACGAAAATAACTTCAATTGAACAATATCGTTATCCGTATCCCTTTTCTTTTGCATATCACACAAACCAACAAAGTTGTTTAGATGGGCAGCGGCTTCTTCACTAGGAAGGCCGGAGAATTGATCTTTCATGACAAGATTCAACAAAGCAGCATTGATCTCACAAGATTCAGCATCGGTAATAGGAGCAATCAGAGTGCTAATAAAGTCATTGTTGTTGGTATTGGAGAAGTCACACAATTTGGTATTGTTCTGAGCCGTAGTGACAAGCAAGCAATCCAACAAACACAAGCAAACAAGAAGCAAGCGAACAATAAACACACATCGGAAGAAGGGCAAATAAAACGGCAAGGGTGAAGTGGGGGAGAGGAAAACGAGAGGCAAATAAATGTAATGCGAAGGATAAGGGTTTGTGATAGGTACTTCGTATATGACTTTTGCGTAAGCCTCCCCGGCAACGGCGCCAGAAATTCTTCTTGCTACCTCTTGATCTTGTGTTGTATTCCCTCAAAGAGGAAAGGGAGATGCAGCACACTAGCGTAAGTATTTCCCTCAGGTTTTGAGAACCAAGGTATCAATCCAGTAGGAGACCACGCGCGAGTCCCTCGCACCTGCACAAACAAATAAGAACTTCGCAGCCAACGCGATAAGGGGTTGTCAATCCCTTTACGGTCACTTACGAAAGTGAGATCTGATAGAGATGATAGTTTATATTTTTGGTATTTTTGGTTTATAAGAACATCAAATAAAAGCGGTAAAAGTAAAGTAGATGTAGATTGATATGTTGAGAATAGACCCGGGGGCCATAGTTTTCTCTAGTGGCTTCTCTCATGATAGCGATATTCTACGGTGGGTAAACAAATTACTGTCGAGCAATTGATAGAAAAGCGAATAATTATGAGACTATCTAGGCATGATCATTGTATATAGGCATCACGTCCGAGACAAGTAGACTGACTCCTGCCTGCATCTACTACTATTACTCCACACATCGACCGCTATCCAGCATGCATCTAGTGTATTGAGTTCATAAGAACAAAGTAACGCCTTAAGCAAGATGACCTGATGTAGAGGGATAAACTCAATCAATATGATATAAACCCTATCTTTTTATCCTCGATGGCAACAATACAATACATGCCTTGCTGCCCCTACTGTCACTGGGAAAGGACACCGCAAGATTGAACCCAAAGCCAAGCACTTCTCCCATTGCAAGAACTATAGATCTAGTAGGCCAAACCAAACCAATAATTCAAATAGACTTACAAGGATATTATGAGAACACATAAAAAGTTCAGAGAAGAACCAAATATCTTTCAAAAATAACCTTGATCATAAACTCACAATTCATCGGATCTCGACAAAGACACCGCAAAAAGAGATTACATCGAATAGATCTCCTCGAAGACCGAGGAGAACTTTGTATTGATATCCAGAGAGAGAAGAAGCCATCTTGATACTAGCTATGGACCAGAAGGTCTGTGGTAAACTACTCACAACTCATGGTGAGGGCGATGATGATGATGATGAAGGCCTCTGTGATGGATCCCCCTCCGGTGGAGCTCCGGAACAGGCACCAAGATGGGATCTCCACGGGAACAGAAGGTACGGCAGTGGAATTAGGGTTTTCTCTCTGTCCATGGAGTTTCTGGGGTACGTAGACTTATATAGGAAGAAGGAGGGCACCAGGGGATGCTCGAGGGGGCCACGAGGCAGGGGGCACGCCCTGGGAAGGGGGGCGCGCCCCCACCCTCGTGGGCAGCCCCTCAATCTCGTGACATGGTTCTAAAGCTTCATGTGCGTGATTTTCTCCAAAAATATCTCTCATGAAGGTTTCATTCCGTTTGGACTCCGTTTGATATTCTTTTTATGTAAAACTCTGAAACAGGCAAAAAACAACAATCTGGACTGGGCCTTTGGGTTAGTAGGTTAGTCCCAAAAATGATATAAAAGTGAATGATAAAGCCCATTAAACATCCAAGACTTCATAAATAATAGCATGGAACAATAAAAATTTATAGATACGTTGGAGATGTATCAACCGCGGCACCCGTGCCTTCCCTCTTCGGCTTCGCCTCAAAGCTAGACCAAGTGCACCTTGGGCCCAGGGGCTACTGTCGGTGTTTTGGAAATCAGGGTACCCAGACTTGCCTGCTGCGGCCCAACGCGCGGCCTCCCGATGCCCCGGCAGGGCCCAACTTCAGGACTACTCCAGATAGACCCTCGCGAGGGGCCCCAGCCCTCATGAGGCAAGGCACGACAATACATCCTAGGGAGCAGCTCTGCAAGCTGCCTCCCGAGGAGCTAGATTCCAAGGCAAGAGCCCCTCCTCCCGAGGACGGGGTGACGTGAGCCGTGACGACCACAGCGCAGGCGGGCTCTAGCGGGTGCAGGGGGCAGTTCCCCTTTCATGCAAGAAGGACAAGGTCAATCGCGTGTTTCCAAGAGGAGCGCCAAAGGTTTCCATTCTAGTGTTACAAGACCAAGACCATGGGCACGGCCGGGCGGATGTCATCGCCGATCCCACCCCAGCGTCGGCATGAGATACTTTTCAGGCGAACACCACCTTTCATCAGGATAAGATGTACCTCTTGTCACCCTTAAAAATTGGTTGTTGTGGGATCCATTCCCGCCCAAATGATGCGGGAAGAGGACCGATGCCACTATAAATAGGGATCAGTGCCCATTGTAGAGGAGTACTGAACCCATCGACACCAATCGAGCCCTCCAGAGGTAGCTCTCCCAGTGTAACAACTCATATCCATCCCCTTCGTGAGGCCAATTCACCACAAAGCAGGAGTAGGGTATTACACCGCAAGGTGGCCCAAACCTTGGTAATTCACAGTGTCACCTCCCTTCCCTCGATCTTCTTGACCGACGAGCTTGAGTTTTGGGTATGGCGGGTTCAATTTCTTGGTGAAGTGGATTCTTTCGTTCGCGCCCCAGAGTTCTATCGGATTACGGGCTCCGCAAACCCAAAGAAGTTCGAACACAGGGGCGTGAACGAAGATCTCTCCTGCTCACGTCTACCTAGCGCCACGCCCTCGCCCGGTGGTGAGATTCAAACAAGCAACAAGTAAAAGCACACACGAGTTTACCCAGGTTCAGGCCACCTTGCGGTGTAGAACCCTACGTCCTGCTCGAGTGGATTAGCCTCAGGAGGGCTTGAGTATAAACAAGTATAGTGGTTCTTGAGCTCAAGAGGAGAGCTCAAGAGGGTCTAGAGGCAAGTGTTCTTGCTCCATGAAGGTGGGGTGTTTGAGATGAGATCGATCCGGATCCAGATGCAGATGCCGATCCATAGTGGAAACCCTAGCTACTTATATAGGCGGCCAGGGTCCTCTTCCCCCGAAATTTTTAGGCGGGAAGGGATCCCACAATGGCCATTTTGAGCAGGAACACAAGGACACTCCTATCCTAACAAAAGCGGTCTTCGCCTGCAAAGAGATCAGACGATGACGCGGTGGTGGGCTCGATGGTGACATCCTCCCTGTCGTCCTTCCAGTCTGCGGTCTTGTTGCACCGAAGGGGAAACCTTTGCCTCGCCGCTCGGGAACCCGCGCCTGCGCTGTCTCCTTTGCACCAAAATGGCAACTGTGTCGCTGGCACGCGCTGGCACCCACTGGCGCGGTGCGTCACTGCTCGCGTCACTACCTCCTCCTGAGGCAGGCTTGTCCTTGGGTTCTCCGCCCCTCCGGAGCAGCCTAGCCGAGGCCCCTCCTGAGGGGGTCTTGGTGTCGTTCTCCTCGTGAGGCCTAGCCTCCTCGCGAGGGTCTTGAGCAGCTAGGCCGTACCAGGCCATAGTAGGAGCGCGTCACGGCCCGCAGGCAGGCAAGTCTGGGTACCCTGGTTCCCAAGACGCCGACAGTAGCCCCCGGGCCCAAGGCGCGCGCGGAGTTGGCTTCGGGGCCAAGCCTTAGTCGAGGACGAAGCGTCGCGGGCCCCAAAAGATAGCGGGCCAGGCTAGCGCGTGACGGTTGGATGGGACATGGGCGACTCCGCTCCCCACGCAGCCTTGGTGACTGTGCGACTTGACAAAAGGGAGTGTCTTCGCTGCAGAGGAGTTATCGCTTCCTTTCCTTCCTACTCAGTTCCCCTTCTCCTTCGCCCCCAGCCTTCCCAAATCGCGTGCATCCTCCAGCGCCTCCAGCAATGGTGATGAAAGGCAAGGGTGCCGCACAGGCGTCCGGATCTGCTTCCTCCCCCGAGGCGGCGCTCGAGGAGTCCACCATCACCGAGGAGGGGGACTACTCGGAGGTCCAGTCTTTCTTGTCGAGTGACCATAACGAGCATGGCCCAACGAAGATTTGGGTTGGGTCCACCGCGGTGCGGACCTTGCCGAAGTCTTGCTACCCCTTCTTCCTCCACAGCATCTCCGTCGGGCTCGTGTCGTCCTTCTCGGAGTTCTTCTACGCCATCCTGAATCATTACTAGGTGCACGCCTTCCACATCCACCCTCGTTCCATCTTCGTCCTATCGCTCTTCGCCTTTTACTGGGAGGCGTGAGTGGGGGTTAAGCCGACTGTCGCCCTCTTCTGCCAATTCTTCTCCATGCGGCGGTATGACGAGGGTCCATGCTTGGGCTGCGTCTCCTTCGTCTTCCAGCACCAGGGCTGCAGGCTGATGACAGCCGGGAAGAAGATAGACACCCACCGGAAGAGGTGGGTCTATCTAGATGCCCAGCGTATTCACCCGCTGCTGACGCTGCCTACCGCCCGTCCGGAGAAACGCGCCTGCTGGAGCTACACGAAGCTCAACGACCCCCTTGCCAAGCCTGTCTTGGCAAGGATCAAGGCCGACCTGGGCTTGAGGCTTGAAGGGGCCCAGATCGTGAAGGAGTTCCTGAGGCAGCGGCTGGCACCGCTCCAAGCACACTCATGCCCCATGTGGGAGCTGATGGGAGACGATGACAGGCTTCGGCTGCGCTCGGGGACGCTGGCCAAGGTCGATCTTGACCTCGTCTCGAACACTCTCCTAGGGATGGTTCCCGAGGACCTCTCAGGGGCCCATCTATCGCTGTAGAGCCGTCCTGACGAGGCCGAGCTGCTGAAGGCCGTGTCAGGTTTCGGGGTGCCTGTGTTTGCTCCGCCCACGGTCAACGTGTCCTCCGGTGTCGAGGAGGGGAGCGACGAGTAGGAGGACTCGGAGGAGACCCTGGGCGACGGGGACCGGGTTGACGAGGAGGACAACTCCGAAGCGTCTGCTGAGGAAGTGGCGCCGGGCGCAGATGCTGCTGGGCGGCCCCAGGCAACCACTCTGCATCGATCCGGGCACACTGCGTCCGAAGGGAGCAATGCAGCGACCCGCCGAGGAGCGCCATGCCAACGAAGCCGGTGACCGCAGCCGCGCCCAAGTCCGTGGCCTCGCGCCTTGCCAGCATCCGAACTGCTGGCGCGCCCGTGGCACTGGCGGCCGTGGCCGACCTGCTGACGAAGAGGAGGGTGCGCCTCGCCTCCGATGAGTAAGTGTGTAGTCTCCCGTCATTCCTTGATCGCTATGTTCCTGACGTATTTCTCTAGGCGCAGCAGCCTGGGTGGCGTGATTAAGAAGGCGGAGGCGAGGCTACGCTGCGGTGCCCTGCTCCACCTGTTACTGCTGTCGCCGCGGAGAAAGGTGTCGTAGCCTTGCGTGCCTCAGCTGGCCAGGCTGCTGAGCACGCGTTGGCGGTGTCGCCTGAGGGCGTCGTTGCTGCTTGCGAGGCCGCGGTGGCTCCTATTCCCTTCGCTCCAGCGAGGGGGGCCGGAGCCCCCGAGCCCCTGGTCGAGCAGGCGATCATGATGGCACCCATCCGCCAGCCGGTGCAGCCTGGCCTTGAGACCTTGGAGGCCGCTTCCGCTGCGCTGGGTCGGCTCCGCGCCGATCTTCTGGGTGGTGATGGCCGCGTGATGGAGGGACGCCTGGGCCTGATCTCTGGGTGGCTCCAGGCAGACGAGTCTGCGCGGGCCTCCTGGACCCAAGCCTCAGTGGCCGCCGCCAAGGGTCAGGAGGAGGCCGCGGCAGCCGTGCGGGCACGCGACACCGCGCAAGTCGTCGCAGCATCCTTCGAGAAGCGCTGCCACGAGGTGTAGAGCAATCTGAAGGCCCTTCGCGTGGAAGGCACCAGGCGCGCCCTGGAGCTCGAAAGGTTGGAGAAGGAGCTCAAGGCACAGAAGGCTGAGACGTCCCGGCTGCAGCAAGAGTAGCTCACTGATCGCACGAGCCTGGAGAAGCTGAAGGCTGAGGCCGAGCAGGCCATGGCGACCCAAGCTGTGCGCGACAAGGAAGATGCCCTCGCGGCCTCGGCAGTAGTGGGTCGTGAGGCCCTCGCCGCCTTCGAGCTCGAGGCCCGCACGGCGCTGCAAATTGCCTACGGGATGGGTTAGAGAAGCCGCTGGCCACCCCGGAGGATGGCCCCGCCGGGCTCCTTGCCGCGCTCGTGAAGGCCCTGCGCGAGGTTGCGGCTGCGATCGGCCAGTTAGCACACGTCAAGAGTCGTGCGCTCCTTACCTTGGCCCTGACGCGAGTGTGCGGCCACCTCTGTCTTCGCGACCGCACCCTTGACCTGGCCTCGCTGTTCGAGCCCGTGACCGCGAGCGTAGAGGGCGCGACTGCCGAGGCCCTGGAGGAGAAGGTCAAGGGGCTGGTGGAGGCGTTCCTCCGGGTCGCTGCTGCCGCGGCCGAGGAGGCGGAGGCTGGTGATGGCGCGCTCGGTGATGTCTGACTTGTTCCCTGTCCGGATGAGAGAAATGCAAGTGCCTCGGGGAGGCGTTAGAACTCGCTTGAATTTGGAGAACTTGATGTTATTGTAATAACTAGACTTAAACTTGGTGATTTCCGTGCTTGCTTCCTTTCATGTTTGCTTAGGTAATCTGCTTCGGTAGGGCCCAACCCCGCGCATACCTCGATCGCCATTGAGCCGTCCGGGTGACCGGGGTTATCGTAATAACTAGGCTCAAGGAATGAGGGGCTACGTGGCTAGTGAGTCCCCTAGGTCGCGATGCCCAGGGGTCCCCCTTAACGCTCAAGCAATCCCGTTTGCATTCTGCGTCGGCAGGGCCCAGAACCCGCACATACCTCGACCGCCGTTGAGCACCGGGCTCAAGGGGTGAGGGGCTACGTGACTAGTGAGGCCCCTGGGTCACGATGCCCAGGGGTTCCCCTTGACGTATGGACGGCTCTCATGAGGGAGAATGAGCACCATACCTTGCTCATGAGCCTTCGTCTAGGATGGGGGCGCGAGAAAGCTAGGTGTGTGGGCACCTGGTAGGGTGGTGTCTGCCAGGCGTGACCTGAGCATAGCCCCCATGCCTAGCCCCCCTCGCGACACCCATCAAAGGAGAAGCTGTGAGCGTCGTGAGCTGAAAAGCTCCCTGAGGTTGGTGCGATCGCTAGGGGCCGCCCTTAGTTGTTTATAACTAGCGCGGAGCATAGAGCTACCACACTTGCGAGGAGTGTGGGCATAACTGCGCCTCGGTTGTAGCGGCCAACGCGGAGCTTGGTGCTTCCACTGGTTCGTGGGCAAAACCGCTCCTCGGTTAGTTCTGCCAGCGCGGAGCATGGTACTTCCAGTGGACCGTGGGAGGGAGCCTCCCACCGGGAGAGACTCCGGGGCGTGTACAGCCCTGTCCTGACACGTGGCGTGCATGGCAGGACAGCCAAGGTGTATATGGGCCCTCCTCAGGACGAGCTGAACGACTCTGAGGAAGTTCTCGTGAGCTTACGCATCACCCACGAGACCCTACCCTGAGGCGGGTTGCGCTTGAGTCTTCTTCTGCAAAATGTGAAAAGAGATGCGTTGTGTCGACCTGCACTGAGTGCATCTCTAGAGGGCATCGCATGAGAAGGACACATCACCAACGACCCCAAGAGGTGACGTTAGCGGGGCCGGCCCGTAAGACAGAGCTCAGCCGCTGGATTTATCGACATTGCCGGGACGGACCTGAGCATAGACACCGTGCCCAGTCTTCTCATGCAACAGTCCAAAATAAAGACAACCGGCGCGCGGTTCCCGCGTGAGCGAGGCACCTGCCACGACCCCCCACTTAACCATCCACGATTAGCCCATGCGAGAACAAGGTACCAAGGACCACTGGAGGTGACGTCACGGGAATGGCTCGCAAGACAGAGCTCAGCCCTTGGATTTAGCGACGCTGCAGGGACGGACCCAAGCACAGACGCCGTGCCAGTCCTTAATCATGGGGCGGTAGCAGGCGGGCTCGCAAGGGCTCATGACCTTAGTGGCGGTGAGAACGCCAAGCATATAGATAATGCAGGTAGGAAGAAACAACTAGCCTTGATTTATGCGCAAAAGAGACAGCTGTGGGGGTGAGCCCTCAGCAGCTCAAGGATGATGCAGCCCTGGGGCGCCCTCGATTGAATACCTAAGACATCACCTGATACTTGTCGTCGAAGAAGAGTTGGGGTAGCTGAAGACGCGACTCGTGCGGCTTGCTCCTGAGGATCGCCGGGCTCCTAAGGCCCAGGGGCTCCGGAGGCCTTCAGTGGTCACAGGGGTCCGGCTCCTGCTCCGTCAGGACCGCCTGCCACTGAGCCTCCTGAGCCCCCAAAGCCTGCCATGTGAGGTACTGGAACATGGCAGCTGCGTTGCGGAAGCCGAAGAGCGTGCGAACGTAACTGCAGAGGAGAGTCCTCCTCCAGCCGACACCGTCAGCCAGAAGGGCTCCAGAGAAGCGGCTCGGTTGAGGCCCGCGATGTCGAAGCGGACGCGGGATTGGTTTCTTGGGTTGCGGGTAGGTGAGTTGGTGCCGTGCGGTTGCGCCCACTACGTATGAGCCTTGCGTACTGAAGTTCCTCGGTAACTTGGTCGATGAAATCTTGAGCCCCCAGCGCTGTATGGCTCACGCTGGGCTCACAAAAACGCGCGTCGAGACACGCCTGCAGGTGGTGCCCGAACACCTCCCTCGCGACGCTGGTCAGACCAGAGGCACTCCAAAGGAGAGCCCCCGAGCCCGTCCTGAGAGGGGCATCGGGCACGCCTCCCTATCCGAGGATGGAGGGCGCCTCTTCGGCAGGCGCGGGTCCTGAGGTGGGGCCGTCAGGAGCCCCTGCATCCTGAGGTCCGTTTGCGGCCAGGTTCTTCTTCTTCTTGGGGGTGGTCTACAGGGCGAAGACGGCTGCATCTTCGTCGGAGCTCTCGACCGCCGTAGTTTGGTAGGCACGCTCCAGGGAACGCACTGCTTCCTTCTCGTCGCAGGCGATCATGATGACCCCGCCACTCCCGGGCATCTGAGGATGTTGTAGCCGTGATGGGTCGCCGCCATGAACTTGGCAAGGGCCGGATACCCCAGGATGGTGTTGTACAGGAGGTGAATGTTGGCGACATCGAAGTCGATGAGCTTGGTGTGATAGTTGTCGCGATCGCCGAAGGTGACGGGGAGGCGGACCTGCCCCATCGGGAACGTGGAGCCATCTATGACTCCATAGAATGGCTTGGTTGGGTGGAGCTGATCGTAGGGGACTTGGAGCGTCTCGATGGTCTGGACGGAGAGGACGTTGAGCCCTGCTCCACCGTCGACGCGGGTCTTGTTCACGAGGACGTTGCTGATGGTCGGAGTGCAGAGCATCAGGAGAGTGCCTGGGGCTGCGGTGCACTTGAGCTGGTCCTTGGGGTCGAAGGCGATGACCTGCTTGGTCCACCTGAGGTTGCGCGCAGCGTCAGCCCTGGGGAGCGCCGCGTTCACCTCATGAGCGAACTGCTTGAAGATGCGCTAGGAAGCCGGAGCGTGGGCTCCTCCCAAGATGCATGTAACCGCGCATGGCTCTCGAAAGCCCCCTGCTTCATCTCCCTGGCGGTCATCGTCGTTCCTTCTTGGCTGTGGTGGCAGCGGAGGCAGGCCCGCATTGCCCTCAGGGCGACCCTCACGAGGCTGGTCGCGCCAGGGGGCGTCATGAGGCTGCTCCTGCCAGCGGTCTTCGCGAGGTTGATCACGCCATCCTTGGCGCGAGTTCCTGCCGTCCCAGCGTCCTCCACCACGGCCCCCTCCGCGGCCGTAGCCGCAGTTTTCGCGCTCAGGACGCTGCTCGACGCACCCGCCGCGCATCGCCGTGAGCTCTTGGCAGTAGTTGGTGTTGTGGCTGTGAACATCATGGAAGATGCAGTATGGATGGTTGTCTCTTGGGGGGGGGGTCGTTGTAGCCGCAGCCACACTTCACTTCTGGCTCTGCAGCCAGCACGGCGGGTCCCTTGCGCTTTGCTTCCTTGGCCTTGGACCTCTTGTAGCCAGCCTCCCCTTCAGGCAGCTCCTGGAGAGAGAGGCGTCCTTCCTCTGCCCTGGCGCACTTTGCCACGAGGTTGAACATCTCGAGGGCCGTGCACAGATCCTCGTGGATGGGGAGCTCCTCCTTCGTCCTGATGTCGCGGACACAGTCAGAGAACACCGAGATGATGGCCTCGTCCGAGACCCTGGGGATCCTGAGGCGCACGGTGTTGAAGCGCTGGATGTACTTCTGCAGGGTCTCCCCAGGTTGCTGCTTCACGCGGCGCAGATCCGCGGCCGCCGGGGCTCGGTCGCGGGTACCCTGGAAGTTGGCAACAAAACGCTCACTAGCTCTCCCCAGGAGGACATGGATCCTGCGGGGAGGTTCAGGAGCCAGGAGCGAGCGCCGTCCTTGAGGGCCATGGGGAACCAGTTCGCCATGACCTGCTCGGTGCCGTTGGATGCCTTGATGCTCAGCTCGTAAATTTGAAGGAACTCTGCGAGGTCGGCGGTGCCGTCGTAGCGCGGAGGCAGATCTGGCTTGAACTTTCCAGGCCAGACAAGGCACCACAACTCTGGAGCTAGGGTGCGACATCCAGCCACGCTCATGATTGCAGGCGCCCCCTACGCCTGCGGTGCTGGTTCCTGGGGTACAGGCGCCACCACCTCCTGTGGTGCGCGGTTCAGGTGCTGCGGAACGAGGAGCCCTTGAGCTTCTACCTAGGGATGTGGGACCACCTGGCAGCTCTCCTCGTCGTGTGCAGGGGCCCTGCGGGGCTGCTCGCGCCATGGAGCCTCGTGTCTGAGCCCCTGGCCGGCGCCGTGCAGTGGAGGTGGAGCCGGGACGCCGTGGTCCACGTTCCCCGCCATGAGCGATGGAGGACGGGAGGAGTGGGTCGATGCAGGTACCTCCCCGGCGGCGTTGACGAGCTCGGTGATGCGGTGGAGCCACTCGTCGTAGAGGTCATCCGCTAGACGGTAGCATAGGAGCTCCCACGCCATCAGTAGCGCAGGCTGCTGGTAGACCGGCACGTGGCAGATCAGCGAAGACAACGCTGCGGCCGGCGAGGGTGATGGTGTCGTCATGAGGCCATCGCGCCGCACGGACAGCGGCCTCGACGAGTCCTGCTGCGCGTGGACGGCCGGGTCGGTGGCGACGTTGGCGACCGGCGAGTTGGGGCGGAGCGGTGCACTGTTGCCTGCGGGCGCCGTCTGAGCGACGTTGGCGGCACGGCGGGCGGTGCGCGCTCGGCGTGTGTCCACCATGGCGGTGAAGCGAGGTCGACGAACAAGAGCGGGACGAGGTCGTCGGAGAGGCGAGATTTCGACACGCCCCCTACCTGGCACGCCAAATGTCGGATTACGAGCTCCACAAACCCAAAGAAGTTTGAACACAGGGGCGTGAACGAAGATTTCTCCCGCTCACATCTACCTAGCGCCACGCCCTCGCCCGGTGGTGAGATTCGAACAAGCAACAAGTAAAAGCACACACGAGTTTACCCAGGTTCAGGCCACCTTGTGGTGTAAAACCCTACGTCCTGCTTGAGTGGATTAGCCTCAGGCGGGCTTGAGTATGAACAAGTACAGTGGTTCTTGAGCTCAGGAGGAGAGCTCAAGAGGGTCAGGAGGCAAGTGTTATTGCTCCTTGAAGGTGGGGTGTTTGAGATGAGGTCGGTCTGGATCCAAATGCAGATGCCGATCCATAGTGGAAACCCTAGCTACTTATATAGGCGGCCAGGGTCCTCTTCCCCCGAAATGTTTAGGCGGGAAGGAATCCCACAACGGCCATTTTGAGCGGGAACACAAGGACGCTCCTATCCTGACAAAAGCGGTCTTCGCCTTCAAAGAGATCAGACGATGACGCGGTGGTGGGCTCGGACATCTTCCCTGTCGTTCTTGCGGTCTTCGGTCTTGTTGCACCGAAGGGGAAACCTTTGTCTCGCCCCTCGGGAACTTGCGCCTGCACTGTCTGCTTTGCACCAAAAAGGCAACTGCGCCGCTGGCACGCGCTGGTGCGATGCGTCACTGCCTCCTCCTGAGGCGGGCTTGGCCTTGGGTTCTCCGCCCCTCTGGAGCAGCCTAGCCGAGGCCGCTCCTGAGGGGGTCTTGGTGTCGTTCTCCTCGTGAGGCCTAGCCCCCTCGTGAGGGTCTTGAGTAGTGGTCGATCAGCTGGGCCGTACCAGGCCGTAGTAGGAGCGCGTCGCGGCCCGCAGGCAGGCAAGTCTGGGTACCCTGGTTCCCAGGACGCCGACAAGTTCAACCACTTTGGGTTTTCTGGAACCCTTGAATCCGACAACGCAGGCAACAGAACCGGACGTCCCGACGTCTGGACGGATGTCCGGGCGTTCGCAGAGGGCCGGATATCCAGGCGTCGGGCCGGGTATCTAGGCTGGAGGGGTCGAGTTACGGGTGCGTTCTGTGGCGGTCGCTAGATTTCTGGGCTGAGGGACCGGATGTTCGGGGCCTGGCGTTGGGCCAGATGTCCGAGGCCTGTGCCGGATGTCCGACCCTGTAGCTTGTCCGGACATGGTCCTGCTGCTGATGCTGCTCCAGGCGCTGGATGTCCGGGGCTTGGGGTCGGATGTCCGGTGCCTGGAGACTCCTTCGGTTCCGCTTGTCATTCCTCTTCTTCCATGTGCTTGCGGACTTGTCCATATTCACGAGAACCTCCGAGCGAGTTCTTCTGGTACCTAAGCATGCATTACATTCCAACTTTTGGTAGTACTGCCGCTGTCTGAAAATTAGTGTCATCAAAATGAATAAAAAGGGTTGTATCTAGAACTAAAATACATCTAGATACTTCCCCTTTTAATTATTTTGATGACAAGTATTTCCGGACAGAGGGAGTAGCTATGTCTCACATGTATCATACGGAATGTCACAAAGGAGTGATGTCACCTCGGTCTTGAGAGCTCTTGCACGTGCACATGTCATGGGTCCACTTGGTACTTGATGAGACGATGGTAGGTACATGGGGATGACCATAGGATGCTCCACATCATCTCCCCCCATGGGAAGATCCATCCTCGGATTGAAATCCTCATAACCAAGGAAGGGAGAGAGATCCTTCACATTGAAGGTATCGCTCATGGTGTACTTCTCGCGTGGAATGTCGATCTTGTAGGCACTGTTGTTGTAGCATGCAAGCACCTTGAAGGGTCCGTCGGCACGGGGTAGTAACTTGGACTTGCGCTCGTTGGGGAAGCGTTCCTTTCGAAGGTGTAGTCACACAAGATATCCAATGTCGAATACCACGGGGTCCTTGTTGACATTGATCTTGGACGCGTGTCGTTGGACTTGACGCTCAGTGGTGTGCCTTCTATCTTCGTGTATCTTCTTGAGATAGCTTGCTCGGGCACTTGGGTCCATGTTTGTGTGCTCTTGTAGTGGTAGAGGAATGATGTCTAATGGGGACAAAGGGTTGAAACCGTAGACGACCTCGAAGGGGGACTTGCCGGTAGTAGAATGTCTTGCGCGGTTGTACGTGTACTCGGTAATGGACAAGCATTGCTCCCACTCCTTGATGGTCTTCTTGATCAACACGCGAAGAAGAGTCGATAGCATTCAGTTTGTCACCTCCGTTTGTCCATCGGTTTGTGGATTATATGCCGAAGAGAAGAGGAGCTTGATTCCAAGCTTTGCACAAAGCATCTTCCAAAAGTAACTTAGGAATTTGACATGTGGCCCGATACAATGGACTCGGGCACTCCATGTAGACGCAAAATTTCCCTACAAACGAGGTTGCAACACACTACATGAATCCAGGACGTTGCCATCTACCATGGTGTTGGTGCAACAAACCCTGGGTCTATTGCCTAGACTGTGCACAGGCTCAAGAACAAGATTGAAGCACCAGCCCAAGACAGAGTACAAGAAACCAAGAGATTCAGAGTACCAGCTCAGAGCAGAAAGACCAAAGCCAAGCTAGAGAAGCAAGGCATCACCAAGAAAAGGCCTCCCTTGCCGGGCAGGAGAGCCGGGCAAGGGGTGAGGCCACCTCCGAAACAAATGGCGGAAACACCCCGGCAAGGCCTACCGGGGGCTCGTGGAGGCCAAACCGCCCCACCGAACACTCAAGCACGACCCACTTCGTCAATCAATGCGGTGTCAAGCCACAAGATGGCGTCGTCAGGAGCCAGGCGACGGTACGGTCGACGTCATCGACATCTATGCCTAGTACAGCCACAGAAGCCATGGCGCGAGCTCAGTTACTACTGAGGTTCCCGCTAGCGGCCGAGCAGATGGATGAATGGCGTGCCACCATCCAAAGCATGCTCGGTTTCGCCGAAGCCGGGGGCTCATGACGAGCTTGCCCACCGCCACCTCCCCAAGCGACAACCATCGCCCGCACCGTTGGCCGTATGGAGGGGGCGTCCCCACGGTGCATTCCCCACCATGGAAGCCGGCAAGGGCGCAGCAGAATCAGGACCGCGACAATGTCTCGATGGCCTCTTCTGGCCGTCGAGCATGTCCAGGCCAACGTCGAACCCCGGAAGATAGGCGGCGGGGAGATGCGTGCGTCGTCGCCGAACGGCACCGCAACAACCCCCACCAGGCCGACGGGTACGACGGCCTCAACATTGATGAGCCTGCACTCAGCATTGGCAGGTACCCGCCTTTCGAGGTTGGATGCCCTGCCTTTACACGAGAGCTGCGGCAAGTCTGTTAGCCGTTCGTTCACCATTCAAGCCAGAGATACCTGAGAAATATGATGGGAGGTTGAACCAGGCAGAGTTCCTGAGCAGGTACACCATAGCCGTTCAGGCTGCCGGGGGAAGAGATGCGAAGGTGTTCGCCAATTACTTCCCTTTGGCCATCAAGTCCAATGTGAGGTCTTGGCTGATGCACATGCCGGAGAACTCCATTTCGTCATGGGCTGGACCTGTGCCACGACTTCATCGGTGCCTTCACCGGTGGCCACCAAGAGCCCGGGAGGCCCAGGGATGTGCAGCTTCTCCAACAGAAGGAAGGAGAAACCCTCCGTAAGTATTTACAGAGATTCATTAAAGTTCATAGAAACATTTTGAATATCCATCTGGCAGCCGTTATGGCAGCTTTCCAGTCCAATGTGCGCAACCGCCGCATTCCTTCCATAATGAATGTGCGGTTGCCCAAGACTATGAAAGAGCTATATATACTGGTGGATAAATGTGCTCGGATGGAGGAAGGGAGGAAGTTGCCCGGAGAAGAGGATTAAATTAATGTTGATTCAGAGGATGAGGATGAGTCAACTAGCCAGAGCAAGGGAAAGAAGCGCAATAAGAACCCAAGGGATAAGGCAGTGATGACTGTGGAAGGATCAGGCACACCTAGTACCGGCAAGAAGGCCAAGGCTGAGGCCCCCGGCAAGGAGGCTGCCGCGTGCGCTGCCTGCCGGGAAGCCGCTGCCGTCGAAAAAGTTGGGAAATGCGATGTGTCGTACTAGAAGATCCATCAGACCAAAGGCCACGATCTTCATGAGTGTTATCAGGTTGAGCAGCTCGTCAATAAACAGAGGGCAGAGTATGACAAGCGCGATAAGGAAAAAGGTCAGAAAGCTGCTGGCGATAAGGGCCGTGGGGTGAAGCAAATCATCCCGGTATACCCTTTCGGAACCAAGGAAAACCCGCCAGGGGCCAAGAGGAGGAGATTTGTGATGATGCGAGTAATGGAGGGGATGAAGAGGTAACTAGTGAGCAGGAATTCCAGAAGGCTACTGATGCTCTATGCATTGATGGAGGTGCATCTTTGCACACCTCTCATCGCCAACTCAAGCGATGGGCACGAGAGGTCAATGCTGTGGAACCATTGCCAGAGGCCCGAAAACCGCTCAAATGGTCCCACACACCCATCATCTTTGATGAAGAGGACCACCCTAGTCGCGCCACTTCAGTAGGGTGCTTGCCGTTGTTGGTCTCCCCAACAATCCGCAACCTCAAGATCACAAAGATGCTAGTGGATGGCGGGTCCGGGTTGAATCTGATTTCCCAGGCAGTTATTAGCAAGCTTCAGATAGGAGAAGAAGAGCTAGAGGTTACCAGCACCTTTCAAGGAATCAATCCCGGCAGGAGCCATCCTAAGGGAAAGATTATGTTGGCGGTGATGTTTGGGGGAGAACTGAACTATCGGACTGAGAATATTGTGTTTGATGTGGTTGATCTCCCTGTGCCGTACAATGGGATTCTTGGACGACCAGCCCTGGCCAAGTTCATGGCAACATCCCACGATGCTTACAACACCTTGAAAATTCCTGGGCCATTGGGAATCATCACTATCCCGTCGGATGAGAAGGATGCGAATATTTGTGTGGACAAGATGTATCGAGATTCAGTTGCAGCAGAGGCAGCCGCAACGGCAGTTCCCGCCAAGGAAAGCAAAGGAAAGAAGAGGGATTGTAGGACCTTCGGCAAGGAATCCGGGAAGCATGCCCCCTCTGAGTGCACGGCACCCGTTGACGACGTGCCGGAGTGTTCCAACAGCAAGAGATCCAAGGTTATTGCACCCCAAGTGAAAAAGGTCCTGGCAGGGCTGGCTGGCGTTGATAGTACCTTCACTATTAGGGCCACCCTCGATGACAAATAGGAAAGCATGCTCGTTGCCTTCCTGCGGGCAAATATCGTTGTGTTTGCTTGGCAACTATCCGATATTCCGGTGTTCCCAGGGAGGTAATCGAGCACCACCTTGTTGTCTGCCCACATGCCCGACCAGTCAAGCAGAAAGTACGAAAGAAGGCCTTGGAGAGGCAGCAATTCATTGCCGAAGAGATTAAGAAGTTGGAAGTAGCTGGTTTAGTCAGAGGAGTACTGCACCCTACATGGTGGGTAAATCCAGTAGTGGTCCGGAAGGCTAATGGGAAGTGGAGGCTTTGCATTGATTTCACAGACCTCAACAAGGCTTGTCCAAAGGACCCACTTCCCTTGCCGCGTATCGACCAGATTGTGGATTCTACCTCAGGATGTGATTTGCTCTCATTCTTGGACGCCTACTCTGGGTATCATCAGATCTTCATGTCCAAAAAAGATGAAGAGAAGACATCATTCATCACTTCATGTGGTACGTACTGCTTTGTCCGCATGCCATTCAGATTAAAGAGTGTCGGGTCCACTTTTGCAAGGGCAGTCCAGATTGGTTTTGAGCCACAGTTGCACAAAAATATAGAAGCTTATATGGATGATATTGTGGTCAAACCAAGGATAAGGCCACCCTTATCCAGGATTTGGAAGAGACATTTGCTAACCCGCGCAAGATCAGTTTGAAGCTTAACCCGGAGAAGCGTGTATTCAGTATTCCCTCTCGCAAGCTACTTGGATTCTTTGTGTCCCACCGTGGGATCAAAGCAAACCCTAACAAGATCAAGGCCATTGAGCAGATCCAAGTGCCAAGGACAGTTAAGGATGTGAGGCGCTTGATGGGCTCCGTTGCCATGCTGAGCAGATTCATCTCCAAGTCTGCCGAGCGTGCCCTGCCATTCTGCAAGGCTTTGAAGAAGGCAGGACCCATGAAGTGGACCCTGGAAGTAGATGTAGCTCTGCAGGAGTTAAAAGCTTACCTATTGTCCGTGCCCACCTTGGTTGCACCCAAACCTCATGAGCCATTGTTACTATACTTGGCGGCAACCAACCAGGTTGTCAGTGCAGTCTTGGTAGCACAGCGAGAGGTGGATGAGGCAGAGGCTGAACAAAGAATAGCAGAGTCAGAAAAGGACTAGGACAGCGATGAGCACGGCAATGAAAACAACCCCAGGGATGCGGCAAGGAAGAAAATGGTGCAGCGCCCAGTGTACTTCGTCAGCTCCTTGTTATAGAGGGCTAGATCGAGGTACTCTGGTGTGCAAAAGTTGATCTTTGGGCTTATTATGGCCTCAAGGAAACTGCGCCACTACTTCCAAGCCCATGAGATCATGGTTGTTACTCGTTTTCTGTTGCAAAGGATACTTCGAAACCCTGAGGCAACTGGCATAATAGTGGAATGGGCTTTGGAGCTATCCAGCTTTGGTTTGAATTTTGAGAGCACATCAACTATTCAGAGCAGGGAATTGGCAGAGTTTATTGCAGAATGGACGCCAACCCCTGATGAGGAAAAGACAGAGATAGTCATACCTAGCAAGGAATTACCCCCAGAATAGATCATGTATTTTGATGGTGCTTTTTCCCTAGAAGGTGCAGGGGCTGGCGTGCTTCTTATTGCCCCCTCCGGGGAGCACTTGAAGTACGTCGTCCAGATGCACTTTGCCCAGGAAGAAGCCACCAACAGTACAGCTAAGTATGAAGGGCTCCTTGTCGGGCTTAGAATTGCAGTGGAATTGGGAATTAAGAAGTTGATCATTCGAGGAGATTCACATATTGTGGTGAGGCAAGTCAACAAGGATTATCAAAGCCCATTGATGGAAGCATACATCGAGGAAGTAAGGAGATTGGAGGAGCACTTTGATGGGTTGCAAACAGAGCACGTACCCCGTGCGGAAACAACATAGCTGATCACCTGTCAAAGTGTGCTGCGCAGAAGCTTCCTCTGGAACCAGGAACTTTTGTTCTCCATCTCTCTCAACCCTTCGTATCACCAGCCACAATGGCCCGGAAAAGGAGAAAGTTGGACTACGGTAAGCCTCCCCAGGTAAAGCTATCCGCTCCCGGCAGAGACCCTGCCGGAAACAACTCCTCACAGCCTGCCGAACCACCCCCTTCAGTCAGACCTATGAATCCTACGAACGAGGCTGGTGCTCCCGCAGCAGAGGAGGTGCCACTAGTCCTCGTTGCCGAGCCCCAGGCTCCAACTTAGGCAAGGCACATTGTCCACTTCCTCCAAACTGGAGAACTCCTTGGCAATCAAGATGAAGCTAAAAGAGTAGCCCGGAGGGCCAGTATGTATCAGTTTGTCGATGACACTCTATACAAAAGGAGGCCCAATGGTGTGAAATTGAAGTGTGTTTGCCGGGAGGATGGAAAGGAACCGCTGGATGAGATTCACAAAGTAATGTGCGGTCCCACATTGGATCAAAGGCATTAGTTGGGAAAGCATTCTGGCAAGGATTCTATTGGCCCACAGCCCTCAAGATGCGGTTGAGTTAGTCACGAAATGTGAAGCCTTCTAGTTCGATTCCAAGAAAATACACCTGCCTGCCCAAGCTCTTCACACAATCCCTCTATCATGGCCATTTTTGGTCTGGGGGCTCGATATCCTCGGCCCCTTCCCCCGAGCAATCGGGGGCTTTGAATTCTTGTTCGTTGCCATCGATAAGTTTACAAAGTGGTCGAAAGTGACTGCCGTGAGAAAGGTGACTGCTCTGTCAGCTATCAAGTTCCTGAAAGAATTGGTGTGTCGTTTCAGAGTCCGGCAAGGATCATCACTGACAACGACACCCAGTTCACGAGCCACGCCTTCATGCAATATGTTCATACCCTCGGATGCAAAATCTCAGTCGCTTTTGTGGCACACCCCCGGAGCAATGGACAAGCTGAGGGGGCGAACGCTGAAGTGCTTTGCGGACTCAAGACACAAACTTTTGATACACTGCAAAAGCTCAGTAGGCGGTGGATTGAGGAGCTGCCAGTAGTTCTCTGGTCCCTCAGAACGACACCAAACCGAGCTACCGGGAAGACTCCCTTCTCCCTGGTCTACGAGGCAGAAGCAGTTATCCCCACGAAACTCATTTACGGGTCCCCTCGAGTGCTTGCCTACGATGAAGTAGCGCAAGATCAGCACCGGCGTGACGATGTTGTGCTACTCGAGGAGAACCGTCTCCGGGCTGCTATGCATGCTGCATGCTACCAGCAAGCCCTGCGTCGCTATCATAGCCATAGGGTTCATGCCCAGTGTTTTGAGGAAGGTGACCTTGTCCTTAGGCGTGTTCAGTCCGCCAAGGGTACAAACAAGTTGTCACCAAAGTGGGGAGGCCCTTACCGGGTGGTACGAGTCACCAGACCTCGCGCAGTCCGTCTAGAGACCGGGGATGGCACTCAGTTGCAAAACTCCTGGAATATTGAGCATCTCCGTAAGTACTACCCGTAAGGTGTGAGGCTGCCCAGCAGCCACCCTTTGTACAGGCCTTGCCTCAGCTGCATGTAACCCCTTGTAAAAGCCGGGGGATGACCCCGTGCAAGAGAAAATAAAGAAGCGCTGAGAGAGGGGTGCGCCCAACCAAGATCACTGCACAAGCATTTCAGGAGCATTTGCATATGCATATAGATAGGATTGCATCCTGCATTCATTCTCATCTACATGGAGTTGCAGGTTCCTGCCGCAAACTTGGCTTCGATAAGGAGTCGAGAAGATGCCGCGGCACTGCGATCCCCGGCAATCCAAAGCAGATAAGTTCTTCCCTTTTTGTCCAATAACTTGTGCATAGAGAAACCCCGTCGTTCTCTTGGAACTAGGGTGCTCCCGTCCTGGGCTTGAACGTTGCTTCGGCCCGGGGCGGTCGCAGTGGCCCTAGAAAAGAGGGAGTGGGCGGGGGGCTGGCAGCTTGGTCTGTTCCCCGATAGACATGGTTCTCTGGCTCACAAAAAGGGTGCCGACAGGATATCCTACCGGGGAATAACTCGTTTAATTACAGTAAAGAGGCATTCCACCTCTGCATGGACATATACATGCACGGGTTCCCGGCAAGGATTATCTCTTTCATTGACATGCAGATTCAAGTACAAGCATTATAGAACACAAACATGGATGAAAGGATTACATTATTCGAATTAAAATTTGGCAGTTGCCTACAAGTTTAAGATTGGAAAAAGATAAGTGCTCCATAAACTCCTCTCCCTGTCCCTCCTATCTCAAGAATAATGAGGCTAAGAAGGAAAGAGACGTGTGAAGCACCCCAACAAGCCCCTAGTCACCACCTCCAGGACTTGATGAAGGACTCCGGCATTTGCACCGGCAGGAGAGGACACCGGGGCCTAGCCGGAAGACCCCAAAACGAAGCAAAAGCACCAGGGGGGCGAGCCTCTTCCCGGCAGCCGAAAGAAACGGTGATGACGGCGCCAGGAAAAAGGGGGGAGAGCCAGGAAAACGGGCGGCGGGCCGCCAGTACGACACAAACGCGTCGATGTGGGCGTGCTCGTGCTGGACGACCTACCTCCCGTCTTCTCCTTCTCCCCCGGATTTGTCTTCATCAACGCCGTTCCGGGGGAAAGCCAAAGCTCAGACCGGGCACCCCCTCGGGGACAATACCAAGCGGCCAGAGCAACCAAGGGGCTGGAGGCGCGCTGCTCCCTACCTTGGCGGGAAGGAAGGCGCGCCTTTCGTCAACATCAGCCCCAAGGCTTCCGGGAAGGGCGGTACTGGGAATACCAACAATCTCCGGCCCTGCCTCTCGACCGAGATTTGAAGAAACCAAAAGGTTCACCGCGGCAAGGACTATGCTCACTCCCCAAGCATCAACACCAGCATGACGCAACGATAACCTCAAACTGGAGCCCGGGGGCTGGCCCGAGGCTCTCTTCCTCAGCATGACCAGCAAAGGCAGAAGACATGAGAGGAGGAATACAAAGGTGGATGGCCTTGACCTCCTACGCCCCTCCCTTTTATAGGCGGGCGAGGAGGAGAGTTGCTCCATCAACGGGTAGCCACCATCCTCCTCCGCCAATTCAAGACGACCGGACCGTCGCCATGATGCTCTCCCACGCCACGCGCCTCCGTCGCCTACCCCGGGCAATGCATGCCGCATACGTGGCTGAGGATAAGGGAATGGTGGGAGGAGTAAATTGGCGGTGTCCACCGCATGCATTAAAGTCATTCACGGGCCATTAGTGGAGCTGCCCCACCACTGTTGGCTTTACGAAGAGCGCGGGGAAACTGGAAACTGGCCAGGATTCAAGACTCATGAAGAAGCAGAAAGAGGATCTCAAGAGAATTGCCTGTTAAGCAACCTTGCCTATGCACTTATTAGGCCCTACCCCGATGACACTAAGCAACGCTATCGGGGCAGGCCCAGGGGCTTCTGTCGGTGCAACAAACCTTGGGTCTGTTGCCCAGACAGTGCATAGGCTCAAGAACAAGATTGAAGCACCAGCCCAAGATAGAGTACAAGGAACCAAGAGATTCATAGTACCAGCTCAGAGCAGAAAGACCAAAGCCAAGCTAGAGAAGCAAGGCATAACCAAGAAAAGGCATCCCTTGCCGGGAAGGCGAGCCCGGCAAGGGCCGAGGCCACCTCCGAAACAGATGGCGGAAACCCCGGCAAGGCCTGCCGGGGCCTCGTGGAGGCCAAACCGCCCCACCGAACACTCAAGCACGACCCACGTCGTCAATCAATGCGGTGTCAAGACGCAAGATGGTTAAGTGGCAGCCATTAGCCACCTGGCAGCCAGTTCCTACAAGAAGAACCCACAGATAACACTCGTCCTATGACGTGTCGAACAAGTAGACATAGAGCTAGCAGAATAGCCCGGCAAGGCTTGTCGGGCGGCCAACGATGTGACGTTGAGCGGTGCATTTAATGCGCCCTATCAGCCTGCAGAGTTAGGTATGATAGCACTGATCGCTATCATATCAATGCATAATGACTACTTTGCCACTATGGTAACCCCTTAACCTATAAAAGGAGGCCCATAGCAACTGTAGAAGTGGTTGGAAAGTTGATGATCCCACACCACCATACGCGTGCAATCGCTGTGGCCCTGAGGCAAACCCTGCCTGGTAAGTGTACCACACACCACATCACTCATTCCACCATCAATCCACCAAAGCATGAGTATGGTCTTACGCCTCGTGGTGGCTCAAACCTGGGTAATTGCTTGTGTGCTCTCTGCCGTGCTGCCATAGTCTGGTTTGCTCTATGTGCAACACGACGTCTCCCCTGCCGAACCAGCAAGGGGCCAGCCGTTCCCATAGGTGGTCGCGGATATCCCGCGACACATGGCTGACGACAAAGGCATGCCTGGCGAATGACAAAGTCCTTTGCCATCAGGCAACAGACGACACCACATCCGGCTGAATAAACTCCGACGAAGGACTTCTTTGTCGCCTGCTTTTAAAAAGCGGACGGGAAAGAAGTTTGCCGTCAGCCATCATGAAAAAGCAGACGGCAACGGACCTGGACGGTAGAGGGGTACGGTTAGATCCGTTAGGTGGCTTACGGTGTGCTTTGCCCTATGCTGGCAGACGAGTCTTCATTGCCGTCTACCAGCAGACGGCGAAGTGACCAAATAGGCCAGCTGAGTTCCCCCAAGATGCACAGGTAGCTGCCACGTGGTAGCTTTGCCGTCTGCTAGCTGACAGAAAAGTACCTGTATTGCCCCTGTTTATTCAGTTTTTTCTTAAATTCAATTAATTTCACACACACACACACACACACACACACACACACACATACCAAATACTTTATGCCATTTATATATACCAAATACTTTATCATTTCAAAATACTTTCAACAAGCGTACATCTACCTGCCATATCGATATGATCATCCAACACATATATATACTAAATGAAAAGTCCATATACAATGGTTTCATCCATACATACATATATAGGTAGCAAGTTTCACATTGTGCATCCTACAAATTCAAAACAAAAAGGAAGGACAACAAGAAGAGTAGACTCCATCAACGCAAGCTTCCGTGATCTGAAGCAAATTTGCAAAATGAGAAAGAAGAAAGTTAGAAGAAGAAGACTAGAAGAAGAAGAAAAACACTAGAAGAAGTAGAAGAATTTTTATTCTCTTTCTTTTTTGCCTCTTCGTTTTCTTCTTCTTCTTCTTCTAACTAAGGTAACCTAGGTAATTATGCCAATTTTGAGCTAACTAAGCATATTATGTCATTTTGGAGGAAAAATGCCGAGTGTAGGTCATATTAGAGGTAACCTAGGTAAATAGATCATTTTGGAGCAAAGTAAGGTTATTATGTCATTTTCCAGGAAAATAGCCTAAGTGTAGATCATTTTAGAGCTAACATAGGTAAATAGGTCATTTTGGAGCTAAGTAAGGTGATTATGTCATTTTCGAGGAAAATAGGCTAAGTAGTTGACATTTTGAAGGTAACCAAGGTTATTTTGCCATTTTTGACCTAAGTATGCTAAGTATGTCATAAATGAACTAAGTAAGCTAAGTATAGGTCATTATTGAGCTAACCTAGGTAGTTATGCCATTTTTTGAGTCAACTAAGCATATTAAGTCATTTTGGAGGAAAACATGGTAAGTGTAGGTCATTTTAGAGCTATCTTAGGTAAAATCGGTCATTTTGGAGCTAGGTAGGGTTATTATGTCATTTTCGAGGAAAATAAGCTAAGTATAGGACAATTTGGAGCTAAACTAAGGTTATTATGCCATTTTTTTACCTAAGTAAGCTAATTATGTCATAAATAAACTAGCTAAGCTAAGTATAGGTCGTTATTGATCTATCTAAGGTAGTTATGCCATTTTTTAGCTAACTAAGCATATTAAGTCATTTTGGAGGAAAAAATGCTAAGTATAGGTCATTTTATAGCTATCCTAGGTAAAATATGTCATTTTGGAGCTAAGTAAGGTTATTATGTAATTTTCGAGGAAAAAAAAGCTATGTATAGGTCATTTTGGAGATAAATAAGTCATTTCTTAAGCTAATTATGCATTTGTTAAGCAAAACACTTGGGAAAACTTACCATCATCATGGAGGTGAAGGACCGGTCGCGCTAGTGGGATACGGAGAAGGATTGGTCGATGTCACGGGAAACCATGGCCACCTATGGGACTAGCAGACACCTTGCTGTTTCAGCAGGGGGACGTCGTGTTGCACAAAGAGTAGACGAGTGTGGGGCAGCACGACAGAGATCACGCGGGCAGTTTTACCCAAGTTCGGGCAGCCACGAGGCGTAAGAGCCTACTCCTGCTTTGTTGGATTGATGGTGGAAATGAGGTGGTGGAGCGTAGTACACTTGCCCGACAGGAGTTGCCTTAGGGCGGTAGCGACTACGCGCGTATGGGGGTGTGAGTTCTCCAATCTTCTAACCCTGTCTACGGTTGCCATGGGCCTCCTTTTATAGATCAAGGGGTTACCACGATGGCAAATTAGTCATTATGCATTGATAAGATAGTAACAATGCTATCATACCTAACTCTCCAGGCTGACAAGGCGCATTAAATGCACCACTTAATGTCACATCACTGGTTTCCTGGCAAGGCTTGCTGGGCTATCTTGGCAGCTCTGCGCCTGCTTGCTTGACACGTCGCAGGACGGGTGTCATTTGTGGGTTTTTCCTGTAGGGAGAAGCTGCCATGTGGCAATGGGCAGCCACTTAGTCACTCTGCGGCTTGACACCGCATTGATCGACAACATGAGTCGTGGTGGAGTGGTTGGTGAGGTGGTTTATCATCCGCGAGTCCCGGCAGCCTCTGCCTGGATGCCTTGGTTGTCTTCTTCTGGGGGTGGCCTCACCCCTTGCCGGGCTCGCCTGCCCGGTAAGGGAGGCCATTCTCTTCGCGATATCTTGTTGCTCTGGCTTGGTCTTGATCCCTCTGATCTGCTTGTTGGTCCTTCGAACCTCTTGGTTTCTTGTACTCTGACCTGGGCTGGTGCTTCAATCTTGTTCCCGTGCCTATGCACAGTCAGGGCAACAGACCCAGGGTTTGTTGCACCGATAGAAGCCCCCGGTCCTGCCCCGAACGCGCTGTCGAGCGTCGTCAGGGTAGGTCCTAATAAGTGCACAGGCGGGGTTGCTGAAGAGGCTGGTCTCTTGAGGTCTTCTTTGCTTCTTCATTAATCTTGATTTCGGGCAAGTTTTTGGTTTCTCCGCGCATCGTGCGCAACGTTGTGGAAGAACTTTGATTGTGGCCTGCGGATTCTCCTCGCCCGATGATCACGAGGCGGAAACTGCGATCCCACTTGCCTCCCATTCTGCACGCACCTACCACGTGTTCCGCATGCACTGGGTGTGGTAGGTGGTGAATGCAGAGGGTATGGGAGGAGTGCCATGGCCGAAAACCGAGCACTGACGGTTGGAGTAGAGGGTCTGGTGTAGGGTGGAAACCTAGGGGGCTGATCTTTCACAAAAAGGAGGGATCCCACGAAGAACACGAGGAACACAAGGAGAAAACACAAAGAGGAAACACTCAAGAACGACAAGAACAATCACACATATGCTAGAATGATGCACAACACGAGTATCATGATGATCCAAACACAATAACGAACAATACAATAGGTAGTCTTCTCCGTGAGGAGGTATTGATCCCGCGAGGGTCTTCTCCATAAGGAGGTCTTGAATCCGGTGTGGATCTTCTCCGAAGAGGGGCCGTGGTCTCTCAAAGGAGTAGAACCACTAGATGAGCAAAGCTCTAGGTCTAAAGATGAGCTATCACAATGCTAACCCTAACTAGGAGGAGGAGAAAGAGTATCTACAATATAGGTACATGAAGGGGTACATGGGCCTCAGCCCCAGAGGTTTCACTGCGTCCAGGTAGCGGATGTCCGCTGGCTACCAGACGTTCGGTGGCTCGTGAGGGACCAGACGTCCGGAAGTCCTCGAATTTCCGCTAATTTTGTTCTATTGCAAAATGTCGGACGTCCGGTGGCGGCCGGTCGTCCGGTAGCCAGTCGTCCAGACGATCTCGGTCGTCCGGAACCTAGGAGGTGTCAGACGTCCGGTGCAGGACGGTCGTTCGATCGCTGTAGCATGTTTTGTCCTGGCCCTTTCTGGCTGGGGCATCCTTCAAGCGCCACACGTCCGGTCCCGGCCGGTCGTCCTGTGGCTGGGACTTCTGCGGCAGCTCCATCTCTTGGCCCTCGCACTTGTCCTCGCCGGCTTGATCACTTGGTGTAGCACCTTCACGTCCGTCCTCTTGATACCTGCTCATGCATACCATCTCTGCCTTAGGTGGTAGCCATGTCTCATGTGAAGAAAGTGGTAGTTCGGAGAGGAGCGAGTCCACCTTATCTTCGATAGACCTTGCTCGAGCTCTTGTCATTGGTCCAAGTGGTGTCGTAGGAGATGTCGACACGTCCATGGGGATGCTCGTGGGATGCTCCGCATCATCTCCCCCCCTTGAGAGATCCGACCTCGGATCAAAAGCTTCATCATCATGGTAGATGGCCAAGTCTTTGACGTGGAGGATGTCGCTTACGTTGTACTTGTCGCGTGGGATGTCAATCTTGTAAGCGTTGTCATTTTACCGTGCTAACACCTTGAAAGGTCTGTCGGCTCAAGGTAGGAGTTTGGACTTGCGCTTGTTGCGGAAGCGGTCCTTGCGAAGATGAAGCTATACGAGATCTCCTGGTTGGAACACCACTGGTGTCTTGTTGACATTGAGCTTGGTGGCGAGGCATTGTACTTGGCGCTCGATCGTTGCCCTTGTAGCTTCATGCATCTTCTTGAGATAACTTTATCGTGCACTTGCGTCCATGTTGGTGCGCTCTTGGAGAGGTAGAGGAAGAATGTCCAATGGGGGCAATGGGTTGAAGCCGTAGACGACCTCGAAGGGGGACTTGCCGTTTGTTGAGTGTCTTGCACGGTTGTAGGCGTACTCGGCGATGGGCAAGCATTGCTCCCATTCCATGATGTTCTTCACCTCCGTTTGGCCGTTGGTTTGTGGGTGGTATGCTGAAGAGAATAGTAGCTTGACTCCAAGCTTGGCGGAAAGCGTCTTCCAAACGTGACGGGTGCCTCAGATAGACCTATAGGCATAACAAGCCATTCATACAACCTGAACTTCATTTTGAAAGCGGTTTTCCACTCATCACCCTCTTGTATGTGGATTTGGTAATATCCACTTTTGAGATCAATCTTGGAAAAGGTTGTGGCTCCGCTAAGCTCATCAAGCATATCATCTAAGCGCTGTATTGGGTGATGATATCGAATGGTGATAGAATTTATGGGACGACAATCCGAACACATGCGGTAAGTACCATCTTTCCTGGGGACAAGGATTACCGGAACGGCACAAAGGCTCATCCTTTCGCGGCATGTCCGTTGTCGATGAGTTGTTGGAATTGTCGTTGGATCTCCTTGGTCTCTTTCGGGTTCATGCGGTAAGGTGCCTTGTTAGGAATAGGTGCTCCGGGGATGAGGTCGATGCGGTGCTCGATGCCGCGAAGAGGAGGTAGTCCAGGAGGTAGTTCATCGGGAAAGACATGTTGGAAGTCCTGCAAGAATTGAGACAAAACTAAAGGTAGAGGTGGTGAAGTGTTAGTAGGTTTTGCTTCCCCTTTGCATAGAAGCACAAGGTGAAAGATACTCGATGAGTTCTCACTCACTTCTCTCGTCTCACTTTTGGTGGCAACTAACACTAGTTGCTTCTTGTCGCTCATCATGGAGGCGCTCGAATTTGGCTTGTGGCTCTCACTCTCCTTTTGGTGGTTCACTCTCTCACCATTCTCTCCACGATGGTTGGTAGATACTTGCTTGTCGGCGACCACTTGACTTGGCAACATAGGACGTAGCACAAACTCTTTGCCCTTCATCTTTAAGCTATAATGGTTGGTCCGTCCGTTTTGGTTGACTCCACGATCGTATTGCCATGGTAGTCCAAGGATAAGGTGGCATACGTACATAGGTACCACATCACACTTCAATGAGTCCTGGTAGGCGCCTATCTTGAAGGATACTTGCATGGTGTGCTCGACTCAAATAGTTCCGGCATCGCTAAGCCATTGGACCTTGTAAGGATAAGGGTACTTTGTCTTGACCAATTGTAGCTTGTCACAAAGATCTTCATTTGCCAAGTTATGAAAACTCCCTCCATCAATGATAACCTTGATGGAACGTCCATTGATGCCGGCCTTGGTGTGGAAGATGTGACAACGTTGATCTTCGTCTTCATGATGTTGGAGTGTCAAGACCTTGGAGACAACGAGATTGGGACTCGAGTCATTGTCGCAAAAAACTTGACGGTCTTCATCTTCATCCACTTGGCGATGCATAGCTACATGCTTAAGGGCTTTCATCTCGTCATCGCTCATAGAGTCATAGGATCCGTCGTCATTGATGATCATGGTTATAACGGTCTTGCACTCAAATGACTTGTGGCCTCAGCCTTAGCATTTGAAACACTTGATGGAGCTCGTCTTGGAGGTATCCTCGGTTGGAGTTGTAGATGATGAAGCTCTTGACTTGAAGTTGTTCGTAGAAGGTGGACGACTTGATGTAGTCGAATTCTTGTAGCTTGACTTGTCACATATGCTTGTAGATGGTTTGGTAGAGGTAGGAGGTGCCGAAGTCGTTGAAGCTTGGTTTTAGGAGCCATGGTTCTTGGAAATGAACTTGGAGTACTTGTAGTCTTCTTGAACTTGTCGCTCCGCTTTGGTTGCTTGGTGTACTAGCTCTAGGAGATTTGTGTATGGTTGGAAGTCCGCAATCTTCTTGATAGGATAGTTGAGTCCATTCAAGAATCTTGCCATAGTCTGCTCTCATATTACGTGATGTTGGCTCTTATCAAGGCAATGTCTATTTCCTTGTAGTACTCTTCAACGGACTTGGTTCCTTGCTTGAGTAGTTGCAACTTTTTGAACAAGTCGCGATTGTAGTGCGTTGGCACAAAACGCACTCTCATGACATCCTTCATTTGACTCGAAGTAGTGATGGGTGTCTTGCCTTTTGCTTCTCTTCGCTCGATGACTTGCTCCCACCAAATAAGAACATAGTCTTGGAATTCAAGGGATGTCATTGCGATCTTCTTTTCTTCATCAAATTTGTGGAGTCGAAAGATCTTGTCAACTTTCAATGCCCATGAGAGATAGTCTTCGGGATCAATGCTTCTGGAGAACTTTGGCATTGTGAACTCGAGCTTTCCGTAGCGGTTTTCCTCATTGTTTGGTTGCCTATTGGGAGGGCATTCTTGAAGTTGAGGATTGTTTACCTCATTGTGCTCTTGGCGTGGTTGATGTTCATTATTATGTTGCTCTTGTCGAACTTGTGGTTCTTGTTGAGCTTGTTGCTCTTGTCTCGCTTGAGGAGGAGCTTGGCATTGCATTCTCGCTTGAAAGCGCCTTTCTTTAACTTAATCTTGAAGTGCTTCTTCCCCTTGACGATAATGTCGATTGCGTGTTGCAACATTGCGATGTGAGTCACATAGTGCACGTTGCACTTCAAGAGCTTGTTCTTCGTAACATTGTTGTACTTGACATTGTGCCTCGGCATCTTGCTCTTGTTGGCGTTGGCGCTCTTGCTCTTCTTCTTGTTGGTGTAGTCGTTGCCGTTCTTGTGCTTGCTCAAGTGTGGTTTACACGTTGTTGACGTTCTTGCTCTTCAAATAGCTCTTGTAAACTCTTGTCATGAAGTGGTTTCCGGTTGTTATGTCGAGCTTGACGTGTGGCTTGGCGAAGAGTGTTCGATGTAGGTGTACTTGAGCCGAAAGTGTAGTCGGAGTGACGACTTGAGCGGCCCTGTCTTTGAGATGACGTCGATGAAGAGCGTCGATTGATTATCAATGTCCATATCTCATCGAATTGAGTAGACATGTTGGTGTTGATGGTGTCGAATTGCTCTCTTGTGCGCTCTTCAGAATGTCGCAAGTTGGTGGAAACTTGCTCAATGCGCTCTTGCATAGCTTCATTCTCTTGATGTAGAGCTCGTTGAACACCAAATAGATGTAGTTTGGTGACGCAGTTGTTTGATTCTTGAGGATCATCAAAGAGCGGGTTCGTAGATGTACTTGGCCTATCCATCATCGCAACCAAGAATGTGAGTGGAATAAGGAAAAGATAATACCAAAGATACCTTCATCGAAATTGAGAATGGATCAAAGATCACTCAATGTTGTTGCGAAGAAATAGCACAATTGGTACCGTATCTTGTCGATCTCTCACACCTAACAACAAAAGCTTTTAGTGGAGCTCAGTTAGGATGGTGGACCAAAGTATGCATTCGTTAATAAGACTCAATGATGATAGAGGCAAAGGTGTCCCGTCTTTCGATGAGATGGTTGCTATCGTTTTCGGTGGAGTAGACTTCGAGGATCCAACTACGAACGTACGAGGACGTTGCACCTTAGCAATCGCTAAACCAACTCTGAGAGGTTATTGACCACACCAAAGCATGATCAACCTGACCACGAGGGTCTATTTGCTGCAAGCAAACAAAGAACAAGCAAGAAACTAAGATTGCAATCTGGATATTGCGAATATAAGAGGAAAGCTTTATTGATCAAGGTGGGGTTCTGTGACGTCTTTGTGTAGTCGTTGAACACAAATGAAGTACGTGAAGTTGCAGCTATGGCAAACTTTAATCTAAGCAAAACCCAAAGTCTAAACGATGACCTAAGGGCTGTATATATGGAGAGAAAGGGGAATTTCGTGGCCCCTTGGAGAAGGGGTCCAAAACCAACCCTAACACAGACTCTAAAAACAGCCTATACTTTAGTATTTCAAAATTACATGGGTCTGGCACCGAAATAGGGTGACACAGCACCTAAAATAAGCTATGAACGAAATTTATGAAGGGGCATCTTTTATATTTCGTCCATGTCCTTGTAAGTCATCACAGAGGCTTCAAAGTACTCAAATACGCACTAGAAACGTTGTTCTGCATCCCTTCGCACGCGCCTTCATCTCCATGCTTGATCCTACTCCAGTGTTCATCCCTCTTGTCCATGCTAGGCCCTTCATTAGTAATCAACACAAATGTATCCAATTTAGGTAGCGTCATAGTCTAATGAACATTAGATTCGTTATCAAGAAACGAAAGTACCTGGTAATTTAATTGGCGTGCGCGAGCTCTATTAATTGGTCCAGTATGTATAATAGCAAGGGTAGTGGGTGTAACAATGGTATTGATGTCCTCATCAACCTCCCTTTCTTGAAATGAAGTCGTCCTCGACAGAAGCTCATCATCCTCACCCAAATAATGCTTCAAATTTGCAATGTTAAAAGTGGGACTAACCCCAAAATCTGTAGGCAGCTCAAGTTTATATGCATTATCATTTATTTTCTCTAACACCTTAAAAGGACCATCAACATGTGGCATTATCTTTGACTTGCGCAAATTAGGAAACCTATCCTTACGCAAATGTAACCAAAAAAGGTCTCTAGGTGCAAAGACAACACATTTCTACTCTTATCTCCAGCAAGTTTATATTTAGCATTCATGCGCTCAATATTTCCCTTAGTTAACTCATGCATTTTTAAGATCAATTCAGCATGTTGTTTAGCATCAAAATTAACCTTCTCCGAAGCTGGAATAGGTAACAAATCAATAGGTGCATGAGGTAAGAAACCATACACAATTTCAAAAGGGCACATCTTAGTAGTAGAATGCAACGAACGATTATTAGAAAATTGAATATGAGGCAAGCATTCTTCCCACATTTTCTTGTTATTCTTCAAAACATCCCTAAGCATAGTAGACAAAGTTCTATTAACTACTTCAGTTTGTCTATCAGTTTGGGGGTGACATGTAGTACTAAAAAGCAGTTTAGTCCCCAACTAAGCCCATAAATATCTCCAAAAGTGGCTAAGAAATTTAGTATCACTATCTGAAACAACAGTATTTGGCACACCATGAAAGCGAATAATTTCACGAAAGAACAAATTAGCAACATTAGCAGTATCATCGCTTTTATGACATGGTATGAAGTGTGCCATTTTCGAAAATCTAGCCACGACAACAAATATGCTATTCCTCCCCTTCTTTGTTCGAGGTAAACCCAAAACAAAGTCCGTAGATATATCTTCCCAAGGAACACTAGGTACAGGCAAAGGCATATATAAACCACGAGGATTGAGTCGTGACTTAGCTTTTTGACATGTAGTGCAGTGAGCAACAAAACGCTCAACATCCCGTATCATCTTTGGCCAAAAGAAATGTGTAGCAAGTATGTCCTCCGTCTTCTTCACGCCAAAGTGTCCCATTAATCCTCCTCCATGCGCCTCCTGCAACAACAAAAGACGAACGGAGGTAGCTGGAATGCATAGCTTGTTAGCACGAAACACAAATCCATCATTAATGATGAACTTGTTCCATGTTCTCTCTTCTTTACAATTATGAAATACATCTATAAATTCATCATCATGCACACATTGATCCTTGATGGTCTCCAAACCAAACATTTTAAATTCAAGTTGTGAAAGCATAGTATAAAGATGAGACAATGCATCAGCAATAAGATTATCTTTACCCTTCTTGTGTTTAATGATGTAAGGGAAAGTCTCAATGAATTCAACCCATTTAGCATGTCTATGGTTCAATTTAGCTTGACTTTTAATATGCTACAAATATTCATGATCAGAATATATAACAAATTCTTTGGGCCATAAATAATGTAGCCATGTTTCCAAAGTCCGAACAAGAGCATAAAATTCCTTATCATAAGTAGAATAGTTCAAACTAGTCCCACTCCATTTTTCAAAGAAGTATTGCGACACCCCAATAGTTAAGCTACAGTAAACCCCTGTTAATGAACTCCGACAAGTGACTCGAGTACATTTTAAGGCTCACTACTCATGGTAATTGTTACTGGGGAATTTAAACTCGATCATGTCATTCCTAGCCTGCTCGGTTATATCATCATCAACATTTTGACTCCTTTATGATATCTATTGAATCCATGATGTGGAATACCATTCTTGCCCCTCAATGAATTGTGTTATCATTGACAACTTTATGGACTTCCCTCCAACACAAACTTGTTCATGTTTTGTGTTGTACCTTAAGTTCCTTGCTATCCAACTCATGTTGTGTTCTACGTTTGAGTATTACCATCTTTTATGTCAAGGATGTCATGAGAATTGCTCCACCTGTTAATTTTTGATATAGTAATACTTCTCGCCATCCCGGTTCATATCTTGGTCCCCGTGTTGCTTCTAACCAGAATACCGACCATTGAGTAGTGATGTGTTAATTCCAAAACTTCTGGCAACCCTATTGCTTCGAAATGAATGGTCGATAGTTTCATTCCAACCCTTCTAGTTATTGAATCTCCATTCTAACATCGATCATGCTACTTGGTCCATTTCCAGGTGCACTTTCATTCAATGTTTAATTGTGGATGTTCTCCTTGAACATAATTCATTATATACTTTGGTGTGTCCAATGCTATCACCTCATTCACTTAATTGTGGAAATCCATGTTTATGGAAATATCAATGAGTTGTTACTGAGCTCATCGGCCACGTCCTCATCTTTTCCATGATGAAATTGTACGAGTTGCTCTTCCAGTCCCTGCTGGATTCCTTGTGCTTTCGAAGTGCGATCTTTACATGATGACCGTGTCAATGCTATCCCGAAGCATGATGGTGGTACTCAAACATTAACAAGAGCATTGAAAGCGCAATGCTAAATGTTTCCTGGTCAGTTATCCAAACACCGTTGTACGGGTACATATCATGATTCTTTTTACCCCTTTTATCTAAATGGTTATGTCTTTGATCTACTGACACGTATATCATGCCCTGCTTAACCTTGGGAAGGATATACCCCTGTTACATGTATTTAAACAAATTTTCCTTTCCACTAGTTTGTTTAGACTGATAATCAGATTTTCCTTTCCGTTGGTTTGTTTTAACCTTTCTTGTGATATACATATAATCTAAGCAGTAATAGTTTTCTGCGTATGTAAACACCTCAATGTACAAATCTGTCAGTAAGACCCTGTTACTATTGTTGATAACATCCCGGTAACCATCGATGGACGACAACTTTGCCTACAGGTCCACCTCGTTTCAACGAGCAGGAAACCGGTTCTCTTCGTTCGTCGCCCTTGGTACCGATGTTGTTGCCGACATAACTAGCATGCTATGCTCTGACATACCTTGCTTACGTGATCGTGCAAGACGTCACCACCCTTCCTACTTTTAACCCACATGGTGGGCCCATAACCCACAGTTCCACAGGATCAAAACCTGACTCTCGTGTACACCCCCCATTTCCAAGGTTATTCCTCATGTTTGGCTTCGTGTGTAATTCGCGAGCCACCTTCCTAATGATCTATTCTGGCATCGGACGCAATACTTATTCTCATTGCTCCAGACCCCTTTCACACCTTGTTTCAGTCATCGAACGATTGTTTATCCATTTGAAACTTCTTATTGTACCATATTACTTTGCTCTCGGCGTGTTTTATTCGTTCAACTCGAGAGATACACATGTGTTCATTCATGGGATAACCACCGATGATTAACCCCTTGTAGCATTCTATCATTGTCAAGCTGCCCCTTTCCTATTCGTAAGTACAATTGAGACCCCTAAGAAAGGATGACGACATCGTCATCATGACCTGTAGCAGAGGACTGGACACATCAACGTAATGGATTGACCTCTTCGAGAAGAGCAGCCAAGACCGAGAAGATTCATTAGAATTTTGTAACCACACCTTTCCCCCTTACACAATCTCTTAAATATCGGGACGAGATTTCTTGTAGTGGAGGAGATTTGTGGCACCCCGATAGTTAAGCTACAGTAAACCCCTATTAATGATGCCGGGTCATCATAATCAAAATTTTGCTAAACCACACTTGATTCAAACCGAGTTCAAATCAAATTCAAAAAACAAGTCAAATTATTATTTCTTAGAACAATAAATAAAAAATGTTCATTAGGATGCAAATATTCGTCAACTAATTGTCATTCTTTAACCAACATTTTATGAAGTGGTTGAGTGCCCTAAAATAAATGAACAGGGGCCAATTCATTATTTAATATGTGTTCTCTAATTTATGAAAATACAAACTATTTTAATTAACCACCAAAACTTTTGTGGCAGTGTCTAATAATGCATCACTAATTATGGCCCAAGTCTCTTATATTATAAGACCGAAATAATATTGAAAGTAAATAGAAAACCAAACAAATAAAAAGAAAAGCAGAAAATTTGAAGAGGAAAGAATAGAAAAGGGCAAAGTTCTACTGTGCAGTTTGGCCTCCTCGCTATAGGAACCGGCCCAGCCGGCCCGGACCCCCTGCCGTTCCCTTCCCTGTTCCCCGACCAAGGTCGGAACAGGGGCAGGTCCCTGCTTGACCACCTCGCCGGCGTTGACGCCGGGAGGGGATAAGGCCACCCCGACGCCTAGGCCTGCACCCCTCTCTCCCCCTTGCCCCCTCTCGCTCGCCTATGCGCCTCCCCTCCCCTAGATCCACCTCTCCCCTCTCCTCTCGCTCGATCCCGAGCATGCCCGTCGCCATGGCCCCATCCTAGCCGTAGCCACCGGCACCACCTCGCCTCGTCCCCGTGCCAGATCAGTTCGCCGGCACTCGCTACGTCCTCCCCGACCACCTGCTCAAGCCGGGACCCCCAGCATCACCCCCAACGTCGTCGGCTTCTTACTCGGGTCGCCACCGTTTTCTTCGACTCCGGCGACTCCTCCGTCTACTAAGCCTCTCACCGGCCTCTGTGTGCCGTGCGGTGAGCTCGTCTACCACCTACCTTTCTATGTTTGCTCTCGCGCACACCCTAGCCAGCTCTCACGACGAGGCCGAACGCATCGTTGCGGAGGTCGTCGCCGACGCGTCTCCGGTGACCGTTTGGTCACGGGCTCGTGCCCATTGGACTCACCGCACCATCTAGGTACTCCTCAGCCTACCCTTTTTTTCAGTAGCGCGCTTCCTCGCCATTTCCGTCGTCGACCGAAGCCGCTCCGTCGCTGACCTTGACACCGGCGCCGATTCCAGCCAAGTCCGGCTGTGTCGCCACCACCATTGGATGCGACGTCTAAGGGAGTCCTTGATTAAGGGGTCCTCAGGTGACCGGATCATTCATTATGGGCCGGACTGGTGGGCCGTGAAGATTATCGATGAAGACTATCTCCTGTATCCGGATAGGACTCCCCGTGTGTAAAATAGCAAGTTTGGAGTCCGGCTGTAATACTTTCCTTCCTCTACAAGGTGATCATGTACAACCCTAGGTCCCTCCGGTGCATATATAAACCGGAGGGTATAGTCCATAGAGACGACAACAAAATCGTAGCAATCACATAGGCTAGACTTTTAGGGTTTAGCATTATGATCTCGAGGTAGATCAACTCTTGTAACCCATATTCACCAAGATCAATAAAGCAGGAAGTAGGGTATTACCTGGATTGAGAGGGCCTAAACCTGGGTAAACATCGTGTCCCCTGTCTCCTGTTACCATCGATCCTCAGACGCATAGTTCGGGACCCCCTACCCGAGATCTACCGATTTTGACACCGACATTGGTGCTTTCATTGGGAGTTCCACTGTGTTATCGGTGGAAGGATCAATGGCTTGCTTCGTCACCAACGACGCCACCACCGAGGGAGTTTTCCTCCCCGGCCAGCTCTTCATGTTTGGCGGCTTCGTGCTTCGCGCCAAGACAGAAGGCCACATCGAGTAGGTTGACAGCTATGCCCATGGTCATCAGATCAGGTTTGGAAGCTTAAACTATGTTCCTAACGTCTGTGGAGATTTGATCTTCAATGAATTCGCACCCATGGCAACTGCTCCTTGCCACCATGATGAACATGACTTAGATCTGTCATCAGATCCCGTACAGGGGGTAACACCTACAATAGCTCTGGCCTTAGAACCGGAGCAAGTCACTTCATCCGAGGACGGGAAGATTAACCCCGCCATGGAGATCGCAAACTCATCGGCGCTTGAGCCGCACACAGGTCCAGCCTTGAGCGAGACTTCCCTCATCGGATCTCCGGACTTGTTTCCATCTACAAGTTCAGAGATCTCAGGATCTGCATCTTTTGGGCTCGATCGAGCATCTGTTGCTGAACTCTGCCCTGCAGACATCTGAACACATGCCTGGCACTGTCCTTTAGACGAAGTGCTGTACTTACTAAAATCTCTCTCCCTAGCGGAGGATTCCCAGCCGAATTACGCCCAGTTCAAATTGGGGGCTGTCGACAGTGAATTTTGCTTCCCACCCACCACCCACTTGGTAGATACGGTCAAGGACTTAACCAACCTATTAGATTACTCTTCCGAAGACATCGATGTGATGGACCATGATGCCGAAGCCGATCTAAGTACAAACCTGCCCGCAACCGGGCGATGGACGGCTACTTCTACATATGATGTATATATGGTGGACACACCCAACAAAGAGGAGGGTGACGGCGATATTAATCTAGAGCAGGACAAGCCCATCGGTGAACCTCCCAAACGTCGGTGTCAGAAGCAACGATCTCGATCCCGTAAAGGGAAAGAGAGCAACACTGTCACTAAAGACAATGACGATCCGGAACAAGCCGATGACACCCTGGAGCCGGTGATAGAGCAGGACAAATGGAAGGATGGCGAACATAGTCTGAACGAACCGCTGACCGATCATAGCGACGCGGATGACAGCGGCTATCAACCTGTGTCCGAAGAGGACATCAATCTGGGAGACGAAGAATACATCATCCCAGAAGAACCGCTCGAACAGAAGCGTTTCCAACAACAACTCATTGCCACTACAAGGAGCCTGAAGAAGCAGCAGTAGCGGCTTAGAAACGAACATGATATGCTCAACCACAGATGGAACGATGTGCTAGACGCCGAAGAATGGTATGCCTCTAAAGGCCAAACAAAGAGCTATCCTAAGCGTAAACTGGTGCTCCAATTCGACGACGAGGCCCGAGAGCCAATTCCGCCGAAGTATGATTAGGCCGATCAACCAGACCGACCACCCCGTGGATGGGACAAAGCGGCCAGTCACGCCGTACACAAGCCCGCACCTCCTCACCGTAAAGGCAAGGATGCAGCGGCTCATGCCCACAAGTATGACCTACGCCAAAACATGAATAGAAAGGCTGGCTAGACTAGATCAATCTACGGACCAAGGGAACGTACACACACACGGGGCGATGGCTATCAAGCCAAACAGACTGGTTACATTCCAGTTCGGAGTCAACACCGAACACCAATACCGTCCGAACTATGCCACGAAATCGCAAGATACAGTGGTGCCTCACACTCTCTGTGCTTCACCGATGAAGTGATGGATCATGAATTTCCAGAAGGGTTTAATCCCGTAAACATCAAGGCGTACGATGGAACAATAGATCCAGCTGTATGGATAGAAGACTTTATTCTTCACATACACATGGCTCGAGGAGATGATCTCCACGCCATTAAATACTTACCCCTCAAGCTGAAAGGGCCAGCTCGGCGCTGGCTAAATAGCCTCCTAGAGAACTCTATCGGAAGCTGGAAAGAACTTGAGGATGCTTTTTGTGCCAACTTTCAGGGGACTTATGTCCGCCCCCCGGATGATGATGATTTAAGTCATATAATCCAGCAACCCGGGGAGTCGGCCCGCAAGCTTTGGATTCGGTTCTTAACAAAAAAGAACCAGATTGTAGACTGTCCGAATGCCGAAGCCTTAGCGGCATTCAAACATAGTGTCCGGGACGAATGGCTAGCTACACACCTCGGCCAGGAGAAGCTGAGAACAATGGCAGCCCTAACCACACTCATGACCCGCTTTTGCACGGGCGAAGACAGCTGGCTGGCTCGTAGCAGCAACAGTACCAGCGATCCTGCCACATCTGAAGTCAGGGACGGCAATGCGAAGCCACGGTGCAATAAAAATAAGCACCGAAACAACACTGGAAACACAGAAGATACAACGGTAAACACTGGATTCTGTGGCTCCAAGCCCGGTCAACGGAAGAATAAAGGTAACATGGATAGTCCATCCAGCTTGGACAAGATACTAGACAGGTCTTGCCAGATCCATGGCACCCCTGACAAACCTGCAAACCACACCAACTGTAGCTGTTGGGTCTTCAAGTAGGCCGACAAGCTAAACACCGAACACAAGGGAAAAGGACCTCAGAGCGAAGACGAGGATGAATCTCGCCAGCCGAACATAGGGGGGCAGAAAAAATTTCCACCGGAGGTTAAAACGGTGAACATGATCTACATCACCCATATCTCCAAGAGGGAGCGCAAACGCACACTCCGGGACGTATACGCCATCGAGCCATTCACCCTCAAGTTCAACCCATGGTCGGCTAGCCCGATCACATTTGATCGTAGGGATCACCCAACTAGTATCCGTCACAGAGGTTCGGCGACTTTAATGCTCGACCACATAATAGACGGATACCATCTTACTCGAGTCCTTATGGACGGCGACAACAGTCTCAATCTGATATATCAGGACACTGTCCGCAAGATGGGGATCGACCCATCAAGAATTAAGCCCAGCAGCACTACCTTTAAAGGAGTGATTCCAGGCGTAGAAGCCCGCTGCATGGGTTCATTAACATTGGAAGTCGTATTCGGTTCGCCCGATACCTTCTGAAGCGAAGAGTTAATCTTCGAGATTGCTCCATTCTGAAGTGGCTATCACGCACTACTCGGAAGAACAGCCTTCGCCCTCTTTAACACAGTCCCACATTATGCCTACCTCAAGCTCAAAATGCCTGGACCATGTGGCGTTATCACAGTCAATGGAAATATGGAGTGTTCCCTCCGTACGGAGGAAGACACTCCGGCCCTAGCGGCCGAGGTCCAAAGCGGCTTATTCAAACCCAATAGCTCATCAGTCGTCAAGACCACGGACATGGCTAAACGTGGCCGGTTCGCACTAGAATGCGGCAGCTAAGAAGAACCTGAGCTCAATTAGCAGTGGTGACCCTATCGACTGCCCCATAAGGTAGCAGCTTACGTACCTCGCGCACACAATTATGCCCTTAAAATACCTTGGGCGGTGCTAGGGGCATACAACATATCATTAGTCCATAGTTCGGCTTGACCCTATTCGGACTCTAAAATATATTTTGTTTTTTCAGTTTCATTTAAAAACCTACATTGTTTGAGGCCGTACAGGGTACTCTTTTCCAGAATCCTGCTCTTTTCCTTCCTTTTTTACTGGCGGCCATTACAATTCTCCTTCTCAAGGACAAATTACCGTGGAGAAAAAGGCGCAGACGTGCAGCAGGGCCACTGGTTGAAATTTCTTTCCCATAGATTAGGGTTCTGTGTAAACCTTTTTACTCTTTTCTTTTTTTCTAGTTTATTTTTTGGCATGTCAAATGCCCGAGGCTGTTATCGGTGCTATCTGTAACCTCATGGCGCGCCGTATTAAATGGGATATAAAAGAAGCAGTTTGGTTCCAATTTGTTTGGGCTGTTGTTTATTTTCACCACCTGTATTCTCTACCCCCAAGACATATCGCCGCGTATGCCCTAATACCTGGACTTCATACCAGCGGTTGTACTCAGCCTGGCACGCCTACAAAAAGTCCGAACACCTATAGGGAACTGTTCGGCGCCCCAGATATTGTGTTATATGCATCCGCTCTGAATCATGTCTTTGGTCAATAGTTGGGTTGCCCGGCTCCTGTGCTTGTTACCTTACATTCCGCATTGTTCGGCTAAGGTAGTAAAGGGAGAACTACTGCGATTGTACTCCTGGTTCGTCCGGTCAAGTACCTCAATACAGAAAGTCGAAAACTGTCTGTCATGATGAGGCAAGAGCTGGTCAAGCGATTCGGTGACCTAGTGTTATACTGTGATCGATAGCGATCCACTCTGTGTTATACGAGGGGCTGGTCTTCGCCAAACCGCGTCAAAAAGGCACTATAATTCGAAAAGCCTGGTACGCACCAGGGGATAGTACTTAGCCCCACTGATGCGGGGTCAACCCGTTCTAGGCCGATCTTTCACGAAGAGGAGGGAAACCCACCATGAACATGTAGAACACAAAGGGAAACACGGGGGAAAACACAAGAGGGACACTCAAATCAACATGAAGATGGTCACACAAGTGCTAGATCCACGATACATATCGAGATACACGATCCATGGTCAACAACGAACAATACAAGGTAGTCATCTTCGGAGGGAGGTCTTGAGGGTATCCCGTAGGATCTTCTCCATAGCGAAGGTCTTGAATCCGTGTGGATCTTCTCCGAAGAGGGGCCGCAGTCACTCTCGAGGAGATGAACCACTAGATGAGCAAAGCTCTAGGTATCAAATGAGCTATCACAAAGCTAACCTAGAAAAGAGGAAGTCAAAGGGTATATATAGTCTAGGGGCGATGGGTACATGGGCTTCGGCCCTTCACTGCGCGCAGGCAGACGGGCCGGACGTCCGCTTGGTCTCCGGACGTCCGGTGGCTCGGGAGGGGCCGGATGTCCGGTGCGCCTCGGATATCCGGTAATATTCCCTGATTTTGGTTCTGTAATGGATGTCACGGACGTCCGGTGGCTTCCGGTCGTCCGGTCGTCTGGGAGTCGTTGGACGTCTGGTGTTTGTCGGTCGTCCGGAGCCTGGAGTGGACCGGTCGTCCGGTAAGGGCCGGACATCCGGTGCATGTAGCATCTTCAGCGGCACTTCTTCTGGTTCCTTGTACTTGTTGATCCCTCCACCTTGTCCAACGTGTAGAGCTGTTCCGTGGCCTTCATCCAAGTATCTGAATATGCATAGAGTTTCCGATGAAGGTAGAAGCCATGTCTCATGTGAATCAAAAGGGAGTTGAAAGAGGAGTGAATTCACCTCGGCTTCGAGAGCTCTAGCACGGGCTCGTGTCATTGGTCCTTTGGGCACTTGGTGAGGCGACGATAGGTCCATGGGGATGACCTTGGGATGCTCCGCATCATCTCCCTTCCCTTGGGAAAGATCCGACCTTGGATCGAAATCTTCATCACCATGGAAAGGAGAGAGATCCGTGACGTTGAAGGTATCGCTCACATTGTACTTGTCTCGTGGAATGTCAATCTTGTAGGTATTGTTGTTGTAGCATGTTAGCACCTTGAAGGGTTCGTCGGCTCGAGGTACAAGCTTGGACTTGAGTTCATTGGGGAAGCGGTCCTTGCGAAGATGGAGCCATACGAGATCTCCCGGTTAGAACACCATTGGTGCCTTGTTGACGTTGGGCTTGGTGGCTAGGCGATGCACTTGTCGGTCGATCGTCGCCCTTGTATCTTCATGCACCTTCTTGAGATAGCTTGCTCCTGCACTTGCGTCCATGTTGATGCTCTCTTGTAGAGGTAGAGGTAGGATGTCCAATGGGGACAACGGGTTAAAGCCGTAGACGACCTCGAAGGGGGACTTGCCGGTAGTCGAATGTCTTGCGCGATTGTAGGCGTACTCGGCGGTGGGCAAGCATTGCTCCCATTCCTTGATGTTCTTCTTGATCAACACGCGAAGAAGCGTCGAAAGTGTACGGTTCGTCACCTCCGTTTGGCCGTCGGTTTGTGGATGATATGCCGAAGAGAATAGGAGCTTGATGCCGAGTTTGGCACATGGAGTCTTCCAAAAGTAGCTCAAGAACTTGACGTCTCGATCCGACATGATAGTCTTGGGCACTCCATGTAGACGAATGATTTCCCTGCAAAAGAGATTGGCCACATGTGAAGCATCGTCGATCTTGTTACAAGGAATGAAATGAGCCATTTTAGGAAATCTATCCACGACAACAAACACGGAATCCTTTCCATTTTGAGTCCTAGGCAATCCAAGTATAAAGTCCATGCTTATGTCTTCCCATGGATGGTATGGAATAGGAAGTGTCATATAAAGACCATGGGATTGGGCTTTTGACTTAGCTTTGCGACATGTAGAGCATCGGTTGGTGAGGAGTGAGACGTCATGGAACAACTTGGGCCCAAAGTAGTTCTTGGAGAGCGTAGCAAATGTCTTGTCGCGTCCAAAGTGCCCCATGAGTCCTCCTCCATGAGATTCCTGCAAAAGGAGCAAATGAAGCGAAGACTTGGGAATGCAAAGTTTGTTAACTCTCATAAGATATCCATCCTTTATGTAGTATCGTTCCCAAGAAGTGTGAGTCAAACACTTAGTATAAGGATTTACAAAGAAAGGATCATGCTCATACAAATCTTTTAGGTGCTCAAAACCAATAACATTCAACTCGAGTTGGGTAACAAGCATGCATTTGCGGGAAAGCGCATCCGCCACAACATTCTCTTTGCCTTTGATGTATTTGATGACATAGGGAAAAGACTCAATGAACTCACTCCACTTAGCATGACGCTTGTTTAACTTAGTTTGACCATTGAGATACTTGAGTGTCTTATGGTCCGTATGAAGAATGCATTCATTAGGTCTAAGATAATGTTCCCAAACACGCAAAACTCTCACCAATGCATAAAGATGTTTATCATAAATGGGGTAGTTAAGTTGCGCTCCAGATAGCTTCTCACTAAAGTACGCCATTGGGCTTTTTTCTTGCATTAGGACGCCACCTATGCCGGTACCACTAGCGTCAAAATGAATCTCAAAAGGTTTGTCAAAGTTTGGTAGGGCAAGAAGTGGTGCATGGGTAAGCAAGGCTTTTAGCTCATCGAATGCGGTGTCTTGCGAAGGACCCCAAATAAAGGGCACGTTCTTCTTGCTTAAGGCGTGTAGAGGCATAGCAATTGTGCTAAAGTCCTTCACAAAGCGTCGATAGAAACCGGCTAGACCAAGAAAACTACACACTTGTTGGAGATTCGTTGGTTGTGTCCAAGTTTTAATTGCTTCAATTTTAGTTTCATCAACGTGAACACCTTGTGAAGAAACGACAAATCCTAGGAAAACAACCTTATCAACTCCAAAAGTGCATTTATCAATGTTAGCATATGTCACATCCCTAGTCAGTGCTTGCATTAGGACTAGCTAGAGTGTGCATCATGTTTACTTTCCACAGAAACTTGAAATGGGAATGACAGAAACCCCAGCACCCCCCTTCTAACAACTAGGGTTTGATAAAATCTTTTCCAATGTACCCAAAATGCCCTTCAAAAATGTTCATCATTTCTGCCTTGGTCTTAAACCTCTGCCAAAAATGGTGCACAATTTTCTTGGACATCCAAGGTCTCTGGATTAATTCATATGGCATTTGCATTTGGGCATTTAAATGCTATAAAATATTTTATGTGTCCAAATAATCATAAACTAAAATGTTCCATACTGTTCATATTATATACAGTGGGCATGATTAGTTTTATGAGCTATAAAAATGTTCTAGCATTTTTATTAATTCAACAAAGTTACAAAAGAAAAGAAACAGAAAGTAAATAAAAAAAGGCAGAAGCAAACTTACCTGAGCCCACCTACCTGCCTGGCCCAGACGGCCCAGCCCACCAGGGGCATCCCCGTCTTCTTCGCCGTGCCAGCGCACGAAGCAGCTCGGTGGCAAGCGCCGCCGATGCGCCGGCCACCTCCTGCCTGCCTGCCTGGCCTTTCGACGCCCTGGATGGAACCGGACGACGCCACGCAGACCCCCTCGACCCCCTCGACCGCTCCCCTCTCTCCCTGCCTCATCTCCCTCGCTTCGCGCCTCGTGGCCGAGCGCCACCGTTGCCACCGATGCCGTTCGCCGTAGCCACTGTGCCTCTCACCCAGCTGTTCTGCCCAGAAGCTCCGCCTCGTCCCCCTCATCCTCCGCACCGAGCTACACGACGCCAGAAGCCCTGCTTCAACCTCACCGTCGCCGTCTTCAACCTACGGCCATGGAGATCGCCGGCGACCGTGCACCCGCCTCGACGCTTCCCCGAGCCTGCTGAGCATCTCATCCGCCTCCCTGTGAGCTCCTGAGTCGAACCCCTCTCCTCCCCGCTCCGTTTGCATGCCGTAGATGCCGCCCCCTTGCTCACCGTAGCACGCCGCCGCACAAGCCCGCCGTCGACGAGGCTCCGGTGCCCAATTGGCTCCGTGCACATGCCCGTCGTCTTCCTGAGCGCTCGTAGCACCCGTAGGAACCAACCATTGGACCTCCGGTGCCCTGTGTCGTAGTTTTCATTGGCACCTGAGCTCCGGCCGCCGCCGTTGAGGTCGCCGCCGTCGTTTTCGGCCACCCCAGCTGCTCCGGCCTATCCCGTTGGATGCGCGACTCCTCGAGCTCTCTGTAGGTGCCCTCCACCGCTAATTTGGTCATCGGAACGCAGTTTCCGAGCCGCGCCGCCGTCCTAGCTCTCGCCGGCGGCGAGACGCCGGTGTGGTTGACCTGTTTTGACCACGCCTGGACCCCCCCCCCCCCTGTGTCACTGACATGTGGGGCCGACCGTTGACTAATTTCAGTTTAGGTTTTAAACTAAGTACTAATTGCTGTAATTAGTTTAGTGAGCCACTGACATGTGGGGCCCAGCCCCTGTTAACTTTTAATTTAGTGTTAAGCCCTTTTTAGTTAGTACTGAGAGACTAACCAGTGGGACCCACTGGTCAGGTTTGACCTGGGCCGCCCTGTTGACTGGCTGACGTCAGCATGATGTCATGCTGACACAGTAAAGGATTTTATGGGATTATTTGATTTAAAAACAATTCAGGAAATTCCAGAAAATGCTTTAAACTTCAAAAAATCATATAAATTCAACAGTAGCTCAGATGGAAAAGATTTATATATGAAAATTGATCAAAAAAATCCTATCTTTCCAATGGCACTAGTTTCATGCATGTTTGAGCAAGTTAACCCTGCTGTATACTCTAAAACATGATAATGCACTTAAATAAATAATAGTTTGAGTTTCAATTTGAATCTTTGATTCAAATGGGCTCAAAACCTTCTGTTTATAGTTGCATTAGCCAAAACACATGCATCTTGCCATATCATGAGCATGCATCATATTGTTGCATTTGTTTGCTTATTGATTGTATCGCCGATGTTCTCCGTGTTAGGTCCTGCTCCTGAGGATACTTCTGCGTATCCAACTGAAGAGCAGTACCCGACAACCACTCTGTCAGGCAAGCAATCATTGATCATTCCGATACAAACCCATCTTCTCGCTCCTGCTCTCTTTTACTGCATTACGACAACAGCGTGTGAACTGCTACTTGCTGCGGTAGTTGAACCCTATTCCCTTGCATGACCTGTCATTGCCACAGTAAATAGTTGAAACCCACTAGCATGTGTAGGAGTTGATTGAGCCATGTGATGTGTGATCCACCATGCTATTTGTTTATGTTGCCTGCTATGCTTAGAGTTGTGTCAGGTCTGATTCATCTGGGTGATGGATCAGAGTGAAATGATCATACCGGTAAAGAGAGGGAAGTGTGGAACACGTTTGGTAAAGGTATCGATGAAAGGCCATGTAGGAGTACGTGGTGGGTTGTTTCATTGGAATCGTCCATAGGACCCGAGATCTGTATGTGTGTTTCAAGTTACAGTTACTACCACGCATTGGGCTCCGGGCGCTCCAAGCCCTCTCGTCTTATTAACTGCCTTGTTCTCTGTCCAGGAGTTGCAACTAGTTTCTGGTGTTTGTAGTTTACTGGTGGTCGTGCACAGCGCTGACCCTCGGGGTGGGCTGTGATGCGACAGGTACGTGGCACGGTGTACCGGTTGCCCGTTTGGTGACTCGGGAACCCTGTACACATCGTTTGGGGCTGTGAGCGACACCCCGGCCGGATCTCCCTACGGATGGAACCCAAATAGGCGATAAACCTGGATGAGAGACTTGTGTAGTTAGTCAGGTCGTGGCCGACACCCTCGCTGGGCTTCCGCTTGAAGGTTGACGAGTACATGTCGAGTAAACGACGATAAGTGGTGGAAGCGTGTGTGAAGAAGTACACCCCTGCAGGGTTATCAATCTATTCGAATAACCGTTGTTCGCGGTACGAACTACTTGATTACTCTTACAGTTCATAAACAAGTTGAGGGATACTACTAAAAGCCTCAAGACAAGTGTGAGTGCCGTGGATGGCCCTTTCGTAGGATGACAGAAGAGGATCCTCGGTGGTGTATTGTTGTGGTGAGTAGAGGACTCGTGTACGTAGTAATATCTTGCAATCTGTTGAGAGTTGTAGTATAGGTTAGCCAAGAGTCAAAGCTGGCTTTCTGCTATGAACTCCACTACCCCTGTTGATAATGTTGCATGTATGATAGGTTCTGTTGTAAGACTTGCTGAGTACCTTTGTACTCATGTTTGCTTAATAACTGTTGCAGAGGAGAACCCTTCCCCTTCTGATGGGTTCTACATAGACGTTGACGTCGACGAGTAGCTTGCTACCCAGACGGAGATCTGGAGCTTGTGAAGGGCCTTGTAGATAGTCAGGCTACACCAAGCCTGTTTTATTTTCCAAGTTGTCTGTACTCAGACATGTTAGCTTCCGCTTGTGCTTGTATGACTGTATGACTTGAGTGTTGGGTCATGTGACCCCTACCTATATGGATATGTTACGTATGGCTCTTGGAGCCTCTTAAATAAAGTAATTTGAGTCATAGAGTTCTGTTGTGATGCAATGTTGTATTTGCACATATTGAGCATATTGTGTGTATGATTGAAATGCTTGGTATGTGTGGGATCCGACACCTAGTTGTTTTCCTTTGGTAGCCTATCTTACTGGGAAATGCCTCCTAGTGCTTCCAATGAGCCTTGGTAGCTTGCTACTGCTCGGAACACGTAGGCTGGCCGGCATGTGTCCTTCTTCGTTCCTGTGTCTGTCCCTTAGGGGAAATGTCACGCGTTGTTTCTTTAAGTCCATGTAGCTTGCTACGACTTGGGTTCATACGTTGATGACCGACACGTTCGTTGCTGGGTCATGAATGCATGTCTCTGTAATTTAGTGCCACTTTTGGTTTATAACTAGCCATGTCGGCCCGGGTTCTCTGTCATATGGATGCTAGCGACACTGTCATATACGTGTGCCAAAATGCGCAAACGGTCCCGGGCCAGGTAAGGTGGCACCCGTGGGGATACCGTGCGTGAGGCCGCAAAGTGATATGATGTGTTACAGCTAGATCGGTGTGACTTAGGATCGGGGTCCTGACAGCATATAAGCGCTCCTTACGAAGGGTTTGCAAAACCATACGGATGTGTGTCACATGGTCTTCAAGTGATTTGCTAAAGACGAGAATGTCATCAAAATAAACCACTTCAAAAACGCCTATGTAAGGTCGGAAAACGAAATGCATGAGACGCATAAATGAGCTGGGCGCTTCCGATAAGCCCATCGGCATGACCAACCACTCATATAACCCAAACTTGGTTTTGAAAGCCGTTTTCCACTCATCACCCTCTTGAATGCGAATTTGGTAGTAGCCACTTTTAAGATCAATTTTTGAAAAGATGGTAGCACCACATAATTCATCAAGCATGTCGTCGAAACGGGGAATAGGGTGACGATATCTAACGATGATAGCATTTATCGGGCGACAATCAGAGCACATGCGAAAACTTCCATCTTTCATAGGCACGAGAATAAACGTAACGACACAAGGGCTCAAGCTTTCATGTACATGACCTTTGTCGATGAGTTGTTGTACTTGCCGTTGTATCCCCTTGGTTTCCTCAGGGTTGACGCGGTAAGGAGCCTTGTTCGGAAGTGGTGCGCCGGGTATGAGGTCGATGCAGTGTTCGATTCCGCGAAGTGGAGGTAGACCTGGTGGTAGCTCATCGGGAAAGATGTCCGGGAATCCCTGCAACAATTGAGACAACACTAAAGGTACAGGTGGTGAAGTGTTAGTAGGTTTTGCTTCCCCTTTGCATAAAAGCACAAGCTGAAAGACACTCGAGGGTTCTCACACACTTCTCTCATCTCACTTTTGGTGCCAAATAGCACTAGTTGTTTCTTGTCGCTCATCGTGGAGTCACTCATATTTGGCTTGTGGCTCTCACTCTCCTTTTGGTGGTTCACTCTCTCACTATTCTCTCCACGATGGTTGGTAGGTATGTGTTTGTCGGCAGCTACTTGACTTGGTGACATTGGGCGTAGCACGAACTCTTTGCCTTTCATCTTGAAGCTATAATGGTTGGTCCGTCCATTGCGTGTGACTCCACGATCGTATTGCCGTGGTCGTCCAAGAAGAAGGTGGCACACGGACATAGGTACCACATCACACTCAAGTGTGTCCTCGTAGGTGCCTATCTTGAAGGATACTTGCACGGTGTGCTCGACTCGAAGAGTTCTAGCGTCGCTAAGCCATTGGACCTTGTAGGGATGAGGGTGCTTCGTCTTGACCAATTGTAGCTTGTTGCATAACTCTTCACTTGCCAAGTTATGACAACTTCCTCCATCGATGATAACCTTGACGGAGCGTCCATTGATACCGGCCTTGGTATGGAAGATGTGACATCGTTGATCATCATCTTGTTGATGTTGGAGTGTCAAGACCTTGGATACAATGAGACTGGGCCTCGAGTCATTGTCGCAAAACATTTGATGGTCTTCATCTTCATTCACTTGGCGATGCATAGCTATATGTTCAAGGGCTTCCATCTCATCGTCGCTCATTGAGTCATAGGATCCGTCATCATTGATGATCATTGTGCGAACGGTCTTGCACTCAAATGACTTGTGGCCTCATCCTTGGCATTTTAAACACTTCATGGAACTTGTCTTGGAGTTGTCCTCGGTTGGAGTTATAGAAGATGAAGCTCTTGACTTGAAGTTGTTCGTAGAAGGTGGATGACTTGATGTAGTCGCATTCTTGTAACTTGACTTGTCACCGAAGATTGTAGATGGCTTGGTAGAGGTAGGAGGAGCCGAAGTCATTGAGGGTTGGTTGTAGGAGCCGTAGTTCTTGGAGTTGAACTTGGAGTACTTGTAGTCCTCTTGAACTTGTCGCTCCGCTTTGGTGGCTTGGTGTACTAGCTCGAGGAGATTTGTGTATGTTTGAAAGTCCGCAATCTTCTTGATAGGATAGTTGAGTCCATTCAAGAATCTCACCATCGTTTGTTCTTCATCTTCCGTGATGTTGGCTCTTATCATGGCAATCTCCATCTCCTTGTAGTACTCTTCAACGGACTTGGTACCTTGCTTGAGGAGTTGTAGCTTCTTGAAAAAGTCACGGTTGTAATGTGTTGGCACGAAACGTACTCTCATGACTTCCTTCATTTGAGTCCAAGTAGTGATAGGTGGTTCGCCTTTTGCTTTTCTTCTCTCGAAGATTTGCTCCCACCAAATGAGAACATAGTCTAGGAACTCAAGGGACGCCATTGCAATCTTATTTTCTTTATCAAAGTTATGTAGGCAAAAGATCTTGTCAACTTTCAATGCCCATGATAGGTAGTATTCGGGATCAATGCTTCCAGAAAACTTTGGCATGGTGAACTTAAGCTTGCCATAGTGATGCTCTTCATTGTTTGCTTTCCTATTGTGAGGGCGGTCTTGATTTGGACGATTGTCAACCTCATGTTGCTCTTGGTGGGGTGGATGTACATTGTCATATTGTTCTTGCCGAGCTTGTGGTTCTTGGTGAGCTTGTTGCTCTTGTCACGCTTGAGGTGGAACTTGTTGTTGCATTCGTTCTTGGTGGTGCCTCTCTTGCATCTCATCACGAAGGAACTCCTCTTCTTGACGAGTGTGTGATGACCCACAACCGTAAGGGATCTATTGCAGCGTTTTCGATAAGTAAGAGTGTCAAACCCAACGAGGAGCAGAAGGTATTAATAAGCGATTCTGAGCAAGGAATTACTGCAAGCACTGAAAGATAACTTTTTAGGGGTTTTCTTGATATAAGCAACAGGAAAGTAAAAGCGAGCAAAGTAAAAGGCACTGAAGAGTAACAAGTGGCCCAATCCTTTCTGAGCAAAGGAGAGGCCTAGCAACTGAACTTATAAAGGCTAAAGTGTTCTTGAGGACACACGGGAGAGGTAGTCATGTGCTTTCATCATATTCCGTATCGGTACTATGTGATGTGCTGATAAGTGTTGAGTGGGTGGATCTATGCTAGTACACTCTCTAGGCTAAGGAGTGCACTCTTATGATTAAACACCTTGCAAGCATCCGCAAATACAAGATAGTATTTAAGGCAAAAGCCTAACCATAGCAATACGATCGATGATCCATTGTTCCCTTGTGCAAAAGCGTGCGAACTGGGGTTCAGGTTTCTGTCACTCCGGCAACCCACCGTTAGCATTCTTTGTACACAATGTATTCCCCTAGGTCCTTAATAAGGCAAAGTGTTGAGTGTTCGATTCACACAACACCACTAGGCAAATAACAACACAACTTAAGTATCAAACAACACATATTACTTCAACATCATATGACTACTAACAACAAGACTTTTCCCATGTCCTCAAGAACTAAAGCAACTACTCACAAGACATAAAAGAGATCATGATCAGTGGAGATAAATGGATGATAAACAATCTGGACATAATGATATTTCTCCAACAAAACTCAATAGCATTCACCACAAAGTAGTAATCAACACCGATGGAGTAGAGAGGATAGATAGTACGGATTACAACACAAGTTGCAATGGTGAGATGAGATTGGATGAAGATGGAGATGGTGTTGATGTTGGGGATGATGTTGATGATGATCTCGATGATGCCCGTGATGATGGTGATGACGATGGCGATGATCTCCCCTTCCGGGAGGTGATCTCCCCGGCGGAATCTGCCCGCCGGAGATGGCTTTTTCTTCTCTGTAGGTTTCCGCCACGGAGCGGCAGCGGAACTCCGTAAAAACTCCTCTTTTTAGGGTTTTCGGATGACGAGGAGTATATAGGCAAAAGGGGGCAGCCGGAAGTGGGCCAGGGGCTCCAGGCGCCCCCCCGACGCGGCCAGGGAGGGGGCCGCGCCAGGTGGCCGCCTGGGCGCCCTGTGGCCCCCCTCTGGTTGCCCTTTTGCGCGCCTTCGTGATCCGTCTGGAAAATACCCTCCGTCGATTTTCAGGTAATTTGGAGGTATTCTTCTTCAGCAACTCAGCGTCCACTTTTTACCGCTGAATCCTGCGTCTGCTGCTTCGGCACCGGAAAGTTGCAAACTGTGTAAAATAGGCCAAAACAACATAAGAACATCATCGTAATGTGAAATATATCAATGAATAAGGATGAATTATGATATAAAATAGTGATGCATTTTGGACGTATCAACACCCCCAAGCTTAGACCTCGCTTGTCCCCAAGCGAATACTGAACTCGGTAAACTTGTCCACAAGTTTAGAGAGTGAAGTGTCGATAAATAGAATACGGACAAGAAGCATCACAGTTTCTTCACCAACTCAAATATCCTGAACAGCAATCTTCAACTCATAAGGCCCTTATAAAAGAGTGGTAACACTTATATTCGAAAGTAGGGCTAAGGAAACTCATCAAATCATGGCAAACATGTCCTTTGGTCAAAGAACAACTAATAGCTTTTACTTTTGCTCTTTCTCTTTATGTTTTGATGAGATTAATTGAAGCTTTTGAAAGAACATGTTATTAGGTAAGAAGTGAAAGTGTTAACACAAAGGAAGATGTTTGCCTTAGCTGGGCTTGACAAACAACTTACTTATCAAATGATAATGTCAACAAGGATATGATATGACAAATCTTAATGCAACTTTATATGAATGAATCCTCGTCAACATCAAATGTATGCTCTCTTTAAGAATAGAAGGAAGTAGGAATAACTGACTCATCCTAAAACTAAGAGATAGGCCCCGCTCTAGGGAAGTAGGGAAAACTCATGTGCTATCCTTAAATCAAACAGAATGAAAACAAGTTTTGAGAGGTGCATGATTTGTCAACAAATGCTAATAGGTAACTCAATTACTTCTCGAGCTGGACAAGTTTCAAGGAACGGCTCCCGTACGGGGACGATCACATCCCCTAAATCTCCTTTGTTTATCGCTGTCAAAGTTTTCTGATTTCTCATGAACAAAGCCTGAAGGAGGGTTTGTTTGTTGTATTATCTTTTATGAGCCGGGCGCACTCATGCCTGTTCCTTCTCGTATTAGGGGTTTGCAGATTAGACATGCAATCCCGGGGTAAAACTTGTCCAACTTAAAAAGATCATGAATTAACTATTACTTCCTCATGAGCTAAAACAGGGGCACAAAATAGAGGATTTTGAACATTTAAGGATAACACACAAATTCTATACTTTAGGAGGTGGTAGTGGAATACCACGAATAGGAAGGTATGGTGGACTCATATGGAAGGTATTGGTTTAAGGGTATGGATGCACAAGAGAATTCCGCTTAGTACAAAGTTTAGGCTAGCAAAGGCTTTGAGAGAACAGACAATTGATGATGACTAAGATGCAAAGCAATATAAAGCATAAACATTAAAATAAGCATAACACATCAAGTTGTCTTCCTTGCCAGCATAACACTTCAAGCATAATAACATAAAGGTTTTGGCTATGTCGCTACTTTAAGAAAATCATGCTTGTTGTTATGACAAAAGCTATGTTTGCCAAGATTAAATAAGGTTTTCACAGCCATACCTGATATAAGGTCAATACTCCCGATAAGAATCATCATATAAGGTCGATTGCGGGAAGAGAATACCGAGTGCAGCAAAGGAACCAATAGACTTCTCATTAATATTCCATCATAGACGACTCCACACTCACGGATACAATCTCTCCACCGAAGGAGTGGTAGACCTCAATGCACACACCTATTTCATATAATAACCTCCCTAGACATGATACGACTCTACTTGACTCTAAAAGACAAAAGATAAAGATAAAGATACCTAGCACTCCCCCAAGCTTGGAACAAGCCAAGGGAATGCCATTACCCAAGGAGATTTCACTCCTCATTCTTGTTGACGTTGATCACGTAGTCCTCAGCGAAGCGCTTCCATGGAAGGGGTTCTCCAGTTTCATACGAGAAGTTTGTCTCCTGAATCCTGCATGCAGCACCCATACCCATGCGCATAAACCTTAGTTCATACTCACAGTTCTGGTGATGTAGATCATAAATTTGCCCTTGGAGTTATTCAATTCTTTCTTCAGACGCGGTGATGCTTTTCCACATCTCCTTCATCTCCTTCAGGAAGTAGGTCTTCAGCTCGTTGATGATGTCAAAGTTAGCTTCAACACCACGCTCGATCATATTCTTGTACTTGAAGACTTCTTGCTCCACTTCTTCTAGCCTGGCCTGGATGCTCCCTTCCTTGATGGGTCCCTTCAGATCTTCTTGATGGAGGACACCGTCCTCCATCCGAACAACCTGAGGGTGCTTCTTCACCTCAGCAAGGTAAGGTTGATGACGTTGACGACGAACTTGTCCTTGGGGGAACTTGGAGAAGCCATGGCACCTAGGTCCAGCTGAAAGATTCCCTGGCAGAAACAGATCGAAAAGAAAACACACGAAATCGCGAGATACGTTGCCGGAATAATCCGGGCAAATATATAGCAAAAATTTATGCATAGAAAGGAAGGTAACAGGCTAAAGCGGGGTCGGAGACGGACTCCTGGGTGCCCAGGCGGCCTCCCGGCGCGGCCAGGAGGTAGGGCGCGCCAGGGGGACGCCTGGGCCCCCTGGAGCTTGTCTCCGGCTCCACTTAGGCTTAGAATTTTACTAATTTTGCAAAAACTCATAATATGGAACTTTTTATGGCGGTTCGCGATGTTTCCTTACTGTAATACATACCTTTTCTTATTCTGCTTCTGCTGGTGTCTGAAACAGGGCTGCAACATGTTCTTCGTGAGTTGTTGTGTATATAATATTCACATCAACATTGACAGGGTCTCCTGCTATGTAATGCTTAAGTCTTTGCCCATTCACAACTTGAGGTTTGGTGCCTTCAAAATTGTTAATCTTGATTGCACCAGACCGATAGACTTCTTCAATATGAAATGGCCCTTCCCACCTGGAAAGTAGTTTGCCTGGAGAAAACCCGAAACGGGATCTAAACAACAAAACTTTATCACCAACTTTAAATTCACGTTTCAGAATCCTCCTATCATGCCACTTCTTTACCTTTTCCTTGAACATTTTAGCGCTCTCGTAAGCTTCACTTCCCCACTCATCTAGAGAAGTCAAGTTCATGAGACGCTTCTCACCAGCTAACTTTGGGTCAGCATTAAGCTCTCTAACAGCCCAGAAAGCCTTGTGCTCTAATTCTAATGGCAAATGGCAATCCTTGCCATACACCATCTTATAGGGGGACATGCCCATGGGGTTTTTGTAAGCAGTTCTATACGCCCACAAAGCATCTCCTAACTTATTTGACCAGTCCTTTCTATTTCTGTTTACTGTCTTCTGCAAGATCAACTTAATCTCTCTATTGGTGAGCTCAACTTGCCCACTAGTTTGAGGGTGGTACGGTGAAGCAATTCTATGATTGACATCGTACTTGGCTAAAGCTTTTCTAAAAGCTCCATGCGTGAAGTGTGATCCTCCATCAGTCATGAGATACCTAGGTACACCAAACCTAGGAAAAATCACATCTTTGAGCATTTTGAAAGATGTCTTGTGATCAGCACTTTCAGTGGGGATTGCTTCAACCCACTTGGTCACATAATCAACAGCTACTAAAATGTGAGTGTACTTGTGCGAAGAAGGAAAAGGACCCATAAAATCAAAACCCCAGCTATCAAAAGGTTCAGTCACTAGTGAGTAATTCATAGGCATCTCATTCCTTCTACTAATGTTACTAACTCTCTGACATTTATCACAGGCTAAAACATAATTTCTAGCACCCTTAAAAGAGAGTAGGCCAATAAAAACCTGATTGAAGAACCTTATGTGCGGTCCTCTCACCGGCATGATGCCCTCCATAGGGACTATCATGGCACTGTCTGAGAATGTCCTTCTGCTCATGTTCTGGTATGCATCTTCTCACGATCCCGTCGGGACCTTCTTTGAAAAGATGTGGGTCATCCCAAAAGTAGTGCCTCAAATCATGAAAGAACTTCTTCCTTTGCTGAAATGTTAAACCTGGAGGCAAATACTTTGCAACGATAAAATTAGCGTAATCTGCAAACCGAGGATCGGAAAGGGATTGTACTTTTACAACGACAAGTTGCTCGTCTGGAAAACTGTCGTTGACTGGGATGGGATCATGCGGTATATCTTCCATCCTTGAAAGATTGTCCGCCACCGGATTGTCTTCTCCTTTCCTATCAACAATCTGCAAATCAAATTCTGGAAGAAGGAGTACCCATCTGATAAGCCTTGGTTTGGCATCCTTCTTTGCCATAAGGTACTTAATGGCAGCATGGTCAGTATGAATAATAACTTTGGAATCAACAATATACTGCCTAAACTTATCACAAGCAAACACTACAGCTAAGAATTCTTTCTCAGTAGTAACATAATTCTTTTGAGCACTATCAAGGGTTTTACTAGCATAATGTATAACATTCAATTTCTTATCAATTCTTTGTCCTAAAACAGCTCCAACAGCAAAATCACTAGCATCACACATAATCCTGAAAGGTAAATTCCAGTCAGGTGGTTGTACTATAGGAGAGGTTATTAAAGCTTTCTTAAGAACTTCAAAAGCTTCCTTACAATCCTCACCAAATACAAAAGGAACGTCCTTCTGGAGAAGATTAGTGAGGGGTCTCGAAGTCTTAGAAAAGTTTTTAATAAATCTTCTATAGAAACCAGCATGACTAAGAAAACTACGAATACCTTTGATGTCCCTTGGATAGGGAATCCTCTCGATTGCTTCGATCTTGGCCTTGTCCACCTCAATTCCCCTTTCGGAAATCTTGTGGCCAAGAACAATTCCTTCATTAACCATGAAGTGGCACTTCTCCCAGTTGAGTACCAGATTTGTCTCCTCACATCTCTGCAAAACTTTATTAAGGTTGTGGAGACAATGGTCAAAGGAAGTTCCATAGATGGAGAAATCGTCCATGAAGACTTCCACAATCTCCTCACAGAAACCATGAAAGATAGCAGACATACATCTTTGAAAAGTAGCAGGGGCATTACATAAACCAAAAGGCATATGCCTGTAAGCATAAGTACCAAAGGGACAAGTAAAAGTGGTCTTCTCTTGATCAGCAGTGTTAACATGAATATGAGAGAAACTAGAATAACCATCGAGGTAACAAAAGTGGGTATTTTTGGATAACCTTTCAAGCATTTGGTCGATGAACGGCAGCGGGTAGTGATCCTTCCTTGTTGCCTTGTTCAGCTTCCTGTAATCAATACACATTCTATATCCAATAATAATTCTCTGAGGTATTAGTTCATTCTTATCATTAGGAACCACAGTTGTACCTCCTTTCTTAGGAACACAATGTACCGGGCTTACCCACTTACTATCAGCTATAGGGTAGATAATACCCGCGGCTAGAAGCTTGAGAATCTCAGTTCTTACAACATCCATCATCTTCGGGTTCAACCGTCGTTGATGATCAACAACTGGTTTAGCATCGGGCTCAAGGTTGATAGTATGTTGACAGATAGATGGACTAATCCCCTTAAGGTCATCAAGGGTATAGCCAATTGCACCTCGGTGTTTACGAAGTACTTCCAATAGTCGCTCTTCTGCATATCCTGAAAGGTTAGAGTTGATAATAACATGATATACTTTCTTTTCATCTAAATAAGCATACTTGAGCGTATCGGGAAGAGGTTTAAGGTCGAACACCGGGTCTTCTTTTGGTTTTGATAAAATTCCCAAAGGTTCAACCGGAAGGTTGTGCTTCAGGATAGCAGGCTGTCTCAAGAATATTTCATCTAGTTCATTTCTTTCCTGCATATGCAAATCATTCTCGTGGTCCTCCATATATTGCTGCAAAGGATCATTAGGGGGAATAGCAATAGAAGCAATACTTTCAATAATTTTATCATCACTAGGTAAATCGGTACCACGAGGCTGCTTAGAGAACTTAGAAAAATTAAATTCATATGGCTCACCATTGAATTCAACAAAAACTTTACCTTTCTTGCAATCTATTATAGCTCCACAAGTTCTAAGAAAAGGTCTACCAAAAATAATAGGACAAAAATTGTCTCTCTCTGAACCAAGTACTAGAAAGTCGGTAGGGTATTTTACCTTTCCACATAGGACTTCAACGTCTCTCACGATTCCGATAGGAGAGATAGTCGTTCTGTTTGCAAGATGAATGGTAACATCAACTCCTTCAAGTTCACAAGGGGAAATCTCACCGATGATCTCTTCATAAAGTGAATAGGGGATAGCACTAGCACTCGATCCCAAATCGCATAGCCCATAATAATTGTGATCTCCTATTTTAACAAATACTACTGGAGTACCTGAAATTGGGCCTTCATTCTTGGCTGTGACAAGGTTAGTGGAAACATCACAAAAATTTACATTGGAATCCAAAATATCATTAGTAACAAGGTCTTTAACCAATGCAACTTGAGGATCGACCTTGATCTGGTCCTCAGGCTCATCAATTCTTCTCTCACTTTTATTTATTATGCCTGTCACAAGAGAGTGCTCCCTTATCCTTGCGGGAAAAGGAGGCTTTTCATATATAACTGCAGGCAAAATAGGGTCAGCAACATGAATATCAACAGGTAGCTCTTTGAAAGGTTCATGATGCTGGTCTCTCTTCTTTTTAAAAGAATCAACGTGAGAGGCAAAATCCTTACAGAAATCAATCATTAGATGGGAATCAAGACCAATCTTAGAGCAAAAAGTATTGAAGTAATCAGTTTTCACATAGCTCTCAATATAATCATGCTTATAATTTATAGCGGGTTCAATACCTTTATCGATTTCCCAATCTTCGGTATTCCTCTGGATCCTTTCAATGAGATCCCACCTTTCTTCAACACTCTTCGTCTGAAATACCCCACTAGAGGAGGCATCCAGCATCTCCTTATCCTGACGAGAAAGCCTGGCATAAAAATTTGTAAGTATAATTTCCTTGGGGAGCTCATGAATAGGACATTTGAGCATTAGGGACTTCAATCTCCCCCAAGCTTGAGCAATGCTTTCTCCTTCACGAGGCCTAAAGTTATAGATATAGTTCATGTCTCGATGAATTTCACAAAGAGGATAAAACTTGGTATAAAAGAGAGACATAAGCTCTTGCCAATCAAGCAAGTGTGAGTTATCGAGAAGCTTATACCAATCTGAAGCTTTATCTATAAGCGATACGGAGAACAATTTCCTCATGACAAACTCCATTGATACACCTGCAAGCTTAAATAATGAACATAGTTGTGACAGATATAGCAAGTGTTCACCGGGATGTCTGTCTCCTGCATAACGATTAGCCAAAACATAATTGATAATACCAGCTGGTATTTTATAGGGCACAATTTCTGTAGGGGGAGGAGCAACCACCACAGGTGTGGGGCGTTTTCCCACAAGCAACGATCCAATAACAAGGTTGTCCATAAGGACAAAGAGCAGCAACAGCAAAATAAAAACAGAAATATAAAAACTTCCTTACCATTTTCACTTTACCAATAGCACTACACTCCCCGGCAACGGCTCCAGAAAACGGTACTTGATGACCCACAACCGTAAGGGATCTATTGCAGCGTTTTCGATAAGTAAGAGTGTCGAACCCAACGAGGAGCAGAAGGTATTGATAAGCGATTCTGAGCAAGGAATTACTGCAAGCACTGAAAGATAACTTTTTAGGGGTTTTCTTGATATAAGCAATAGGAAATTAAAAGCGAGCAAAGTAAAAGGCACTGAAGAGTAACAAGTGGCCCAATCCTTTCTGAGCAAAGGAGAGGCCTAGCAACTGAACTTATAAAGGCTAAAGTGTTCTTGAGGACACACGGGAGAGGTAGTCATGTGCTTTCATCATATTTCATATCGGTACTATGTGATGTGTTGATAAGTGTTGAGTGGGTGGATCTATGCTAGTACACTGTCTAGGCTAAGGAGTGCACTCTTATGATTAAACACCTTGCAAGCATCCGCAAATACAAGATAGTATTTAAGGCAAAAGCCTAACCATAGCAATACCATCGATGATCCATTGTTCCCTTGTGCAAAAGCGTGCGAACTGGGGTTCAGGTTTCTGTCACTCCGGCAACCCACCGTAAGCATTCTTTGTACACAATGTATTCCCCTAGGTCCTTAATAAGGCGAAGTGTTGAGTGTTCGACTCACACAACACCACTAGGCAAATAACAACACAACTTAAGTATCAAACAACACATATTACTTCAACATCATATGACTACTAACAACAAGACTTTTCCCATGTCCTCAAGAACTAAAGTAACTACTCACAAGACATAAAAGAGATCATGATCAGTGGAGATAAATGGATGATAAACAATCTGGACATAATGATATTTCTCCAACAAAACTCAATAGCATTCACCACAAAGTAGTAATCAACACCGATGGAGTAGAGAGGATAGATAGTACGAATTACAACACAAGTTGCAATGGTGAGATGAGATTGGATGAAGATGGAGATGGTGCTGATGTTGGGGATGATGTTGATGATGATCTTGATGATGCCCGTGACGATGGTGATGACGATGGCGATGATCTCCCCTTCCGGGAGGTGATCTCCCCGGCGGAATCTGCCCGCCGGAGATGGCTTTTTCTTCTCTGTAGGTTTCCGCCACGGAGCGGCGGCGGAACTCCGTAAAAACTCCTCTTTTTAGGGTTTTCGGATGACGAGGAGTATATAGGCAAAAGGGGGCAGCCGGAAGTGGGCCAGGGGCTCCAGGCGCCCCCCCGGCGCGGCCAGGGAGGGGGCCGCGCCAGGTGGCCGCCTGGGTGCCCTGTGGCCCCCCTCTGGTTGCCCTTTTGCATGCCTTCGTGATCCGTCTGGAAAATACTCTCCGTCGATTTTCAGGTAATTTGGAGGTATTCTTCTTCAGCAACTCAGCATCCACTTTTTACCGCTGAATCCTGCATCTGCTTCTTCGGCACCGGAAAGTTGCAAGCTGTGTAAAATAGGCCAAAACAACATAAGAACATCATCGTAATGTGAAATATATCAATGAATAAGGATGAATTACGATATAAAATAGTGATGCATTTTGGATGTATCAGTGTGTCGATTGCGAGTTGCCACATTGCGATGTGAATCACGTAATGCTCGTTGCGCCTCAAGAGCTTGAGCTTCGCGGCGCTATTGTGCTTGACGTTGAGCCTCGACATCGTGTTCTTCTTGGTGTTAACGTGCTCGCACTTGTTGTTGTTGGCGTAGTCGTTGCCATTCTTGCGCTTGCTCAAGTGTAGCTTGGTTTTGACGATGTCGACTTTCTTGCTCTTCCAATAGCTCTTGGGAACTCTTTCCATGAAGGGGTTCCGGTTGTCATGTCGAGCTTGACGTGCGGCTTGACGAAGAGTGTTCGATGTAGGTGTACTTGAGCCGGACGTGTAGTCGGTATGATGACTTGAGCGGCTTCGTCGTTGAGAAGATGTGGATGAGGAGCGTCGGTTGACTATCAAAGTCCGTAGCTCGTCGAATTGGGTATACATGTTGGTCTTGATGATGTCGAATTGCTCCCTTGTTCGTGTTTCAAATTGTCGCGCATCGGCAGTGACTTGCTCAATTCGCTCTTTCATAGCTTCACTCTCTTTATGTAGAGCTCGTTGTACACCGAAGAGATGTAGTTTGGTGACGTAGTTGTTCGATTCTTGAGGACATCAAAGAGCGGGTTCATAGATGTACTTGGCCTATCTATCATTACAAGAAAGAATGTGAGTGGGAGAAAGGAGAAGACAATACCAAATGTACCTTGACCGAAGTTGAAAATGGATCAATGATCACTCAATAATGTAACCCAGAAATAGCACTATTGGTACCACTTCTTGTCGATTCTCACACCTACACAAGTAAAGCTTTGAGAGGAGCATGGTTAGGATGGTGGCACAAATTCAATGCAATTGTCAAAGAGACTCAATGATGTTGAAAATGATTCACAATTTGCTCATGCAACAAGTAGATCACAAGCAATAGGTAGCACACGGAACACACGCACGGATAGATAAATGTGGTTGTGCAACCAAGGGTGAGCAAAAATGTGGAAAGCACGGAAAATGCTCTTGTTGCACAACACTAGAGAGACACTAACCGATTGCTTAATAGACGGATACGCACTTGTGCACGGCCTATAAGAGGCAAAACGTAACGACTTCCTATCACAAGTATGCTATGAGTGTATGATGTGCCGATGCTTAAGCACAAGATGATATATTGCTATCTCATATGATCTCTTTTGATGCAAGGCGTTTGATGCTATTGTTCTTTTGCTTATAAGCTTGTGATCTCTTTCTTTGGCCACTTATGCATGCTTCTCGTATCAAGATAGCTATTGTGTATGCGGAACACTCTTGTGTCACACGGAGATATGATAATGTAGTATGCAATATCTATGACTATCACTAATGTGCACAAGTGTCGTGGCCTGGCAATACTCAAATGGCTAGTCTCGATGGGCAAGCTACGTAAAATGGTCTATAGGGTGACAATGCAATTGCAAGGTAGAATGACAAGGTGTCGTCGATGTTACCGTCCGTGTCGAGGTTGAGAGGTGGTTATGTCGATGTCGTTCCGTTCCAAGATAGCCGAAACACACAAGGAAACGGGTAAACCACAACTCAAATGATCCAAGACAAAAGGGGTAAGACTGTAATGATGTTGGTTAGGCAAAGGTGGTAGTGGTATGGTATATGTGGGTGTATGCAAGGGTAAGCGGGTGCGGAAGGTGGAACGAACACTGCGGAAATTTAGTTTCCTCAGGGTTTAGCGGACGTACGGTGGGTTGCCGGTCGTCCGGTCACCGCAGTCCGGTAAGTTGGCAGACGACCGGTGCCTGGGCGATTTCTAGCTCGGGCCAACTGCTAGGGTTCGAGGTATCGTGGCCTAATTGGTCAAAATTGGCCGAATTCGTGGAAGAAAATTGTGGAAAAGATAGGGAACATCTAGATCCACTCGTGGTACAACAAATCCATGGAACAAATTCAACAAAATCTCGTGAAATCAATAGATCACAAAAAAATTGGGGCTATTTTTTGGTGGGGAATTTTTGAAATGGGGAAGAACACAACAAAAACAAGCTAGAAAACACGGGTAGGGGCTCCAATTTCATGAGAAACCGTGGCTCTTGATACCATATGATGCGGGGTCAACCCGTTCTAGGCCGATCTTTCACGAAGAGGAGGGAAACCCACCATGAACACGTAGAACACAAAGGGAAACACGGGGGAAAACACAAGAGGGACACTCAAATCAACATGAAGATGGTCACACAAGTGCTAGATCCACGATACATAACGAGATACATGATCCATGGTCAACAACGGATGATACAAAGTAGTCTTCTCCGGAGGGAGGTCTTGAGGGTATCCCGTAGGATCTTCTCCGTAGCGGAGGTCTTGAATCTGTGTGGATCTTCTCCGAAGAGGGGCCGCTGTCACTCTCAAGGAGATGAACCACTAGATGAGCAAAGCTCTAGGTATCAAATGAGCTATCACAAAGCTAACCTAGAAAAGAGGAAGTCAAAGGGTATATATAGTCTAGGGGCGAGGGGTACATGTGCTTCGGCCCTTCACTGCGCGCAGGCAGATGGGCCGGACGCCCGCTTGGTCTCCGAACGTCCGGTGGCTCGGGAGGGACCGTACGTCCGGTGCGCCTTGCATTTCCGGTAATATTCCCCGATTTCGGTTCTGTAATGGATGTCACGGACGTTCGGTGGCTTCCGGTCGTCCGGTCGTCTGGGAGTCGTCGGACGTCCGGTGTCTGTCAGTCGTCCGGAGCCTGGGGTGGACCGGTCGTCCGGTAAGGGCCGGACATCCGGTGCCTGTAGCATCTTCATCGGCACTTCTTCTGGTTCCTTGTACGTGTCGATCCCTCCACCTTGTCCAATGTGTAGAGCTGTTCCGTGGCCTTCATCCAAGTATATGAATATGCATAGAGTTTCCGATGAAGGTAGAAGCCGTGTCTCATGTGAATTGAAAGGGAGTTGAAAGATGAGTGAATTCACCTCGGCTTCGAGAGCTCTAGCACGGGCTTGTGTCATTGGTCCTTGGGCACTTGGTAAGGCGATGATAGGTCCATGGGGATGACCTTGGGATGCTCCACATCACCCACTAGTCAAGCTCCTATGGCTAAGTGAAAGAGATAAAGCCGCATAGTCTGGTTGCCTGGTTCGCTACGCAAACATCTCCTATACGGACCAAGACGCTGGATAAAGAGTGTTCCTACGTGTTACCGAACATCCCGGTAATATTTACATGGGGGCTGAAGCCAACGACTGGAAGCTTTCAGATTTACATAAACAGCCGCACAGGAGGGAAAAGTTTCTCATTAATATAAAAGCGCAAAATTTATATATATCGGCACATTTGCTTAGTCCTTACAACCCGAATACAAATCACTCAAAGGCGGGCTCCTTCTAGGACATTGTCAAAGTACCTTTCCAGTCTGCGATGATCCTGGCCTTCTGGAGGGCTAGCAGTGGCTATTTCCACGGCCTTCATCTCCGCCCAATGTATCTTCACCCGGGCAAAGGCCATCCAAGCACCCTCTATGCAGGCCGAGCGCTTGACAGCGTCGACCCACGTACTCGCATCGACGAGCCTCTTCACCAATCCGAAGTAACTACTCAAGATCAGATCAGCGGGCCATAACTGGACTATCAAGTCCTTCATGGCCGAACTTGCCAGGTTGTGCAGCTCGACCAACTGCTACATTTGGTGGTTGAGGGGCACCGGATGGTTGGGCGCAAGGAACTGCGTCCAAAACAGCTTCTCTGTGTTGTTCCCCTCTTGATCTCGGAAGTATTGGGCGGCTTCGGCGATGCTCCTCGGGAGATCCGCAAACACGCCTAGAGAACTCCACAATCGTGTTATCCCAAGATACCTTTGACCTCCGAAGATGCTCTGCAAGAGAAAAACCTTACCAGCTGCTATCCGACGCGCTTGTTTTATCTCCTCCTGACCATCGTGCGATTCAGTTCACACCTCCTTGGCAGCATTAACTGCCGTAGCGAGTTCGGCCGGTTGCTCCGAATTCGCCTTCTCCAAGGTGTCGCATTTGCGAATCGCATCTTGAAGCTCCGCCTCGACTTCGGTCACCCGAGACTCGTGCTGTTGACGCAAGGCCTTCTCGGCCTCCAGGTTGGCAGCCGCTTTATCAGCGGCTGCCTAGCTCGCTCTGGCCTCCTCCTTGGCCGTGGCAAGTTTGCCCTTCAGAGCCTCGAAAGCAGCTGCGTCAGCTGTTTCACAAAAGATATATAACATGTATTAGCTCATGTTCGGACATATAGTGTGTTAAAATTTAGATTTCCTAAACCCGCATACCTTGTGTTTCGTCAAAACGCTTGTTGACATGGTCGAGATCTTCATCAGCTGGTCTAAGTTTCCGATTTGACTCGGAAACCTCTACGGCGTGGGTAGACGCCGTAACTAGCGCAGCCTGCTCAAAGCACCAAATTCACAGTTCGGCTCTATCATATGCTATAACATGGATGCTTTGTATGATTCTTTCAGAATCAAACAAAGCATCAGGGGCTACTGTATTAGGCTATTGAAGTTCTCTTTACAGAACATTACATCGCATACCTCAAAGCATGTTAGTAGGCTATTGAAGGCTTCATTCAGTCTGCCTTTGACGGACTGAATCTTCCCCATGACCGCACTCATTAGAATGTGGTGTTCCTCCACGATGGAAGCACTTTGTAGTGCTCCGTCTAGAGTGTTCGGCGCCTTCAGATTGACGGTAGGCGCCGCAGGAGCGGTTGCTCCATCCCCCATTACGGGGGGCTAGTCCCTTGATTCCAGAGCCGCACTGGGCTCCGGAACAGTATTCGGCGGGCCCCCAGATTGTTTGGGCCCCCCGTCTTTGGTCGCCATGGGGATCGCTCCCCCTTGGTCGACCGCGGCCGCCCTTTTGTCAGCCCCACTCCCACCTGTTGGAATAGGGGGAGTTTGTAGAGAGGATACCTCGGTATCCCCCACGGTGGGCGACGAGCCCCACGGAGGCGTATCGCTCTCCGTCTCTCCGGACGCCAAGGGATTCCCGAAGGACAGTGAAGCCACGGGGATGTCGCGCGGAGGGCTATATAAAGGCAAATTAGATAGTAGATACCAGAAAAAGAAAAATCATCCGAACATAAGCAGTTTTGAATACTTACGATTCGGCCGGGGGACTGACCCTGGATTGAACCCGATAACTGTGTTCGGACGATGAGTCCGAACTAACAGGAAGAGTTAGCTTCGTCCTGGGCACGGCCGTGCCTGCGTCAGCAGGGGCCGCTCTTTTCTTCCCCTTGTCTAGGACTGGGGGGGGGGTCTTCTTCTTCTTCCTCCTCCTCTTCTTCATCGGGAGAGAGTTGGGAGCCCGTTTCCTCGGACCTTGTGTCCGCAAGGCTGGCAGGGCGGGGGTCGCCCTTGACCTCCTTGCCCTTCTTCTTGGCCTTCTTCTCCGGTGCCTTCTACGGCACCGGAATCAACATCGCCGTCACCTGAGGCCTCTCCGGGTCTTCCGGTAGGGGAGCCAGACACTTGATCCACTCCACCTTTTTCGTCCAGTCCTGGATTGAACACAAAAACTCCAACTCCTGTTATAATTAAAACAGGAAAGGAATATATGTTCGGCAGAAATCTCAAATACCTCTGATGCAGGGAGCACAGTACTAAATCCCCTGTCCTTAGTCTCCACCGGCCACCCCTTCTGGGCCTTGAAGAGGTGCTTCCAGATGTCTTCGTGCGTAGAGCCGAAGAGGTGCTTCAAGGGCTGAGATCATTCCAGATTAAACTCCCATAGATAGGAGTCACGACGTTGGCAGGAGAGGACGAGACGGGCAAGCATTACCTGGACCAGGTTAGTGAGCTGGGTGCCCTTGGAGATCATGTCAGAGATGCATTTTTGGAGGGTAGCACCTCCGTCAGAGATCCCCAATTCGGACCCTTGTCGGTCCAGGAGGTTAGCCTCTCGGGGGGTCCAGATCTGAATGCAGGAGCTGCCACCTACTTGGTGTCGCGAGGCATAGTGATGTAAAACCACTCCTACTGCCAAATCTTGTTCGTCTCCACGAACGCCCCTTTGGCTAGGAAGAATTGGGGAGTTTGCTTATCATAGCATCCCCGCACTCAGCATGCTGCCCGTCGACCACCTTCGGCTTCAGATTGAAGGTTTTGAGCCAGAGGCCGAAGTATGGGGGGATTCGGAGGAATGCTTCACACACCACTATGAAAGCGGATATGTGAAGAATTGAATTCGGGGCTAGATCATGAAAATCTAACCCGTAGAAAAACAGAAGACCCCGTACAAAGGGGCGGAGAGGAAATCCCGCCCCCCCTCCCCCGAATGAAGTGCGAGAGGAATACAACCCTCTGACCCGTCTTAGGGACGGGGATCAGTTGGTCCCTCTCGGGGACTCGATGCGCCACCTCATCGGCGATATAGCCCGCGCTTCGGAGGCTCTTCACGGTCTTATCTATGATCGAAGATGGGTAATGGACGTGGTCATCATGAAGCTGTTGTTGGTCGTGGTCTTCGAGGAGGCCACCGGAGAGAAAATCTGCACCATGAAGGTAGTGGAGATGAGTTTGATGAAGATGAAGATGGCATGCACCAGAATGACAGATTTCATCATCATAGAAACTATGGTCGAGGATGGCAGGAAGAGGAGAGGTTTGGAAAGCTGAAATTTACCATGCCCAACTTTGATGGTGGATCTGATCCAAAAAGTTATCTCACATGGGAATTGAAGGTTGACAAGATTTTCCGCATGCACAACTACTCTGAAGAGAAGAAATTAGTAATGGCCTCACTTGAGTTTGAAGACTATGCTCTAATTTGGTGGGAACAAGTTCAGGTTCAGCGAGAAGAAGGAGAGCCTGCTGTTGCTACATGTACATAAATGAAAATGGAGATGAGGGCAAGATTTGTCCCAAGGCATTATAGACGTGACATCTCTGATAAGCTCCAGAATTTGAGGCAAGGAAAGTTATCAGTTGAGGAGTATCATAAGGAGATAGAGAATGCAATGATAAGAGCCAACATACATGAAGATGGGGAGCAGTCCATGGCAAGGTTCCTCTATGGGCTGAATCCTAATGTTAAACGAGTGGTTGATTTGCAGCCATATTGTAATGTGGTAGAGCTGGTACATCTTGCTTCTAAGTCTCAACGTCAACTGCAAGAAGACTCGAAGCAAAACAGAACTACATCCTTCACAACTCGAGCTATATCAAGTGGGAGTAAGTTTGTACCTCAATTTAATGTTGGTCGAGGTATTTTGACTAGTTCTGGTGGCGTAAATCAGCCCCATACACGTGGAGCCACGAGCAGAAATGATGTATCCAATTTGAAGGAGAAGAGCAAATTTGCAGCTCCTAGTTCATCCTCCATTGGCTCCACGGGGAAAACTAGTGAGATAGAGTGCTTTACATGTAAGGGACGTGGCCACATAAAGAAGGATTGTCCCAACAAGCGTACCATGCTGATCACCGAGAATGGAGAATATGAGTCTTATAGTGAACCTGAAGATGAAACCGAAGATGGTGATGGTTCAGATGGTGATGAGCAAACCTATTGTGATTATGAGCAAGGTGCCTCTCTTGTTGTCACTAAAGTTTTGAATGTGCATATCAAAGAAGTTGAGAATGGACAACGGCACAATCTGTTTCAAACAAGACCCAGAGTGCAAGACAAGGTATGCAAAGTAATTGTTGATGGTGGGAGTTATCACAATCTTGCAAGTAAAGAAATGTGTGATAAGCTTGGGCTGAAGCTGCTGCAACACCCTCATCCATAGCATATACAATGGAGTGAATGTGGAGAGATTAAGATCACACACATGGTACGGGTGCAATTCCAGATTGGAGATTATAATGACACCGTTGAGTGTGATGTGGTGTCAATGAAGGTGTGTCACTTGCTGTTGGGCAGACTGTGGCAATATGATCATTCAGCTCAACATTGTGGCAGAACCAATCAATACACCATCAAGTGGAGAGGAAAAGACTTGGTGCTTAGGCCCATGACACCCCCAACAAATCATGGCTGAGCACTTGCAGAAAGTTTCTGAAGTAAAAGTAGTGAGTAAGAAAGAGGGAGAAAAAAGGAGTGAGAGAGAGATCCACAAATCGGTGAGTGAGCTCCACAAGCCAAATCTGAGAGAACAGAACAAAAGAGAGGGAGAGAACTTAGTAATGTTAGCCACCAAATCAGAGTTAAGAGATGTGAGGTGATGTCTACTACGCAACCTTCTTCTTGTAGACGTTGTTGGGCCTCCAAGTGCAGAGGTTCGGAGGACAGTAGCAAATTTCCCTCAAGTGTATGACCTAAGGTTTATCAATCCGTGGGAGGCATAGGATGAAGATGGTCTCTCTCAAACAACCCTGAAACCAAATAACAAAGAGTCTCTTGTGTCCCCAACACACCCAATACAATGGTAAATTGTATAGGTGCACTAGTTTGGCGAAGAGATGGTGATACAAGTGCAATATAGATGGTATATATAGGTTTTTGTAAACTGAAAATATAAAAACAGAAATGTAGCAAGTGGTAAACGTGAGCATAAACGGTGTTGCAATGATAGGAAACAAGGCCTAGGGTTCATACTTTCACTAGTGCAAGTTCTCTCAACATGGATAACATAATTGGATCATATTACTAGCCCTCAACATGCAACAAAGAGTCACTCCAAAGTCACTAATAGCGGAGAACAAACGTACGAAACCACCTCAAAGTTATTCTTTCTGATCGATCTATTCAAGAGACCATAGTAACGTTCAATCTATCATAGAGTTCGTACTAGAATAGCACCTTAAGACACAAATCAATCAAAACCCTAATGTCACCTAGATACTCCATTGTCACCTCAAGTATCCGTGGGCATGATTATATGATATGCATCACACAATCTCAGAAACATCTATTCAACTAACACACATAACTTCAAAGAGTGCCCCAAAGTTTCTATTGGAGAGTCAAGACAAAAACGTGTGCCAACCCCTATGCATAGATTCCCAAGGTCACGGAAACCGTAAGTTGATCACCAAAACATACATCAAGTGGATCACACGATATGCCATTGTCACCACAGATAAGCACGTGCAAGACATACATCAAGTGTTCTCAAATCCTTAAAGACTCAATCCGATAAGATAACTTCAAAGGGAAAACTCAATCCATTACAAGAGAGTAGAGGGGGAGAAACATCATAAGATCCAACTATAATAGCAAAGCTCGCGATACATCAAGATCGTGCCATCTCAAGAACATGAGAGAGAGAGAGAGAGAGAGAGAGAGATCAAACACATAGCTACTGATACATACCCTCAGCCCCGAGGGTGGACTACTCCCTCCTCGTCATGGAGAGCGCCAGGATGATGAAGATGGCCACAGGTGAGGGTTCCCCCCTCCGGTAAGGTGCCGGAACGGGGTCTAGATTGGTTTTCGGTGGCTACAGAGGCTTTCGGTGGCGGTACTCCCGATCTAGGTTAATTTCCGAAGGTTTCAGTATTTATAGGATTTTTTGGCGTAGGTCCCAAGTCAGGGGGCTTCTGGGCTGTCCACGAGATAGGAGGGCGTGCCCCCATACCCAGGGCGCGCCCCACCCTCGTGGGCAGCCCGTGGCTCTCCTGTCCCAACTCTTTTACTTCGGGGGCTTCTTTTGGTCCAGAAAAAATCATCAAAAATTGGCACGCCAATTGGACTCCGTTTGATATTCCTTTTCTGTAAAACCCTAAAACAGGAGAAAAACAGAAACTGGCAGTGGGCTCTGGGTTAATAGGTTAGTCCCAAAAATCATATAAAAGTGTATATAAAAGCCCATAAGACATCCTAGAAGGATAATATAATAGCATGGAACAAAAAAAATATAGATACGTTGGAGACGTATCAAGCATCCCCAAGCTTAATTCCTGCTCGTCCTCGAGTAGGTAAATGATAAAAACAGAATTTTTGATGTGGAATGCTAACCAACATAATTTTCAATGTAATTCTCTTAATTGTGGCATGAATGTTCAGATCTGAAACATTCAAGACAAAAGTCTATGTTGACATAAGAAATAATAATACTTCAAGCATACTAACAAAGCAATCATGTCTTCTCAAAATACTATGGTTAAAGAAAGTTATCCCTACAAAATCATATAGTCTGGCTATGCTCCCTCTTCATCACATAAAATATTCATATCATGCACAACCCCGGTTTCAGCCAAGCACTTGTTTTCATACTCTTTTATTTCAAACCTTTCAGGTTTCACGCAATACATGAGCGTGAGCCATGGACATAGCACTATGGGTGGAATAGAGAGGTGGTTGTGGAGAAGACAGAAAGGAGGGAGATAGTCTCACATCGACTAGGCGTATCAACGGGCTATGGAGATGCCCATCAATAGATATCAATGTGAGTGAGTAGAGATTGCCATGCAACGGATGCACTAGAGCTAAATATGTATGAATGCTCAATAAAAGAAACTAGTGGGTGTGCATCAGACTTGCTTGCTCACGAAGACCTAAGGCATTTGAGGAAGCCCATCGTTGGAATATACAAGCCAAGTTCTATAATGAAAATTCCCACTAGTATATGAAAGTGACTAAACATGAGATTCTCTATCATGAAAAACATGGTGCTACTTTGAAGCACATGTGTGGAAAAAGAGGTAGTAGCAATTGTCCCTTTTTTCTTTTCTTTTCCTTTTTTTGGGCCTTTCTTTTTTTCTTTGGCCTTTCTTTTTTTTTTCTTTTTTTTGCGGAGGGGCTTTATTGATTTAGCCTTTCCTCCCATGGGACACTGCTCTAATAATGATGATCATCACACTTTCATTACAACTCGATATTACAACTCGATACTACAACAAAGTATGACTCTATATGAATGCATCCGGCGGTGTACCAGGAAGTGCAATGAATCAAGAGTGACATGTATGAAAAATTATGGCTTTGCCACAAATACGATGTCAACTACATGATCATGCATGGCAATATGACAATATGATGTGTGTCATATGAACGGAGTAGTGGAAAGTTGCATGGCAATATATCTCGGAATGGCTATGGAAATGCCATGATAGGTAGGTATGGTGGCTGTTTTGAGGAATAATATGGTGGCTATTTTGAGGAAGGATATATAGTGGGTGTATGGTACCGGCGAAAGTTGCGCGGTACAAGAGAGGCTAGCAATGGTGGAAGGGTGAGAGTGCGTATAATCCATGGACTCAACATTAGTCATAAGAACTCATATACTTATTGCAAAAATCTACGAGTCATCAAAACAAAGCAATCAATGCATGCTCCTAGGGGGGAGGTTGGTAGGAGTTAACCATCGCGCGCCCCCGACCTCAACACAAAGGTTGACATTTTACAAATACCTCATGCTCTAACTTCGTCACATAGCGGTTCACCATACGTGCATGCTACGGGAATCACTAACCTTAACACAACCATTTCTCAATTTTATAATAACTCCACTATCATGACTCTAATATCACTATCCTCATATCTCAAAACAATTATCAAGCATCCAACTTCTCTTCATATTCAATGCACTTAGTGTGAACGTTTTTACTACATTGATATTGGATGTCTATCATGTGAAGACTAGTTTTATAGCCTAAACACATTACCATGCTGTTTTAATAGACTCTCAAATAGATATAAGTGAAGCATGAGAGTTCATCTATTTTTTCAAAATAAAACCACCGCCATGCTCTAACAGATATAAGTGAAGCACTAGAGCACAACAAACTACTCCGAAAGATATAAGTGAAGATCAATGAGTAGTTGAATAATTATGTAACTATGTGAAGACTCTCTAACATTTAAGAACTTCAGATCTTGGGATAGTATTCAAATATCAAGCAAAATAAAATAAACTAAATTGACGCTCCAAGCAAAACACATATCATGTGGTGAATAAAAGTATAGCTCCGAGTATAGTTACCGATAGATGAAGACGAAAGAGGGGATGCCTTCCCGGGGCATCCCCAAGCTTAGGCTTTTGGTTGTCCTTGAATTTTACCTTGGGGTGCCATGGGCATCCCCAAGCTTAGGCTCTTGCCACTCTCTGTTCCATAGTCCATCAAAGCAATACTCAAAACTTGAAAACTTCACAACATAAAACTTAGACACAAATCTTGTGAGCTCCGTTAGTATAAGAAATCAAACCACTACTCAAAGGCACTGCAATGAATTCATTCCTTGTTTATATTGGTGTTAAAACTACTGTATTCCAACTTCTCCATGGTTCATACTTCCCAATACTACTCATAGATGCATTGAAATAAGCAAACAACACATGAAAAACAGAATCTGTCAAAAACAGAACAATCTGTAGTAATCTGCAGGTTTCGCATACTTCTGTAACTCCAAAAAATTGAAAATAAATTGGTAAACGTGAGGAATTTGTCTATTAATCATCTGAAAAAAGAATCAACTAAATAGCACCCTCCAGTAAAATCTGATGACCATTCTAGAGAGCGCTAACGATTCTGATTTTCACAGCAAGATCATATAAACTTCACACAAGTCTTCCCAAAGGTTATACTTGGCACAAACACTAATTAAAACACAAAACCACATCTAAACAGAAGCTAGATGCAATATTTATTCCTAAACAGAAGCAAAAGCAAAGGAACTAAAATAAAGTTGGGGTGCCTCCCAACAAGCGCTATCGTTTAACGTCCCTAGCTAGGCACAATGATTTCAATGATGCTCACATAAATGATAAGAATTGAAACATAAAGAGAGCATCATGAATAATATGACTAGCACATTTAAGTCTAACCCACTTTCTATGCATAGGAATTTTGTAATCAAACAACACATGGGAGCAATAATCAACTAGCATAGGAAGGGAAAACAAGCATAGCTTCAAAACTTTAAGCACATAGAGAGGAAACTTGATATTATTGCAATTCCTACAAGCATATGATCCTCTCTCATAATAATTTTCAGTAGCATCATGAATGAATTAAAGAATATAACCAGCACATAAAGCATTCTTTTCATGATCTACTTGCATAGAATTTTACTACTCTCCACATAAGCAAAATTCTTCTCATTCGGAATAGTGGGTGTATCATAAGAGACTTGAATACTATAGATTGTTTTCACATTAAAAGAGTATTGTTCAAAGAAAGGGTAATCATAATCATGACAAGTTTTATCTGTATAATCATCACTACTTTTTATAGCATAAGTGGCATCACAATAATCATCATAAATAGGAGGCATGCTTTCATCATAATAGACTTGCATATCAAGACTTGGGAGGCCAAAAATATCATCTTCATCAAGCGTAGCATCCCCAAGCTTGGGACAAACATTAATTGCAGCAAATAAATTATCAAATATATCATTCTCATCAAACATAGCATCCCCAAGCTTGGGTCTTTCCATATCATAAGAATAATCAATCTCATCGTTAATAGTATGGATAGCACCGATAGTATAGCAATTATCATCATCACAATGAGTAATAGGAGCAAATTCATTTGGAAGGGATACCTTTTTGTCTTTGCTTCTCCATCTTTTCTTTCTCTTCTTCGCAATTAGTATGGGTTTAATCTTCTTTTTAGAGCTCCTTATTAATGAGATTGGTAGAATGGGAGGCTCCTCCTCGTTACCTGATTCATCATAAGAAATAATAGGAGGATATTGGGAAATCTCTTCCCTTTCATTAGTATTCTCTTCATCTCCTATTTGTTTTCTTGACTTAAGGTAATTGGCAATATAAGGATTTTCAATACAATTCACCGCACAATACATATATATTTCCTCTATATCAAAACCAAGAAGTTTATCAATGGCAAATCCTGGAAGAAACTTAATTCTACATTTAATTTCTTCACAACCCAGAAGCAAGATAAGTTCATTATGATGTGCAAGGGAAATTAAGTCATCACAATTTTTGGACACAATTCGATCATGAAACAATTCGCATTGGGTAATGAAATGAACACGTTCATTGCAAAGTTCACAAGTACGGCTAAGACATTTTAAATTTTTAGCACAATCATGTAGCATCTGTAGCAACCATTTAGTTTCTAAATACTTATGCCTCTTGCAAAATCTATCTTCCCTATTTGGTATGTACTTGCAAACTCTATGCACTCCACAGAAATCAACATGCTTGTATGAGATATTTTCATCATGACTAGTGCAATCATCATTAGTACCATGGATATTCAAAGGATTCACACTAACAATATTGCAAGCATGCACATCATTCAAGTCTTTAGTGCCAAGCATTCTATGTAATTCTTCTTCTAGTACTTGAGCACAATTTACCTTCCCATCATTTTCACGAAAGATATTAAAAATATGAAGCATATAAGGTAACCTTAATTCCAATTTTTTTGTAGTTTTCCTTTATAAACTAAACTAGTGATAAAACAACAAACTAAAAGATTAGATTGCAAGATCTAAAGATATACCTTCAAGCACTAACCTCCCCGGCAACGGCGCCAGAAAAGAGCTTGATGTCTACTACGCAACCTTCTTCTTGTAGACGTTGTTGGGCCTCCAAGTGAAGAGGTTTGTAGGACAGCAGCAAATTTCCATCAAGTGGATGACCTAAGGTTTATCAGTTCGTGGGAGGCGTAGGATGAAGATGGTCTCTCTCAAACAACCCTACAACCAAATAACAAAGAGTCTCTTGTGTCCCCAACACACCCAATACAATGGTAAATTGTATAGGTGCACTAGTTCGGCGAAGAGATGGTGATACAAGTGCAATATAGATGGTAGATATAGGTTTTTGTAAACTGAAAATATAAAAACAGCAAGGTAGCAAGTGGTAAACGTGAGCATAAACGGTGTTGCAATGATAGGAAACAAGGCCTGGGGTTCATACTTTCACTAGTGCGAAACCACCTCAAAGTTATTCTTTCTGATCGATCTATTCAAGAGTCCGTAGTAACGTTCAATCTATCATAGAGTTCATACTAGAATAACACCTTAAGACACAAATCAATCAAAACCCTAATGTCACCTAGATACTCCATTGTCACCTCAAGTATCCGTGGGCATGATTATACGATATGCATCACACAATCTTAGAAACATCTATTCATCCAACACATAGAACTTCAAAGAGTGCTCCAAAGTTTCTACCGGAGAGTCAAGACGAAAACGTGTGCCAAACCCTATGCATAGATTCCCAAGGTCACGGAACCCGCAAGTTGATCACCAAAACATACATCAAGTGGATCACATGATATCCCATTGTCACCACAGATAAGCACGTGCAAGACATACATCAAGTGTTCTCAAATCCTTAAAGACTCAATCCGATAAGATAACTTCAAAGGGAAAACTCAATACATTACAAGAGAGTAGAGGGGGAGAAACATCATAAGATCCAACTATAATAGCAAAGCTCGCGATACATCAAGATCGTGCCATCTCAAGAACAGGAGAGAGAGAGATCAATAACATAGCTACTGATACATACCCTCAGCCCCGAGGGTGGACTACTCCCTCCTCGTCACGGAGAGCGCCAGGATGATGAAGATGGACACCGGCGAGGGTTCCCCCCTCCGACAGGGTGCCGAAACAGGGTCTAGATTGGTTTTCGCTGGCTACAGAGGCTTTCGGCGGCGGAACTCCCGATCTAGGTTAATTTCCGAAGGTTTCAGTAGTTATAGAATTTTTTGGTGTAGGTCCTAAGTCAGGGGGGCTTCTGGGTTGTCCACGAGATAGGAGGGCGCGCCCCCCTGCCCAGGGCACACCCCCACCCTCGTGGGCAGCCCGTGGCTCTCCTGGCCCAATTCTTTTACTTCGGGGGCTTCTTTTGGTCCAGAAAAAATCATCAAAAATTGGCACGTCAATTGGACTCCGTTTGATATTCCTTTTCTGTAAAACCCTAAAACAGGAGAAAAACAGAAACTAGCACTAGGCTCTGGGTTAATAGGTTAGTCCCAAAAATCATATAGAAGTGTATATAAAAGCCCATAAGACATCCTAGAAGGATAATATAATAGCATGGAACAATCAAAAATTATAGATACGTTGGAGACGTATCATGAGGCTCAACCCAAATCGAGTGGTCGTTGTACTTGTGTACAAAGACGCTTTGCTTTCAGCTAACGACTTAACATGTCTCCCTAGTGCTGTTTGTGATGTCTTGCAGGAATTCAAGGATGATTTCCGGAGGAAGTACCAGCTGGTCTACCTCCCTTGCGTGGCATAGAACATCAGATTGACCTCATTCCAAGAGCATCACTTCCGAATTGACCTCCCTACCGCACCAATCCTGAAGAAACAAAGGAGATACAAAGGCAGGTACAAGAACTTTTAGATAAATGTTATGTGCGTGAAAGCTTAAGTCCTTGTGCTGTACCTGTGATTTTGGTGCCCAAGAAAGATGCAACATGGCGATTGGTAATGGATTGTAGGCCTATCAATATTATAACTATTAGGTATCGTCATCCTATTCCTAGGTTAGATGATATGCTTGATGAATTGAGTGGCTCTACTATTTTCTGTAAAATTGATTTGAGGAGTGGATACCATCAGATTAGGATGAAAGAAGGAGATGAATGGAAAACCGCTTTCAAAACAAAATTTGGGTTGTATGAGTGGTTAGTCATGCCTTTTGGACTAACTAATGCACCAAGTACATTCATGAGATTGATGAACCATGTTTTGAGAGCTTACATTAGCAAATTTGTTGTTGTGTACTTTGATGACATCCTAATCTATAGCAGATCCATTGAGGAACATATTGAACATCTAAAACAAGTGCTGAATCACATACATGAGGATTAATGGGATACTTTGGTCGCGAGAAGACTTATGAGCTATTGGCTGATCACTTTTATTGGCCAAAGATGCGGAAGGATATTGAGAGATTTGTGTAGCGATGAATCATATGCCACAAAGCTAAGTCTAAACTGAACCCCCATGGTTTATATACTCCCCTACCTGTTCCAAATGCTCCTTGGGAACATGGATTTTGTTTTAGGACTGCCTAGGACTAAGAGGGTGAGTGATTTAGTTTTTGTTGTGGTTGATAGGTTCTCAAAAATGGCACACTTCATTCCGTGCCACAAGAACGACGATGCTTCACATGTTGCTGATTTGTTTTTCCGGGAAGTTGTTCGCTTGCATGGAATGCCAAGGACTATTGTTTCAGATCGAGATGTGAAGTTCATGAGCTACTTTTGGAAAACATTGTGGGCAAAATTGGGAACCTAACTGCCGTTTTCAATAACGTGTCACCCCCAAACTGATGGGCAAACAGAGGTGGTGAACCGCACACTCTCGGCCTTGCTGCGTACAATGATCAAGAAAAAATTGAAGGAGTGTGAAGAGTGTTTGCCACACGTGGAGTTTGCTTACAATCGGGCAGTTCACTCTACCACAAGCATGTGCCTGTTTGAGGTGGTATATGGATTCAAACCACTCGCACCAATTGACTTGCTGCCACTTCCATTGCAAGAGAGATGTAACATGGAGGCTTCAAAGCGTGCTGCATATGTGAAGAAGATTCATGAGAAGACCAGAGAAGAGATAGAAAGGAAGTCCAAGTATTATGCTGCTAAGGCAAACAAAAATCACAAGAAGGTAACTTTTGAGCCCGGAGATCTGGTTTGGATACATTTGCGCAAAGATCGGTTCACAGAGAAGCGCAAATCCAAGCTAATGCCTCGTGGAGATGGACCATTCAAAGTCTTGGCCAAGATCAATGAAAATGCTTACAAGATCGAGCTTCCTGAGGACTATGCTGTGAGTCCAACATTCAACGTTGCTGATTTGTCTCCATGCTTCGATTAAGAGGGTCAACAGTCGAGGACGACTCCTTTTGAAGAGGGGGAGGATGATGAGGACATCCTTGGTTCACCTCGTTTATCATCTTCTCCTGATGCAGCCATCAAGTGAAGCTTCTACAAAGAAGATCTATTTGGGTCCCATACAAGGAGGCGTGCCAGAAAAATAGCACAAGAGGTGAACGCGCTTCTAGCTGATCATATTTCAAATAACCATGAGAACTTTATACTGCCTAAATCTTGTGTGCTGATTTTACTCAGGTACAATGTTGAGGACAACCAACAACATTCAGCACATGAAGAAACAAGTTCTGAAGCCCATACAACAAGTTTGAACAGAACAAGTTTGAACTCTGATGAAAACCTCGTTTTGGTAGCAAGGGAAACTAGTTACACCACAAGGGAGAATAGCAAGCCATATCAACACTCTGTTGTTGCATGCGCAGTTCCAGAATTCATCACAAGACTTGTTGCATCATGCCACACAAATATGTGAGTATCCAGCATGTGTGGGAGTACAAAATGGAGAGCATATGAAGTCTAGTTTCAGGAAAATCAAACAGTGCATCATTTGGAGTCCTGAGGCAAAGGATATGAGAGTTCCAATGCAAGCTGTCCAGGGCATTAATTGCTGCGCGAGGCTCCATGAGTTTGCTCCCTTGACCAGCTGGTTAGCACGAATTTGAGCCCTCTTTTGGCCTGGTTTCACACCTAAACTAGGAGGGCTATTCCTAGTATAAATACCCCTTCCCCCACTTCAGCCGCAACTCTTTGGCAATTTGATTTCAGCATAGGTTAGCTAAGTGCAACCAGAATATTGTTTGAGAGTTCACTTCCTCCTTAGCTATTGTAATCTTGCCTTGTGAGAGGGTAAACTCACTTTGTGATTTTACAGCAGCAGCCGTTGAGGGGGCGACTAGTTCGTGCTTCCAACTTTGTGCGTGGTTGCGTGGATTGGAAACTAAGAGTGTGGTTGGATGAATACTTGTCGCTGGTTGTTGCATTTGCAATAGTTAGCTTCGGTCTAGTCAGGTTGCACTAGTTATCCTTTACCCGACAACGTTATTGGTTGGGATCGAGGGTTTCCTTCGTATCCTTCAGGTGGCGTTGATTCGCATCATAGAGCAGATCCTCCGTGAAGATTGGGCAACCCCGTATCATGGAGTTTAATTACAACAAGCCAGCTTTGACTCAGTGGCTAACCTATACTACAACTGTTGATAACTCTTTTGAGGTGGCGCACACAAGTACACATATTCACCATATCAATACACCACTATGGATCTGCTCCCGTCTCCCTACGACAAGGCCAACCATAGCACTCACACTTATCTTGCGCATTTTAGAGTATCCACTTTCACTTGTCTATGAACTGTACAGGCAACCCAGAAGTCCTTTACCGCAGACGCGGCTATTCGAATAGATGATGTTAACCCTGCAGGGGTGTACTTCTTCACACACGCTCTCGCCACTTACCACCATGTACACGTCGTGTATCTCGGCAACCTTCAAGCGGAAGCCTGGCGAGGGAGTCGGCCACAACCTGACTAACCACACAAGTCTCTAGTCCAGGTTTATCGCCTATTTGGGTTCCATTCGCAAGGAGATCCGGCCGAGGTGTCGCTCACGGCCCCAAACGATGTGTACAGTGTTCCCAAGCCCACCAAACGGGCGACACTTGGCATACCCATCCACAGTGCCTAGTCTGTCCCAAGCCCACCTGTACCGGGTGCCACTTGGTAGACTACTAACACTACCTACAAACACCAAAATCTAGTTGCAACTCCTGGACAGAGATCGAGGCGATTAATAAGCCAAGAGGGGTCGAGTTACCGGAACCTAATGTGTGGTAGTAACTGTTCATGGATCACAAACACAAAACTCAGTTCCTGAGGACGGTTTCAATGAGACAACCCACGATGTACTCCTATGTGGCGTCTCACCACTACCTTTACCAAATCGTGTTCACACACTTAGCTCTCAATAGTAGGACATGTCCACAACTTTCCAATTCATCCCCGATGAATCAGACCTGACACAACTATAAGCAATAGCAGGCATGACAAACAAGCATGAATGAGTAGGCACATCAGGGCTCAAACAACTCCTACTCATGCTAGTGGGTTTCAACTATTTACTGTGGCAAAGATAGGTCATGTAGTGGAAAGGGGTTCAACTACCACAACATGTAACAGTTGAATCGTTGTTGTCCTAATGCAGTAAAAGAGAGCAGGAGCGAGAGAATGGGATTGTATCGGAATGAACAAGGGGGTTTTGCTTGCCTGGCACCTCTGAAGATAGTAAATCTCTTCATCGGTGTCATCGAACTCATCGTCGGAAAACATCTATCGAGAGGGAACAAACACCGGCAAACAAGAGGGAACATAATCAATGCAATGCAACAATATGATGCATGATAATGACATGTCAATATGCTGTTGATTGAGCTAGTGCAACTAGCAACGCGTTAAATGAAGTTGGTTTGAACTCAAGGTCCAAATGCAAACTCCATATGAGACATTTAAAATGCCATTTATTTAAATTGTCATATACAGTGGCTGTAAGTTGTTCAAACATGCATGAAAATGTAATAAAGAGATTCTTTGGATTTTTCTGATAATTTTTCACATATAAATTATTTCATTTGGAGTTAGGGTTGATTTACTATGAATTTTTGAAGTTTATAGCATTTTCTGGAATTCATAAATCATGTCTTAAATCCCAGAAAAGCTTTACTGCGTCAGCATGGCATCACTCTGATGTCAGCGGTCAACAGGGCTGGTCTAGGTCAAACCTGACTAGTGGGTCCCGCTGGTCAGTCTCATGGTGCAGGCTAGGGTCACAGACATGTGGGTCCGGCCAACGGCCACGTCAGCACAGTCAACTCTGACGCGTGGGTCCCGCTGGTTTATAAACTAATTAAACATAAATAGAACCTGGGTTAATTAGGGCATGGGCCCACTAGTCAGTGGCTCTAGGGCTGATTAGTGGGGTGATTAGCCCCTAACTAAGTGTCCACGTCGGCCGCCGGAGTTTGGCCGGTGGCGACCATTTCGCGCGGCGGAGGTTCACCGGGGCTGCGCTACGGGCAGCGGCTGGACACATGAAGGCCACTAGAAGGTAGCCCGCGCTCGACCGCGTCTAGTAGAGCGATCGGGAGGCCTCGGGGTCGCCGGAAATAACGACGACGAGCAAAGAGGCGGCGGTCGGAGCTCGGGTACCGACGAAGATGATGCTATGGTGCAGCTACGGACGAACCGATGCATGATTTCGGCTCCTGGGAACATTGCGAGCCTGAGGGCGTGCTCAGATGCGAGCTAAGGCATCTGTGGCCACGGTGGCGTGAGGCCCGGCGGCGGTGAGCTTCGGGTCCGGCGGGGAAACTAGCTAGGGGACGAAATCGAGTGCACGGAGTGAGGGGAAAAGAAGAGGAGCTCACGAGGAATTGGACGAGACGCTAAGTGGGCTCGGGGACGGCTTGGTGACGACGGAACGGCGGCAGCGATCTCGGTAGGCCGAGCTTTAAGAAGAGGGTGATGAAGACGATGCGGTGCATCCCCGGATGTGTGGGGGCGTCGAGGAGGAAGACGGGACCGATGCGGTTCTCTTGGTCACGCTGGGTTGACTAGGGAGGGCCAGTGGCAACGGACGGCAGCGACGGTGGTGCTCGGGCGCGATAGAGGAAGATCCAGGGGAGGGGAAGAGTTCCAGGGAGAGGGGAGAGAGATGCAGGGGGTCGAGGGGGAGTGCGTGGCGAGACCGGGGGCGTCCAAAGCGGCAAGGTGTAGCCGGGCAGGGTGGAGGTGGCACCGGCACGTGCCTGCGACGCGCGCGCGTCCTCCTGGCAGGAGCATGAGGACGCTGGCACTGGTGGGCCGGGCCTATTGGCTGGGCTGGTTACACGTAGGGCCAGATATTCTCTCCCTCTCTCTTTCTAACACTTTCTGTTTTTCTGTTTTCTATTTATTTCTTTATGTTTTGATTTAGTTCCTAAACCAAATCATTTTTATAGCTTCTAAAAATTATTATGTGGCCTGATACAAGATATTCAGAGCCACTCACAAGTTTTCAGAATTATTGGAGTTATAAAAGTATTTATAGGAATTTATATCTCCAATTCAAATAAGTATTGATTTAATTCAAAGACCAAAACTGTCCTGGAAAAATGTGGATCATCTGTGGTTAAGGTTTTCACCCTTTCCCATAAATCATGAACATTTTTGAAGGGCATTTTGGGATCATTGAGAATATTTTGGGTTGAACCTATTTGAATTCATTTTGTGCTAGGGTTTGAACATCCCCAGTTCAAATTCTTTTGAAATTAAACATGATGCATGGATGCTCACAGATGCAACTAACTACCATGAATTCTAGGGCTGTGACAGCAGAGGCCACGGAGATCACTGGCCCTGCCAAGGAAAACAAGAAAAAGAAGAGAGTTGTTAAGAGCCCCAGTGAGGAACCCGGGAAGCGCACCTCCTCGGAATGCGCTATGCTTGTTGATGACTTGCCGAAGAGCTCCAACATCAAGAGATCCAGAGTTGTTGCGCGTGTTGTGAAGAAGGTCCCGGCAGGGCTGGACGGCACTGATGGTACGTGCACTATCAGTTCCACCCTTGACGACGAATAGGAAAGCACGCTCGTTGCCTTCCTGCGGGCGAATGTCGATGTGTTTGCCTGGCAACCATCTGACATCCCCGATGTTCCCCCTCAGGTAATCGAGCACCACCTTGCTTTCTGCCCACATGCCAGGCCCGTCAAACAGAAGGTCCGGAAGCAAGCGTTGGAGCAGCAATAGTTTATTGCCGAGGAGATCAAGAAGCATGAGGCAACTGGTTTGGTCAGAGGAGTACTACATCCAACATGGTTAGCAAACCTAGTGGTCGTACACAAGGCTAACGGAAAATGGAGGTTGTGCATAGATTTCACTAATCTGAACAAGGCCTTCCCGAAAGACCCACTTCCCTTGCCGTGGATCGACCAGATCATGGACTCCACTTCAGGTTGTGATCTGCTCTCTTTCTTGGATGCATATTCTGGGTATCATCAGAATTTTATGTCTGAGGAAGATGAAGAGAAGACCTCATTCACCACCCCATGCGGCACATACTGCTTCATGCGTATGCCTTTCAGATTGAAGAGTGTCGGGTCTACTTTGCAAGAGCATTCCAGATTGGTTTTGAGTCACAGCTACACAAGAACATTGAAGCCTATATGGATGATATTGTGGTCAAACCCAAGGATAGGTCAACCCTTGTCCAGGATTTGGAAGAGACGTTTGCCAATCTGCACAAGATCAACTTGAAGCTAAATTCGGGGAAGTGCGTGTTTGGTGTTCCCTTCGGCAAGCTACTTGGTTTCTTTGTGCCCCACCATGGGATAGAAGCCAACCCTGATAAGATCAAGGCTATTGAGCAGATTCAGGCACCAAGGATCGTTAAGGATGTTAGACGTTTGACAAGGTGCCTCACCACACTTAGCAGATTCATCTCCAAGTCTGCCGAGCGTGCCCTGCCGTTCTTTAAGATCCTGAAGAAGGCAGGACCCATGAAGTGGACCCCGGAAGCAGATATGGCACCACAGGATTTGAAGACTTGTCCTCTGTGCCTACCCTGCTTGCTCCCAAATCACAAGATCCGTTGATGCTCTACCTAGTGGCAACTAATCAAGTGATTAGCACAGCCTTAGTGGAATTGCGGGAAGTGGAGGAAGAAGCACCCTCAGTTAGTGTCCCTTCTGGAGAAGAGTATGAGAACAGCTCAGTGAGGTCAGATATGGGTCAGGACAAAGAAGAGCATGGCAGCGGCAACAACCCCAAGGATGCGGCAAGGAAGAAAGTAGTGCAACGCCCAATGTACTTCGTCAGCTCCCTATTGCAGGGGGCTAGATCCAGGTACTCTGGCGTGAAAAAGTTGATCTTTGGCCTAGTAATGGCCTCAAGGAAACTACGCCACTACTTCCAAGCCCATGAGATCACAGTTTTCACACGCGCCCCATTGCAAAGTATACTCCGGAACCCAGTGGCCACCGACAGGATAGTGGAGTGGGCATTGGAGTTATCCAGCTTTGGCCTGAAATTTGAAAGCACGTCAACAATACAGAGCAGGGCGTTGGCAGAGTTTATTGCAGAATGGATGCCAACCCCTAATGAGGAAGTGCCAGAGACAGTTGTCCCCGACAAGGAATCCCCCCAAGAATGGATCATGTATGTTGATGGTGCCTTCTCCCTACAAGGTGCGGGGGCTGGCGTGCTTCTGGTTGCTCCCTCTGGGAAACACTTGAAGTACATGGTCCAGATGCATTTTCCCCAGGAGGAGGTGACCGACAATACAACAGAGTATGAATGGCTCCTTGCCGGGCTCAGGATCACCATAGAATTGGGAATTAAGAAGTTCATCATCAAAGGATATTCACAACTTGTGGTGAGACAAGTCAACAAGGATTACCAAAGCCCATTAATGGAGGCATACGTCGAGGAAGTGAGAAGGTTGGAGGAGCACTTTGACGGATTGCAAACAGAGCACATACTCCGTGCAGAAAACAACATTGCTGATCATCTGTCAAAGTGTGCTGCGCAGAAGCTTCATGTGTGATGAGGACATCACTAATAGAGTTACACCCACAGCCCCAACTGATAGATATACAGGACCAATTACTAGAGCTCGCGCACGCCAATTAAATTACCAGGTACTTTCGTTTCTTGGTAATGATTCTAATGTTCATGAGAATATGATGCTGCCTAAATTGGATACATTTGTCTTGCTAACAAATGAAGGGCCTAGCTTGGACAAGAAGGATGAACATTGGAGCAAGATCAAGCATGGAGATGATGGCATGCGCAAGGGGAGCAAGAACGGAGTTACAAGTGATGATTTCAGGACTTTGAAGCCACCATAATGAGTGCGAGAAGCCTTGGACGAAATATACAAGATGCCACTTCATAGATTTCGTCCAGAGGCTATTATTGGTGCTGCATCACCTTATTATTGGGCCAGGCCCATGTAATTTCGAAATAGTCAAGTATAGGCCATTTTTAGAGTCCATATGCGGAGGGAAAATAGAGTTAGGGTTGGTTACGGACCCCTTCTCCAAGGGGCCACGAAATTCCCCCTATCTTTCCCCATATATACAGCCCTTAGGGCATCGTTTATTCTTTGGGTTTTGTTTAGATTAAAGTTCGCCATAGCTCCAACTTCGCGTACTTTGTTTGTGTTCAATGACCAGACAAAGACGTCACAGAACCCCACCTTGATCAATAAAGCTTTCCTCTTATATTCACAATATCCTGATTGCAATCTTAGTTTCTTGCTTGTTCTTCGTTTGCTTGCAGGAAATAGACTCTCGTGGTCAGGTTGATCGTTCTTCGGCATGGTCAATAACCTCTCGGAGTTGGTTTAGCGATTGCTAAGACGCGACGTCCTCGCACATTTGTAGTCGGATCATCGAAGTCTACTCCACCAAAAACGATAGCCACCATCTCATCGAAAGACAGGACACCTTTGCCTCTATCAAGTGGTATCCAATTTCGAGGTTGCTCGGTGAGATTTTATAGTTTTTCATAATTAGATCGAGTCTATTCTTCATACCTATAGTCCACGAAAAAGCCAAAAAAGTATTATTAGGGTTAGTTCATCATATCCGAACCAATCTGAGCCTTTGCATAATCTTTTTAGGGTTTTGCTTTGTTGAATCTGCGGTTGCATTGTCATGTCTAGTTGCTGGTCTTAGTGTCTAGTCCTTTAGAGTTTCGAATTCTGTCACAGTTGTCACGCCGCCGAACCATATTTATCACTACTGATATACCACCACCGTTGCCATATCCCACCACCGCTGCCATATCCCACCACCGCTACAACGTACCATCACCGCTGCCATAACCTACCACCGCTGCCATATCCTACCATCATATATCCACCACCAATCCAAGCTCTTTTCATATTAGGTCTATTCTCGAGATCCATCTTGACGCGGAGCATCCTAAGGACATCACCATGTCAAGAGTTTGTTTGGCAAGTGACATGTGCGATATCTAAGTGACATGTCCGACATCTACTTCACATACATAAAGGTGAATCATCTCCTTTACACGTGCTCACTTGACCCCTTCGAGGATGGTATACTACTTGACACTCCACTCGTATGCATGCATAGGTATCGTCGGACCTTCACGGACGACAAGGAGGAGTGCAAGCGCCAAGGAACACCTACGCCATCGGCGAGGGAATCATGGAAGCGAAGACGGAAGAAGACAGAGCGGCTGAAGTTACACCTGCCGGACATCCGGTGTCAGCTCGGACATCCGGCGCCTCAGCAGCCGCCGGACATCCTGCCTTCAGCGCAGAAATCCGTGCCAGCAATGGAACCACACCCGAGGCTTGGCCCCACTAGCTCGGACATCCGGCGACCCGTGAAGAGCCGGACATCCGGCCCGACCACCGGATATCCGGCCTTGCCTGTGTGCATGTATCCGGGCCGAGGCCCATGTACCTGTTTCGCCCCTCACTTACCCCTTCATGGCCCTAGACTATATATACTCCTCCATCTCCACCATTTTAGGGTTAGCAAATGTGATAGCTCATTTTAGACTAGAGCTTTGCTCATCCATTACGGATCTACTCCACGAGAGAGACCGCGACCCCTCTACGGAGAAGATCCACCTTGGATTCAAGACCCCTAATGGGAAGATTCTTCACGGATTCAAGACCTCCTCTTGGAGATAAACTCTACCTTGTATCTTTCCCTTTGTTGTTCAGGTACCTTGTGATCTTGTGTGTTTGATTGTCTAGTGGGCGTGTGATTGGACTTGTTCTTGAGTGTTTTCCATCATGATTCCCCTTTGTGTTCTTCGGGTTCTTCATGGGATCCTCTCCATTTCGTGAAAGATCGACCTAGATCGAGTTGACCCCGCATCATATGGTATCAAGAGCCACGATTTCTCATAGAATTGGAGCCCCTACCCGTGTTTTCTAGCTTGTTTTTGTTGTGTTCATCCCAATTTCGAAAATTCCCCACCAAAAATAGCCCCAATTTTTTTTTGTGATATGTTGACTTGATGATGTTTTGTTTATTTTGATCCATGGATTTGCTTGGTTTCAAGTGGAGCTAGCATTTCCCCAAGTTTCCCCATCTTTGATCCACAAAATCCGTCCAATTTTGAGCCCCAAATCATCAATTTCCGCCCCCAAACACGTTTGGAAGTTCCAATCCCGATCTGGATTTGTCGGGCCGGACATCCGGGGCCCCGGCCGGACATCCGTCCCCTGGAGGGAAAAATCCCGCGCTGTTCTGTAAACATGTCCCGGATTTCCGGACATAACCCCGGATGTCCGGCCCCTGTAGTTTCTGACTTTTCCATTTCTCCGTTTTGTCCATAACTAATTTATCTGAACTCCAATTTCGACGTTCTTGAGCTCGTTTTGAAGATCTTCACATACCCATACCACAAAAATACTACCATCATAATTTGACTCCATCAAAATTTGTCAAATTTGGCAAGTTTGCCTAGGCCTTCCACCATATCATCCGCACAGCCACCATAGCCTTCCGCAACCTAACCCTTTTTGATCCCATACCATTTGTGGTTGCTTGAGTAGTGATTTGAGTCTCCTAAGGTGTTTAGGCTACTTAGGGACAATTGCTTCTTCATCAACCACCACCACCACTTCCGCATAGCCTAGTCCACCATACATAGCCAACCCTACTTAACCAAATTTTGTTCGAGCTTGTTTGAGTTGTGGCTTGTGTCTCCTAAGGTGTTTCGGCTACTAAGGGACCGTGACTTCAACTCCGACACCGTGTATAGCCCATAATACACTTCCACCACCATAACCCATTTTGACCGGGTTTCCTCCAACAATTCCGCAACCACCACCGCTTGTCCGCTACCACCATTTGACATTTGTCCTTGAGATTTTGAGTTGTGGTTTTTCCGTTTCCTAAGGTGTTTTGGCTAATTAGGAACGGGTCTACATCAAGAGCACCGCCTCTCATCACCATCAACGGACGGTAACTTCGACGACATCATTGTATATTTCCTTGCAATTGCATTGTTAACCCCTAGCCCATTTTGCGTCACTTACCCATCGAGACTAGCCTTTGAGTATTGCTGGCAACGTTACTTGTGCACATTAGTGATCATCGATCCGCGTTTCCATTGCCTACATACCATATCATATTGGTATCATCATATCATCGCTTGTGTCACAAGATTGTTCCCGCATATACACAATTGCTATCTTGGTTTGTGCATTTCGCATAGTGGCCATACAAAAAAAAGAATAAGCTTTTAAGCAAAAAGAAAAAGATAAAGAAGCTTGTAAGCAAGAGCCATAGGATCATACCACATTGCATATGATATCATATCCGATCATCGTGGATCAACAACGGGAACCATACATACATAGCATACTTGGGATAGAAAGTTGATACATTTTGCATCTTATAGGTTGTGCACAAGTGTCGTATCCGCCTATCGAGCAATTGTGCTAGCGTTTCTCTTGAGTTGTGCAACACGAGCGTTTTCTGTGGACTCCACATTTTGTGCTCATTCCTTGGTTGCACGACCCCATCTATCTATCCGTGTGTGTGTTTCCGTGTGCCACCCATATTGCTATTGGTCTAGTTGTTTCACTTGCAAATTTGTGAATCTCTTTCAACTTTATTGACTCTTGCTAACATTTTGCATCCAATTTTTGTGCCACTTATCCTAACCAAGCCACTCGATAAGCTTTACTTGATAGGTGTGAGTGAACAAGTCCAGTACCAATTCCACTATTCTTTCATTTCACATTGAGTGAAACAGGATACATCCTCAACGTTGGGAAAATGTAACTTGGTATTGTTTATCTCATCTCCGACTCACCTTTGCTCGAGTCTTGTGATGGATAGGCAAAGCATTTCATCTACTTCGGTCTACAACAACAACGACAAGTTCGATGCCATGAAGAACCACTTGTGCGCCAACATGGATGCTCAAATGAAGGAGCTCAAAGCCCTCATCAAGAACCGCAAGAGGTCTTCCTAATCTTCAAGAAGACGCTCAAGTGCACATCCTTCCAAGCTACCATCTCCGGCAAGATCCCATCGACATCGACACCATCAACGACAAGAACATGAAGGTCAAGAGCTCAACTCCAACAACCGCTCAACGACTTCACCATGTACCTTAGCATCTTCGTCAAGCGACTTCAAGGCATCTTCGCCTTTGGATATGCGGCATCTTCGCCCACAAGCACCTCAAGATTATGCTCAAGAGAAGCTTCCCAAGCTCAAGTCTGCGACTTCCACGAGCTACTATGACCTCGACAATGACCATGCTATTCCTTTCTATGGGACTCAAGAACCCGAGGAGTATCTCGAGTGGGAGCGCTTGATGGACGACTACCTCATGCTACTTCAAGTTCCTCCCCAATATCAAGTGAAGTGCGCCACAAGGAACTTCCTCGACTACGCGTCGACATGGTGGTTTCATACACCTTCGGAGGACTATGACACGAGTTGGCCCAAGACGAAGAGAGCTTTGCGGTGAGAGTTCGTGCCTCCCACCTACACGGAACAACTTCTACGCCAATTGGAGGACACCATCCAAGGATCCAAGTCCATCGACGAGTACTTCAAGGACATGAAGATTGCCTTGCGACGAGCCAGCGTGGACGACCCCATTTTGATGAAGTTGCACTTCATGATGGGATTGAACAACGACATCTCCAAGAGTATCTTCCTCGAGAACTACAAGTCCCTCGACGACAACTACATTGGTGCTCTCAAGGCGAAATAAGACCTCATGAAGGCCAAGGCTTCTCCACCGCAAGCACACTTCTCGAAGACCAAGCTCCAAGACGGAGAGCATGAGGGTAGAACCACCATGATGTCCAAGCCAATGGAGCTCCAAGACGACACTCCCAAGTTCGACTTCACCACCATCCCTCTTTGTGGCATTGATGATGCCGAGTCCACTTCGACTCTTTTACAAGACGGTGCGGCGACGACTACAACTACGAAGCCATTCGAGGACCAAGCTTTGGAGGTGAATGACATGGTGTCGAGCAAGGATGATGCTTCCATCTTTGGAAGCGAGAGTGATGATGTGCCATCTTCGACCTTCATCCACGGCGACGATGATGAGATGGTTGAGCTTGGGATTTTCCCTTCGACCATGGCGACGTATGATGACTTGAGTGACTTGTGCCACCATATTGAGAGTGAGAGTGAGTTCACCACTAGCCCCACATATGATGAATTCCACCAAATCCCATGTGAGAAGAGCCATAACCCCCACCACTTGAGTGAGATGAGTGACTCCACCATACGCGACATTGAGTGCACCTACCTTGAGGGAGTGAGTGAGCCACCACATAGAGAGAGTGAGATAGTCGATAGGTCATGTGAGGCCACTTTCAAAACTAATGACTTGACCTCTACCTCTATTGTGTCTTCTCATTTGGTGCTAGGTCCCACTTTGATGACGCGCCGATCCTCGACGACTTCGTCCTTCCTTTGGACAAGACGATGGCCATGGTGGAATATGATGCACCCCCACATGGTTCCATCAAGATGAAGATGATGACCACCATTTGGTATTTCCCACCTCACCTACACCACATGAGTGGAATGAGAAAGGTAACAAAGGTGAAGATGATGATCTCGTCCCACTAGTGGACTATGTCGACATTAATTGCTTGCATGATGTTGATCCACCTATTGCCATGCTTCGTGCTAGTATGATTTCCCCATGCGATGATTTACCCATTTATGATGAGTTTGATGATTGCCATTTGGTGTCTATTAGTTGTGATGCCATGTTTCATAGGATTTCATGTGATAATTCTCTCGGTCACATCATGTTTGACAATCCGCTTGACTTGTCATATGCTATGAATGAGATCAACCATATGTCATATTTGCAATCTCTTCGTAGTAACTATGCATATGCCATTAAAATAAACCCAATTTGGACTTATGGCATGGATGACAATCCCATGGTTATTGTCATTTGTTTTTCTTGTGATGATATTGATATGCTCCGTTTGCATCATTTATCTCATACGACATGCCATGATACCAAGCTTTGGACATGCATTGTTTTGAATGTTGTTCCACTTCTCCATATTATGCTTCTACTAGTGCTCATGAGGAGACCCCCATAGTTTCCACATATATTTTAGGAGATTTGGATCCATCTCATCCATTGCATTATTCTCATACTTGTGTGCAAAATATGCTCCCCATGAATGAAAATGTGATTGTTGTGCAACACACTTGCTCTACTTTGTGTCCCCGTCGTGTTATACATAAGAAATATTCTTTCATGATGGATGACATGTTCTTATACCATGCATCAAATTTCTTTGAGCGATGCTTATCTTGTGATAACTCACACGTACACATACACATCATGATGGATGATGTGTACATTTACAACGCGCACAATTTCTTTGGTTTGTGTGTCTTTTGTGTAGGTCCCCAAACTTACTCATCAACCTTGCAAGAGCACGAGTTGACGAAACGAGCTCTAGAGAGCAACGACGACTTGGGATTCCGTGGATTATCTTTCCAACCACTCCCTTCGCGCATCTCTTCTACATGGCCCTCACATGGTTATGGGTTATTGTTCATTATATCTCTTATGCCCCTCTTGCCATGTTCACTTTGCATGACATGCTCATTTATATGCCTTTGCCATGCATTTGTGACCCATGCTTCGCATTACACATGATGATTGATTCTCATACTTTTATGTGTATTTGCAAGCTTGGTGGAGATATTGCTTGTTATTGCCATGTTTTCTTTGTGCCAAATGCCTATGATGATACATTGTTCATGCTATGTGCTCGTGCTTGTGATATGTCATGTGCATTGCTTATGCCTACTATTGGCTCACATGACATGATTGCTATGAACTCATCTAGTGTGTTGCATCTTCGCTCCACTAGTTTGCACGACATGATTGATATGCTTGCTTATGTTGCATCACCGATGATTCATACTTGCTCCTTTCATGCGGTTGATGTCAACCATTGCCATGCTTTTCACATGATTGATATTGTTTGTTGTCATATGTCTCCACATGTTGCCTCTCTCATGCTATACGATTGTCCATGCATTGAGCGCAACCATGATTTTAGTCTTGCCAATGAGATTGCCCCCATAGCATTCTCGCATTTATTTGGAGATTTTGACATATTTCTTGTGAAGCATGCTTGTCTTACCTCTTTGCACCATATGCCTAGTGCCATGAATATAGCCGTTGTTGCATCATCTTATTCATGCACTTTTGCTTCTAATGGTTATGTGCAAGAGAAGAGAACCATCATGATCGATGATGTGTTTATCTACCACGCACATACGTTCTTTGTTTTGTTGTGTGCATGTGTAGGATACTTGGACTTCGTGTCGACTTCCACTTCACGTGAGTTGACCATTCGAGCTCTTGAGAGCAAACCCCCTTCTACCATGACGATTCTACATCGCACTTTCTTATGCTTCGGCATTGTGAAGGACACACAAGGACCCACTTTCAAGGTGATATCCTTCTCTTTCGAGAACCACAAAACCACGAGCATGAATATTGTGTATCATACTACATGTGTTGCTTGCACCATGAGACTTCTTGGTCATCTTAGACCACTTGATTGCGCACATGTTGGTGATATTGCTTCGACTTACCATTGCCACATGGCCATGCTTCATGATATATATGCCTTGTGTGTTGCATCCGACTTGATTACTTGTCCCTATCATATGCTTGGTTGCAACAATGTCATCTTTTCACATATGCCATGTCCCATTTCTTTTCACATGATTGACTTGATTGCCTCACACATGTTGAACAATTACTCTTTCCATTGTGTTGAGTACCACACTATTTTCACTACACCCTATGCACGTCATGCTTGGATTGTCTTGCACTTGGCTCATGTGTTTAGACACTTCATTTTACTTGGTGTTGTGAATGATTCCTACGCCTACCATAGACCTTTCATTGAGCGCTTTGTGCATGCTTGCTATGACCATGAGGTAGATGCTTATTCTCTTTTCACACATATTTTCATCACTACCTCCCAATTGCATACTTGGCCCCTTGGTATCTTTTCTTCTGCTCAATTGATGTGCTTACATGGTATGCCACAACCCTTTGTCACACCCTATGTTATGCTTGATGACAACACTTGTTGGGTGAATCACCTCTTGAATGCCTGGTTTTGCACTAATGCTAACCACATTTGTTTTTCCAAGTGTTTGTTGTCCTTGCTCCTTTTGAAGGAATCACTAGACGGTGCGACATTGGAGAGTGCCCATTTCGAGTTTCAAGATGATGAGTACTTGGTGATCCTCCACTACTACACGGCGAAGCCATCTCTTTCCCATGTTGATTTGGTTCTTGATCCGAGGTCGGATCTTTTCCAAGGGGGAGGGGATGATGCGGAGCATCGTAAGGACATCACCATGTCAAGAGTTTGTTTGGCAAGTGGCATGTGCGGCATCTACTTCACATACATAAAGGTGAATCATCTCCTTTACACGTGCTCACTTCACCCCTTCAAGGATGGTATACTACTTGACACTCCACTCGTGTGCATGCATAGGTATCGTCGGACCTTCACGGATGACGAGGAGGAGTGCAAGCGCCAAGGAACACTTACGCCATCAGCGAGGGAAGCATGGAAGCGAAGACGGAAGAAGACCGAGCGGTTGAAGTTACAGCTGCCATACATCCGGCGCCAGCCCGGACATCCGGCGCCTCAGCAATCGCCGGACATCCGGTCTTCAGCTCGGAAATCCGGCGCCAGCAACAAAAATGCACCCGAGGCTTGGCCCTGCTAGCCCGGCCATCTGGCCATTCCCCCGAACATCCGGCGACCCGTGAAGAGCTGGACATCCGGCCCGACTGCCGGATATCTGGCCTTGCCTGCGTGCATGTATCCGGGCCGAGGCCCATGTACCTGTTTCGCCCCTCAGTTACCCCTTCATGGCCCTAGACTATATATACTCCTCCACCTCCACCATTTTAGGGTTAGCAAATGTGATAGCTCATTTTAGACTAGAGCTTTGCTCATCCATTACGGATCTACTCTACGAGAGAACCGCGACCCCTCTACGGAGAAGATCCACCTTGGATTCAAGACCCCTAACGGGAAAATCCTTCACAGATTCAAGACCTCCTCTTGGAGATGAATTCTACCTTGTATCTTTCCCTTTGTTGTTCATGTACCTTGTGATCTTGTGTGTTTGATTGTCTAGTGGATGTGTGATTGGACTTGTTCTTGAGTGTTTTCCCTCATGATTCCCCTTTGTGTTTTTCGTGTTCTTCATGGGATCCTCTCCATTTCGTGAAAGATCGGCCTAGATCGGGTTGACCCCGCATCACATCTAGTTTCGGATTCGTGTTTCCTTGCCTGCGTAGGTCTCAGAAAAAAATGTATGAAGACCCCCGGGCAGTTTTTAGGCCAAAATTTCGACAGGTGAAAATATTTTTTCCCTATCCTATTTTTAGGCTTTTCCGAATCTTTTGAGACACGTGCCATCATACTGTTTTTTTATCGCATGTTTTGGTCGTCGCTGCCCTGATTCCGAAAAAAAATTGTCAATTTTTTTTCGTGCCTATCATCTTAGTTTGACTTGGGAAGAGTTTTTGAGACACTTGCTATTATAGTGATTTTCGGCAAAAAAAAAGGAGCGCCAGAAAAAAGAGGGCAAAAAAAAGAGGCGGAATTTTTTTTTCAGAGTGTGCTTTCCCCTGGATTACGTGCAGCGCCGTGATTTTTTTAGTGTTCTAGGCTCGCGTCTCTAGTACGGTCTAGCCTAGGACCAGCATAGTACCGTCGTTGAGCGTTTATTCAACTTTGCATCTCTGAATTGATTATTGCTGACCCTTTTTGCTACCATTTGATAAGCCTTCCCAGCTCCACATACATCTATGTCGTGCATTTGACTCTCCCTGGTAATCGCTTTATCCAAGCTTTGAGAGCTTTGACTACCACGGTTGCCGATCACCACCTGCTGCTGGGTAAGAACTGGTAAGAATTTGAGATTTGCTTGACGGATTTGTGACGCCTCACCACCACCATTTTCTAGTAGTCTGTATGATCATATTTTTATGTGTTTCTATTGCAGCTAACCATGCCAGGATCACAAGTTGACGAGACTGACTGGGAGAACATGACGAACAAGGAGTTGCATGATAAATTTCAGCAAATGATGGGTCAACAGGTAGAAGATGTGATGATCAGTTTTGACGACACACTAGCGAGGATGGATGGCATTGCGAAGTCAATTGACACCAAGTTGGATGCCAAATTCGCTGAAGTGCTTGTGCGTCTACCTCCACCTGTTGCACCATTGCAACAACAACAACAACCACCTTCATGTTGCAAAACAGCCCTCCGCAAAACGAGCCATGTCGCTCTTCAGCCTGGCCAAACTGTTGATGCTGTTGTTGATACTTCTGTGGCTCCTGCTGCTGCTGAGGAGGAGGATGATTGCGCAGGGGATTGCGAGGATGAGGTTGATCAAAATCAGACCTATCTGCAACAACCAGCAGCACAACCACCAGGTCGTCCACATGCAAATAATCGCAATGGTAGGGCTGCACCACACCCTCAGGTATGAGATCATGACCATCTCCCTAAACTAAAATTGAATATTCCACCATTTGAGGGTAGATATGTTCCTGATACATATCTTACTTGGGAGTTAGAAACCGAACAACGTTTTACATGTTTAAACTATCCCGAGGAGAGACGTGTTGCTGCTGCCCTTTGTGCTTTCACTAGTTTTGCTTGTGTGTGGTGGTCTTAATATTGTAGATTATATCCGGATAATATTCCAACTACTTGGGCTGCTTTGGAAACTGCTATGCGTACTCGTTGGGTTCCACCATATTATCAACGCGAATTACTTCAGAAATTGCAGCGTTTAAGACAAGGAAAAAAATATGTAGAGGAATATTATCAGGAATTACAAATTGGCCTGATTAGATGTGGTATTGTTGAGGATAATGAGGCCATGCTTGTACGTTTTATGGGTGGCTTAAATAGAGAGATTCAGACAATTCTAGAGTGTAAGGAGTATAATAATATCTCTTGTTTATTCCATCTTGCTTCCAAAGCTGAACATGAAGTGCAGGATCAACAGGCATTGGCGCGAACTAATTATTCTGTAGGTCGACCTTCATCATGGACACCACGTGCATCATCTACTTCGACACGTCCGGCTGCACCACCGCCTACTTCATCCGTCACTTCTACCTGTGATAAAAGCAAACAAGCACCACCACCATCAACCAGGAGTACACCTTTCGGTCCTGCGCAGAGCTCTTCTTCATCCATGGCATCCAAAGGGCCAACACATCATGTTATATGTCGTTGTTGCACTAGTCGTGGTCACTATGCGAGAAAATTCTCACCATGTCATGATTGCTACTGAGGATGGTGGTTATGAGTCCGCTAGTGAATATGATGAGGAGATTTTGGCTCTTATTACACGTGAAGAACACGGTGGAGATGATTCTGAAAATGAGATGTAATATATGGCTCCTGAAGACGCTGACAGGTATGAATTTTCAGTTGCTCAACATGTTTTGAGTGTGCAGGTCACACAAGCGGATCAAAAGCAGAGGCATAATTTGTTCCATACAAAGGGAGTTGTGAAGGAACGTTCTGTTCGCGTCATCATAGATGGAGGGAGCTGCAACAACTTGGCATGGAGATGGTGGAGAAGCTATATCTCACCACAAGACCACATCCACATCCTTACTACATCCAATGGTTCAACAACGGCGACAAGGTTAAGGTAACATGTACTGTTCGTGTGCATTTTATTATCTCCACATATGCTGATTATGTTGATTGTGATGTGGTACCCATGCAAGCATGTTCCTTATTACTTGGTAGACCATGGCAATTTGACAAAAATTATGTACACCATGGTAGAAATAATCAGTATACTCTTGTTCATAAGGATAAATGTATTACTTTGCTTCCTATGTCTCCTGATTCCATTTTGAAAGATGATATTAATAGAGCTAATAAAGCAAAATAGGAGCAAAATAAGAGTGAAAATCATATTGTGGCAAAAGCATTTGAGCAACAAATGAAGCCTAATAACACACCATCATCTCATGTTGCATCTGAAATTAAATTAAAAAGTGGATGTTTACTTGCCACCAAATCTGATATTGATGATCTACATTTCAGCAAATCTGTTTGCTATGCTTTTGTATCCATAATTTTCTGAAAAATTGAGTGGGCCTAGTCTGAATTATTCTACTTATGATAAGGAATTATATGATCTTGTTCGGACGTTGGAAACATGGCAACATTATTTATGGCCCAAAGAATTTGTTATACATTTTGATCATGAATCTTTGAAGCACACTAAAAGTCAAGCAAAACTAAACCGTAGACATGCTAAATGGGTTGTATTCATAGAGAGTTTCCCTTATGTTATTAAACACAAGATGGGAAAAGAAAATGTTATTGCTGATGCATTATCTCGTTGTTAGACCATGCTTTCACAACTTGACTTTAAAATATTTGGTTTGGAGACCATCAAAGATCAATATGTGCATGATGCTGAATTTAAAGATGTATTGCGGAATTGTAAAGAAGGGAGAACATGGAACAAGTTCGTCATTAATGATGGATTTGTGTTTCGTGCTAACAAGCTATGCATTCCAGCTAGCTCTGTTCGTCTTTTGTTGTTGCAGGAGGCGCATGGAGGAGGATTAATGGGACACTTTGGCGTGAAGAAGACGGAGGACGTACTTGCTACACATTTCTTTTGGCCAAAGATGAGACGAGGTGTTGAGTGTTTTCTTGCTCGCAACACTACATGTCAAAAAGCTAAGTCACGACTCAATCCTCAAGGTTTATATATGCCTTTGTCTGTCCCTAGTGTTCCTTGGGAAGATATATCTATGGACTTTGTTTTGGGTTTACCTCGAACAAATAAGTGAAGGGATAGCATATTTGTTGTCGTGGATATGTTCTAAAAAATGGCACACTTTATACCATGTCATAAAAGCGATGATGCTCCTAATGTTGCTGATTTGTTCTTTCTTGAAATTATTCGCTTGCATGGTGTGCCAAATACTATTGTTTCAGATCGTGATACTAAATTTCTTAGCCACTTTTGGAGATGTTTATGGGAAAAGTTGGGGACTAAACTGCTTTTTAGTACTACTTGTCACCCCCAAACTGATGGACAAACTGAAGTAGTAAATAGAACGTTGTCTACTATGGTTAGGGCTGTTTTGAAGAATAACAAGAAAATGTGGGAAGAATGCTTGCCTCATATTGAATTTTCTTATAATCGTTCGTTGCATTCTACTACTAAGATGTGCCCTTTTGAAATTGTATATGGTTTCCTACCTCGTGCACCTATTGATTTGTTGCCTCTTCCATCTTCGGAGAAGGATAATTTTGATGCTAACGTGCTGAATAGATCTTAAAAATGCACGAGTTAACTAAGGAAAACATTGAGCGCATGAATGCTAAATATAAACTTGTTGGAGATAAGGGTAGAAAACGTGTTGTCTTTGCACCTGGAGATCTTGTTTGGTTACATTTGCGTAAGGATTGGTTTCCTAATTTGCACAAGTCAAAGCTAATGCCACGTGCTAATGGTCCTTTTAAGGTGTTAGAGAAAATAAATTATAATGCATATAAACTTGAGCTGCCTGCAGATTTTGGGGTTAGTCCCACATTTAACATTGCAGATTTGAAGCCTTACTTGGGTGAGGAAGATGAGCTTCCATCGAGGACGACTTCAATTCAAGAAGGGGAGGATGATGAGGACATCACTAACAGAGTTACACCCACGGCCCCAACTGATACATATACTTGCCAATTACTAGAGCTCGTGCATGCCAATTAAATTACCAGGTACTTTTGTTTCTTGGTAATGATTCTAATGTTCATGAGAATATGATGCTGCCTAAATTGGATACATTTGTCTTGCTTACAAATGAAGGGCCTAGCTTGGACAAGAAAGATGAACGTTGGAGCAAGATCAAGCATGGAGATGATGGCATGCACAAGGGGAGCAAGAACGGAGTTACAAGTGATGATTTCAGGACTTTGAAGCCACCATAATGAGTGCGAGAAGCCTTGGACGAAATATACAAGATGCCACTTCATAGATTTCGTCAAGAGGCTATTATTGGTGCTGCGTCACCTTATTATTGGGCCAGGCCCATGTAATTTCGAAATAGTCAAGTATAGGCTGTTTTTAGAGTCCGTATGTGTGGGGAAAACAAAGTTAGGGTTGGTTTCAGACGCCTTTTCCAAGGGGCCACGAAATCACCCCTCTCTTTCCCCATATATAAAGCTCTTAGGGCATCGTTTAGTCTTTGGGTTTTATTATAGTTCGCCATAGCTCCAACTTAGCGTACTTCGTTTGTGTTCAACGACCAGACAAAGACGTCACAGAACCCCACCTTGATCAATAAAGATTTTCTCTTATATTCGCAATATCTAGATTGCAATCTTAGTTTCTTGCTTGTTCTTCGTTTGCTTGCAGGAAATAGACCCTCGTGGTCAGGTTGATTGATGCGGGGTCAACCCGATCTTGGCCGATCTTTCACGAAATGGAACGGATCCGACGAAGAACACGATGAACATGGGGAAGAACAAGGAGAAATCACAAGGGGAAACACTCAAGAACAAGTCCAATCACACATCCACTAGACAATCAAACACACAAGATCACAAGGTACATGAACAACAAAGGGAAAGAAACAAGATAGAGTTCATCTCCAAGAGGGGGTCTTGAATCCGCGAAGGATCTTCCCGTGAGGGGTCTTGAATCCAAGGTGGATCTTCTCTGTAGAGGGGCCGCGGTCTCTCTTGTGGAGTAGATCCGTAATGGATGAGCAAAGCTCTAGTCTAAAATGAGCTATCACATTTGCTAACCCTAAAATGATGGAGGTGGAGGAGTATATATAGTCCAGGGCCATGAAGGGGTAAGTGAGGGGCAAAACACGTACATGGGCCTCGACCCGGATACATGCACGCAGGCAAGGCCGGATGTCCGGCGATCGGGCCGGATGTCCGGCTCTTCACGGGTCGCCGGATGTCCGGGGGGAGTGGCCGGATGTCCGGGCTAGCGGGGCGAAGCCTCGGGTGGGGTTCTGTTGCTGGCGCCGGATTTCCGGACTGAAGGCCGGATGTCCGGCGGCTGCTGAGGCGCCGGATGTCTGGGCTGGCGCCGGATGTGCGGGAGATGTAACTTCATCCGCTCCATCTTCTTCCCTCTTCGCTTCCATGCTTCCCTCGCTGATGGCGTAGGTGTTCCTTGGCGCTTGCACTCCTCCTCGTCGTCCGTGAAGCTCCGACAATACCTATGCATGCACACGAGTGGAGTGTCAAGTAGTATACCATCCTCGAAGGGGTCAAGTGAGCATGTGTAAAGGAGATGATTCACCTTTATGTATGTGAAGTATATATCGCACATGTCACTTGCCAAACGGACTCTTGACATGGTGATGTCCTTAGGATGCTCCGCATCATCCCCTCCCCCTTGCAAAAGATCCGACCTCGGAGCAAGAACCAAATCACCATGGGAAAGAGATGGCTGCGCCGCGTAGTAGTGGAGGATCACCAAGTACTCATCATCTTGAAACTCGAAATGGGCACTCTCCAATGTTCCACCATCTAGTGATTCCTTAAAAAGGAGCAAGGACAACAAACACTTGGAAAAACAAATGTGGTTAGCATTAGTGCAAAACCAAGCATTCAAGAGGTGATTCACCCAACTAATGTCGTCATCAAGCATAGGATATGGTGTGACAAAGGATTGTGACAAGTCAAGTAAGCACATCAATTGAGCACAATGAAGGTCAACATGGAAACAAGCATGTAAATGTGAGGTAGAGATGCACATATTTGTGACAAGAGAAGAAGCATCTACCTCATGGTCATAGCTAGCATGCATAAATCTCTCAATGAAAGGTCTATGGTAGGCATATGAATCATTCACAACACAAGTAAAATGAAGTGTCTAAACACATGGGTCAAGTGGAAGACAATCCAAGGATAACATGCATAGGGTGTTGTGAAAATCAAGTGGCACTCAACATAATAGAAAGAGCAATTGTTCAGCATGTGTGAGGCAATCATGTCAAGCATGTAGCAAGCAATGGGACATGGCATATGTGAAGAGATGACATTGTTGCAACGAAGCATATGATAGGGACAAGTAATACACACGTCGGATGCAACACACAAGGCATGTATATCATGAAGCATGAAGATGTGAAAATGGCAAGTCGAAGTGAGATCTCTAACGTGTGTGCAATCAAGGGGTCCAAGATGACAAATAAGTCTCATGGTGCAAGCAACACATGTAGTATGATCCACAATATTCATGCTCATGGTTTTTGGGTTCTCGAAAGAGAAGGATATCACCTTGAAAGCATGTCCTTGTGCATTCTTCACAATGCCAAAGCACAAGCAAGTGTGATGTAGAAGCGTGTGGTAGAAGGTGGTTCGCTCTCAAGAGCTCGAATGGTCAACTCACGTGAAGTGGAAGTCGACACGAAGTCCAAGTATCCTACACATGTGCACAACAAAACAAAGAATGTATGTGCATGGTAGATAAACACATCATCCATCATGATGGTTCTCTTATCTTGCACATAACCATTAGAAGCAAAATTGCAAGAATAATACGATGCAACAATTTGATGCGGAGCAACCTGCGGCTATCTCCATGTACACCGTCATAGCACCTCAAGCCCCAAGTGAACCTGCCGGACTTAAGGTGAACTCACTCCTCTTCGAGAGTTACATGAATATAATTTGGACTTGGTCACTACCTCACAACGGAACATCGTGCATCTTTAGGTACAAGGACGACCACCTCCATGAAGCCGGGGAGTATCACCAAGTCCACACGCAGAGAGAGGAGGAAGAAGGACATACAACACACGGAGAGGTAGAAGCTCTGGACACCCCAGGTGCCCGAACCCCTACGCACCCGGGTGCCCGGCCTGCCTTGCCTCGGCGCTGGCCTTGGCCGCCCTGGGTGCCCGGCCACTTGGCTCGGGTGCCCGGACCTCCCCTCGGAGCGGCCCCAGTCGACCCCGGGTGCCCGGCCCGTCTGCCTGGAGCCGCCAGCCCCACCGGGCCTTGGCACCCCGGGTGGCCGGCCTCATGCCCGCTGCCGCCTGGCGCGTCCCCGGGTGCCCGGCCTCCTTCAACCGCACCACCTCCGGGTGCCCGGACCACTTTACCCCAGGTGCCCAGACCCGTCCGAGGATGCCTGCGTGCATTGGGGCTTTTGACCCTTGTATCCCTCTCCCCCTTTCTATTTCGTCCCTAGACTATAAGTACCTCCCTCCTAGCTCATTTGTAGGGATAACAAAATATTTTAGAACACCAAAGAGAGCTTTGCTCCTTGTATCTTCCTCTTGGTGATCAAGACCCCTCTTTGGGAAGAATCCTTGTGGATTGCAAGACCTCCCAAAGGGAGAAGATCATCAAGACCTTTCTCCTCATAGGATTGGGATGAACTAGTTACCTTGTATCTTTCCTTTGTTGTTCTTGAATCTTGTGAACTCTTGTATGTTCTTGGATCTAGCATATGTGTGATTGGATCTAGTCAATTTGAGTGTTTTCCCTCTCTTGTGTTCTTCGTGTTCTTGGGGAATTCCCCTCCAATTCGTGAAAGATCTCCCCCTAGGGTTCCACCCTACAACATCATGGTATCTAGAGCTATGGTTTCGCACGAAATTGGAGCCCCCCTTCTTGTTTTCTAGCCTAATTTTGTTGTGTTCTTGCCCAATTTCGAAAATCCCCACCAAAAATAGCCCCAATTTTTTTTTGTGATTTGTTGGTTTGATGAGGTTTTGTTGGATTTGATCCATGGATTTGCTTGGTTTCCAGTCGATCTAGCATTCCCGCATCCATCTCCACCTTTCCCTCCACGAAATCCACCAATTTCTCCCATTTTCCCACAATTTTCCGCCCAAATCCGGCACCCCCGGGCACCCGGACCTCAAACCCCGGACACCCCGTGCAACCCCGCTGACCACCCCGGGTGCCCGCACCCCTTACCCCCGAGCCATCTCCTCCGCCCATCTACCCTGACCACCCCGGGTGCCCGCACCTCTCATCCCTGGGCACCGGCACCCCCCAGAATCAGCCGCGTGCACTTTACGTTTTCACTCATAACTTTCACTCCCGAACTCCGATTTGGGTGTTCTTTGGCTCGTTAAAAAGCTAGCAACGTGCCTGAGCTGCTCATCTTGGTTTTACCACCATTTTACTCCATAAATTTTTTGACATTTTGGCAAGTTTGCCTAGGCCATCCACCATATCATCCACCATACCACCATAGCTTTCCGCAACCTAACCCCATTTCGACCCATATAGCATTTGTGGTTGCTTGAGTGGTGACTTGAGTCTCCTAAGGTATTTCGACTACTTAGGGACGGTCGCTTCGTCATCAACCACCACCACCACTTCCGCATTGCTAACTCCGGAACCACCAACGCATTCTGCTACCACCATTTGACATTTGCCTTTTGAGATTTTGAGTTGTGGTTTTTCCGTTTCCTAAGGTGTTTCGGCTAATTAGGAATGGGTCAACTTCGACAACACCGCCTCTCATCATCATCATTGGACGGTAACCTCGACGACATCATTGTATATTCCCTTGCACTTGCATTGTTAACCCCTAGCCCATTTTGCGTAACTTGCCTATCGAGACTAGCCTTTGAGTATTGCCGGGAACGTTACTTGTGCACATTAGTGGTCATCGATATGCACCATCCATTGCATATATACCATATCATATTGGTATCATCTTGCTATCATAGTACCATCCCTCGTGTGCCACAAGATTGTTCCCGCATATACACAATTGCTATCTTGGTTTGTGCATTTCGCATAGTGGCCATATCAAAAAAAAAAGAATAAGCTTTTAAGCAAAAGGAAAAGAGAGTAAAGAGCTTGTGAGCAAGAGCCATAGCATCTTACCACATTGCACATAAGATTCTCATATCCGATCACCTTGAATCATCTTGAGAAGAACACCGGGAACATCATACACATAGCATACTTGGGCTAGAAGGCTCATACATTTTGCATCTTATAGGTTGTGCACAAGTGTCGTATCCGCCTATTGAGCAATTGTGCTAGCGTCTTTCTTGAGTTGTGCAACACGAGCGTTTTCCGTGGATTACACATTTTGTGCTCATTCCTTAGTTGCACGACCCCATTTATCTATTCGTGTGTGTGTTTCCGTGTGCCACATTTTGCTATTGGTCTACCTGTTTCACTTGCGAATTTGTGAATCTTTTCCAACATTATTGACTCTTGCTAACATTTTGCATCTTTTTTTGTGCCACTATCCTCACCGAGCTCCACCATAAGCTTTCATTTGTAGGTGTGAGTGAACAAGTCCGGTACCAATTCCACTATTCTCTCATATCGCATTGAGTGACACGGGATACACTCTCAACTTTCGGAAACGGTATCTTTGTATTGTTTATCTCATTTCCTACCCACCCTCTACTCGAGTCTTGTGATGGATAGACAAAGCACATCATCTCCGGTCTTTGACATCGATGGCGCGAACAACTACATCCACACGCAAACCATCGGACTACAACGAGCAATGCAAGAGCGCATCGACAACATCGCCATCGACTTCCGACACATGGTGGCCGACATCAAGTCTTCTTCCGCTTCGTCATCTTCTCGGCGGCTACGTTCAAGTCACAAACATCATGTGCACGACGATGACGAACGACATCTTCTACGAACTCGAGCACGCCAACGACACCATCATCATGAAGATGCTCGACACGCGCAAAACTACAAGTCCGATCAAGCTCTACTTCACTCTAAGGCCAAACTTCGAGAGCACATAAGAAGACCGCGAGACAAGAACCACCAAGACGGCGCTACGGCTACAACAACCACTTCGGCATCTTCGCCAAGTGCTATCGAGGCATCTTCGCCTTTGGATGTAAGGCATCTTCGCCTACCTCCGACGAGTACGCCTACATCAGCCTTCATCCACGACGACGACTACGACATGGTTGAGGATGGATTTTCCCTTCGACCACGGTGGCGTATGGTGATGAGTTGAGAGACTTGTTCCACCAAACTAAGAGTGAGAGTGACTTCACCACTATCCCCATATATGATGAGTTGCCACAATTCCCATGTGAGGAGAGCCACAACCCCCACCACTTGAGTGAGATGAGTGCCTCCACCATATGTGACATTGCGTGCACCTACCTTGAGGGAGTGAGTAAGCAACCACCACATAGAGAGAGTGAAGAAGTTGATAGGGCACGTGAGGCCATTTGCATTTCTAACAACTTGACCTCTACCTCTATTGTGTCTTCTCCTTTGGTGCTAGGTCCCATATATGATGACGCGTTGATCCGCGACGACTTCGTCCTTCCTATGGACAAGACAATGGCCATGGTGGAATATGATGCACCCCCACATGGTTCCATCAAGATGAAGATGACCACCATTTGGTCTTTGCCACCTCACCTACACCACTTGAGTGGAATGAACAAGGTAACATAGGTGAAGGTGATGCTCTAGTCCCACTAGTGGACATTCTTGACATTGATTGCTTGCATGATGTTGATCCACCTATTGCCATGCTTCATACTAGTTCAACTACCTCATGTGATGCATTACCCATTTATGATGAGTATGATGATTGCCATGTGGAGTCTATTAGTTGTGATGCAATGTTGCATAGGATCTCTTGTGATCATTCTTTAGGTCACATCATGTTTGACAATCCGCTTGACTTGTCATATGCTATGCATGAGATCACTCGTATGTCATATTTGCAATCTCATCGTAGTAACTATGCATATGCCATTAAGATAAACCCAATTTGCACTTATGGCATAGATGACAAGCCCATGGTTATTGGCATTTGTTTTTCTTGTGATGATATTGACATGCTTCATTTGCATAATATCCATCATATGCCATGCCATGATTACCTAGCTTCGGACATGCATTGTTTTGGATGTTGTTCCACTTCTCCACATTATGCTTCCAATATTTCTAATGAGGAGACCCCCATAGTTTCCTCATACATATTAGGAGATTTTCCTCAATCCCATCCATTGCATGATTCTCATAATCATTTGCACAATATGCTCCCCATGAATGAAAATTCTATTGATGTGCCATATAATTGTATGCTCAATTTGCACCCCCATCGTGTTATACATAACAACTATTCATTCATGATGGATGACATGTTTCTATATCACACATCTCATTTATTTGAGCATTGGCTATTTTATGCTAACCAACACTTACACATACACATCATGATGGATGATGTGTACATTTACCACGCACACACTTTCTTTGGTTTGTGTCTCTTTTGTGTAGGTACCCATACTTACTCGTCAACCTCGCAAGAGCACGAGTTGACGAAACGAGCTCTAGAGAGCAACGACGACTTGGAATCCCGTGGACTATCCTTACCACTGTTATCTTCGCGCAACCTCTACGCGCATCTCTTTTACTTGGCTCTCACACGACTATGAGCTATTTATCACTTGTCATCTTATACCCATTCTACCGTGCTCACTTTGCATGATATGCCTCTTTCTATGACTTTGCCATGCAATTGTGACCCTTGCTTGCATTTGCCCATGATTCACCATTCTACTACTATTATGTGTATTTGCATGCTTGGAGGAGATACTAGTAGCTTTTGCTAAGATTTCTTTGTGCCCCATGCTATTGTTGATTCTTGTGTTGGGAGAGTCATGATGCACCATTGCCATTTACATAGGACCTCTTGCCAATACAATGATACTACTTTGCTCATTTCTCGCTTTCATGCTTGTGATATGCCATGTGCATTATTCATGCCTACTATTCGCACACATGACATGATTGCCATGATTACCTCTAGTATGTTGCATCTTTGCACTACTAGCTTGCTTGACTTGATCACTATGATTGGTTGCTATATTTCATCACCCATGTTCCACTCTTACTTGCTTTATTGGGTTGATGACATATATGTTCATGCATTTCACATGATATATCTTGATCATTGTCACTTGTCCCCAATAGTTGCATCTCTCATATTCACTTGTTGTGAGTGCAACCATGCTATATTTGTTGATCTCGGAGACTTGGACACCTTACTTGTGATGCATGCTTGCTTCTTTGAGCCTAATGTATTTGGTTGTTATCGCATCATATGCTTCCATACATTGCCATATCCCCTTGTCCTTTCTTATGATAAAATGACGAAAATACTTGTTGGGTGACTCACCACACGAATAGGTTTTGCATCTTCGCTAACCTCATTTGTTTTTCCGAGTGTCTGTCATGTTCTTTCATTTTGAAGGATTCACAAGGCGGTACCATCACGAGGCATCTTGGATATGCGAAGGCATACACGTTGCGCGACAACAACATTTTTGACATCCTCATCAAGGTGCATTCCTTCCTAGTGAGCCATCCTCACATATGCTTGGATCTGATGGATGCACCACTGGTCTACCACTCTTGCCACGACATTGAGCATGGGTATATCAACACTCCTTTGTTACATTGCACCCAAACCTTCATATTTGTTGATTGTGCGCCCACATGCCATGCTCCATGGTCATATCATACCCATAACAAATTTGAATCTTATGCATGGATTGACTCACATTATGATTGCCTTGTTGCATATTGTAGTCCCATGTCATCCATGATATATGAGCTTTTTCATTTCCTTAGCAAATTTGTTGTGATATTTCTTGATGGACTCTTCATACATATTGATCACATTGCCAAGCATCAATTGCATGATCATATACTCACATTGAGCATCATTTACCATGTTCATGCTTTTGATACAGAATCCCATTATGACATCATTTTGCACAATGGTAGCATTTGCAACTTCTTGCAAAATGAGCTTGATCACATGAATGCATTGTATGCCATGCTCTTTCATTTTGCAACAATTCATGCTCATTGCCACTACCGATTTTATTGGACGTACTCATGCTTAAATGATGGATACCTTGCGTCCACTAACCATTGTATTTCCAAGTGTCCCTTGTGTTTGCTCTTTTTGCATGTCTACCATTCCGACGACATCTTGGAGTACTTTGCTCGAGGCGTGACATACACATCGTCCAACTACAAGTTCATCCATGCCTACCGTGTACATGACGATATGGTTCATGATCCGAAGACGGATCTTTCCCAAGGGGGGGGGAGATGATGCGGAGCATCCTACAGCTATCTCCATGTACACCGTCATAGCACCTCAAGCCCCAAGTGAACCTACCGGACTTAAGGTGAACTCGCTCCTCTTCGAGAGTTACATGAATATCATTTGGACTTGGTCACTACCTCACCACGGAACATCGTGCATCTTTAGGTACAAGGACGACCACCTCCATGAAGCCGGGGAGTATCACCAAGTCCACACGGAGAGAGAGGAGGAAGAAGGACATGCAACGCACGGAGAGGCAGAAGCTCTGGACACCCTGGGTGCCCGGACCCCTACGTCCTCGGGTGCCCGGCCTGCCTTGCATGGGCGCTGGCCTCGGCCGCCCCGGGTGCCCGGCCACTTGGCCCGGGTGCCCAACTCTCCCCTGGGAGCGGCCCCAGCCGACCCCGGGTGCCCGGCCTTGGAGCCCCGGGTGCCCGGCCCGCCTGCTTGGAGCCACCAGCCCTACCCCGGGTGCCCGGGCCTTGGCACCCCGGGTGGCCGGCCTCATGCCCGCTGCCGCCTGGCGCGTCCCCGGGTGCCCGGTCTTGGATCCCCCGGGTGCCCGGCCTCCTTCAACCGCACCACCTCCGGGTGCCCGGACACTTTACCCCGGGTGCCCGGACCCGTCCGAGGATGCCTACGTGCATTGGGGCTTTTGACCCTTGTATCCCTATCCCCCTTTCTATTTCGTCCCTAGTCTATAAGTACCTCCCACCTTGCTCATTTGTAGGGATAGCAAAGTATTTTAGAACACCAAAGAGAGCTTTGCTCCTAGTATCTTCCTCTTGGGGATCAAGACCCCTCTTTGGGAAGAATCCTTGTGGATTGCAAGACCTGCCAAGGGAGAAGATCATCAAGACCTCTCTCCTCATAGGATTGGGATGAACTAGTTACCTTGTATCTTTCCTTTGTTGTTCTTGAATCATTGTGAACTCTTGTATGTTCTTGGATCTAGCATATGTGTGATTGGATCTAGTCAATTTGAGTGTTTTCCCTCTCTTGTGTCCTTCGTGTTCTTGGGGAATTCCCCTCCAATTCGTGAAAGATCACCCCCTAGGGTTCTACCCTACAACACAATGGCTATATTCATGGCACTAGTCATATGGTGCAAAGAGGTAAGACAAGCATGCTTCATAAGAAATATGTCAAAATCTCCAAATATATGCGAGAATGTTATCGGGGCAATCTCATTATCAAGACTAAGATCGTTGTTGTACTCAATACATGGCAAATCTAGCATGAGAGATACAACATATGGAGGTATATGACAAGAAGCAATGGGAATCATGTTCAAAGCATGGCAATGGTTGACATCAACCGCGTGAAATGTGCAACTATGTATCATTGGTGATGCAACACAGTCAACCATAGAAGTCATGTCGTGCAATCCAGTGGCGCGAAGATGCAACACACTAGAGGAGCTCATGGCAATCATGTCATGTGAGAAAATAGTGGATATAGGCAATGCACATGACATATCGCAAGCACGATCACAAATCAAGATCAAAGCATCATAATAGGCATGGGGTACAAAGGCATCATGGCAATAACGAGCAATATCTCCACCAAGCTTGCAAATACACATACAAGTATGAGAATCAATCATCTTGTGTAATGCAAAGCATGGGTCACAAATGCATGGCAAATGCATATAAATGAGCATATCATGCGAAGTGAACATGGCAAGATGGGCGTAAGAGATATAATGGACAATAACCCATAACCATGTGAGTGCCATGTAGAAAAGATGCGCGAAGTATTTGCGCAAAGGGAGCGGTGGGAAAGATAATCCACGATATCCCAAGTCATCGTTGCTCTCTAGAGCTCTTTTCGTCAACTCGTGCATTTGTGAAGTTGACGAGTATGCATGGGTACCTACACAAAAGAGACACAAGCCAAAGAAAGTGTGTGCATGGTAAATGTACACATAATCCATCATGATGTGTATGTGCACGTGTGAGTTAGCACAAGATAGGCATCGCTCAAAGAAATTTGATGCATGATAGAGAAATAAGTCATCCATCATGAAAGAATAGTTTTCATGTTTAACACGATGGGTACACAAATTAGAGCAAGCATGTGGCACAACAATAGCATTGGCATTCATGGGGAGCATATTGTGCACACAAACATGGGAATCATGCAATTGATGGGATTGATCAAAATCTCCTAATATGTATGAGGAAACTATGGGGGTCTCCTTCTGAGAAATAGTGGAAGCATAATATGGAGTAGTGGAACAACATCCAAAACAATGCATATCCGAAGCTAGGTAATCATGGCATGGCATATGATGGATAGGATGCAAAGGAAGCATGTCAATATCATCACAAGAAAAACAAATGCCGATAACCGTGGGCATTTCATCTATGCCATATGTGCAAATTGGGTTTATTTTAATGGCATATGCATAGTTACTACGATGAGATTGCAAATATGACATATGATTGATCTCATGCATAGCATATGACAAGTCAAGCGGGATGTCAAACATGATGTGACCAAGAGAATTATCACAAGAAATCCTATGCAACATGGCATCACAACTAATAGACTCCACATGCCAATCATCAAACTCATCATAAATGGTTAAATCATCGCATGGGGAAATCATACTAGCATGAAGCATGGGAATAGGTGGATCAACATCATGCAAGCAATCAATGTTAACATAGTACACTAGTGGGACGAGAGCATCACCTTCACCTTTGTTACCTTTCTCATTCCACTCATGTTGTGTAGGTGAGGTGGGAAAGACCAAATGGTGGTCATCATCTTCATCTTGATGGAACCATGTGGGGGGTGCATCATATTCCACCATGGCCATCGTCATGTCCAAAGGAAGGACGAAGTCGTTGAGGATCAGCGTGTCATTATAAATGGGACCTAGCATCAAATGAGAAAACACAATAGAGGTAGAAGTCAAGTCGTTAATGTTGAAAGTGGCCTCACATGACCTATCAACTATCTCACTCTCTCTATGTGGTGGCTCACTCACTCCCTCAATGTAGGTGCACTCAAACTCACATTTGGTGGAGTCACTCATCTCACTTAAGTGGTGGGGGTTGTATCTCTCCTCACATGTGAATTGTGGCAGCTCTTCATATATGGGGCTAGTGGTGAACTCGCTCTCACTCTCAATATGGTGGCACAAGTCACTCAAGTCATCATGCGTCGCCGTGGTCGTAGGGAAAATCCCATGCTCAACCATCTCATCATCATCGCCGTGGATGAAGGCCGAAGATGGCGCATCATCACTCTCGCCCCCAAAGATGGAAGCATCATCCTTGCTCGTCACCATTTCGGTCGCCTTCAAAGCTTGGTCCTCGAATGGCTCCGTAGTCGTAGTCATCGCCACATCATCTTGAAAAAGAGTCGAAGTAGACTCGGCATCATCAATGCCACAACGAGGGTTGGCGGTGAAGTCGAACGTGTGAGCGTCGTCTTGGAGCTCGTTGGGCTTGGACATCAGGGTGGTCCTAGCCTCATGCTCGCCATCTTGGAGCTTGGTCTTCGAGAAGTGAGCTTGCGGTGGAGAAGTCTTGGCCTTCATGAGTTCTTGTTCCTCCTTGAGAGCACCAATGTAGTTGTCGTCGAGGGACTTGTAGTTCTCGAGGAAGATAGTCTTGTAGATGTCGTTGTGTAATCTCATCATGAAGTGGAGCTTCATCGAAATGGGGTCGTCCACGCCGGCTCGTCGCAAGGCCATCTTCATCTCCTTGAAGTACTTGTCGATGGACTTGGATACTTGTATAGTGTTCTCCAATTGGCATAGAAGTTGCTCCGTGTAGGTAGGAGACACAAACTCTCGCCGCATAGCTTTCTTCGTCTTGGGCCAATTCACGTTGAAGCTCGTCGAAGGTGTGTGAAGCCACCATGTTGACGCGCTGTCGTGGAGGTGTCTTGTGGCGCACTTCACTTGATTTTCGTAGGGAACTTGATGTAGCTTGAGGTAGTCGTCCATCTTGCGCTCCCACTCGAGATACTACTCGGGGTCTTGAGTCCCATAGAAAGGAATCTCGTGGTCGGTGTCGAGGTTGTAGTAGCTCGTGGAAGTCGCGGACTTGAGATTGGGTAGCTTCTCTTGAGCATAAGCTTGGGGTGCTTGTTGGCGAAGATGTCGTATGTCCAAAGGCGAAGATGCCTTGAAGTCGCTTGGCGAAGATGCAAAGGTACATGGTGAAGTCGTTGAGCGGTTGTTGGAGTTGAGCTCTTGACCTTCACATTCTTGTCGTTGATGGTGTCGATGCCGATAAGATCTTGCCGGAGATGGTAGCTCGAAAGGATGTGCACGTGAGAGTCTTCTCGAAGAGGAGGGAGACCTCTTGCGGTTCTTGATGAGGGCTTTGAGCTCCTTCATTTGAGCATCCATGTTGGCGCACAAGTTGTTCGTCATGGCATCGAACTTGTCGTTGTTGGTGTAGACCGAAGTAGATGAAATGCTTTGCCTATCCATCACAAGACTCGAGCAAAGGTGAGTAGGAGATGAGATAAACAACACCAAGTTACCTTTCCCCAATGTTGAGGATGTATCCCGTTTCACTCAATGTGAAATGAAAGAATAGTGGAATTGGTACCGGACTTGTTCACTCACACCTATCAAGTAAAGCTTATCAAGTGGCTTGGTTAGGATAAGTGGCACAAAAATTTGATGCAAAATGTTAGCAAGAGTCAATAAAGTTGAAAGAGATTCACAAATTCACAAGTGAAACGAGTAGACCAATAGAAATATGGGTGGCACACGTAAACACACACAAGGATAGATAGATGGGGTCATGCAACCAAGAAATGAGCACAAAATGTGGAGTCCACGGAAAATGCTCGTGTTGCACAACTCTAGAGAGACGCTAGCACGATTGCTCTATAGGCGGATACGACACTTGTGCACAACCTATGAGATGCCAAATGTATCAACTTTCTATCCCAAGTATGGGATGTATGTATGATGTGCCGGTGATGATCCAAGACGATCGGATATGACAATCTTATGTGCAATGTGGCATGATGCTATGGCTCTTGCTTACAAGCTTCTTTGTCTTTCTCCTTTTTGCTTAAAAGCTTATTCTTTTTTTGTATGGCCACAATGCGAAATGCACATACCAAGATAGCAATTGTGTATATGCGGGAACAATCTTCTGACACAAGGGATGATATGATGATACCAAGATTATATGGTATCTATGCAATGGAAGGGCGGATCGATGATCACTAATGTGCACAAGTAACGTTGCCGGCAATACTCAAAGGCTAGTCTTGATAGGTAAGTGACGCAAAATGGGCTAGGGGTTAACGATGCAATGGCAAGGAGAATATACAAAGATGTTGTTGAAGTTACCGTCCGATGATGATGATGAGAGGCGGTGCTCTTGATGTAGACCCGTTCCTAATTAGCCGAAACACCTTAGGAAACGGAAAAACCACAACTCAAAATCTCAATGACAAATGTCAAATGGTGGTAGCGGACAAGCAGTGGTGGTTGCGGAATTGTTGGTGGAAACCCGGTCAAAATGGGTAATGGTGGTGGAAGTGTATGATGGGCTATACACGATGTCAGAGTTGAAGTCACGGTCCCTAAGTAGCCGAAACACCTTAGGAGACACAAGCCACAACTCAAACAAGCTCAACAAAATTGGGTTATGTTGGGTTGGCGAAAATGTATAGTGATAAATGGGTATGCGGAAGTGGTGGTGGTGGTTGATGAAGAAGCAATTGTCCCTAAGTAGCGTAAACACCTTAGGAGACTCAACTCACTACTCAAGAAACCAGAAATGCTATGGTGGAAAAAATGGGTTAGGTTGCGGAAGGCTATGGTGGCTATGCGTATGATATGGTGGAAGGCCTAGGCAAACTTGCCCAATTTGATTTTTTTTATGGATTCAAATGATGATGGTAGTATTTTTATGGTATGGGGGATGTTAAGAGCTTCAAAACGAGCTAAAGAACGTCAAAATCGGACTCCGGATGAATTAGTTATGGACAAAACGGTGAAACAGAAAAGTCTGAAACTACACGGGCCGGATGTCCGGGGGCTGTGTACACAAGCGTGCGGGATTTGGCCCTCCTGGAGCCGGATGTCCGGCCGGGGGTCCGGATGTCCGGCCCGATGGCCCGGATGTCCGGCCAGTGGCCTGGATGTCCGGCCCGAAGTTTCCAGATCTGAATCGGGACATAAATTTTTGAATTGGGGGCGGAATTAGATGATTCCAAGGGCAAAACTGAAGAGATTTCATGGATGAAAAGTGGAGAAACGTGGAGAGATGCTAGATCATCTCGAAACACAGCGAATCCATGGATCAAAATCAACAAAACGTCATCAAACCAACAGATCAGAAAAACATTTGGAGCTATTTTTGGTGGGGAATTTTTGAATTTGAGGAAGAACACAACAAAACAGGGCTACAAAACGACGAGGAGCCTCCAAATTCGTGAGAAACCAAGGCTCATGATACCATATGATCACTAAACTAGGCGGAGGGCTCCAATTTCATGAGAAACCATGGCTCTTGATACCATATGATGCGGGGTCAACCCGATCTAGGCCGATCTTTCACGAAATGGAACGGATCCCACGAAGAACACGATGAACACGGGGAAGAACAAGGAGAAATCACAAGGGGAAACACTCAAGAACAAGTCCAATCACACATCCACTAGACAATCAAACACACAAGATCACAAGGTACATGAACAACAAAGGGAAAGATACAAGATAGAGTTCATCTCCAAGAGGAGGTCTTGAATCCGCGAAGGATCTTCCCGTGAGGGGTCTTGAATTCAAGGTGGATCTTCTCCGTATAGGGTGATGAGGACATCACTAACAAAGTTACACCCACAACCCCGACTGACACATATACATGACCAATTACTAGAGCTCGCGCACGCCAATTAAATTACCACGTACTTTCGTTTCTTGGTAATGATTCTAATGTTCATGAGAATATGATGCTGCCTAAATTGGATACATTTGTCTTGCTTACAAATGAAGGGCTAAGCTTGGACAAGAAGGATGAACATTGGAGCAAGATCAAGCATGGAGATGATGGCATGCGCAAGGGGAACAAGAACGGAGTTACAAATGATGATTTCAGGACTTTGAAGCCACCATAATGAGTGCGTGAAGCCTTGGATGAAATATACAAGATGCCACTTCATAAATTTCGTCCAGAGGCTATTATAGGTGCTGCGTCACCTTATTATTGGGCCAGGCCCATGTAATTTCGAAATACTTGAGTATAGGCTGCTTTTAGAGTCCGTATGTGTGCGGAAACAAGAGTTAGGGTTGGTTTCAATCCCCTCCTCCAAGGGCCACGAAATTCCCCCCTCTTCCCCCATATATACAGCCCTTAGGGCGTCGTTTAGACTTTGGGTTTTGTTTAGATTAAAGTTCGCCATAGCTGCAACTTCGCGTACTTCGTTCGTCTTCAACGACCAGACAAAGACGTCACAGAACCCCACCTTGATCAATAAAACTTTCCTCTTATATTCGCAATATCCAGATTGCAATCTTAGTTTCTTGCTTGTTCTTCGTTTGCTTGCAGGAAATAGACCCTCATGGTCAGGTTGATCGTGCTCCGGCGTGGTCAATAACCTCTTGGAGTTGGTTTAGCGATTGCTACGGCGCGACATCCTCACACGATCCTAGTCGGATCGTCAAAGTCGACTTCCTCTAATAGCCACCATCTCATCGAAAGATGGGACACCTTTGCCTCTATCAAGTGGTATCGGATTTCCAGGTTGCTCAGTGAGATTTTAAAGTTTTTCGTAGATTACCTACAGTCCACGAAAAAGCCAAAAAAAATTAGGGTTAGTTCATCATATCCGAACCAGTCTGAGCCTTTGCATAATCTTTTCTGTGTTTGCTTAGTTGAATTTGCGGTTGCATCATCGTGTCGAGTTGCTGGTCTTAGCGTCTAGTTCTTTAGAGTTTGGAGTTCTGTTCACAGTTTGTCACGCCGCCGCCGCACCATATTCATCGCTGCTGCCATACCACCACCGCTGCCATATCCCACCACTGCTGCCACATACCACCAGCACTGCCATATCCCACCACCGCTGCCATATCCCACCACCGCGACCACATACCACCACTGCTGCCACATACCACCACCGCTGCCATAACCTACAACCGCTGCCATATCCTACCACCATATTTCCACCACCAATCTGAGTTCTTTTCATATTAGGTTTGTTCTCGAGATCCATCTAGGTTTCAGATTCGTGTTTCCTTGCTTGCGTAGGTCCCGGGCAGTTTTTAGGCCAAAATTTCGGCAGCTGAAAATATTTTTTCCCTATCCTATTTTTAGGATTTTCCCTAGTCTTTTGAGACACGTGCCATCATACTGTTTTTTTACCGCACTTTTTTGTCGTTGCTGCCCTGATTCCGAAAAAAATCGTCAATTTTTTTTGTGCCTATCATCTGAGTTTGACTTGGGAAGAGTTTTGAGACACTCGCCATTATAGTGATTTTCGGCAAAAAAAAGGAGCGCAAAAAAAAGAGGCGAAAAAAAATCAAGGTGTGCTTTCCCCTTGATTACGTGCAACGCCGTGATTTTGTTAGTGTTCTAGGCTCGCATGTCTAGTACGGTCTAGCGTAGGACCAGCACAGTACCGACATTGAGCGTTTATTCAACTTTGCATCTCTGAATTAATTATTGCTGACCCTTTTTGCTACCATCTTATAAGCCTTCCCAGCTCCACATACATCTACGTCGTGCGTTTGACTCTCCCTGGTAATCGCTTTCTCCAAGATTTGAGAGTTTTGACTACCACGGTTGCCGATCACCACCTGCTGCTGGGTAAGAACTGGTAAGAATTTGAGATTTGCTTGACAGATTTGTGACGCCCCACCACCACCATTTTCTAGTAGTCTGTAGGATCATATTTTTGTGTGTTTCTATTGCTGCTGACCATGCCAGGATCACAAATCGAAGAGACTGACTGGGAGAACATGACGAACAAGGAGTTGCATGATAAACTTCAGCAAATGATGGGTCAACATGTAGAAGATGTGATGACCAGTTTTGACAATGCACTAGCGAGGATGGATGGCATTGAGAAGTCAATTGACACCAAGTTGGATGTCAAATTTGCTGAAGTGCTTGCGCGTCTACCTCCACCTGCTGCACCATTGCAACAGCAACAACAACCACCTTCATGTCGCGAAACCGCCCTCCACAAAGAGAGGCGTGTCGCTCTTCATCCTGGCCAGACTGTTGGTGCTGCTATTGATACTTCTGTGGCTACTGCTGCTGCTGAGGAGGAGGACGATTACGTGGGGGGGTTACGAGGATGAGGTTGATCAAAATTAGATCTACGTGCAACAACCAGCACCACAACCACCAGGTCATCAACATGCAAATAATCGCAATGGTAGGGCTGCACCATACCCTCAAGTATGCGATCATGACCATCTCCCTAAACTAAAATTGAATATTCCACCATTTGAGGGTAGATATTTTCCTGATATATATCTTACTTGGGAGTTAGAAACCGAACAACGTTTTACATGTTTAAAATATCCCGAGGAGAGACGTGTTGCTGCTGCTCTTTGTGCTTTCACTAGTTTTGCTTGTGTGTGGTGGTTTGAATATTGTAGATTACATCCGGATAATATTCCAACTACTTGGGCTACTTTGAAAACTGCTATGCGTACTCGTTGGGTTCCACCATAATATCAACGCGAATTACTTCGGAAATTGCAGCATTTAAGACAAGGAAAAAATTATGTAGAGGAATATTATCAGGAATTACAAACTGGCCTGATTAGATGTGGTATTGTTGAGGACAATGAGGCTATGCTTGCACGTTTTATGGTGGCTTAAATAGAGAGATTCAGACAATTCTAGAGTATAAGGAGTATAATAATATCACTCGTTTATTCCATCTTGCTTCCAAAGCTGAATGTGAAGTGCAGGATCGACAGGCCATGGCACGAACTAATTTTTCTGCAGGTCGACCTTCACCATGGACACCGCGTGCATCATCTACTTTGACACGTCTGGCTGCACCACCGCCTACTTCATCCGTCACTTCTAGCTGTGATAAAATCAAACAGGCACCACCACCATCAATGAGGAGTACACCTTCCGGTCCTGCGCAGAGCTCTTCTTCATCCATGGCATCTAATGGGCCAACACATGATGTTGTATGTCATCGTTGCACTAGTCGTGGTCACTATGTGAGCAAATGCCCATCGCAGCATGTCATGATTGCTACTCAGGATGGTGGTTATGAGTCCGCTAGTGACTATGATGTGGAGATTTTGACTCTTATTACACGTGAAGAACACGGTGGAGATGATTTTGAAAATGAGATGCAATACATCGCTCCTGAAGACGCTGACAGGTATGAATGTTTAGTTGCTCAACGTGTTTTGAGTGTGCAGGTCACACAAGCGGAGCAAAATCAGAGGCATAATTTGTTCCATACAAAGTGAGTTGTGAAGGAACGTTCTGTTTGCGTCATCATGGATGGAGGGAGCTACAACAACTTGGCTAGCATGGAGATGGTGGAGAAGCTATCTCTCACCACAAGACCACATCCACATCCTTACTACATCCAATGGTTCAACAACATTGGCAAGGTTAAGGTAACACGTACTGTTCGTGTGCATTTTAATATCTCCACATATGCTGATTATGTTGATTGTGATGTGGTACCCATGCAAGCATGTTCCTTATTACTTGGTAGACCATGGCAATTTGATAAAAATTCTGTACACCTTGGCAGAAACAATCAGTATACTCTTGTTCATAAGGATAAACTTATTACTTTGCTCCCTATGTCTCCTGATTCCAGTTTGAAAGATGATATTAATAGAGATAATAAAGGAAAACAGGAGAAAAATAAGAGTGAAAATCAGATGGTGGCAAAAGAATTTGAGCAACAAATGAAGCCTAATAACACACCATCAGCTCATGTTGCATCTGGAATTAAATTAAAAAGTGGATGTTTACTTGCCACCAAATTTGATATTGATGATCTAGATTTAAGCAAATCTGTTTGCTATGCTTTTGTGTGCAAAGAGGCATTATTTTCATTCAAGGACGTGCCTTCCTCTTTGCCTCCTACCGTCACTAACATTTTGCAGGAGTTCGCAGACGTCTTTCCACAAGATGTGCCACCGGGATTACCACCTATTCGAGGGATTGAGCATCAGATTGACTTAATTCCCGGTGCATCGCTACCCAACCGCGCACTATACGGTACCAATCCAGAGGAGATGAAGGAGATTATGGGTTAAGTACAGGAGCTACTCGACAAAGGTTATATACGTGAATCCCTTTGTCATTATGCTGTTCCTATTATTCTAGTGCCAAAAAGGATGGTACATCGCATATGTGTGTTGATTGTAGAGGCATTAATAAAATTACTATTCGTTATCGTCATCCTATTCCTAGGCTAGATGATATGCTTGATGAATTGAGTGGCTCTACAATATTCTCCAAAGTTGTTTTGCGTAGTGGATACCATCAAATTCGTATGAAATTGGGAGATGAATGGAAAACAACATTTAAAACTAAGTTTGGATTATATGAGTGGTTAGTCATGCCTTTTGGGTTAACTAATGCACCTAGTACTTTCATGAGATTAATGAATGAACTTTTATGTGTTGTCATTGGACGATTTGTGGTAGTATACTTTGATGATATATTGATTTATAAAAGATCTTTGGAGGAACATTTGGAACATTTACGTGTTGTTTTTAGTGCTCTACGTGATGCACCAATCGAGTATCTTTTCTAGGCTATGTTGTTACTCCATTGGGAATTGAGGTTGATAAAGCCAAGATTGAAGCTATTGAGAATTGTCCGCAGCCCAAAACGGTCACACACGTGAGGAGTTTCCTTGGCCTCGCTGGATTCTATCGGCGTTTTGTGAGAGATTTCAGCACCATTGCTGCACCTCTCAATGAGCTTACAAAGAAGGATGTGCCTTTTGTTTGGGGTACTGTACACGAAGAAGCATTCTCGGTATTGAAAGATAAGTTGACACATGCTCCTTAATTCCAACTTCCTGATTTTAATAAGACGTTTGAGCTTGAATGTGTTGCTAGTGGAATTGGGTTAGGAGGTGTGTTATTACAAGATGGTAAACATGGTGCATACTTTCCTGAAAAATTGAGTGGGCCTAGTCTGAATTATTCTACTTGTGATAAGGAATTATATGCTCTTGTTCGGACTTTGGAAACATGGCAACATTATTTATGGCCCAAAGAATTTGTTATACATTCTGATCATGAATCTTTGAAGCACATTAAAGTCAAGCAAAACTGAACCGTAGACATGCTAAATGGGTTGAATACATAGAGACTTTCCCTTATGTTATTAAACACAAGAAGGGAAAAGAAAATGTTATTGCTGGTGCATTGTCTCGTCGTTATACTATGCTTTCACAACTTGACTTTAAAATATTTGGTTTGGAGACCATCAAAGATCAATATGTGCATGATGCTGAATTTAAAGATGTATTGCAGAATTGTAAAGAAGGGAGAACATGGAACAAGTTCGTCGTTAATGATGGATTTGTGTTTCATGCTAACAAGCTATGCATTCCACCTAGCTTTTTTCGTCTTTTGTTGTTGCAGGAGGCGCATGGAGGAGGATTAATGGGACACTTTGGCATGAAAAAGACAGAGGACATACTTGCTACACATTTCTTTTGGCCAAAGATGAGATGGGATGATGAGCGTTTTGTTGTTCGCTGCACTACATGTTAAAAAGCTAAGTCACGACTCAATCCTCATGGTTTATATATGCCTTTGCATGTCCCTAGTGTTCCTTGGGAAGATATATTTATGGACTTTGTTTTGGGTTTACCTCGAACAAAGAAGGGGAGGGATAGCATATTCGTTGTCGTGGATAGGTTCTCGAAGATGGCACACTTTATGCCATGTCATAAAAGCGATGATGCTGCTAATGTTGTTGATTTGTTCTTTCGTGTAATTATTCGCTTGCTTGGTGTGCCAAATACTATTGTTTCAGATCGTGATACTAAATTTCTTAGCCACTTTTGGAGATGTTTATGGGCTAACTTGGGGACTAAACTTCTTTTTAGTACTACTTGTCACCCCCAAACTGATGGACAAACTAAAGTAGTCAATAGAACTTTGTCTACTATGCATAGGATTGTTTTGAAGAATAACAAGAAAATGTGGGAAGAATGCTTGCCTCATATTGAATTTTCTTATAATCGTTCGTTGCATTCTACTACTAAGATGTGCCCTTTTGAAATTGTCTATGGTTTCCTACCTCGTGCACCTATTGATTTGTTGCCTCTTCCAACTTCGGAGATGGTTAATTTTGATGCTAAACAACGCGCTGAATTGATCTTAAAAATGCATGAGTTAACTAAGGAAAATATTGAGCGCATGAATGCTAAATATGAACTTGTTGGAGATAAGGGTAGAAAACATGTTGTCTTTGCACATGGAGATCTTGTTTGGTTACATTTGCGTAAGGATAGGTTTCCTAATTTGCGCAAGTCAAAGCTAATGCCACGTGCTGATGGTCCTTTCAAGGTGTTATAGAAAATAAATGATAATGCATATAAACTTGAGTTGCCTGCAGATTTTGGGGTTAGTCCCACATTTAACATTGCAGATTTGAAGCCTTACTTGGGTGAGGAAGATGATCTTCCGTCGAGGACGACTTCAATTCAAGAAGGGGAGGATGATGAGGATATCACTAACAAGGTTACACCCACATCCCCAACTGACACATATACATGACCAATTACTAGAGCTCGCGCACGCCAATTAAATTACTAGGTACTTTCGTTTCTTGGTAATGATTCTAATGTTCATGAGATATGATGCTGCCTAAATTGGATACATTTGTCTTGCTTACAAATGAAGGGCCTAGCTTGGACAAGAAGGATGAACATTGGAGCAAGATCAAGCATGGAGATGATGGCATGCGCAAGGGGAACAAGAACAGAGTTACAAGTGATAATTTCAGGACTTTGATGCCACCATAATGAGTGCGTGAAGCCTTGGACGAAATATACAAGATGCCACTTCATAAATTTCGACCAGAGGCTATCATAGGTCCTGCGTCACCTTATTATTGGGCCAAGCCCATGTAATTTCGAAATACTTGAGTATAGGCTGTTTTTAGAGTCCGTATGTGTGGGGAAACAAGAGTTAGGGATGGTTTCGGACCCCCCCCTCCAAGGGCCACGAAATTCCCCCCTCTTCCCCCATATATACAACCCTTAGGGCATCATTTAGACTTTGGGTTTTGTTTAGATTAAAGTTCGCTATAGCTGCAACTTTGCGTACTTCGTTTGTGTTCAACGACCAGACAAAGACGTCACAGAACCCCACCTTGATCAATAAAGATTTCATCTTATATTCGCAATATACAGATCGCAATCTTAGTTTCTTTCTTGTTCTTCGTTTGCTTGCAGGAAATAGACCCTCGTGGTCAGGTTGATCGTGCTCCGGCATGGTCAATAACCTCTCGGAGTTGGTTTAGCGATTGCTAAGGCGCGACGTCCTCGCGCATTGGTAGTCGGATCATCAAAGTCTACTCCACCGAAAACGATAGCCACCATCTCATCGAAAGACGGGACACCTTTGCCTCTATCAGAGGGGTCGCGGTCTCTCTCGTGGAGTAGATCCATAATGGATGAGCAAAGCTCTAGTTTAAAATGAGCTATCACATTTGCTAACCCTAAAATGGTGGAGGTGGAGGAGTATATATAGTCTAGGGCCATGAAGGGGTAAGTGAGGGGCAAAACATGTACACGGGCATCGGCCCAGATACATGCACACAGGCAAGGCCGGATGTCCGGCGGTCGGGCCGGATGTCCGGCTCTTCACGGGTCACCGGATGTCCGGGGGGAGTGGCCGGATGTCCTGGCTAGCGGTGCCAAGCCTCGGGTGCGGTTCTGTTGTTGGCGCCGGATTTCCGGGCTGAAGGCCGGATGTCCGGCAGCTGTTGAGGCGTCGGATGTTCGGGCTGGCACCGGATGTCCGGCAGTTGTAACTTCAGCCACTCCGTCTTCTTTCGTCTTCGCTTCCATGCTTCCCTCTCTGATGGCGTAGGTGTTCCTTGGCGCTTGTACTCCTCCTCGTCGTCCGTGAAGCTCCGACAATACCTATGCATGCACACGAGTGGAGTTGTCGGTGTTTTGGGACGACATATGCCAACGGATGGCTTATCATGCATGGGGTCAAAAGAACGTCGCCGGGCTCGGGAAGCGGGATAAAGCGGTACTTAGGACGCCTACGTATCTTACCCAGGTTCGGGGCTCTCCGAGGAGATAACACCCCTAATCCTGCTCTGCGGGGGCTCCGCGTCATGACTGATAGCACTAGAGTAGCTACAAGATTGCTCCTTGAGCTGTGAGGTCTAAAGAAAGAAGATGAACAAGGCAAGCTCACCTCCTCTCTCTATCTAGGGTTTTATCTTGTGATCTTCTAATAATCAACCTTCCAGCCCTCAACATGGAGGACCCTGGGGGGTTTATATAGGCCTACCCCCCAGGGGTACAATGGTAATCTCGACGGCGTGGCCCCCAGCCGTCAGTGTCCTCTGGCGCCGGCCTCGCCGCCTGTCTGCTGGGGACCGCCGCCTATGGGCTCCTCGTGATTGTCTTTCACTGTGGGGGTGCTTTTGCTGACGACAGCCTGGTCAAGAAGGAGATGGCTACAGTGCCATCGCCCTTCGTCGTACGTTGCCGCCTCGCCCTGTCCCGTCATCTTGCTGAGGCTCGGACTTCTATGGTGGGGTTTGCCGTCTGCTACCAGACGGCCGTCTCCCCTGGTCGCCTGCCAGAGGCGGTTTGTTCTTGAGCTTGCTCGCTGACCGTTGGGGCCAGCCGCCTGCTGGCCCTGCCGTTTGCGAGTAGTGGGATCGTGGCCTCCTCTGACCGCTGCTTGGTCACGAGCTTCGTGGCTACAGCGACCTGCCGCTTAGGAGATATTCCCAAAGTACATGGTTACTGTAGCCACGTCCTTATAGATCTTCTAAGGACATGTTCTCCTGTAGCCATGCCCCCGCCACGCTGGGACCCTCCTCACCGTGTTCCCTGAGGGAGTAGTGCGGGACCGTCTGCTGGCTGGTGGTGCTGGTGATCCGCCTGTTGGGTGCCTGCCGCCTGCTGGCAGCCGGCTCTTAGGGCAGGCTACCCTAGGAGGCGGCTCGAGGAGCAGACGGCCGCAGTAGACCAAGCGGCTGTTATTTGTCTTAAAATACCAAGGGTAGGAGCCGAAGGTACCCATGGTCAATATCTCTGACAGTAGTCCCCGAAGCTAATGGAACTCCGATGCGGGTGTTGGAGATGCTGGGGGGTTCCAGCAGCTTCTCCCCTCAGGCATGCTCATCGTCTGTCTCTTGTCTGCTAAAGGAGTCCGTCTACCGACAGCCGGCTCTGCGCTGTAGGAGCCGGCCTCTGGCAGCCGCATCGCCGTCTTGGAATCTTCGGCGAGAAGGCGCCGCCTGGTCAGCGGGCAGTCGAACAGGCCCGCGGACTATTGGCAGCGCCCACGCGTCATCGTCCTGTCGCATCGGCCTGCCAGCCCACGCGCGTGACAGGACGTAACAGTGGGCCGGGTCCCGCCAGTAAGGGGCTCGGGCCCCGCGCGGATCCACAGTGGCAGGGGTAATAGATTACCCTCTCACGCGCATTTAATGCGCGCGGATTAGGCGCGAGAAAATCGGGGGTCGTGCGGGACGTGGGGTGGTTAAGCCCACGCCCGCCCCCACGCCTTCGTCGCCTGGGCCTATATATAGGCCGGGGGAGAGGGCTGGCGCTGCTCTCGCGCTCACTCTCCCCCGTCCTTCATCTTCTTCCTCGCTCCTCCTCGCCGCAGTCATAGCGAACCACCGCCCGAGCCATGGCTGGTCCAGCGCCTTCCCGACGCCACGACCAATGGGACGGCAACGAAGTCTTGCAAGAGCACATAGACGTCCTTCGCTGGTCGCGGAAGCTGCCGCCGGCCGACAGGGTCGCCGTGCGCCTGGCGCCGGTGACGGAGATCAGGCCGGCCCCGCAACAAGGCGAGCGGGTTATCTTCCGCTCGCACTTTCAGTGCGGGTTCGGCCTGCCGGCGAGCGGCTTCTTCTGCTCCTTCCTCGACTTCTTCCACATCCAACCGCACCACCTCACGCCAAACACGGTGACGACCATTTCTTCCTTCATCGTCCTCTGCGAGGCTTATCTTGGTATCCTCCCCACCATCGAGCTCTGGACGGAGCTCTTCTATGTGAAGCTTGGCACCGCCGTCTAGAGCGTGGTCGCTCAGTGCGGGGGATGCATCGCCGTGAAGCGCACCGGGGCGAGAAACTTCTTCCCGGTGCCAAAACTCGTTGGATTAGTGAAGCTGTGGTAGAAGACGTATTTTTACGTGTCCAACATCGACCCCGAGGAAGATTTCATCTGGCTGCCGGAGTGGGTGCCGGGGCCGCCTGCTGAGCCTCGGGACTCCTGGAGGACCCGGCCCGTCGCCCTGACCGAAGGCGCCTCCGCCGCCGTGCGCCGTCTCCGTGAGCTGAGAGACGACGAGGGCCTGGAGTTTGCAGATCTACTACTGACGTTCGCCGAGCGCCAGGTGCTGCCGCTGCAGCGTCGGCCCCACCTCATCTGTGATATGAGCGGCCGCCGAGACCACAGCCGGACCTGCACCAAGCCCCTGCCACACGGGAGAGTTGCCCGGCTGGTGAACCACATCTCCAGCTGCCAGGTCTCCGACGCCGGCTGGGTCATCAGCAAGGCTCCGTACAGCCGCAGCGACCAGCCGCCCGCAGTAAGTTTTTCGTCCTTCTTTTGTCTTTCTTCTTTGTCCGGCTGTTGTAGCCGTCTGGTGCTAACACCCAGCTCAGATCTTCCGAGGCCAGCCGGCGCCAGGCTCCAACCAACTGGGTCGCCCCCTAGAGCCGGATCGCTCCCAGAGCGATACGAGCGACCCCGATCTTGGGGCCGCCACCGCCATGGAGGAGGAGGAGGTGACGGGCGGCGGGGACCAGCTGTCGGGTGCCCAGCCAGAAGGCGGCCTCGAGAGCTGGCCGGATGATGATGAGGGGATGGAGGAGGCACCCGTCCGCTCCAGCGAACAGGCGGGGCCGTTTGGCACAGCTAGCGGCGGGAAACGGCGGTCCTCGTCAGGGCCGACTAGTGCCCCACTGAAAGCACATTTGCTCCCCGGGTGGTTTTGGTAATTAATGACAACATACTTTGTGGTTGGACTAATGCTTTTATCAAGTATGTTTCAGGAAATTCAATCACATTGGCATGGCAAAAGGACTAAAGAAGTGGACCCCTCAAAATGCTAAGGCAAGCATTGGCAAAAGCTCAAGACTCCATTTTTGGTTTAGTGATCCAAGATCACATTGAGTCCATAGGAAAAGCCAATACTATTAAAAGGGGATGAGGTTATGATGATGATCTGGTTGCTCAAGTGCTTAGTGATACATCTCCTAAACTATCAGCAACTTTCACTGCCATATACACTCATAAGTAGTCTCGGTCCCACCGATATTCCAAACTCAGTCACACCGAGATGAACCACCTCAGCCATAAGCCAAACCCTAGTAAACTCGGATTTTCCGATTCTGAACTCGGTCTCACCGAAACATGAGTTGCCAAGGTTCTGTAACCTTCTGTCATCAAATCGGTGTCACCGAGATGATGAAGTCGGTCCCACCGAAACTGGCATGCTCTTGTCATTGCACGAATCGGACTAACCGAGATTGTATATTCGGTCCCACCGAAAACCCCAACGTTCACATTATTTGAACTATCGGTCTCACCGAGTTGTCCACTTCGGTCCCACCGAGATTGCTCAAATGTGTGTAACGGTTGGATTTTGTGTGGAGGCTACCTCCACCCCCTCTTCGTTCGTGGAGAGAGCCATCAGAAAGAACTACCAATCCTACCTTACATTTCTGAGAAGAGAACTACCTACCCTTGTGTTGAGATCAAGTTGCTCCACTCCCACCATATGAAGCTTGATCTCTAGCCTTCCCAAGTTGCTTTCTACTCAATCCTTTCTTCCACCACAGCCAAATCAGTGAGGAGAGTTGAGTGTTGGGGAGATTATCATTTGAAGCACAAGAGCAAGGAGTTCATCATCATCTACAACATCTATTACCTTTTGGAGGGTGGTGCCTCCTAGATTGGTTAGGTGTCGCTTGGGAGCCTCCGTCGTCGAGATGTGGAGTTGAACCAAGAAGTTTGTAAGGGCAAGGAGATCGCCTACTTCGTGAAGATCTACCCCGAGTAAGGCTAGCCCTCCGTGGGCGTAGGCCATGATGGAATAGACAAGGTTGCTTCTTCGTGGACCCTTCGTGGGTGGAGCCCTCCGTGGACTCTCGCAGCCGTTACCCTCCGTGGGTTGAAGTCTCCATCAACGTGGATGTACGATAGCGCCACCTATCGGAACCACGGGAAAAATCATTGCGTCTCCAAATTGCGTTTGATCTTCTCCACTTCTCTTTACTACTTGTACAATTTACTTTCCGCTGCCCATACTCTAGAATTGCATGTGTAGTGTGCTACTTGACTTGTGTGTTATGCAAAATCTGCCAAAATCTGTCCTTGATAAAAGACAGAATTTTTATCTTGTCGAGTAGTCTAATCACCCCCCCTCTAGACACTCTCACCTTCTTCGATCCCTCAATTGGTATCAGAGCTTTGGTCTCCATTGCTTTGGTTTACACACCATTGTTGGAAGATGGACGTGTCTACGTTTGGGAGTGTTAGCCATAGAGTGCCTATTCTTAATGGAGTGTCCTATAACTTGTGGAGGATTGAAATGCTTATTATCTTTAAGACGTACAATTTGCGCAAATATGTTGAGACCCCCAATGTGCCTCCATTTGACCCCTTGCACCCTACCATGGATGAAGAGCTTGATTTGCTTCGTAACCATAGGACTGTAAATCTTATCATTAGAGGGTTACCCGATAACTTGCTTGAGCTCGTTACAAACTTTGAGTGCGCCTATGCTATGTGGAAGTTCTTGGAAGAACTTTATCCGGACTACTCTTTGAGAGGTCTTGATGAAATTCTATACAAGACTATTGAATTTGATATGATGCGCCCCAATGATCCCAACTTTGATAAATGCTTCTTTGAGCTTCGTGATCTTATGAAAAAGAAGGGTGATCCCGGTCTTATCAATGTTTTAATTAGAAATGCTCTTGTATTGCATTCCGATGATTATTGTCACATTGACAAAACTAATGCAAGTAGTTATCAAATTGACCTAGGTGTTGATGATGAACAATCTATGGGTCAATATGATGATGAGCATGAGCATGATGATGATTACTCCGATTCGTACACCGAGCTAGACAAGATCATGAAGAGTCTCAATCTTATGGCAAATCTGAGAGACTACATGTCCGGCGGAAAAGAGTGGATTCTTGATAGTGGATGCACCGACCACATGACCGGAGACAAAGACATGTTTCGAGAGCTTGGAAAGAACGATGGTCCACGCAAGTATGTGACTTTTGGAGACAACTCCAAGGGTAAGGTACTTGGCCTTGGTAAGGTGGCCATATCTCATGATAGCTCTATTCAAAATGTCATGCTTGTAGAATCTCTTGGATACAATTTACTTTCCGTGTCTAGATTAGCTGACTTTGGATTCAATGTGCTATTCACCGAAGTAGATTGCCAAGTCTTTCGTCGTGACAATCATAACATGGCGTTTACCGGTATCCGTAGAGGTGATCTATATATTGTTGATTTCACTAAGAAAGCCCAACCTAGAGCTTGCTTCATTGCTAAATCCTCTAAAGGTTGGTTATGGCATAGAAGGCTTGGACATGTTGGTATGCGTAATCTAGACAAGCTGATCAAAGGTGATCATATTCTTGGCGTTAAAGATGTTTTCTTTGACAAAGATAGACTTTGTAGTGCTTGTCAAGCAGGAAAACAAGTAGGTGGAAGTCATCCCGTGAAGAACATCATGACCACAAGGAGACCGCTTGAGCTTCTTCATATGGATCTCTTCGGTCCCAATGCTTACAAAAGCCTTGGTGGTAACTCCTTTGGTCTAGTTATAGTTGATGATTATTCCAGATTTACGTGGGTATTTTTCCTTGATGACAAATCGCAGGTTCAGAGAATCTTCAAAACCTTTGCCAAAAAGGCCCAAAATCAATTTGAGGCGAAGATCAAGAAAGTTCGGAGTGACAATGGAACGGAGTTCAAGAACGCCAATGTAGACTCTTTTCTCGATGAGGAAGGGATTCTACATGAGTTCTCGGCTACGTACACTCCTCAACAAAATGGAGTTGTTGAGAGGAAGAACGGAACGCTCATAGAGATGGCGAGAACGATGCTTGATGAATACAAGACACCGAAGCATTTTTGGGGGGAAGCGGTCGAGACAGCTTGTCATGCTATCAACAGGCTTTATCTTCATAAGCTCCTCGGCAAGACATCATACGAGCTCCTCACCGGTAACAAACCCCAAGTGGGATACTTTCATGTCTTTGGTTCGAAATGCTATATCCTTGATAAGCATCGTCGGTCTAAATTTGCTCCTAAATCTCATGAAGGCTTTTTTCTTGGTTATGGATCAAACTCCCACACCTACCGTGTCTACAATAATTTCACCCGAAAGGTTGAAGAGACGGTAGACGTGAAGTTTGATGAATCTAATGGCTCGCAAGTAGAGCAAATGCCTATTGATGTAGGAGACAAGGACCCATCGGAAGCTATCCAAGATTTATCTATTGGAAAGATCAGTCCCATGGAAGTGAAGGAGAGTACCTCATCTACATATGTGGAGCCCCCTACCTCACGGCGAGATGAACCTCAAGGCAACATGGAGGCCTCCACAAGTGGAACTCACCAAGATGAGGAAGTGCAACAAGAAGATCCACCACAACCTCCTTCTCCACCGCCTCAAGACAACACCAACAACAATGAAGAAGAAGAAGAGGAAGATGAAGATGATGAGGAAGCTCAGCCACAACCTCAACAAAAGCTATCCCGAGTCCGAGCAAGAGTCAAGAAAAATCATCCTGTGGAACAAATGATGAATGACATCAACTCCGGGAGAATTACTCGCTCTAAAACTCGCTTAGCTAACTTTTGTGAGCATTACTCATTTATCTCTAGTATTGAACCTATGAAGGTAGAAGAAGCGCTTGAAGACCCGGATTGGGTGAACGCTATGCACGAAGAACTACACAACTTCGAGAGGAACAAGGTATGGACTTTGGTAGAGAAGCCCAAGGATGATCAAAACGTCATTGGAACCAAATGGGTGTTTCGGAACAAGCAAGATGAAGATGGACAAGTCATCCGCAACAAGGCTCGTCTCGTAGCTCAAGGTTACACACAAGTCGAAGGTATGGACTATGGTGAGATCTATGCCCCCGTTGCTAGACTTGAGTCCATTCGCATTCTTCTTGCTTATGCCAATCACCATGATATTACTCTCTATCAAATGGATATCAAAAGTGCTTTCCTAAATGGTGAAATTGAGGAGGAAGTATTTGTGAAACAACCTCCCGGATTTGTGAATCCCAAAAAGCCTAATCATGTTTACAAGTTGCACAAAGCTCTTTATGGTCTTAAACAAGCTCCTAGAGCTTGGTACAAATGCTTGACTAGCTTTCTTCTTGAAAAAGGCTTTGAGATTGGAAAGATAGACTCAACGCTGTTCACGAAAAGGGTTAAAACTATTTGTGTGCCAAATATATGTTGATGATATTATCTTTGGTTCAACTAACCCTCATTTTAGCAAGAAGTTTGGACAGCTCATGTCGGAGAAGTATGAGATGTCCATGATGAGTGAACTCAAATTCTTCCTTGGGTTGCAAATCAAGCAATCTAAGGAGGGTACCTTTGTCTCACAAACAAAGTACACCAAGGATCTCTTCAAGAAGTTCAACATGCAAGAAAGCAAAGGTATGAGAACCCCCATGCCTACAAGTGGACATAATGACTTGACAAAAGATGGAGAACCCGTTGATCAAAGGGTTTACCGATCTATGATTGGTTCTCTACTATATCTTTGTGCTTCTCGTCCTGACATAATGTTGAGTGTATGCATGTGTGCCCGATATCAAGCAGCCCCTAAAGAATGTCATCTTAAAGCTGTTAAAAGGATTGTGAGATATTTGATACACACACCAAACTTTGGCATTTGGTATCCTAAGAGGGCCTCTTTCGACCTTGTTGGCTATTCCGACTCGGACTATGCCGGTGACAGGGTTGATAGAAAGTCAACTTCGGGTACGTGTCAATTCCTTGGTCGATCCCTTGTATCTTGGTCCTCCAAGAAACAAAATTCGGTATCATTATCCACTGCCGAAGCGGAATATATTGCTGCTGGTTTGTGTTGTGCTCAATTGCTATGGATGACACAAACGCTTAAGGATTATGGGATACATGTGAGACATGTTCCCTTGCTTTGTGACAATGAGAGTGCGATTAAAATTGGACACAATCCCGTGCAACACTCTCGAACGAAGCATATTGAAGTTCGTCACCATTTCATTCGTGATCATATTTCCAAGGGTGACATCAATCTTAAGCATGTTCGTACTGACAAACAACTCGCTGATATCTTTACAAAACCTCTTGATGAGAAGGTGTTTTGTCGCTTAAGGAGTGAGTTGAACATCATTGATGCTTCAAACTTGGAGTGAGAACTCCATTGATGCATGCAAGGCATGAGCCCACTTGACTAATCCTTGATATTTCTCTTATGATGGTGATCATATGTCTTGGACACATTTGCCTCCTTGTATTGCATCTAACTCCTTGCAGGTACTTGGATGATCTACATTCCACAAGATTACCACACACTCAAATCATGAGTAATCTTGTCATTGACCAAGTATCTAGCCCTTTGGGATGTTGAGTTCAAGGAACAAAATTCCACATATCCTTTTTGACATCTTATACATCTAGTATTTCACTCTTGTCATCTTGGATATCCTTGAGTATTTCCTTGCTTGCCTAACCCATGTAGGAAGATGAACTACACAAGTGGAAATGGCGCTCCAACTTCACATTCAATGAGCACCTACATCAAGTTTACCTACATGAGCAAAGCAACAACAAGCCCAAGGTATGTTCTTCACATCTTTAAGGAGCTTTGCTCAAAGTCATGAGTACAAGCAGCTTCATAAGATGTGATCACATCGATGCTTAATCAAAAATGGCAACCCCATTTTGAGCTTAAATGATGAGTATGACCTATGATCAAATGTCCTCATTCGACTCCTAAGTCAATATACTCAAACATAGGTGACCTTGTCGCCGACCTTTATCTAGATGAAGTACATATGTTTTGGAGTCTTTCTATTTTCTCTTATGTTCTCTCATTGAGTTTTCATTAAAAAAAAACTTCATCTAGGAATCTTTTTCATTTCTATTCTTCTGTCTTTGTGAATATCCTTCTGGCTCTGATAAATTCCTCGAAAATCATTCACAAATTCATTGCAAATCCTTTGAAACATTCCTCGCAAAGTGAGCTGAATTATTTCTGTATTTCCTTGGAATTAAACTCGGCGTCACCGATTTAAATATTTCGGTCTAACCGAAAAGGATCTACCCTAAGTCCCTGACTTTCGGACCCACCGATCCATCTTAATTCGGTGTCACCGATTTATTTCTTCCAGGATATCATCTTCTGCAGCTCCACTCAATGATTCTCTATGCATGTTCCTTTTTGCCCTGTTGTGATTCTTAAGGATCCCACTCCTTTCTTTCCATCTTCCCTGACCTTCCTAGTTTGCTGTCCTTTTCGGCACTTGATGTCAAAGGGGGAGAAGACTTAGGGGGAGAAGAGAAGATTTAGGGGGAGAAGAAGAGCAATCTTACCTTAAGGGGGAGAGAATCACATCAAAGCTTTGCCGTGTTTTTCCTTATAAGAGAATTTCTTGACCGTGTTTTACATTGGACATTACAATTGGCGTCATTCTCATTTGGCATCATTCTTTTGATTTTGCTCTTTCCATCAAACCCCTTGATCTGAGAGAACTCAAAGGGAGAGGAATCTTCACAATTGATATCTTATGGAAAGCAAAATCTCTCAGAGTTCATTGAAAATCTTTTAGTTTCGGAGACATGTTTGCTGATTCAAGCTTGTGCTCAATATGAGACACTCTTTATACATGTCATCCCTGGCTTGGTACTCTTGATGTTCTTGCAGTTGGTTGAAGAAATACTCTTGTGTTATCTAACCTTGTTTTCCCAAGTTTATCTCTTCAGGTACAATGCCAAGGAACCTCAAGGTAAGTATATGCACTTTGCAGAATGTGCATGATGGTGACTTGCTTGTGAATACTTGTTTGCAAGAAATCACCATGCACATATGCATTATCACTCACTTCTTTTCATCTGCTCTGATGCATATAGCCAAGCTGCATGTAGCACATCTTGCTTATCTCTCTTGTGTGCTTGTGGTAGTCCAAAACCATAATTTATGAAAATCTTGCACACTTGTAGGGGGAGCCTGTGTGCTACATGTTTGTCAAAGCTTTCGTGATAATTCTGTCTTTCTTTCAATAAGCTTTGATGTCTTGTTTAGTGTGTTGCCATCAATTACCAAAAAGGGGGAGATTGAAAGCACATTTGCTCCCCGGGTGGTTTTGGTAATTAATGACAACATACTTTGTGGTTGGACTAATGCTTTTATCAAGTATGTTTCAGGAAATTCAATCACATTGGCATGGCAAAAGGACTAAAGAAGTGGACCCCTCAAAATGCTAAGGCAAGCATTGGCAAAAGCTCAAGACTCCATTTTTGGTTTAGTGATCCAAGATCACATTGAGTCCATAGGAAAAGCCAATACTATTAAAAGGGGATGAGGTTATGATGATGATCTGGTTGCTCAAGTGCTTAGTGATACATCTCCTAAACTATCAGCAACTTTCACTGCCATATACACTCATAAGTAGTCTCGGTCCCACCGATATTCCAAACTCAGTCACACCAAGATGAACCACCTCAGCCATAAGCCAAACCCTAGTAAACTCGGATTTTCCGATTCTGAACTCGGTCTCACCGAAACATGAGTTGCCAAGTTTCTGTAACCTTCTGTCATCAAATCGGTGTCACCGAGATGATGAAGTCGGTCCCACCGAAACTGGCATGCTCTTGTCATTGCACGAATCGGACTAACCGAGATTGTATATTCGGTCCCACCAAAAATCCCAACGTTCACATTATTTGAACTATCGGTCTCACCGAGTTGTCCACTTCGGTCCCACCGAGATTGCTCAAATGTGTGTAACGGTTGGATTTTGTGTGGAGGCTATTTATACCCCTCCACCCCCTCTTCATTCGTGGAGAGAGCCATCAGAAAGAACTACCACTCCTACCTTACATTTCTGAGAAGAGAACTACCTACCCTTGTGTTGAGATCAAGTTGCTCCACTCCCACCATATGAAGCTTGATCTCTAGCCTTCCTAAGTTGCTTTCCACTCAATCCTTTCTTCCACCACAGCCAAATCAGTGAGGAGAGTTGAGTGTTGGGGAGATTATCATTTGAAGCACAAGAGCAAGGAGTTCATCATCATCTACAACATCTATTACCTTTTGGAGGGTGGTGCCTCCTAGATTGGTTAGGTGTCGCTTGGGAGCCTCCGTCGTCGAGATGTGGAGTTGAACCAAGAAGTTTGTAAGGGCAAGGAGATCGCCTACTTCGTGAAGATCTACCCCGAGTAAGGCTAGCCCTCCGTGGGCGTAGGCCATGATGGAATAGACAAGGTTGCTTCTTCGTGGACCCTTCGTGGGTGGAGCCCTCCGTGGACTCTCGCAGCCGTTACCCTCCGTGGGTTGAAGTCTCCATCAACGTGGATGTACGATAGCGCCACCTATCGGAACCACGGGAAAAATCATTGCGTCTCCAAATTGCGTTTGATCTTCTCCACTTCTCTTTACTACTTGTGCAATTTACTTTCCGCTGCCCATACTCTAGAATTGCATGTGTAGTGTGCTACTTGACTTGTGTGTTATGCAAAATCTGCCAAAATCTGTCCTTGATAAAAGACAGAATTTTTATCTTGTCGAGTAGTCTAATCACCCCACCCCCTCTAGACACTCTCACCTTCTTCGATCCCTCACCCACCCAAGAAGCTTTGGCTGTCAACCACCGCCACGAGGCGTTAGGAAGCGGCCGCCAGGGCGAACCTGCCGAAGAAGCCCAAGGCCCGGCCGGTCGTGTCTGGGTAAGTACCCTTTACTCCTTCTTTGTGTCTTATTCTTTTTCCCCAGCTGATCCCTTCTTGCTTGATTCTTTGTTTCTTCGGGACGTCCATGCAGCGCGCCACTTTCCCTCTCGTGGGTGCCAGCAGGCTCTGTGGTGGGAGGCCCAGATGCCCCTCCTGCGCCCCCTCGCGTGGATCCTGCTACCGCGCTCCGGGAGGCGACAGAGAGGAACGCCCGCGAGGCGCGCGTGGAGCGCGAGGCCGCGGAGCGTGAGCGAGCGACGGCCGATGCCGCCGCCCAGGCAGAGGCTGAAGCCGCCAAGAAGGCCGAGGCCGATGCCGCCCGCGTCCGAGAGCGGGGAAAGGGCCCCCAGCAGCCAGCGGCCCATGTCGTCCGCTCGGCGTCAGGGTCTCAGGAGCCATCCGCCCAGGCGCCGGTTGCTGGCGAGCAGCCGGCCCCAGGCGATGGGGGAGATGAATGCGTCATCCTGGAGACGCCGCCACCACGCCCCGCGCCGCCTGCTGGGGAATAGGACAGCTGGCCGGTGGGGACGGAGGTGCCGCCGATTGGTGGCTTGCTGGTGGTTGGCCCGCAACCGGCCCCCCGAGGCCCAGCCCGCCGGCGCCTTGCGAGGGTGGCATCTATGCCCCAGTAGGTGGAAGTTGGCGGGGCCAGCTCGTCCGCGCCGGAGAACGAGGCGACTAGCGCGGCGCCATCGAGTTGGAGATCCGGAGGAGGCGGCGCGTGGATCGTCGCGTCGCGGGACGTCTTGGACCGCATGAACTCCTTGGGCAACGTCCTGCAGACGGCGATGTAGGAGTTCATCGCCACGCGGTCCTCCGTTCGGGTAAGTGTGTTTCATTTTTGCTTTTATTTCTTCAATTTTTTCCGTGGGGGCGCGTCAGCGCACCCATTGGGTGTAGTCCCCGAGTTCCGAGCCGGCTGCTGAGCAGGCGGCTTGGAACTCCAAAGTGTTCACCTAGATCTGATCTTGCTTCTTGTTGCAGGAGTACCACAACCTCCGCGTGGCCTCCTACAACGCGCATCGCCAGGAGCTGGCGCAGCTGCAGACTGCCCTGGCAGACAGCCGAGGTGAGTGCCTCCTCTTCTCCTTGCAGGGGCGCGTCAGCGCACCCGCTGGGTGTAGTCCCTGAGTTCCGAGCCGGCTGCTGAGCAGGCGGCTTGGAACTCCAAGGTTATGTCTTCTGTTGCTGACCCTTGTTCTTTTTCTTTCTCCCTTGTCAGCGGTCGCAGCCAGCTTCCGCAGCCAGCTGGGCAAGGCCCAGACGGAGCTGGCCGCTAAGGAGCGGGAGTGTGATCTTGCTGCTCAAGACCGCGACCACCTGTCCAAGGAGCTGGCGGACCAGGCGGCGGCTCACAAGACTGAGCTCAGCAAGATGTCGGATGCTGAATCCCTTCTTCGGGCCGAATTCGAGACTGAGCACTCGAGTTGGGCCGAGAAGGAGGCGGCTCTCCAAGAAGGCTATGTAGCCATTGGAGACATGGTTGATGGTGAGACGTCTACCCTCTCTTTTTGTTTTCGCTGTTTGCAGCAGCCGTCTTGCTTCTCTTTTGATCCTTGTTCTAGTCTTTTCAGAGTTCTTCCCGGGCTACACCGTGGCTGCCATCCAGGCCATTGAGGCCGAGCGTGCTGCGAAGCGCCAGGCGGGCCAGGCAATCGCACCCAACGCGCCCAGGACCCCGGCCGAAGAGCTCCTTGCCATTCGGATGCGTCTTGTACCAGTCCGCCGCCTTCTTCGCCAGTTGCAGCGCGCTGGCGCCCAGGTACTGGCCGCCCTCTAGCCAGGTGTGCCAATGCCTCGCACCCCCAGCCGGACGACCGTCTGGCTGGAGACGGCCTGCCAGCGCTTCAAGGCCTGGAAGGGCTCCGCAGCAAGGGCCGGCACGCGGAGTGCCCTGGAGTTCGCCAAGAGCTGGTATCCTGGCCTGAGTGTGGAACAGCTGGAGACATTCCGCGCGGAGGCCCAGCCGGAGCTGGCTGCTAAGCAGAAGGAGCTCGTCCAACGTGCTGCCGCCCTCGCCGAATACGCCGACACCTCCCTCTTCATCTCGGAGCTGGATGACAGGGGCCATGTGGTGCCGCCTGGTAACTTTGGGCTAGACTTGGCGGCGTCGAAGCAGTCGGACAAGGGGATCGCTTCCAGCGACGGTGATGAGGAAGGGGAAGGCAGCGATGAGGAGGCCAGCTCCCAGGAGGCAGACACAGTGGCCAGTCGGCATCCTGACCAGCCCTCGACAAGCGGACCGAGGGTAACGGCCCCGCCTGCTGCGGGAGACGGCCAGACCGAGACCCGCCAGGCGGCCTCCCCGGAAGCCGGCTCCGTCGTGCCACCTGCCCAGCCTTCTGCTCCTTAGGATTTTCGTTTGTTTCTTCTGCCTTTCTGTAAGACTCGTAAGGTTAATCCGAACAATTCCACCCGCTGGGTGTATTTAGTAAGTTATTACTGCAAGGCAGCTCTTAAGGCCTTTTGGATGTAAATATTCTTTTTAATGTTGCGTCGGTTTTATGCATTTGTGTCGAGTCCTAGGATTAGCCTTGCCCTAGTTCCTTGTGGCGATTTTCTCCTTGCCGACCCCTAGTACTGCCGTCCTGCCAGCCAGACAACCACTATGTGGTTCTGTGGCTGGGTCAGGGACTTGGCTGTTTTCGGGGTGGGCAAGTATTCTGCCTTCTGGAAGACGTCCTGGCCAAGCCTAGAACCGGCTGGCCGGCTGCTTGGCAGCCGGCTGTTATCTTTAAGGGCCGGCTGGTCCTATGTCATTTATCCTTAGCCATTTTTCATGTGGGCACTGCTTCTTGCCTTTGGCTCCTGCCAGCCGGACAGCCGCGTTCTGCGAGTCTGTGACTGGATACATGAGAGGTCTTAGATGCCATCACATTACTTGTCTGAATTTTTAAGGAGAATTCTCTAGACATAGGGCCAGGCGGCCAGTCCCCGGGCCGTCTGGTAGGCTCCGGTGCCGGACACAGGAGTGAACAACAAACATTCACAGGCATAATTCTTATCATATAGATAAAGGGTTGGGCAGTCCCCGAGAACTCCTCGGGGTTCCCACTGATTCTCAAAATAACTTTAGATAGCATGACACATACTGTCTTTCAGCTATGAAAGCGACGAAGAAGGTTTGCGTTCCATGGGTGCTCCGACTCCTTGCCTGAGTCGTCTCTCTTGCGCGCCTTTGGCTTCTGGGCATCGATGAGGTAGTAGGCATCGTGGCCCAGTACCTTGTTGACGATGAACGGTCCTTCCCAAGGAGCCGAGAGCTTGTGCTGGCCGGCTGTTCGCTGGATCAGCCGGAGCACAAGGTCTCCCTCGCGGAAGGAGCGTGGCTTCACTCGTCGGCTGTGATAGCGGCGGAGACCCTGCTGGTAGATGGTGGAGCGGCTGAGCGCTACCAGCCGGGCCTCTTCCAGCAAGTCCACGCCGTCTTCGCATGCTTCTTTGGCTTCAGCTTCCGTGTACATAGTGACGCGAGGCGAGTCAAACTCAACGTCCGTTGGGATGACGGCCTCGGCCCCATAGACGAGGAAGAAGGGAGTGAAGCCGGTGGATTTGTTCGGAGTGGTTCTGAGGCTCCACAAGACAGACGATAGTTCTTCAATCCAGTAGCCGGCTGACCGCTCCAAAGGTTCGACCAGCCGGGGCTTGATGCTAGATAGGATGAGGCCGTTGGCGCGCTCGACTTGGCCGTTAGACTGCAGGTGGGCAACAGACGCTAGGTCCAGCCGGATGCCCTGAGTTGCACAGAAACGGGCAAGAGTGCCTTTGGCAAAATTTGTGTCGTTGTCGGTGATGATGCTGTGCGGTATACCATACCGGACTGTGATGTCTGCAATGAATGTCACAACAGTTGGGCCATTGAGTTTCTTGATTGGCTTGGCTTTGATCCACTTGGTGAATTTATCTATTGCCACAAGCAAGTGTGTCAGGCCTCCTCTGGCAGTCTTGAAAGGCCCTACCATATCCAGACCCCAGATGGCAAATGGCCTAGAGATCGGAATAGTCTTGAGTGCAGAAGCTGGCAAGTGTTGCTTGGAGCTGAAGCGTTGGCAGCCGTTGCACTTTTTCACCAAATCCTTGGCATCGTCCAAAGCAGTCGGCCAGAAGAAACCGTGGCGGAAAGCTTTGGCTATGAGAAATCTTGAGGCCGCGTGGTGGCCGCACTCTCCTTGGTGAATGTCCTTCAGGATGGCCAGCCCTTTTGCTGCTTCCACACAGCGTTGGAAGACGCCCATCACACTCCTTCTGACAAGATCTTTGTTGACGATGGTGTAAGCTGAGGTTCGGCGTTGAACTTGACGCGCCGAAGTTTCTTCTGCTGGCAGCTCTCCTTTGAGCAGGAATGTGAGGATTGGCTATGCCCAAGACGGCGCTGAGACTCCAGTTGCTTTGGCCAGAGAGACCAGGGTGGTAGGGCTGGGAGGTGGAGGGCTAGACTGAGCCGCCTGCTGTGTCTCCGAAGTCCCCGAGCCGTCTGCTGGAGCCGGCGCCTCCTGGCCGTCTGCTGGAGCAGTCCTCGGGCCAGGAGCTAGCGCGGCTGTAGGTGATCCGTCTGTTGGAGTTGGAGTGTCGTGGCCGCCTGCTAGGGCAGTCTCTGGGCCAGCAGCCGAAACCGCGAGGCCGCCTGCCTCGGGGTTGGCTGGTATGAAGATTGACTCCGACTCTTGTGAAGGCTTGATAGATGGTTTGCGCAGGCATTGGAGAGATACGTTGGCTGGTATTGCTTGGCGGGTAGAACCGATTCGCGCCAAGGTGTCTCCCTGCATGTCATCAGCTCGTGGCACATGGAGGAACTCGCAGCCATCAAAGTGTCCACTGATCTGCTGGACAAGGAAGCGGTAGCTTGCCATATTTGCATCCTTGGCGTCCCAGTCCCCAGACGACTGCCGGACAACCAAGTCTGAGTCACCGTAGCACAGCACTCGGCGGATGCCAATCTCCTTGGCCATCCGGAGCCCGTGGATAAGTGCCTCATATTCCGCCACATTTTTGGAGGCGGCAAAGTGGATATGCAGAGTGTACTTGAGCTTATCGCCTTTGGGGGAGGTGAGGACGACGCTGGCTCCCAGGCCAGTGCGCATCTTTGATCCGTCAAAGTGCATCCACCAATGGGTTGAGTCTGGCACAGGCGGCAGGTACTGGGTTTCGGCCCAATCGACGAGGAAGTCGACCAATGCTTGCGACTTGATGGTGGTGCGTGGCTGGTAGAAGATGGCGAAGGGGGCCAGCTCAATGGCCTACTTGGCCACTCTTCCTGAGGCATCTCTGTTTCCCATGATTTCAGCAAGCGGGGCCGTGCAGACGACCTTGACAGAATGCTCTTGGAAGTACTGCTTGAGTTTCTTGGCAGTGAAGTACACGCCGTAGCACATCTTCTGATAATGGGGGTAGTTCTGCTTGGATGCTGATAGCACTTCGCTCAAGTAGTAGACGGGCCTCTGGACGGGCAAGGCTCTGCCGTCTTCTGGGCGCTCGACCACAATGACAGTGCTGACCACCCGGCTGGTGGCGTCTATGTAAAGGAACATGGGTTCCATGTCTGCTGGTGCCGCCATGACAGGCGGGGTGGACAGCAGTCGCTTGAGCTGCTGGAAGGCTTCATCCGCGTGGTCATTCCACTCGAAGCAAGTGGTTTTCTTCATCAGTTGGTAAAGGGGGAGTGCCTTTTCTCCCAGCCGGCTGATGAAGCGGCTGAGAGATGCCAGGCATCCCGTGAATCTTTGGACATCTCGCACACGGGTCGGTCGTTCCATCCTCTCAATGTCCTTGATCTTTGCGGGGTTGCACTCAATGCCGCGTTCGGACACCAGGAAGCCAAGGAGCTGGCCTGCTGGTACCCCAAAGACGCAGTTCTCCGTGTTTAGCTTAATCCGAAAGCGGCGTAGATTCTCAAATGTTTCTTGGAGATCCACCAAAAGGGTTCCTCTCCTCTCCGTCTTCACCGCAATGCCGTCCACGTAAACGTGGGCGTTCCTGCCAAGCTGCTTGAGGAGACACTTCTGCATGCAACGCTGAAAGGTGGCGCTGGCATTTCTCAAGCCGAACATCATGGTCAGGTAGCAGAAGGCCCCAAACGGCGTGAGGAAGGCAGTCTTCAGACGGTCAGCTGGATCAAGCTTGATTTGATGGTACCCTGAATAGGCATCAAGGAAAGACAGCAGCTCGCATCTGGCTGTGGAGTCAATCACCTGATCTATTCGTGGCAGAGCAAACGGATCTTTGGGGCAAGCTTTGTTCAGGCTGGTGTAATCAATGCACATGCGCCATTTATTGTTCTTCTTCTGCACCAGGACTGGATTTGCTAGCCATTCGGGATAAAAGACTTCCATGATGAAGCCGGCTGCTAGCAGGCGGGCGACCTCCTCCCCAACGACTCTTCTCTTATCTTCTGACAGGCGGCACAGCGGCTGCCTGACAGGCTTTGCATCTTCTCTCACGTGTAGCTTGTGCTCGGCGAATTCCATCGGGACACCAGGCATGTCCTTGGGGGACCATGCAAAGATGTCCAGATTCTCACGGAGGAAATCGACGAGCTCGCTTTCCTATTTCCTGTCTAGGCTTGACCCTATGACAGCAAATCGCTCCGGGTGAGACGGGTCCAAGGCAATCTTCTTTGTGTCCTTGGAGGGCTGGAACGAGCCTTGCGGCTCCGCCTCCTTGGGATCGGCTGGTATGGCCGGCTGCTCGCCAGCCATTGCCACCAGCCGCTCCAGACGATGCTTTTCCTCAGCCACAACAAGGGTTTCCGCCAGGCGACTGCTGGCCGTTGCGCATGCAATGGACTTCTCGTAGTCCCCAGTTATTGTGATTATTCCCTTGGGACCAGGCATCTTCATCTTGAGGTAGGCGTAATGGGGGACTGCCATGAACTTTGCAAGAGCGGGCCGTCCCAAGATCACGTGATAGGGACTCTCCAGATTTACCACTTCAAACCAGACCGGCTCCCTCCGGAAGTGTGTCTTGTCACCAAACAGGACATTGACTCTGGCCTTGCCGATTGGTGAACAGAGAGGCCCGGCACAATGCCATGGAACACGGTCCTGCTAGGCTGAAGCTGCTTCTCTTTGATGCCCAACTTCTCCATGGTGTCTCAATACATGATGTTGATGCTGCTGCCACCGTCTACCAGAGCTCGGGAGAAACGGCAGGCCCGCCTGTCAGTGGAGAGAGTAGCGTCCAGGACCAAGGCATAGGCCCCTGGAGATGGCATGACAACCGGGTGATCCTCTCGGCTCCAGCTGACAGGCCTTTCAGACCAGTGCATGAACTCTGGGTTCTTGATGGCAACAGTGTTGACTTCTTTGCGTTGCTGGCGCCGACTGTGCCTATCGTCTGTCTGGCTGGTGAAGACAATATAGGCTCCATTTTCCTCTGGGAATTCATCCTGGATCTGGCCGCCAGGACGAGCAGCCGGCGGATTAGGAGGCGGAGCCGGCTGTCCAGCAGGCGGCGGAGGCAGAGCTTCTCCCCTCGCAATCCTTGTGAGCCAGTGGCACTTCCGCGTGGTGTGGTTGGAGGGCTTCACGCCGCTGTGGAACTTGCTGGGGGCGTCCAAGGCTTGATCGAAGGAGAAGGCCGGCTGCCACACCGGTTTGCCGCCCTTCTGGCGCTTGGGACCTACTTCAGCTTCTGGCTGCTGTCCGTCGACCGCTGCCACCAGCCGGCTGTTGGCAGCCGGTGCCGAGGCCTTGCCCTTCTGGTCGTTGGTCTGCTGGCGCCGGCTGGATTCTCCGGCCGGTGTCTTGGAAGTTGGAGGGGTCATCTTGCCAGAAGCATCCACTTGCAGCTCGGTCTTCATGGAGGAGTCAGCGGTGGCGTACTTGTCTGCTATGCTCAGCAGCTCATCCAGCGTGGCCGGCTCGTCGCACAGGAGCAGGTGTTTGAGCAAGGTGCCTTCTTTGCACCCGGTCGTAAAATACTCGATGGCTTGTACCTCATGCACCCCCTCACAGGAGTTTCGCAGCTCTGCCCAACGCGTCAGATAGTCGCGAGCCGACTCGTCCGGGCCTTGGACACACAGGGACAGCTGACGCGGCTTGGGAGGGCGCTTGTCGGTGCTGGTGAAGTTGCGAGTGAATGCGTCGGTGAAGTCTAGCCAGCCGTTGATGCTGTTGGGCTTGAGGCTGTTCAGCCACGTCCGAGCCGTGCCCTGGAGCAGGAGGGGCACGTACTTCACCGCGACCCGCCTGTTGCCGGTGGCGATGCTGACCGCCGTGGAGTAGTCCACCAGCCAGACCTCTGGTTTCACTGATCCGTTGTACTTGGGGGTGTCTCTGGGGAGCGAGAAGCCCTTGGGAAAAGGCTCGTTGCGGATGCGAGGGCCGAAGCAGGCCGGACCGAGGTCATCTTCTTCTTCAACCGCCTAGGAGCGAGCCAGACGGTCCAGGCGGTGGCGGGCATCATTTTCCCCAACCCCCTCGCGGCGGCCCAGACGGCCTGCCAGAGAGGGGTGGTCAACAGGCGGAGGAGACACGCGCCTCTCCCGCCTGGGAGGAGGCGGCTGCTCCCCTCGTCGTTCTACGGCCCTTGGGCGGCCGTCTTCGTCGCGCTCGATGGTGAAGCGCGTCTGCCGGCTGCGGCTGGCAGTGGGCTCTGAGTCTCGCCGGTTGGTGGCGCCGACTTTTGGAGAGCGAGACGTGGCTCCTTGCTCCCGCCGAAGAGGGTGGTTGTCGGCGTGCGCGGCCGCCTCGGATGCCCGGCGACGGGCTTCCTGCTGCGTAGTAGCAGCGTCAAGGAGCTGGCGGGCACGCTGGGTCACGCAAGGGAGTTCGTCTCCCTCCAAGTGGCCCATCTCATCGACTGCCGCCTGGGCAGCCCTTAGGTTCTCCGACGGAGTGAGGTACACAGGCCACGGGGCCCCCAGCATGTCTCCTAGCAACCCGCCGTGATCGCGGACAGCGCCGGCTCGGCTAGGCTCGCCAGCAGCCGGCGTGCCACAAATGGCGTGGTCCATTTTGCGGCGGTAAGCTTCATTGAGGCGTCGGGAGGCAGCCAACTTGTTGGCGCTGTCGAGGAGCAAAACGCGGAGTGCCTCCACCTCCGCGCCGTCTGCCCCCGCTGCGACAAGGGCGACGAGGTGCTGCAGAGCGGCCTCGAGCGGGTCTGGTCCCGTCCTGCACGATGGTTCGCCGTGGTCGGTGACGAGCACCTCCGTGACGATGCCGATGGTGCCGCAGATCGGAAGAACGGGAAGAGGGTTGTTGACGATCTCCACATGCTTGGGGAAGGAGTCGCCCGGCCCTGCGTCGGGGTCGACGATCATGTCCACTGGTGGGTCAGAAGAGCCCACTGACTCCACGTCAGAGGCGTGCTCGTCGACGAGGTGGATCTTGTCGAGGAGCTCGACGAGGAAGCTCTTTGGCGCCACTGGCTCGGCCGCCGGAGAGGGTTCGTCGTGGATGCGGGCGGCACCGAGCAGATCGGCGAGCCCGCTCACGGCACATGCAGCCTTAGCGCTGCGAAGCATCCCGGTCTCCACGCCAGCGGGCGTGCTGGGCTAGCTACTCTCGCCAGGAAGGAACAAGGTTCCCGTCCAGAACATGTCTCCAGACGACGGTGCACCTAGTCCCATGGTGGGCGCCAAATGTCGGGGTTTTGGGACGACATATGCCAACTGATGGCTTATCATGCATGGGGTCAAAAGAACGTTGCCGGGCTCGGGAAGCGGGATAAAGCGGTACTTAGGACGCCTACGAATCTTACCCAGGTTCGGGGCTCTCCGAGGAGATAACACCCCTAATCCTGCTCTGCGGGGGCTCCGCGTCATGACTGATAGCACTAGATTAGCTACAAGATTGCTCCTTGAGCTGTGAGGTCTAAAGGAAGAAGATGAACAAGGCTAGCTCACCTCCTCTCTCTATCTAGGGTTTTATCTTGTGATCTTCTAATAATCAACCTTCCAGCCCTCAACATGGAGGACCCTAGGGGGTTTATATAGGCCTACCCCCCCAGGGGTACAATGGTAATCTCGACGGCATGCCCCCAGCCGTCGGTGTCCTCTGGCGCCGGCCTCGCCGCCTGTCTGCTGGGGCCCGCCGCCTGCGGGCCCCTCATGATTGTCTTTCACTATGGGCGTGCTTTTGCTGACGACAGCCTGGTCAAGAAGGAGATGGCTACAGTGCCATCGCCCTTCGCCGTACCCTGCCGCCTCGCCCTGTCCCGTCATCTTGATGAGGCTCGGACTTCTAGGGTGGGGTTTGTCGTCTGCTACCAGACGGCCATCTCCCCTGGCCGCGGTTTGTTCTTGAGCTTGCTCGCTGACCGATGGGGCCAGTCGCCTGCTGGCCCCGCCGTTTGCGGGTAGTGGGATCGTGGCCTCCTCTGACCGCTGCTTGGTCACGAGCTTCGTGGCTACAGCGACCCGCCGCTTAGGAGATATTCCCAAAGTACATGGTCACTGTAGCCACGTCCTTATAGATCTTCTAAGGACATGTTCTCCTATAGCCAAGCCCCCGCCACGCTGGGACCCTACTGAGCGTGTTCCCTGAGGGAGTAGTGCGGGACCGTCTACTGGCTGGTGGTGCTGGTGATCCGCCTATTGGGTCCCTGCCGCCTGCTGGCAGCCTCTTAAAATACCAAGGGTAGGCGCCAAGGGTACCCATGGTCAATATCTCTGACAGGAGTGTTAAGTAGTATACCATTGTCGAAGGGGTCAAGTGAGCACGTGTAAAGGAGATGATTCACCTTTATGTATGTGAAGTAGATGTCGCACATGTCACTTGCCAAACAGACTCTTGACATGGTGATGTCCTTAGGATGCTCCGCATCATTGATCATGCTCCGGCATGGTGAATAACCTCTCGGAGTTGGTTTAGCGATTTCTATGGCGCGGCGTCCTCGCACATTCGTAGTCAGATCGTCAAAGTCTACTCCACCAGAAACGATAGCCACCGTCTCATCGAAAGACGGGACACCTTTGCCTCTATCACGACCTCGCCCCCTTCTGCCTCCTCTCCCAATAGGCTCTACGCGCGCACCTTCAGAGGAGGGAAGGACCCACTGTCGAGCAGAAGTTCTCGTTGCCACTGGAGCCAGACCAAAGCCTCGGCCCATTGCCATGGTGAGCGAAGACTACCGCAAAGATAAGAAGAAGCAAAAGGTGTGGGAGAACCCCTCGCCCCTCACTCCATTTTATAGGTGGGCAAGGCAGGGAGGGCGAAATTCCCACACAAGGATGGCCGTCGCGTTTGGCCAATCTGGCTTCCGTCCTGCCATGAATGGCTCGGGAAATCAAGGCCGACCCTCTGCGCCAATCTATGGCGCCTGACCCCCTGCCACGTCACTCACTTCTGCACCCTCCGCAATGACCACCAAGCATGCGCAATGCATGCAGGACACATGGCTAGAGTTTCTGGAGCAGGAAGGGTAGTGGGATGGCATTTACCGCCCCATGAACGTGGGGGGGGGGGGACGCTCCACGGATAATGGCCCATTATCGCCCCAACTACGGGCGGCGTTATGTGACGTGTGGGAGATGCAGAAACTAGCCAGGACTCCAGTTAATGAAGAAGCAAAGAAGATCTCAAGGGAGGCAAGCCGTTCTTGCACATCTGCATGTGCACTGGTTAGAGCCTACCCCGGTGACGCCCAGTGGCGTGACCGTGCCAGGTTCGGGGGATCATGTCGGTAAAACAAACCCTCCCCGACAGCCGGGACCCACCTAGTCAAATTGTACGTAGCATTGTGATTCTGGTCGCGAACGTGTACATACATACTCGTCGATTGGTCTCTCTGCAACAATGAACTGTGACAGACAAATCAGCGGCACATGTAGTAGTAGAGCCCCCGACGTAGCAGTTCACGCAGTCCCTTCTAAACTATGTACACGTACGTATATCCAGATGCCAAAAAAACGGCCACATACATACATACGGGCGAGGTATCGAACGCCTACTCGCGCATACATATGGCCATGGCCGGTGTACATGGAGAGGCAGTGGACGGTAGCAACTGAACCGTGTTCATCGGCAGCCAATCGGTAGGGTCAGAACGGAGAAACAGTGTCGTATTCATCGGGAGGCAACGGAACGCGTCGTGTTCATTGGGAGCCAACCGGCTTGGACGGAATAGCTGAAACCTGGCGTGGCATATCGCAAAATAGAGGGAAACAACCTTCTGCAGGAGTGCGTATGGTTGAAAACGTGTCCTGTTCATTGGGAAGTGTCTGGCATGAGGAAACGACCTTCTTCTTGAACGGCTACGGTTTAAACGGGATCCTGTTCATCAGGAGGGGCCTGGTGTATAGCAAAACGGAGGAAACGGACTTGTGTTGTTGCGTTATAGACGAGGGGGTCCTGTTCATCGGGAGAGGTGTGGCGTACCACAGAACGGGACACCATGGGCTACTATTCACCCACCGTCGACTTCCTCCAGCCTCCACCTGCACTGTTCATGCACCGCGTCTTCCTCTACCTCCACCGGCTACTGTTCAACCATCCCTCCACCGGCTACTATTTAAGCAGCCCTCCACGGGGTCCTGTTCATCCACCCCAACGGCTCGGCTATGGCAGCCTCCTTTCGGGGTCTTGTTCATCCAGCGGTAACCGCCTACAACTACTACTACGGGGTCTTGTTCATCCAAACCCCACCAGGAACTGGTCATCCAACCCCAACCACGTATGATAGAGGCAAAGGTGTCCCGTCTTTCAGTGAGATGGTGGCTATCGTTTTTGGTGGAGTAGACTTTGACGATCCGACTACGAACGTGTGAGGACGTCGCGCCTTAGCAATCACTAAACCAACTACGAGAGGTTATTGACCACGCCGGAGCACGATCAACCTGACCACGAGGGTCTATTGCCTGCAAGCAAACGAAGAACAAGCAAGAAACTAAGATTGCAATCTAGATATTGCGAATATAAGATGAAGTATTAATAAATGTGGCGATCCGAAAGTGGTCTTGGTCTGGTCGTTGGACAGAAACGAAGTACACGAAGTTGCAATGGCTAACTTTTAACTAAACAAACCCCAAAGAAAAATCTACTAGATGGATCTTATATAGGAGCAAGGGGTGGCGGCCAAGGAGGTGGGAGGACGTCCCAAGGCAGTCTAAAACTAACCCTAGGTCGTACAAGGCTCATGGGCCCAAGTGGACATGATGCAACACCTTCGGACTTGTAGTTTTGATGAGGACATCACTAACAAGGTTACACCCACAGCCCCATCTGACACATATACATGACCAAATCCTAGAGCTCACGCACGCCAATTAAATTACCAGGTACTTTCGTTTCTTGGTAATGATTCTAATGTTCATCAGAATATGATGCTGCCTAAATTGGATACATTTTTCTTGCTTACAAATGAATGGCCTAGCTTGGACAAGAAGGATGAACATTGGAGCAAGATCAAGCATGGAGATGATGGCATGCGCAAATGGAACAAGAACAAAGTTACAAGTGATGATTTCAGGACTTTGAAGCCACCATAATGAGTGCGTGAAGCCTTGGACGAAATATACAAGATGCCACTTCATAAATTCCGTCTAGAGGCTATTATAGGTGCTGCGTCACCTTATTATTGGGCCAGGCCCATGTAATTTCGAAATACTTGAGTATAAGCTGTTTTTAGAGTCTGTATGTGTGGGGAAACAAGAGTTAGGGTTGGTTTCGGACCCCTCCTCCAAGGGCCACGAAATTCCCCCCTCTTCCCCCATATATACAACCCTTAGGGCGTCGTTTAGACTTTGGGTTTAGTTTAGATTAAAGTTCACCATAGCTGCAACTTCGCGTACTTCGTATGTGTTCAACGACCACACAAAGACGTCATAGAACCCCACTTGATCAATAAAGCTTTCCTCTTGAATTCGCAATATCCAGATTGCAATCTCAGTTTCTTGCTTGTTCTTCGTTTGCCTGCAGGAAACATACCTTCATGGTCAGGTTGATCGTGCTCCGGCGTGGTCAATAACCTCTCGGAGTTGGTTTAGCGATTGCTAAGGCGCGACGTCCTCGCACGTTCATAGTCGGATCGTCATAGTCGACTTCCTCCAAAACGATAGCCACCACCTCATTGAAAGACGGGATACCTTTGCCTCTATCAAGTGGTAGTTTGACTTGGGAAGAGTTTTGAGACACTCGCCATTATAGTGATTTTCGGCAAAAAAAGGAGCGCAAAAAAAAGAGCGCAAAAAAAGAGGCAAAATTCAGAGTGTGCTTTCCCCTTGGTTACGTGCAACGCCGTGATTTTGTTAGTGTTCTAGGCTCACGTCTCTAGTATGGTCCAGTCTAGGACCAACACAGTACCGTCGTTGAGCGTTTATTCAACTTTGCATCTCTGAATTGATTTTTGCTGACCTTTTTTTCTACCATATTATAAGCCATTCCCAGCTCCACATACATCTACGTTGTGCGTTTGACTCTCCCTGGTAATCGCTTTCTCCAAGCTTTGAAAGTTTTGACTACCACGGTTGCCGATCACCACCTGCTGTTGGGTAAGAACTGGTAAGAATTTGAGATTTCCATGACGGATTTGTGACGCCCCACCACCACCAATTTCTAGTAGTCTGTAGGATCATATTTTTGTGTGTTTCTATTGCTGCTAACCATGCCAGGATCACAAGTCGACGAGACTGACTGGGAGAACATGACGAACAAGGAGTTGCATGATAAATTTCAACAAATGACGGGTCAACAGGTAGAAGATGTGATGACCAGTTTTGACAATGCACTAGCGAGGATGGATGGCATTGAGAAGTCAATTGACACCAAGTTGGATGCCAACTTCACTAAAGTGCTTGCGCGTCTATCTCCACCTGCTGCACTATTGCAACAACAACAACCACCACCTTCACGTCACGAAACCGCCCTCCGCAAAGCGAGCCGTGTCGCTCTTCAGCTTGGCCAAACTGTTGGTGCTGCTGTAGATACTTCTGTGGCTCTTGCTGCTGCTAAGGAGGAGGACGATTACGCGGGGGATTACAAGGATGAGGTTGATCAAAATCAGAATTACGTGCAACAACCAGCACCACAACCACCAGGTCGTCCACATGCAAATAATCGCAATGGTAGGGCTGCACCACACCCTCAGGTACACGATCATGACCATCTCCCTAAACTAAAATTGAATATTCCACCATTTGAGGGTAGATATGTTCCTCATATATATCTTACTTGGGAGTTGCAAACCGAACAACGTTTTACATGTTTAAAATATCCCGAGGAGAGACCTGTTGCTGCTGCTCTTTGTGCTTTCACTAGTTTTGCTTGTCTGTGGTGGTCTGAATATTGTAGATTATATCCGGATAATATTCCAACTACTTGGGCTGCTTTAAAAACTGCTATGCGTACTCGTTTTGTTCCAGCATATTATCAACGTGAATTACTTCAGAAATTGCATCGTTTAAGACAAGGAAAAAATTCTGTAGAGGAATATTATCATGAATTACAAACTAGCCTGATTAGATGTGGTATTGTTGAGGATAATGAGGCTATGTGTTGTAGGGTGAAACCCTAGAGGGGATCTTTTCACACTTGGAGGGCGAGAAGTGGATGAACACACAAGAACACAAGACACAAATCTCTCAAACAAACCCAATATCACATCTACTAGAGTAGCATACAAGAGATCCACAAGATTACAAGATCAATCCAAAGAAACAAGCACAAAGGTAAAGTTCTTCCCAGTCCCAGAGGAGGTGAGGTCTTAATGATTTTCTCCCTTGGGAGGTCTTGCAATCCAGAAGGATTCTTCCAAAAGAGGGGTCTTGATCCCCAAAGAGGAAGATACAAGGAGCAAAGCTCTCTTTGGTGTTCTAAAATACTTTGCTAACCCCACAAATAAGCTAGGGAACGAGTATATAAAGGCTAGGGACGAAACTTGGGGAAGAGGGGTACGAAGGACTAAAAAGTCCCTAAAAACGTAGCCACGGGGAAAGGGTCCGGTCACCCGGGTGAACCCGGCCGGGCACCCGGACCGGTCAGGGGCACCGGGCGGGAAGGACCGGGCACCCGGGGTCCAAAGCCTGGGCACCCGGGGTGGCAGCTGGCGGCTAGGGCGGGGTGGCCCGGGCACCCGGGGCCTTGGGGCCGGGCACCTGGGGCCGGCTGGGGCGCCGCCCAGGTAGGGGCCGGGCAACCGGGGCCAAGACGGCCGGGCACCTGGGGTGGCCAGGGGGTTCGGTCCTCCCCTTGTCTTCGGGCCCGGGCACCCGGGGCTCTTCCGTCCGAGCACCCGGGGTGTCCAGGAACTCCTCTCTTTCCTTCTCCTTTGCTTCTTCTTCGTAGTCTTGCTCCATGGATGCTCGAACCTCCGTCTTCTCCTTCCCATGATCACCTTCGATGTACGTAAGAATGCATAGCGTATCTCTTTGAGGTAGAATCCCGTTCTCATGTGAAACCGAACGAAACTCGGAGAGGAAGGAAGTGACCTCGTTCTCGATGTTGCGTGCACGTGCTCTTGTCATTGGCCCTCTCGGTGGTTGCGGTGGTGATGGAGTGTCGGTGCGGGTAGTCGAGGGATGCTCCGCATCATCTCCCCCCCTTGGGGGAGATCTGTCCACGGATCGTGCTCTTCATCACCATGGTACTTGGCCAAGTCTTTCACGTTGAAGATGTCGCTTACGTTGTACTTGTCACGTGGGATGTCGACCTTGTATGCGTTGTCGTTGTAGCGTGCTAGCACCTTGAATGGTCTGTCGGCTTGTGGAAGAAGCGTGGATTTACGTTCCTTGGGGAAGCGGTCTTTGCGAAGGTGTAGCCAAACGAGATCACCCAGATGGAACACCATTGGTGCCTTGTTGGTGTTGAGCTTGGTGGTGAGGCGTTAGACATGATGCTCGATCATGGAATGTGTTTCTTCATGCATCTTCTTGAGGTAGGTTGCTCTTGCACTTGCGTCCATGTCGGCTCTTTCTTGAAGCGGTAGAGGAAGGATGTCCAACGGTGACAATGGGTTGAAGCTGTAGACAACCTCGAAGGGGGACTTGCCGGTAGTAGAGTGTCTTGCGCGGTTGTAGGCGTACTCGTTGATGGGTAGGCACTCCTCCCACTCATTGATGTTCTTCTTTATCAACACGCGTAGGAGAGTTGCAAGCGTTCGGTTGGTGACTTCGGTTTGGCCATCGGTTTGAGGGTGGTATGCCGTGGAGAAGAGTAGCTTGATTCCGAGCTTGGCGCATAGAGTCTTTCAAAAGTAGGTCAAGAACTTGATGTCACGGTCCGAGACAATCGTCTTGGGCACTCCATGTAGGCGCAAGATTTCCCTACAAAAGAGATTCGCAATATGTGAAGCATCGTCTATCTTGTGACAAGGAATGAAATGGGCCATCTTGGAAAATCTATCCACAATGACAAATATGGAATCCTTTCCATTTTGAGTTCTAGGCAATCCAAAAATGAAATCCATGCTAATGTCTTCCCATGGATGGAATGGGATAGGAAGTGGCATGTGAAGACCATGGGATTGAGCTTTGGACTTAGCTTTGCGGCATGTAGAGCACCGGTTGGTGAAGCGAGAGACTTCACAGAACATTTTGGGCCAAAAGTAGTTCTTGGAGATCGTAGCAAATGTCTTTTCACGTCCAAAGTGTCCCATGAGCCCTCCTCCATGAGATTCCTGCAAAAGGAGCAAACGAAGCAAAGACGCAGGAATGCAAAGTTTGTTAGCACTCATAAGATATCCATCCTTGATATAGTATCGTTCCCAAGAAGTGTGCGCTACACATTTGGCATAAGGATTTGCGAAGAAAGGATCATGCTTATATAAGTCTTTTATGTGCTCGAAGCCAATAACATTCAACTCAATTTTGGTAACAAGCATGCATTTGCGGGAAAGTGCATCCGCCACAACATTATCTTTGCCTTTGATGTATTTGATGACATAGGGAAAAGACTCAATGAATTCACTCCACTTAGCATGACGCTTGTTTAACTTAGTTTCACCCTTGAGATACTTGAGCATCTCATCGTCCCTGTGTAGAATGAATTCATGTGGTCGAAGATAATGTTCCCAAACACGCAAAACTCTCACCAATGCATAGAGCTCTTTATCATAGATGGGGTAGTTAAGTTGCGCTTCAGAAAGTTTTTCACTAAAATACGCAATCGAGCGCTTTTCTTGCATTAACACGCCTCCTATGTCGGTACCACTAGCGTCACAATGTATCTCAAACGGTTTGTCAAAGTTCGATAGGGCTAGAAGTGGTGCGTGTGTAAGCAAAGTTTTAAGCTCATTGAACACGGTGTCTTGCGAAGGACCCCAAATGAAGGGTGCATTCTTCTTGCTCAAGGCGAGTAAAGGCATAGCAATTGTGCTAAATTCCTTCACAAAACGTTGATATAAACCGGCTAAACCAAGAAAGCTACACACTTGATGGAGGTTCGTTGGTTGAGGCCAAGTTTTAATTGCTTCAATTTTAGTTTCATCAACGTGAACACCTTGTGAAGACATGACAAATCCTAGAAAAACAACTTTATCAACGCCAAAAGTGCATTTCTCCATGTTAGCATATAATTGTTCATTCCGAAGGGTTTGCAAAACCATACGGATGTGGGTGACATGTTCCTCAAGCGATTTGCTAAAGACGAGGATGTCATCAAAGTAAACCACTACAAAGACGCCGATATAAGGTCGGAGAACGAAATGCATAAGACGCATGAAAGAGCCGGGCGCTTCCGATAAGCCCATCGGCATGACTAACCACTCATATAACCCAAACTTGGTTTTTAAAGCTGTTTTCCACTCATCACCCTCTTGAATGCAAATTTGGTAATAACCACTTTTAAGATCAATTTTGGAAAAGGTGGTGGCACCACATAATTCATCAAGCATGTCATCTAGGCGTGGAATAGGGTAATGGTATCTAACGGTGATAGTATTTATCGGATGACAATCTGAGCACATGCGAAAACTTCCATCTTTCTTAGGCACGAGAATAACCAGAACGGCACAAGGGCTTAAGCTTTCACGTACATGACCTTTGTCGATGAGTTGTTGCACTTGTCGTTGTATCTCCTTGGTTTCCTCGGGGTTGACCCGGTAAGCAGCCTTGTTTAGAAGTGGTGCGTCGGGTATGAGGTCGATGCGGTGTTCGATGCCGCGAAGTGGAGGTAGACCCGGTGGTAGCTCCTCGGGAAAGACGTCCGAGAATTCCTGCAACAATTGAGACAACACAAAAGGTGGAGGAGGTGAAGTGTTAGTAGGTTTGGCTTCCCCTTTGCATAGAAGCACAAGGTGAAAGATGCTCGAAGGGTTCTCACACACTTCTCTCATCTCACTTTTGGTGGCTAGGAGGACTAAGTTTTTCTCTCTTGGCGAAGAGGTGCTCAATTTTGGCTTGTGGGTCTCACTTTCTTTTTGGTGGATCACTCTCTCACTAGGATCTCCACGATGTGTGGATGCTTGCTTATCGACGATCACTTGGCTTGGTGACATTGGTCGAAGCACATATTCCTTGCCATTCATCTTGAAGCTATAGTAGTTGGTTCATCCGTTGTGGATGACTCCATGATCAAATTGCCAAGGTCGTCCCAAGAGAAGGTGGCACACCGTCATAGGAACTACATCACACTCCAAGGTGTCCTCGTAGGCGCCGATATTGAAAGAGACTTGCACCGTATGCTCCACTTGTATGGTGTCGGAGTCGCTTAACCATTGCACCTTGTAGGGACGAGGGTGCTTCTTCTTGACCAATTGGAGCTTGGAACATAGCTAGTCGCTTGCCAAGTTGTAAAAACTTCCTCCGTCGATTATGACCTTCACGGAACGCCCGTTGATGCCGGCCTTTGTGTGGAAGATGTGGCATCGTTGGTCCTCATCTTGATGGTGTTGGAGTGTACGGACCTTGGAGACCACAAGAGAGGGACTTGAATCGTTGTCACAAAACACTTGATCATCTTCATCTTCGTTGACGCGCCGGTGCATGGCCACGTGTTCAAGGGCTTCCACTTCTTCTTCACTCATCGATTCATATGTGTCGTCGTCGTTGAAGATCATGGTTCGTTTGTTGGTGCACTCGAACGACTTGTGGCCACGGCCACCACATGTGAAGCACTTGAAGGAACTTGTCTTCACGGTGTCTTATGTTGGTGCCGAAGGTGAGGGAGTCATGGATTTTTAGGTGCTTGCTGGAGAACGAGTCGTGGAAGGTGTAGCTTGCTTGAAACTTGACTTGTCGCCGGTACTTGGTGATGCTCTAGTTGAGGTAGGAGGTGCCGAAGTCGTGGGAGCTTGAGAGTAGGAGCCGTAGGTCTTGGACGAGTATTTGGCGTATTTGAAGTCATCCTGGACTTGTCGCTCGTCCTTGGTCGCTTAATGAACTAGCTCGAGAAGGTTGGAGTATGGTTGGAAGTCGGCAATCCACTTGATTGGGTGATTGAGGCCGTTCAAGAAGCGTGCCACTGTTTGCTCGTCGTCTTCCTTGATGTTGGCTCGTATCATGGCAATCTCCATTTCTTGGTAGTATTCTTCCGCCATCTTTGTGCCTTGTTTGAGGAGTTGCAACTTCTTGAAGAGATCATGGGTGTAGTGTGTAGGCACGAAGCGAGCTCTCATGACATTCTTCATTTCCGTCCAAGTTGTGATTGGTGGTTTGCCTCTTGTATGTCGTCGCTTGATCGTTTGTTCCCACCAAATGAGGATGTAGTCTTGAAACTCGAGAGAGGCCATGGCAATCTTCTTTTCCTCTTCAAATTTGTGGAGGCGAAATATCTTGTCGACCTTCAATGCCCATGAGAGGTACTCCTCAGGATCGGTGCTTCCGGAGAACATGGGCATAGTGAACTTAAGCTTGCCGAAGCATTGTTCGTCATCATGTTGATGGTGGTGGTGTCGCTCACGACGAGGTGGTCGCTCCTCGAAAGCGTGCTCCTCATGATGGTCTTGCCGGTAGGGGCGCGGTACGTTGTTCCGGTTTCGTCGCTCTTGCTCCGCTTCGCGATGAACGGATTCCTCTTGTTGTGCTTGACGAAGTGCTTCTTCTTGTTGACGTACTTGGCGGTTGCGGTCGGCGAAGACTCGAGTGAAGTCACGAAGAGCTTGTTGTGTGTTGCGTGCTTGATCGTCATGTCTTTCTTGTGCTTGCCGGACTGCATCGTCATCTTGATGTACTTGATGTTGGCGTTGTTGCTCTTGGCGTCGCCCTTGCTCACGTGCTCGTACTCGATCTTGTAACCCATTGCCATGGAATGGATTGTCCGGAGGTTGTCGATCTTGATTGACGAATTGTGGAGCTTGACGAGGCCGTGGAGGACTTGCATCCGAGGAAGAGTAAGCCGAAGAGTGGTCACTTGAGCGTTGACTTGAATGGCGCCGTCTTGATGAAGAAGTCGGAGACGTGTGGTTTACCATGATGTTGCGGAACTCTTCCATTTGTGTGCGAAAGTCGGAAGCGAGTTGCTCGATGCGGTCGCCCAAAGCTTCGCTTTCTTGATGAAGAGCTCGTTGGACACCGAAAAGGTGATTCTTGGTGACGTAGTTCAGTGCTTCCACTTGATGCTCGTCGATCAGGTTGGTAGAAGAACTTGGCCTATCCATCATGTAAAGTGGAGGTGAGTAGGAAAATGAGAAAACAATACCAAAGTTACCTCTTCCAAAGATTGAAAATGTAACAAGTTTCACTCAATAAAATGCCACAATAGTAGAATTGGAACCAGGTTTGTTTCTCACACCTACAAGTAAAAGGCTTATGGAGTAGCTTGGTTAGGATGGTGGCAAAAATTTCAAACAAAGTGTTAGTCAAGATGTCGATAAGGTTGAGAAGGGTCACAAAAATGCAAGTAAAGCAAATAGATCTAAGCCAAGAGTATCACTAGGAACACACGCACAGAAGATAGATGGGATCCGCACAACCAAGGGTGAGCTCAAAATGTGAGTGACCACGTAAAATTCTCTTGTTGTGCGAATGCTAGAGAGACGCTAGCTCGATTGCTCAAATGGGCAAGATACGCTTTGTGCACCAACCTATGAGAGAAACGTGCCGTCGTCGATCCCAACTATGCTATGTATGCGGTGACCAAGATGATATTAGTATGCAAAGTGGCTCAATGCTATTGCTTATAAGCTCGTTGTTTCTCCTCTTTTGCTTAAAAGCTTTTTTTCACAAGCTTGATGCTCGAGCCGAGGATGATATGAGACAAGTATGTAAGATATGCACGGGAGAGACTTATGGCACTAAGATGATAACACGATCACTACGGTGCACAACAGTGTGGCCCGCCAATTCTCAACTCGCTAGTCTCGATGGGTAAGCAACGCAAATGGCTCGGGCTATTTTTGTGTGGGGATTTTTGTAATTGGGCAAGAACACAACGAAATCAAGCTAGAAAATGGGGGGATGGGACTCCAAGATGTGAATCAACCTTGCTCATGATACCAAGATGTTGTAGGGTGAAACCCTAGGGTGGATCTTTTCACACTTGGAGGGGGGAAATAGGATGAACACACAAGAACACAAGACACAAATCTCTCAAACAAACCCAGTATCACATCCACTAGAGTAGCATACAAGAGATCCACAAGATTACAAGATCAATCCAAGGAAACAAGCATAAAGGTATAGTTCTTCCCAGTCCTTAGAGGAGGTGAGGTCTTGATGAACTTCTCCCTTGGGAGGTCTTGCAATCCACAAGGATTCTTCCCAAAGAGGGGTCTTGATCCCCAAAGAGGAAGATACAAGGAGCAAAGCTCTCTTTGGTGTTCTAAAATACTTTGCTAACCCCACAAATAAGCTAGGGAAAGAGTATATAAAGGCTAGGACGACACTTGGGGAAGAGGGGTACAAAGGACTAAAAAGTCCCTAAAAACGTAGCCACACGGAAAGGGTCTGGGCACCCGGGGAGAACCCGGCCGGGCACCCGGATCGGTCAGGGGCACCAGGCGGGAAGGACCGGGCACCCGGGGTCCAAAGCCCGGGCACCCGGGGTGGCAGGTGGCGGCTGGGGCGGGGTGGCCCGGGCACCCGGGGCCGGCTGGGGCGCCGCCCAGGCAGGGGCCGGGCACCCGGGGCCGAGACGGTTGGGCACCCGGGGTGGCTAGGGGGTTCGGCCCTCCCCTTGTCTTTGGGCCCGGGCACCCGGGGCTCTTCCGTCCGGGCACACTAGGTGTCCAGGAACTCCTCTCCTTCCTTCTCCTTGGCTTCTTCTTCGTAGTCTTGCTCCATGGATGCTCGAACCTCCGTCTTCTCCTTCCCACGATCACCTTCGATCTACCTAAGAATGCATATAGTATCTCTTTGAGGTAGAATCCCGTTCTCATGTGAAACCGAACGAAACTCAGAGAGGAAGGAAGTGACCTCGTTCTCGATGTTGCGTGCATGTGCTCTTGTCATTGGCCCTCTCGGTAGTTGCGGTGGTGATTGAGTGTCGGTGCAGGTAGTCGAGGGATGCTCCGCATCACTATGCTTGCATGTTTTATGGGTGGCTTAAATAGAGAGATTCAGACAATTCTAGAGTATAAGGAGTATAATAATATCACTCGTTTATTCCATCTTGCTTCCAAAGCTGAACGTGAAGTGCAGGATCGACAGGCATTGGCACGAACTAATTTTTCTGCAGGTCGACCTTCATCATGGACACCGCGTGCATAATCTACGTCGACACGTCCGGCTGCACCACCGCCTACTTCATCCATCACTTCTAGCCGTGATAAAAGCAAACAGGCACCACCACCATCAACGAGGAGTACACCTTCTGGTCCTGCGCAGAGCTCTTCTTCATCCATGGCATCCAATGGGCCAACACATGATGTTATATGTCGTCGTTGCACTGGTCGTGGTCACTATGCGAGCAAATGCCCATCACAGCGTGTCATGAGTGCTACTGAGGATGGTGGTTATGAGTCCGCCAGTGATTATGATGAGGAGATTTTGGCTCTTATTACACGTGAAGAACACAATGGAGATGATTCTGAAAATGAGACGCGATACATGGCTCCTGAAGACGCTGACAGGTATGAATGTTTAGTTGCTCAATGTGTTTTGAGTGTGCATGTCACACAAGCGGAGCAAAATCAGATGCATAATTTGTTCCATACAAAGGGAGTTGTGAAGGAACGTTATGTTCGCGTCATCATAGATGGAGGGAGCTGCAACAACTTGGCTAGCATGGAGATGATGGAGAAGCTATCTCTCACCACAAGACCACATCCACATCCTTACTACATCCAATGGTTCAACAACAACGGCAAGGTTAAGGTAACACGTACTGTTCGTGTGCATTTTAGTATCTCCACATATGGTGATTATGTTGATTGTGATGTGGTACCCATGCAAGCATGCTCCTTATTACTTGGTAGACCATGGCAATTTGATAAAAATTCTGTATACCATGGTAGTAACAATCAGTATACTCTTGTTCATAAGGATAAACGTATTACTTTGCTTCCTATGTCTCCTGATTCCATTTTGAAATATGATATTAATAGAGCTAATAAAGCAAAACAAGAGCAAAATAGGAGTAAAAAATTAGATTGTGGCAAAAGAATTTGAGCAACAAATGAAGCCTAATAACACACCATCATCTCATGTTGCATCTGAAATTAAATTAAAAAGTGGATGTTTACTTGCCACCAAATCTGATATTGATGATCTAGATTTAAGCAAATCTGTTTGCTATGCTTTTGTGTGCAAAGAGGCATTATTTTCATTCGAGGACGTGCCTTCCTCTTTGCCTCCTGCTGTCACTAACATTTTGCAGGAGTTCGCGGACGTCTTTCCACAAGACGTGCCACCGGGATTACCACCTATTCGAGGGATTGAGCATCAGATTGACTTAATTCCTGGTGCATCGCTACCCAACCGCGCACCATACCGTACCAATCGAGAGGAGATGAAGGAGATTATGCGTCAAGTACAGGAGCTACTCGACAAAGGTTATATACGTGAAACCCTTAGTCCTTGTGCTGTTCCTATGATTCTAGTACTGAAAAAGGATGGTACATCGCGTATGTGTGTTCATTGTAGAGGCATTAATAATATTATTATTCGTTATCGTCATCCAATTCCTAGGCTAGATGATATGCTTGATGAATTGAGTGGCTCTACAATATTCTCCAAAGTTGATTTGCGTAGTGGATACCATCAAATTCATATGAAATTGGGAAATGAATGGAAAACAACAATTAAAACTAAGTTTGGATTATACGAGTGGTTAGTCATGCCTCTTGGGTTGACTAATGCACCAAGTACTTTCATGAGATTAAAGAATGAAGTTTTACGTGCTTTCATTGGACGATTGTGGTAGTATACTTTGATGATATATTGATTTATAGCAGATCTTTGGAGGAACATTTGGAACATTTACGTGCTTTTTTTATTGCTCTACGTGATGCACGTTTGTTTGGTAACCTTGGAAAGTGGACCTTTTGCACCGACCGAGTATCTTTTCTTGGCTATGTTGTTACTCCACAGGGAATTGAGGTTGATAAAGCCAAGATTCAAGCTATTGAGAGTTGGCCGCATCGCAAAACGTTCACACACGTGAGGAGTTTCCTTGGCCTCGCTAGATTCTATCGGTGTTTTGTGAGAGATTTCAGCACCATTGATGCACCTCTCAATGAGCTTAGAAAGAAGGATGTGCCTTTTGTTTAGGGTACTGCACAGGAAGAAGCATTCACGGTATTGAAAGATAAGTTGACACATGCTCCTTTACTCCAACTTCCTGGTTTTAATAAGACTTTAGAGCTTGAATGTGATGCTAGTGGAATTGGGTTAGGAGGTGTGTTATTACAACATAGTAAACCTGTTGCATACTTTTCTGAAAAATTGAGTGGGCATAGTCTGAATTATTCTACTTATGATAAGGAATTATATGCTCTTGTTCGGACTTTGGAAACATGGCAACATTATTTATGGCCCAAAGATTTTGTTATACATTATGATCATGAATCTTTGAAGCACATTAAAAGTCAAGCAAAACTGAACCATAGACATGCTAAATGGGTTGAATTCATAGAGACTTTTCCTTATGTTATTAAACACTAGAAGGGAAAAGAAAATGTTATTGCTGATGCATTATCTCGTCGTTATACTATGCTTTCACAACTTGTGTTTAAAATATTTGGTTTGGAGACCATCAAAGACCAATATGTGCATGATGCTGAATTTAAGGATGTATTGCAGAATTGTAAAGAAGGGAGAACATGGAACAAGTTCGTCGTTAATGATGGATTTGTGTTTTGTGCTAACAAGCTATGCATTCCAGCTAGCTCTGTTCGCCTTTTGTTGTTGCAGGAGGCGCATGGAGGAGGATTAATGCGACACTTTGGCGTGAAGAAAACGAAGGATGTACTTGCTACACATTTCTTTTGGCCAAAGATGAGACGGGATGTTGAGCGTTTTGTTGCTCGCTGCACTACATGTCAAAAAGCTAAGTCACGACTCAATCCTCATGGTTTATATATGCCTTTGCCTGTCCCTAGTGTTCCTTGGGAAGATATATCTTTGGACTTTGTTTTGGGTTTACCTCGAACAAAGATGGGAAGGGATAGCATTTTTGTTGTCGTGGATAGGTTCTCGAAGATGGCACACTTTATACCATGTCATAAAAGCGATTATGCTGCTAATGTTGCTGATTTGTTCTTTCGTGAAATTATTCGCTTGCATTGTGTGCCAAATACTATTGTTTCAGATCGTGATCCTAAATTTCTTAGCCACTTTTGGAGATGTTTATGGGCTAAGTTGGGGATTAAACTGCTTTTTAGTACTACTTGTGTATTGCCCAGTATGAGACTATACCTCCTACGTGTCGAGGCACGACTTAAAGGCATAATATCATACTAGAATGATCTCAAAATGGTATCTTTGCACGACTCATGTAAAAGAGGGATGAAATTGTAAAAGAGTAGTTGGCTTACACTCGCCACATCACACAATGTAATACATTAACATACATCATCCAATAACATCAGAGTCCGACTACGAACGAAGATCCAAATGAAAGATACCATAAATAAAGCAACACAAGGTCCCGATCATCCTAGTAAGAGCCCTACTGATCCTCTGGGTAAGACACGTAGTATCGCCCACGTTCTTCATCGAACTCCCAATACAACTCTGAACCACCAGCTGTGTAGTTCTCAACGGTATCTGCATCTGGTGTTGTGTAGAATCTGTGAGCCACGGAGGACTCGGCAATCCCATTCCCGGGTAGCAATACTATCAAAGCCTTGGGTGTGAAACAAGGTTGAAAACAAGGTTGCGGCAGCACTAGCACTAGCTTACGTGTTTAGAGCGAGAAGAGAAAGTGCCAACGATCACCAAAGTGATCACGAAGTGATCCTATCTAAACACGTCAAACATAACCCCACCGTTTCACTTCCCGAACCCCTTCGGAAAACGACCGTCACGGTTACTCACGCTGGTAGTGTATTATGAACATAGTGTCAAGTTTTCTACAACCGGATATTAACAAATTCCCATCTGCCACATAACCGCGGGCACAGCTTTCAAAAGGTCAAACCCTGCAGGAGTGTCCCAACTTAGCCCATCACAAGCTGACGATCTGCGGAGTCGTAACTCCAAGGTGGGAAGGCCCGAGTATTCTCGGAATCCCGTGCTCAAGATATTCCGACAAAGGTAAAACTTACGTAGCCAAACAGATTATATATTGTGATATCCCAACAATAACTTCATCATGAAGCAAGAATCTTCAAATGTTCTCCTGCAACTAACAATGCTATAAGAGGGGCTGAAAGAAGCTTACGTATCCAAACAAAGGTTTGCTAGGTTGGGTGGTTAGAGAGTTTCATGGCAACAATAGGAGGCTGACAAACAGACATAGGCATCGAGGCAACAAACTAAAGAGCGAGACATCTAGCATAGGCAAAGATAGTAGTGATATCTAGGTAAGGTCATCTTGCCTGTTGAATCCTCGGAGGGAACGTAACCTTGCTCCTCACACTCAACTTCGGTAGAAAGCTCGTACTCCGTATCGTCACCGGGCTCTAACCAAACACAACAATGCATCAACGGAACCAAATCAATCAACATGCAGTGCTCAACTGATACGTCCAAAACGTATCTATAATTTCTGCTTGCTCCATGCTTCTTTTGTGTGATATTGCTATGATATTTACACTTCCATACACTTTTGATCATATTTGGACTAACCTATTAACTCAGTGCACCATAGTGCCAGTTCCTGTTTTCTGCTATTTTTCTATTTCAGATTTCCCCCATATTAAAAGTGCTCCAAAAATTCTGGGAAAAATACAGAAAAAATCAGCGTACAGGAAGCTTCGAGAAAAACCAAGGTGGGGCCAGAGGGGAGCCAGGGGCGGCCCAGGCGGCCACCCGGGGCAGCCCCACCCCTGGCCGCCCTAGGGGGGCGCCTAGGGCCCCCTCTCCGCCTCTGGTGACCCCCTTTTGCATATATACTCCTCGCGTCCCGAAACCCTCGAGGACGGAACCCTTTGTCACGATCTCGCCTCTGTTCCGCCACCGCAACGCTTCCAAGATCGGGAGCACCAGGAGAACTCTTCCCGGCACCCTGCCGGAGGGGAGAACCACCACCGGGAGCTTCTCCACCACCATGGACGCTTCCCAGATGAGTTGTGAGTAGTCCCCCTTGGACCATGGGTCCATGACCAGTAGCTATGTGATGTTCTCCTCCCCTCTTTGTTCTTCATGGATTAGACCTCGTGAGCTGCCCTACATGATCGAGGCACATATGTAATCTCTATGATGTTGCTCTGCTGAGTTTGCTGGGATCCGATGGATTATGAGATTATGTTCAGATTGTGTGTGAGTAATATATTTGATTTACCTCTTTTATATATTTGTTCTTGAGTAATTCTTGCATGTTCTCCGTTGTTGTTTATTGCTTTGGCCAAGTAGTAGGTAGTAACTCCAAGAGGGAACGTTATGCTTGATTGTGGGTTCATGCCCCCTGATGACTAGCTTGAGTGACAGAAACATGAGTCTAGGGGATGTGATGTTGCCACAAGGGGGAAAACAACGGTGCTTGTACTTGCGGGTGCAAGGATAGTTTACTTTACACAAAGTTCTTTTAATGCAGTTGTCCGTTGCTTTGAGTTTACACTTTGGGTGGGACTCGCAACTTAATACCAGCGAGATGTTCTGGATAGATATCTCAAGGTGGATGATTAGTAGTAGATGCAGATGGATTTTGGTCTACTTGCCTTGGCGTACCGCCCATGCTTTTTAGCCTCTACCTTTCTTTGCAGCATAGTTAGCATTGGTTTGCGCACATAATCCTGTCAATTGCCCAGCTGTAATTTGTTTACCTCGCTTAACTGTTTTATCGTCTTTTGGGAGAGAGACATCACTAGTGAAACATCATGGGACCCCGGTCCATATTACCACCACTGATCACACCTTATATTTACTTCCTGTTTCTATTTCCTAGTTGCAGTCATAGCTATCATTATTACCTGTTGCGTTTGATCCTTTGTAAACAGCAAGGCCGGAGGGATTGACAACCTCTCTGTACTCGTTGGGAGCAAAGTTATTTGTATCTGTGTGCAGGTCCTGTCAGCCGCTAAGTATCTGGCGCCGTTAGCAGTTGACACCTACTTTTCGACCCTCGGAGTCTCACGGGATTCGATCCTTGGTATCTTTGCCAAGGGAAACTTGACGTTACGCTACATCTCAAACCTTCCACTTGCGGTAACCAACGAGGGGTGAGAAGCCATCATCAACCACATGATGCATGCACATGAAGCATATGAACATGGAAGAAATGATGCATGGCCTAGGGGTCACAAGAATGCATCAACATCATAATCAAACAAGATCATACACAAGCATGAAACAAGCAAAGGAACAATTTAGCAAGTGTATGTAGATTATTCATACAAGCATGGAACAAGTTTAAAAGAAGTTGGTTAACATTGGAAGGGTGCAACTAACATAACAGCAACATGCCAGCACATTTAAATGGGCTGGAATTAAATAACACAATATCCAGAAACTCCCATATTAATTTATTTGCATTTGGGACGGATTTGAAAAACTTCTATGATAGAGTTGTCAAACATGCTAAACAACAGCACCAAAATATTCTACACATTTTTCTACCCCAAAAGCATATAAAGTTTGTAAATTTTGGAGTTGTAGATATTTAGTTATGATTTTTACAAGTTTAAGCATATTTAAAACAAGTTTAAATTCAAACCGCATTTTAAATGTTTTTAAACATCGCAGCAAGTAGCATATTCACAATCTACATAAAATTCTAAGCACTTTTCATGTATAACTCAAAATCATCAGAAACATATATATGCAGATATTAAATAAACAAGAAAACAGAAAAGAAAAGAAAAACAGAAAAATAAAATAAAACAAATCAGACGCCAGGGTCCAGATCAACCCAGGGCTTGCTAGCCCAAGTCACTGACAAAGGGGCCCGGCGGGGCTGAGCTGGCAGCGTGGGTGCGCGCGGGGGTGGAGACGGCGCTGTGAGGCTGGCAGGTGGGGCCCTGCTGTCAGCCTCAGGCGAAAATGCAAAAAGGGGCGAAATCCACTGCGCCCGCAAGGGATCGAACCCACGACCACTCGCTATAACTGACGGAGACAAACCACTGCGCTACTGAACTAAACTCGACAGAGAACAGGTAGCATAACTGAAGAATAGGCAGAAGAAGCAGCAAGCAGGGGGAAACGCTGGCCTCGTCGGAGCTGCTCCGGCGACCAAACAGCATGGCGGAGGGGTGCGAGATGCTCCTGGAGGAGTTCCGCATCCATCCAGCACGCTAGCAGCACCTACGGAGCACTACAGCACCGGCGGCGAGCAACGACGGCACAGCGGCGAGGGAGCGACGGCGAGGCAAAGCAAAGCCCTAGGCGGCACGACGACTGCACATGAGGCTCCTATGCGACTAGACGAAGCGAACGGACGGCACAGCACTACCTAGAGGGGTCGAAACAGTCGCCGGCGACGAGGTCCGACGGCGACGCGATCAGGCGCTCGGGGAACTAGGTGGTAGAGGGCACACAGAAAGGGGAAAAGGGTACGGGGAGAGAGAGGAGCTCACCACGAGCACGGCGGTGTGCTTGGTTGGCCCAGTCGTGGACGGAGTCGACGATGGCGGCTCTCGAACGCCTACGGCTGCCGGAGAGGAAGAAGAGGAGGAAGCGCTCGTCGTGGAGGCGATCGGGTCCGCGTAGTCGACGTAGAGGAAGGAGTCGACGTCGTGGAAGCAAATAGACAGCGTTGGCAAGGCTGAGGTCAACGCGGGGCTCGCCGGCGACGTGGTCGCGCTCTCAGATGCGCTCGGGCATCGACGGGATTGACGGACCTGAGGGTGCTCGGCTCTCTAGGTGGCGACGAGGGGAAAGGGGAACCCTAGGAGAAGGGAGAGGACGACCTGCGGGTTTAAAAAGGGGGCGGCGACGGCCTCGACATCAGTAAACTCACGGCGCGACAGTGAGCGCGGGTGTGCTCTGTTTTGGCTCACGGAGGAAGACGGCGACGCGTTCTGTGCCACAGACAGGTGGGACGAGGGGGGAAAAGGCCATGGCACGACGGCGCAGCTGTTGGCTGGGCCTGCGGGTGGAGTTGGGCTGCGCTGCGAGGGAAAGAAGAGATGTGCCTGGGGGAAGAGAGAGAAGGAGGAGGAGGCCTAGGTGCACTGCGCTATTTGCTTTCTTTCCTTTTTCTTTTATTTCTTCAGGCAGAAAAGAAAAAGAAAAGCACAGAAATAAATAAGAAGAGTTAGGGGAAAATAAAAATATCCCCATGCGCAGTGATTTATGCCGTATTTAAATAAATTGACTTGGACATTTTTAAAGGCAGAAAAATAAAAGGAGTTTGAATATGGATCAAAATCAAGTCATTTTAAAACCCAACCAAATCATTTTCAAAAGGGCTGATATTTGGTGGAGAGGATGTTCACATGGTGCAAGATTTAAAGGAGAAGAAATAATCACTAAGGCACTTAGCTAGGTGGCTTGCATAACAGAGCAAAGAAAAGGCCAGAAAAAGAAAAGAAAGGAGAAGAAGAAGAAGAAGAGGGAGAAGAAGGAGAAAGGGTAGGGTTAGCTAGGCATAGCTAAATCCACACACACAACAACAAGGCCTCATACATACACAACAATAAATTAAACTATGATGCCATGATGGTATGATGATGAGCAATGCAAGGATGCAAAATAATAAAATGATATGGCAATGCAAGAAAATAGAAGACAAGAACCCCCAAGGATAATGACAAGGATCAAAAGAGGAAGCTTTATTGCCATTATTGGAAAGTGTTACATATGGGGCATTACAAACTCTCCTACACTACAAAAAGATCTCGTCCCGAGATCTAGGACTAGAAGAAGGAAGGATACTCGGAACGAAGGTGATCTTCTCGTTCCCACGTAGCTTCTCGGTCGGTATGGTGTGACCACTTAACTTTCAAGAACTTGATTGACTTGTTGCGGGTTTTGCGCTCAGTTTCCTCAAGAATAGCAACAGTGTGCTCACGATAAGACAAGTCTTGTTGAAGATCAATCTCCTCGAACGGAATGGTGCGTTTAGGTGTCTTGAAGCACTTACGGAGTTGAGACACGTGAAACACATCATGAACATTTGCAAAGTTGGAAGGAAGTTCAAGTTGATAGGCTAGATCGCCTGTTTTGCCAAGAATCTTGAAAGGGCCCACGTATCTAGGAGCAAGCTTTCCTTTGATACCGAATCTTTGGGTTCCTTTCATAGGAGAAACACGGAGATAGACATGATCACCAATGTTGAAAGCCAAATCACAATGCTTGCCACATAGTAACTCTTTTGACGCGATTGAGCGACTTTGAGATTCTCACGTATAACTTTGCACATCTCTTCGGCTTCTGAGATCAAATCATTGCCAAGAAGTTGACGTTCACCAGTCTCGGACCAGTTGAGAGGAGTACGGCACTTTCTGCCATAGAGGATTTCAAAAGGAGCTTTGCCGGCACTTGCTTGGAAGCTGTTGTTGTAAGGGAACTCGGCAAACGGGAGACAATCTTCCCACTTCATGCCAAAAGAGATGACACAAGCTCTCAGCATGTCTTCGAGGATCTGGTTCACTCTTTCGACTTGACCACTAGTCTGAGGGTGAAACGCATTGCTGAAACGAATCTTTGTGCCCATGGCTGACTGAAAGGAGTCCCAGAACTTGGATGTGAACAAACTTCCACGGTCTGAGGAGATGACTTGAGGAATGCCATGCAACGAAACAATTCTGGAAGTGTACAACTCTGCCAACTGAGCCGTGTTGATGGATTCTTTGACGGGAAGGAAGTGAGCTACTTTAGTTAGCTTGTCAATCACTACAAAGATAACATCATTCCCCTTCTTGGACTTATGAAACCCTGTGACGAAGTCCATTTCAATGTGGCCGAATTTCCACTCGGGAATAGGTAGAGGTTGGAGGAGACCGGCTAGACGTTGAAGCTCTGCCTTCACTCTTCTGTAGACATCACATTCATTCACGAATTGGGCAATCTCCCTTTTCATGCGAGTTCACCAGTAAGATTGCTTGAGGTCTTGGTACATCTTGGAACTTCCGGGATGAATCGATAGGAGGAAGTCATGTGCTTCATTCATTATGAGCTTCCTAAGACCACCCTTGGGAACCACAATTCTGTCCTCAAAGAACAATGTGTCTTTCTCATCAACACGATAGCACTTGTATTTGGGAGTACCCTTAGCAATACCATGTTTCACTTTCTGCACCATAGCATCACTTAGTTGGGCCTCACGGATCTGATCTTCCAAGGTAGGAGCAACTTGAAGGTTTGCAAGAAAACCTTGCGGAACAACTTGGAGGTTGAGCTTCCTGAATGATTCACAAAGCTCGGGCTGAAACGGCTTGAGAAGGAGACTATTGCAATATGCCTTTCTGCTCAAGGCATATGCAATGACATTGGCCTTGCCAGGTGTGTACTCAATGCTTGGATCATACTCTTGGATCATCTCAACCCAACGAGTCTGGCGAAGGTTCAGGTTAGGCTGTGTGAAGATGTACTTCAAGATCTTGTGATCGGTGAAGATGTCCACTTTTCTACCCAACAGAAGGTGTCTCCACGTGATCAAGGCATGTACAACTGCTGCTAGCTCGAGATCATGTTTGGGGTAATTCTTCTCATTTGGTTTCAACTGACGAGAAGTGTATGCCACAATCTTCTTGTCTTGCATGAGAACACCACCAAGTCCTTGTAAGGAAGCATCACAAAAGACTTCATAGGGCTTGGACTCATCCGGAGGAGTAAGAACCGGAGCAGAAATGAGCTTCTCTTTGAGTGTTTTGAATGCCACATCACAATCAGGAGTCCAGGAGTACTTGACATTCTTCTGCAACAGGTTGGAAAGAGGCTTGGCAATCTTGGAGAAGTTCTCAACGAACCTTCTGCAATAGCTAGCAAGACCAAGGAAGCTTCGGAGTTTCTTGACATTCTGCGGGGGTTCCCAGTTGACAATAGCTTCAACTTTCTCGGGGTTGACAGAAATACCCTCAGCAGAGATGATATGGCCAAGATATAAGACCTTATCCAGCCAGAATTCACATTTGGACAACTTTGCATAGAACTTGTGTTCACGGAGCCTGTCCAGAACCAAACGGAGGTGCTTGGCATGGTCTTCTTCATTCTTGGAGAATACCAAGATGTCATCCAGATAGACGAGAACAAATTCATTGGTGTAGGGGTTGAATATGAAGTGCATCATCCTCGAGAAGGTGGGTGGAGCATTTGCGAGGACAAAAGACATGACCGTGTATTCATAAGAGCCAAAACTCGTTCTGAATGCGGTCTTGGGAATATCTTCTTCACGGATAGGGATTTGGTGATAACCCATCCAGAGATCGAGCTTTGAGAACACCTTTGCTCCTTTGAGCTGCTCGAACAATTCATTGATGTTGGGGAGCAGATACTTGTTCTTTATTGTCTTCTTGTTCAATGGCCGGTAATCAATGCAAAGGCGTTCCGTGCCATCCTTCTTCTTATCAAATAGAACACCACAGCCCCAAGGAGAAGTACTAGGGCTGATTAGACCCATACGCTCTTGGACATCGAGTTGTTTCTTCAGCTCCTTCAACTCATTAGGGGAAAGCGTGTACAGACGCCGACATGCTGGCTCGGTACCGGGCTCGAGTTCAATGACGAATTCAACTTGACGATGCGGAGGCATGCTTGGAAGATCTTCAGGGAAAACATGTTCATACTCATTGACCATCGAAATCTGAGAGATGGCATTAATCTCGCCCTTGTCATTGAGAGAGAACAGCCTGATTGTGTTATCTCGAGAGGCGAAGATAATCACGTCTTCGTCAGGATGAGTAAGCTTGACTTCCTTGTTTGCACAATCAATGTTTGCATCATGATTGGAAAGCCAATCCATCCCAAGAATAACATCAATGTCGGAGTTACCGAGAATAACTGGAGAAACCAGAAAACTATAATCACCCATATGAATAGATATATCCGGAGCAAACACACTAGAATGCATTCGTCTCCCCGGAGAAATAACTGATAACTCCCTTGGCAAACTTTTGATGTCAACATTGTGCTTGGATGCAAAAGGTTGAGACATGAAGGAACATGATGCACCCGAATCAAACAACACTTTTGCAGGAATAGAGTTAACTGGAAGATTACCAAGTATCACACCTGAAGAATTCTCTGCTTGAGCTGCACTCATCAGATTCACTATTGCTTGCTTGGGATTGTGCTTGACAATAGCAGTTCTGACAGGTGGAGGAGGTGGAAGGTGCCTTGGGGTGGGACACTTGTTAGCATAGTGACCCTTCTGAGTACACTTGTTGCAAACCACTTCTGAGAGAGGACGGTGATAAGGACCACTTGACTTCGAAGCTTGAAAGTAAGTCTTGGACTGATTGCTTGTGTTGGGTGGGTGGGAGAAACCACGGCCACCAGAGTGCTTGTTGTTGTTGTTGTTTGGAGGGCGGAGCACTGGAGGAGGTGGAAGCCAAAACTTCTGTTGCTTTGTGACCACTTGGGAAGAAGAGGAGGAGTTAACAGCATCTCTAATCCTCTTTTTGGAAGCTGCAACCTTGAGCTGGGCTGCCTCTTGCTTAAGAGCCATGTTATAGAATTGATAAAATTCATCCGGCTCGAACAAGGTGAGAGCTAGTTGGAGTTCATCCTTTAGACCACCACGGAACTGATAAATCTTGCTCTTGGCATCTAGGATGTCTTGCTTGGCATAGCGGGCAAGGTTCCGGAAATTGACATTGTATTGATAAACAGACATGGTGCCTTGCTTCAAGTTGCGGAATTGCTCACGCATGCCTTCGGTGACACTAGTTGGAATGTGGTGAGAGCGGAAATCCTTGCAGAAGTCAGTCCACGAAATTTCACGTCCACCTCTGGAATCTTTGTACTGTTGCCATCAATCAGCAGCTTGATCCTTGAGTTGGAAGGCGGCAAACTTGACATAATCCTCAGGTCTCACGTTACTGCATTCCAAATGCTTTTTGATGTCTGTTATCTAGTGTTCAGCATCTAGCGGATCCACGCAGTAACTAAACGCCTTCGGTTGGTTTGCCAGGAATTGGTTGAGGGTTGCAAAGTGCGGTTGATTGAACAGATTGCCTTGGCCTTGGTTCCCATGACCACCTTGATTTGCTTGGTTGGCTTGAATGTTCTGCATCATTTGCATAAGCATCTGGGTGTTCTGGTTGGTCGCTTGCATAATTTCTCTCCAGGACTCAGACGGAGGAGGAGGGGAAGGAGGACGATCAGGAACTTCTTCACCCTCTGAATTTGCATTGGGAACCTTCTTAGGAGCCATCCTGAATGAGATGACAACTATTAGCCATTGATTGAAAGATATAAGCTGAATCAACAGCTGGAACTTGCAACATAAGTCTTCACAAGAACATTCGAACAAAATGAACGAATGTAATCCACAGTTTAATGGTACAATAATCTTCACGAGAAGCCACTTGGGAGAACAAAAGGTAAATAAAAAAACAAGGAGCAGGTAGAACAAATACAAGATAGAAGCTTCGTTCCACATGTTCGTGCTGAAAGCTCATGGAACGAGTTACAAAAGGGTTTTGCAATCCCCCGATCAGCATAGCCAGGACCCTTTAAGATGCAACTCCCGATCGGAACAACGCCCATAAAACCACTTCACACAATGTAGAACCCCGAACTCCATATCATGCATTCGTTGGAAGAATGCCTAAGAGCTACTAGATGAACCCACCTGTTAATTTCCGAAAGTTTCCGGTTATGCAATCGGGTGTTGGGGATACAGGGGAAGCACCGCGCACTCAACTCTAATCCTACATCCAGCTGTATCCATCCTTCAACACATAACCAGTTATTTTCGGAAACCATTTACCTCGGACCTTCGAAACGCTCTGCTATACAAGCTATGGCAATACTCCCGAACTACCTCCCCAGTACTGGGTGATGTCGGGGTTATCTTACCACCAACCGCATAGAAGATTTTCGATGTCGGCCGTCTTAAGTATTCCATAACTGGTGCGATAGATTTTTGACGACAACACCTTGGAGCTCAACTCCCCAGGACACTGCCACAACCCCTAAATAATAGGAGGCATCGAGAACAATGTTCTCGTCACAAAGACATCGGAACAATCCAAACAATACTCGCGTGATCCTAAAAAAAAATTAGTGAAATTTTGAGAGTAGAAGAGATAGAACATCGTCTGGAGTCCTCACCAGAGTGATAAAGGGATGAGGAGTAAAAGAAATCCTACTCTCCGATATATATAGGACTCAAAACATTTTCATGTCTGTGCCTAGACTCAACCGTCAATGATTCGATCAATCAGTGGGGGCTCCTAGGTCGGAGAAGGCTCTGATTACCAACTTGTCATGCCCAGTATGAGACTATACCTCCTACGTGTCGAGGCACGACTTAAAGGCATAATCTCATACTAGAATGATATCAAGTATGGTATCTTTGCACGACTCATGTAAAAGAGGGATGAAATTGTAAAAGAGTAGTTGGCTTACACTCGCCACATCACACAATGTAATACATTAACATACATCATCCAATAACATCAGAGTCCGACTACGGACGAAGATCCAAATGAAAGATACCATAAATAAAGCAACACAAGGTCCCGATCATCCTAGTAAGAGCCCTACTGATCCTCTGGGTAAGACACGTAGTATCGTCCACGTTCTTCATTAAACTCCCAATACAACTCTGAACCACCAGCTGTGTAGTTCTCAACGGTACCTGCATCTGGTGTTGTGTAGAATCTGTGAGCCATGGAGGACTCAGCAATCCCGTTCCCGGGTAGCAATACTATCAAAGCCTTGGGTGTGAAACAAGGCTGAAAACAAGGTTGCAGCAGCACTAGCACTAGCTTACGTGTTTAGAGAGAGAAGAGGAAGTGCCAATGATCGCCAAAGTGATCACGAAGTGATCCTATCTAAACACGTCAAACATAACCCCATCATGTTCACTTCCCGAACCCCTTCAGAAAACGACCGTCACGGTTACTCACAATGGTAGTGTATTATGAACATAGTGTCAAGTTTTCTCATAACCACGGGCATGGCTTTCGAAAGATCAAACCCTGCAGGGGTGTCCCAACTTATCCCATCACAAGCTCACGATCTGCGGAGTTGCAACTCCAATGTGGGAAGACCCAAGTATTCTCGGAATCCCGTGATCAAGATATTCTGATAAACGTAAAACTAATCCAACAAGACCTCTCGGCGTGCCGACACCCTGATAGTAGCCACGCGTATCTCGTCTCAGGCCACGACCGGATGGGTGATGCTACAGGTTTTTACCAGCCCTCGGGTTTCCCCAAGGTGGCCCTGTAGGACCCCCAGTTTGGACCAACACTCATGTGGAGCGCTGGCCCGAGTTGTTGATTAAGAAAAGGGTTCATAACTCCCTATGCAAGTTTTAGTTATTAGGCAAATGTAAAACCAATGTTGGGCCTTGCTGGAAAAGCTTTAGCGCTAAGCGGGTTATCAAGGGGGGCCAATAAACCCCAACCGTGTTAGGGACGCAAAATCAAGGAACATAACACTGGTTTATACGGTTCCTAGGGTGGCATGAGTGGAACAAAACACCAAGCAAAGGCTTAGCCTTCCATCCATTGCCAAGTATATAGATGATTTAGTTTAACAGATTATATATTGTGATATCCCAACAATAACTTCATCATGAAGCAAGAATCTTCAAATCTTCTCCTGCAACTAACAATGCTATAAGAGAGGCTGAGCGAAGCTTACGTAGCCAAACAAAGGTTTGCTAGGTTGGGTGGTTAGAGGGTTTCATGGCAACAATAGGAGGCTGACAAACAGACATAGGCATCGAGGCAACAAACTAAAGAGCGAGACATCTAGCATAGGAAAAGATAGTAGTGATATCTGGGTAAGGTCATCTTGCCTGTTGAATCCTCGGAGGGAACGTAACCTTGCTCCTCACACTCAACTTCGGTAGAAACCTCGTACTCCGTATCGTCACCGGGCTCTAACCAAACACAACAATGCAACAACGGAACCAAATCAATCAACATGCAGTGCTCAACCACATGATGCATGAACATGAAGCATATGTGTCGGGACCCCGATCCTAAGTCACACCGGTCTAGCCTGTAACACACCATATCACTTTGCGGCCTCACGCACTGTATTCCCACGGGTGCCACCTTACCTGGCCCGGGACCGTTTGCGCATTTTGCACACGTATATGATAGTGTCGCTAGCATCCATATGACAGACAACCCGGGCCGACATGACCAGTTATAAACCAAAAGTGGCACTAAATTACAGAGACATGCATACATGACCCAGCAACGAACGTGTCGGTCATCAACGTATGAACCCAAGTCGTAGCAAGCTACAAGGACTTAAAGGAACAACGCGTGACATTTCCCCTAAGGGACAGACACAGGAACGAAGAAGGACACATGCCGGCCAGCCTAAGTGTTCCGGAGCAGTAGCAAGCTACCAAGGCTCAGTGGAAGCACTAGGAGACATTTCCCTGTAAGGTAGGCTACCAAAGGTAAACAACTAGGTGTCGGATCCCACACATAGCAATACACATTACACGTACGCATAACATGCAAGTATGTGTTGTACAACAAGGCATCACAACATAACTCAACAACTCATATAGATAAAGGCCCAGAAGAGCCATCATAGCATTTATTACAAACAGAGGTCAGATGACCCAACACACAGATCATACATGCAACGGAAGCATAACATGCCTGAGTACAGACAACTACAAATGAAGAAGGCTGAAAGCCTGACTATCTACAAGATCCTACAAGGGTACAAGATCGTAGCTGAGGTAACAAGCTAAACGTCGAAGTCCACGCGGAACCACTAGCGAGACTGAAGTCTCTCTGCAAAAACATAAATTAAGCAAACGTGAGTACAAAGGTACTCAGCAAGACTTACATCAGAACTAGCTACATATGCATTAGTATCAACAAGGGGTGGTGGAGTTTGACTGCAGCAAGCCAACTTTGACTCGGTGGCTATCCTGAACTATGACTGCAAGTAACTCTTTTGAGGTGGCGCACACGAGTCCACATATTCACCAATTAAAACACCACTATGGATCCGCTCCCGTCTCCCTACGAGAAGGCCATCCATAGCACTCACGCTTATCTTGCGCATTTTAGAGTATCCACTTTCACTTGTCTATGAACTGTTATAGGCAACCCAGAAGTCCATTACCGCGGACACGGCTATTCGAATAGATCATATATAACCCTGCAGGGGTGTACTTCTTCACACATGTTTCCACCACTTAGCGTCTGCACACGACATGTGCTCGGCAGACTTCAAGCGAAAGCCGACGTGGGTGTAGACCACGACCTAACCAACCACTCAAGTCTCTCGTCCAGGTTTATCGCCTATTTGGGTTCCATCCGTGGGGAGATCCGGCCGGGGTGTCGCTCACGGCCCCAAACGATGTGTACAGGGTTCCCGCGTCACCAAACGGGCGACCGGTACACCGTGCCACGTACCTGCCGTGTCACAGCCCACCCCGAGGGTCAGCAATGCGCACGACCTCCAGTAAACTACAAACACCAGAAACTAGTTGCAACTCCTGGACAGAGAACAAGGGCAGTCAATAAGTCGAGCGGGGTCATATTTCAGGGCCCAACATGTGGTAGTAGCTGTTTCATGGATCAACCAACACAGAACTCAGTTCGTGAGGACAGTTTCAATGAGACAACCCACCATGTACTCCTACATGGCCTCTCATCGCTACCTTTACCAAATCGTGTTCACACACTTAGCTCTCAACAGCAGGACATGTTCATCACCCTTCCAATTCATCCCCGATGAATTAGACCTGACACAACTCTAAGCAATAGCAGCATAACCAGAAAGCATGAATGAGTAGGCACATCATGGCTCAAACAACTCCTACTCATACTAGTGGGTTTCAACTATTTACTGTGGCAATGACAGGTCATGCAGTGGAAAGGGGTTCAACTACCGCAGCAGGTAACAGTTGAAGCGTTGTTGTCCTAATGCAGTAAAAGAGAGCAAGAGCGAGAGAGTGGGATTGTATCGGAATGCTCAATGGGGTTTTGCTTGCCTGGCACTTCTGAAGATATCAATGAGTCTTCATCGGTGTCATCGATCTCATCGTCGGAACGTCGTCTACTGAGAGGGGACAAAACCGACAAACAGAGAAAGAACACAATCAATACAATGCGACAATATGATGCATGATCATGACATGGCAATATGCTGTTGATTGAGCTAATGCAACTAGCAACACAATTAAATGAAGTTGGTTTGAACCCAAGGTTCAAATTCAAACTCCATATGTGATTATTTAAATGCCATTTAATTGATTTGACCTGATCAGCAGGTTTAACTTCTTCAAACATGCATGAAAATTACATAAACAGATTCCTTGAATTTTTCTGATCATTTTTCATATATAAATTATTTTCATCTGAGCTACGGTTGATTTTATATGATTTTTACAAGTTTTGGCTATTTTCTGAAATAAATAAATCATTTAGATTTATATAAAATTCCAGAAAAGGCTTTATTGCATCAGCTTGACGTCTGTGTGATGTCAGCAAGTCAACAGGGGCTGTTCGGGTCAAACCTGACCAGTGGGGCCCACTGGTCAGTGACCCACTAGCTAACAGAGTTAGTTAGTTTTTAAACTAACACTAACTAAACTGCTGGTGGGGCCTGGGCCCACATGTCAGTCTCTCAGGGCCTAATTAAGTTTAGTTTTAACTAAACTAATTTAACAGGGGTTGGCCCCACATGTCAGTGACCCATAGAGCTAAGCACAGAGATTAGTACCTAATTAAAACCTAAACTAAAACTAAACAATGGCCGGCCCCACATGTCATGGACACAGGGGGGGTCCAGCCGTGGTCAAAGTGGTCAAGCCCACCGGCGGCTTGACGCCGGCGAGGCCAAACGCGGCGGCAGTGCTCGGAAATCGCCCTCCGGCGACCAAACGGCCGGCGGAAGGCATCAACGTGACGCGGGCACTCTTCCGCGTCGAGTGGTGGCGGTAGTTGGCCCTGGGGTGGCCGGAAAAGTGGCCGGCGACGAGGTCCAGCGGCGGCAGCGGTCGGGCTTGCGCGGGCGCGGTGCTGCAGGCTGCGGCTAGGCACGCTGAGGGCACCAGAAGGGAGCCCGTGCTCTCCCGCATCCATCCCCGCAAGTGGGAGGAGCTGGGGTGGCCGGAGCTCGTCGGAAACGAGCTCGCGGCGGCGCCGGAATTCGGGCTCCGTCGAGTTAGACGCTGCGGGGCACGGGGAGGTGAGCTGATGGCTGCTACGTGTTCGTGAGGTCATTAGGAGCTCGGTGGTGCACTCAGGTGGATGCTCCAGTGGCTATAGCCACGGCGGCAACATTGCCGGCGGCGAGGGGTTCTCGGGCACGGTGGGGGTTGGAGCTACAGCACGCGCGTGAGTAGAGGAATAGGGGAGGAGCAAGAGGGGCTCACGGCGGTTGCAAAGGTCATCGAAGCGTGCTCGGGGAGGCACCAGCCACCACGAATTTGACGGTGAGGTCGTCGGCGGCCGACGAGGGGAACGGCTGCGCAGACGGCGTTCGGAGACGTGTGGTGCCGCGTGGCTCGGCGGAGGGGTATAGGGCGACGAGGCGGAGCTCTGGGGCTTATCGGAGGGGCGAGAGGTGGACGGTGGCCGCGGTGGTTCAGGACGGCGGCGACGACAACGTTCGGGCCCTCGCCGGGGAGAGAGACACAGGAGGGGAAGGAACACAAGGAGAGGCCGAGGGGGTTCCAGGGTGTGCGTGGCGTCCATAGCGACGTTTGGGAGGGGCAAGCAGGCAAGGGGAGAGGAGGTGGCCATGGCGTGTGGCTGCGGGCGCCGGGCACGCGCTCGTCCTTCTGTCACGAGGAAGACGACAGGGGAGGGCCAGGTGGGCTGGGCCGAAACTGTTGGGCCACCAGGTAAGTGGGCCTCAGGTGAGCTTCTCTCTCTCTCTCTTTTCTTTCTGTTTCTGTTATCTATTTCTTTTGTAACTTTGTGGCTTTTCTAAAAATGCCTAGGCACTTTCAAAAATCACCGAACTGCTCATACCCACTGTTTAGCATATAACCAACATGGAACATTTCAGTTTAGGATTATTTGAGCATTTAAAGTAATATATAAAATTTAAATGCCCAAATGCAAGTAGGATATGATTTAATTCAAAAATCCAAAATGGTCCTAGAAATATGTGCAACATTTTGGCAGAGGTTTTTAGTCAATCCAAAAATGATGAACTTTTCCAAGGGGCATTTTGGGTTCATTGAAAAAGATTTTAATTTGACCCTAGTTAAATTCATTTAGTGCTAGGGTTTGAGCATCCCCATTTCAGGTTTCCTTTGAAAATAAACATGATGCAACAGACAGGTGCTATCCTAAAGCAAGGTGAAGCTGGGGATGTGACAACTCACCCCCACCAAACAAGAATCTCGTCCCGAGATTCAGGACGTGAGATAAGAATTCAGAGGGGACACTAACTAACACAATCTTCTCGATTCAACTGTCCTCCTCGAAGTTGCTGATTCATTGCATCATGTTGATTCTGACATCCTTGATTACCAGATCTTTGTCCAACACAGTGATAACAAAAGAAATTCTACAGTAATCTATCTTGCCGAAGATCGAGCAACTCAGATCAACTTATGGAGTGAGACGTTGAAACTCCTCTTGAGCTGAGACACGGAGTACACCTCCAGGGGGAAGGAGTGAAAGAAATGATGAAAGTTCACTTGGCAGGCAAAATCCCACATCTAAAAAGATGGTGATCGATGTCACTAGACGGGGCACCTTTAAAGAAGATGACTCGTAGAGTTATTCCCTTAAGTGGCAAAAAGAATTACTTTTGGATATAGTGATCATTGAAATTCCCTTTACCAGCCTAAGGCAAACACAATCGATCGTTTGACGGAGTTCGAGATAATGACATTCTCGGTCAAAATGGATGATGTGGACTGCCTTGTAAAAGACAACACCACAGATGATTTTGCTTATCATCGGAAATGGATGGAACCTATGGTAGGACCACTTTTGAAGATAATCCTGAACAGCAGTGGCTGAGAAAGGTAACCCATGGAAAATTGGCACATGGCGGTGCAAGCTGGGAACAAAATGCAAATGCTGGGAATGATTCTGGTAACTAGGATGAAACCCAACAGTAGAGAGTAAATTGCTCTTTGAGAGGTTACAACATAACCAAGAACACTGGGAGCAATCTCGGTTAGTGTCGAGGACAACACCTAGTGCTTGTGCGTGCTCTCAAGAACTTGAGCATTCCCATATTCATCAAGGTTTTACCAATATCCGTGTCAAGGATCCTGGCAACATCACATACTACCATGATGAATAATGATGGATGATGCAGATGCAAAGGAAGATAACACCTTCTCGGATTTCACCTTGGTGAGGCCAAGGGGACGAAATCTGGATGATCAACCGAGTGACATTTAGCACTCCGCTTCTAACGTTCTCCTTGATGTGCTAGCGTTACCCATTTATTAAAATGGTTTTATACCTAGAACGTCAAGTAAAAGGTCGGACTTCAGGAGCACAAAAATCCATAAGGAACAGCTAGGGAGTAATTCCTACGAAGTCCTTATGGGGATGTGGCCAACTTCTTTAATCAAGATTCTACAACAACAGGTCTTCCGGCTGGGTGTGTTGGCCACGACATCCACTTTACCGGTTATCGAGAGACCAATATTATAGTTCTTGGGAAAATGCTCCAACCATCATATCTGCCTGAGATTCAGTTCTGGTTGGTGTCAGGATATTCCAGACTCATCGAGTCTAGAAAGAAAAGAAATTTTACAACACAAATCGACGAGATGGTGTTGCGAGATTCTCGGGAAGTGAACTATGGTAGCAAGCTCCAAAACATGAGCTGGTTCTGCTACAAACCTGTGAACACGTTGTCCAAGACAAGCATGACCACATAGCAGTCTTATGATAAAACACTACCGAGTTCTGGTTGGGAACCATCGTCTAGGATATCGAAGTCCTTGTATAAGTCCGGATCTTAAGAAGGAACTTCTTCTCCTTGAACAAATCAATCGGTGGCTTGGTGTGCCAGGGATACATACCGAATGAAGATGATCAGTCTATCAGACCATAGAATACTTCGCACGTATGCATGACTGACTTGGGATGACTCCAGAGGAGGTAAAAAAACATGCTTTCTCGAATTCACGGCGGCAACTTGCACCAAATGCACATGAATTAGAGGAAGTCACTTCTTTCTTCCGCACATATGCTTCTCGAACGGGTCATGAAGATAATGCTTATAAAAGTTTCCAATACTAGCTGGATGTTCAACATAGATCATGGAGAAGATAACAATGTTGCTGATGGGCTCAACAACAATTCCTCCAGGTTTCCATATAGATGGAATTCCATGACAATGTGAACAAAGTGATAGCATTGGTCAGACCCAAAAGATATAATGGTGTATGCTCAAGGAAACGACCATGAGTAAGACAACATTACTAATATCGTTGGTTCTGATTTGACTTGACGATAACCCATACTCAAATCAAAGTTTGGACAAGACAATAGATCCACAAATGATCACGGGGATCAATTGGAGAAGATATCATCTATCTTCAATACACACACAAGATATCCCTTTGGAGTGAGCTATGTGGGTTAAGCTTTTATCTTCCAACTCTCCAAGTTATTGTTTTAGCTTAACCAACCAGTTCAGGGTATCCAACACAGATTCTTGGAGAAGTGGTGGTTTATAAGGAACCAACTTGATCACGAACTCAACATAGCGGTCAGGTGACAACCTGGTAATACTCCCGAGAAGATATTCAGAAAATCACGAACCACCGATATGTTACTAAGCTCGGGAACAATCTTGCTTTCAGGGCAAGACGATATGATCAAATGAGCAAGGACTTAACACAATCCTAACTCATCAATCAAGGAGTGCACCAGGGAAGTGGGCTAGGTAGCACGATCAATCTTAGAATGGTGATTCGGTATCCATCTTGCTAAGAATGAGATTATCGTCCATTTAACTACCAAGCAACAGAGTTGCTAGGGGTATTGATTTCACACATCACAATTCACTTGTCGGTATTCCGGCTACGATAACACGGAGACTAAGGAATGAACGATAATGGCGAGAAGTATCACCTTATCAAAAGTTCATAGGAGGTGGTGCAATTCTCATGACATTCTTGACATAAAGATGGTAATACTCCAGGATAGAATAGTTTAGAAGCTGGATTAGCGTTCTTCATCTGCGAAGTACAACTTCTTTGACCCAATCCTGGATATGGATAAGGTACTGGAGTTTGTTTCTCCTAGTCATTCCAGAATAGAATGGCTTGATGGACCACAAGAGTAAAAGGCATCGGTGAACACAAGTGCACGACCACTCCTGGCTATCAGCTGATAGATGGGGTCATAATACAACCAAAAGGGGCAACTCAGAGGAACATATAACTCTCCGAGTTGTGGATGCATAGACTAGCATGTCAAACTCTCAACATACTTCTTCCGGATAGTCCATGCAGAAAGGTAGAACTGGCAGAGTCACAATATGAATAGAGTACTACTCAAGAGCACTCTGTTTGTGATCTTTTGGTTCGGGAGAACTTCTGCCAAGGATGGTTCATGGTATTTGGAAGAAGGATATACCACGGACCTCGAGGACTATCACAAGGTTACTAATATCCTAAAGGGACGAGCAATTACTAACAACAGGAGGTAAGTGGAGTGGGTCTTGGGTTCAAGAACCCAGGAATAGAATACCTACCAACTAAGTAGCATCACGGGATGCTTTCGTGAATGATGGCCTCAATCATCACACTGGAATATAAAACATTGCTGGATTACTGGGTGATCTTCTAAGACACCTAGGGTCATAATAATAAGTCCAACATATATTTCGAGGTAACAGAGTACCTCAACACACTGACTAGTGTGATTAATTTGGCCTAAAAGGACATCGGAAACAGGAAGGAAAGGTTTGCAATTGCATCAGACTATTTAGAAACCTGGGATGACTCGGACAGCATAACGGCTGTAAATGCTCGAAAATACTTTTGAGACTCGTGCACAAGATAGCATAACCACTCAACATCATAATGTCAAGGTTCTGAGATCAACAATTGAACAAACAAAAGTAGTAGAAACTGAACTGAGGGTTGAATCCACAATAACGTGATCCTGATAAATAGAATGAGAATCCTAGTTCTTAATCCCCGTAGAAAGAAGAAGGTGACTCAGATCAGAAAGTCATAGGGCAAAGGAGTAAAAAGAGCCTTACGTTCCCTTCCACAAACAATTCCCTTACATAACTAAAGAGTTTCTAGACACGACTTCGACCAGTTTGGCTTGCTAATCCTACAGGCAGTCAGGCTCTGATACCAAAGCTGTCGGGACCCCGATCCTAAGTCACACAGGTCTAGCCTGTAACACACCATATCACTTTGCGGCCTCACGCACGGTATTCCCACGGGTGCCACCTTAACTGGCCCGGGACCGTTTGCGCATTTTGCACACGTATATGATAGTGTCGCTAGCATCCATATGACAGAGAACCCGGGCCGACATGACCAGTTATAAACCAAAAGTGGCACTAAATTACAGAGACAGGCATACATGACCCAGCAACGAACGTGTCGGTCATCAACGTATGAACCCAAGTCGTAGCAAGCTACAAGGACTTAAAGGAACAACGCGTGACATTTCCCCTAAGGGACAGACACAGGAACGAAGAAGGACACATGCCGGCCAGCCTAAGTGTTCCAGAGCAGTAGCAAGCTACCAAGGCTCAGTGGAAGCACTAGGAGACATTTCCCTGTAAGGTAGGCTACCAAAGGTAAACAACTAGGTGTCGGATCCCACACATAGCAATACACATTACACGTACGCATAACATGCAAGTATGTGCTGTACAACAAGGCATCACAACATAACTCAACAACTCATATAGATAAAGGCCCAGAAGAGCCATCATAGCATTTATTACAAACAGAGGTCACATGACCCAACACACAGAGCATAGAGGCAACGGAAGCATAACATGTCTGAGTACAGACGACTACAAATGAAGAAGGCTGAAAGCCTGACTGTCTACAAGATCCTACAAGGGTACAAGATCGTAGCTGAGGTAACAAGCTAAACGTCGAAGTCCACGCGGAACCACTAGCGAGACTGAAGTCTCTCTGCAAAAACATAAATTAAGCAAACGTGAGTACAAAGGTACTCAGCAAGACTTACATCAGAACTAGCTACATATGCATTAGTATCAACAAGGGGTGGTGGAGTTTGACTGCAGCAAGCCAACTTTGACTCGGTGGCTATCCTGAACTATGACTGCAAGTAACTCTTTTGAGGTGGCGCACACGAGTCCACATATTCACCAATTAAAACACCACTATGGATCCGCTCCCGTCTCCCTACGAGAAGGCCATCCATAGCACTCACGCTTATCTTGCGCATTTTAGAGTATCCACTTTCACTTGTCTATGAACTGTTATAGGCAACCCAGAAGTCCATTACCCCGGACACGGCTATTCGAATAGATCATATATAACCCTGCAGGGGTGTACTTCTTCACACATGTTTCCACCACTTAGCGTCTGCACATGACATGTGCTCGGCAGACTTCAAGCGAAAGCCGACGTGGGTGTAGACCACGACCTAACCAACCACTCAAGTCTCTCGTCCAGGTTTATCGCCTATTTGGGTTCCATCCGTGGGGAGATCCGGCCGGGGTGTCGCTCACGGCCCCAAACGATGTGTACAGGGTTCCCGCGTCACCAAACGGGCGACCGGTACACCGTGCCACGTACCTGCCGTGTCACAGCCCACCCCGAGGGTCAGCACTGCGCACGACCTCCAGTAAACTACAAACACCAGAAACTAGTTGCAACTCCTGAACAGAGAACAAGGGCAGTCAATAAGTCGAGCGGGGTCATATTTCAGGGCCCAACATGTGGTAGTAGCTGTTTCATGGATCAACCAACACAGAACTCAGTTCCTGAGGATGGTTTCAATGAGACAACCCACCATGTACTCCTACATGGCCTCTCATCGCTACCTTTACCAAATCGTGTTCACACACTTAGCTCTCAACAGCAGGACATGTTCATCACCCTTCCAATTCATCCCCGATGAATCAGACCTGACACAACTCTAAGCAATAGCAGCATAACCAGAAAGCATGAATGAGTAGGCACATCATGGCTCAAACAACTCCTACTCATACTAGTGGGTTTCAACTATTTACTGTGGCAATGACGGGTCATGCAGTGGAAAGGGGTTCAACTACCGCAGCAGGTAACAGTTGAAGCGTTGTTGTCCTAATGCAGTAAAAGAGAGCAAGAGCGAGAGAGTGGGATTGTATCGGAATGCTCAATGGGGTTTTGCTTGCCTGGCACTTCTGAAGATATCAATGAGTCTTCATCGGTGTCATCGATCTCATCGTCGGAACGTCATCTACTGAGAGGGGACAAAACCGACAAACAGAGAAAGAACACAATCAATGCAATGAGACAATATGATGCATGATCATGACATGGCAATATGTTGTTGATTGAGCTAATGCAACTAGCAACACAATTAAATGAAGTTGGTTTGAACCCAAGGTTCAAATTCAAACTCCATATGTGATTATTTAAATGCCATTTAATTGATTTGACCTGATCAGCATGTTTAACTTCTTCAAACATGCATGAAAATTACATAAACAGATTCCTTGAATTTTTCTGATCATTTTTCATATATAAATTATTTTCATCTGAGCTACGGTTGATTTTATATGATTTTTACAAGTTTTGGCTATTTTCTGAAATAAATAAATCATTTAGATTTATATAAAATTCCAGAAAAGGCTTTATTGCATCAGCATGACGTATGTGTGATGTCAGCAAGTCAACAGGGGCTGTACGGGTCAAACCTGACCAGTGGGGCCCATTGGTCAGTGACCCACTAGCTAACAGAGTTAGTTAGTTTTTAAACTAACACTAACTAAACTGCTGGTGGGGCCTGGGCCCACATGTCAGTCTCTCAGGGCCTAATTAAGTTTAGTTTTAACTAAACTAATTTAACAGGGGTTGGCCCCACGTGTCAGTGACCCATAGAGCTAAGCACAGAGATTAGTACCTAATTAAAACCTAAACTAAAACTAAACAACGGCCGGCCCCACATGTCATGGACACAGGGGGGTCCCACCGTGGTCAAAGTGGTCAAGCCCACCGGCGGCTTGACGCCGGCGAGGCCAAACGCGGCGGCAATGCTCGGAAATCGCCCTCCGGCGACCAAACGGCCGGCGGAAGGCATCAACGTGACGCGGGCACTCTTCCGCGTCGAGTGGTGGTGGTAGTTGGCCCTGGGGTGGCCGGAAAAGTGGCCGGCGATGAGGTCCAGCGGCGGCAGCGGTCGGGCTTGCGCGGGCGCGGCGCTGCAGGCTGCGGCTGGGCACGCTGAGGGCACCAGGAGGGAGCCCGTGCTCTCCCGCATCCATCCCCGCAAGTGGGAGGAGCTGGGGTGGCCGGAGCTCGTCGGAAACGAGCTCGCGGCGGCGCCGGAATTCGGGCTCCGTCGAGTTAGACGCTGCGGGGCACGGGGAGGTGAGTTGATGGCTGCTACGTGTTCGTGAGGTCATTAGGAGCTCGGTGGTGCACTCAGGTGGATGCTCCAGTGGCTATAGCCACGGCGGCGACATTGCCGGCGGCGAGGGGTTCTCGGGCACGGTGGGGGTTGGAGCTACAGCACGCGCGTGAGTAGAGGAATAGGGGGAGGAGCAAGAGGGGCTCACGGCGGTTGCAAAGGTCGTCGAAGCGGGCTTGGGGAGGCACCAGCCACCGCGAATTCGATGGTGAGGTCGTCGGCAGCCGACGAGGGGAACGGCTGCACAAACGGCATTCGGATACGTGTGGTGCCGCGTGGCTCGGTGGAGGGGTATAGGGCGACGAGGCGGAGCTCTGGGGCTTATCGGAGGGGCGAGAGGTGGACGGTGGCCGCGGTGGTTCAGGACGGCGGCGACGACAGCGTTCGGGCGCTCGCGGGGGAGAGAGACAGAGGAGGGGAAGAACACAGGGAGAGGCCGAGGGGGTTCCAGGGTGTCCGTGGCGTCCATAGCGACGTTTGGGAGGGGCAAGCAGGCAAGGGGAGAGGAGGTGGCCATGGCGTGTGGCTGCGGGCGCCTGGCACGCGCTCGTCCTTCTGTCACGAGGAAGACGACAGGGGAGGGCCAGGTGGGCTGGGCCGAAACTGTTGGGCCACCAGGTAAGTGGGCCTCAGGTGAGCTTCTCTCTCTCTTTCTTTTCTTTCTGTTTCTGTTATCTATTTCTTTTGTAACTTTGTGGCTTTTCTAAAAATGCCTAGGCACTTTCAAAAATCACCGAACTGCTCATGCCCACTGTTTAGCATATAACCAACATGGAACATTTCAGTTTAGGATTATTTGAGCATTTAAAGTAATATATAAAATTTAAATGCCCAAATCCAAGTAGGATATGATTTAATTCAAAAATCCAAAATGGTCCTAGAAATATGTGCAACATTTTGGCAGAGGTTTTTAATCAATCCAAAAATGATGAACTCTTCCAAGGGGCATTTTGGGTTCATTGAAAAAGATTTTAATTTGACCCTAGTTAAATTCATTTAGTGCTAGGGTTTGAGCATCCCCATTTCAGGTTTCCTTTGAAAATAAACATGATGCAACAGACAGGTGCTATCCTAAAGCAAGGTGAAGCTGGGGATGTGACAATATGAACATGGAAGAAATGATGCATGGCCTAGGGGTCACAAGAATGCATCAACATCATAATTAAACAAGATCATACACAAGCATGAAACAAGCAAAGGAACAATTTAGCAAGTGTATGTAGATTATTCATACAAGCATGCAACAAGTTTTAAAGAAGTTGGTTAACATGGCAAGGGTGCAACTAACATAACAGCAACATGCTAGCACATTTAAATGGGCTGGAATTAAATAACACAATATCCAGAAACTCCCATATTAATTTATTTGCATTTGGGACAGATTTGAAAAACTTCTGTAATAGAGTTGTCAAACATGCTAAACAACATCACCAAAATATTCTACACATTTTTCTACCCCAAAAGCATATAAAGTTTGTTAAATTTGGAGTTGTAGATATTTAGTTATGATTTTTACAAGTTTAAGCATATTTAAAACAAGTTTAAATTCAAACCGCATTTTAAATGTTTTTAAACATGGCAGCAAGTAGCATATTCACAATCTACATAAAATTCTAAGCACTTCTCATATATAACTCAAAATCATCAGAAACATATATATGCAGATATTAAATAAACAAGAAAATAGAAAAGAAAAGAAAAACAGAAAAAGAAAATAAAAGAAATCAAACGCCAGGGTCCAGATCGACCCAGGGCTTGCTAGCCCAAGTCACTGACAGAGGGGGCCGGCGGGGCTGAGCTGGCAGCGTGGGTGCGCGCGGGGGTGGAGACGGTGCTGTGAGGCATGCGGGGCGGGCCCTGCTATCAGCCTCAGGCGAAAATGTAAAAAGGGGCGAAATCCACTGCGCCCGCAAGGGATCGAATCCACGACCACTCGCTATAACCGACGGAGACAAACCACTACGCTATTGAACTGAACTCAACAGAGAACAGGTAGCATAACTGAAGAATAGGCAGAAGAAGTAGCAAGCAGGGGAAGCGCTGGCCTCGTCGGAGCTGCTCGTCGGAGCTGCTCCGGCGACCAAACAACACGGCGGAGGGGTGCGAGATGCTCCTGGAGGAGTTCCGCATCCATCCAGCACGCTAGCAGCACCTACGGAGCACTACAATACCGGCGGCAAACAACGACAGCACGGCGGCACGGAGCGACGGCAAGGCGAAGCAAAGCCCTAGGCGGCACGGCGACTGCACAGGAGGCTCCTACGCGACTAGACGAAGCGAATGGACGACACAGCACGACCTAGAGGGGTCGGAACACTTGCCGGCGACGAGGTCCGACGGCGACGCGATCGGTCGCTCGGGGAACTAGGTGATAGAGGGCACACAGAAAGGGGAAAAAGGCACGGGGAGAGAGACGAGCTCACCACGAGCACGGCGGTGTGCTCGGCTGGCCCAGTCGTGGACGGAGTCGACAACGACGGCTCTCGAACACCTACGGCTGCCGGAGAGGAAGAAGAGGAGGAAGCACTCGTCGTGGAGGCGATCGGGTCCGCGTAGTCGACGTAGAGGAAGGAGTCGACGTCGTGGAAGCAGATAGACAACGTTGGCGAGGGTGAGGTCGACGCAGGGCTCGCCGGCGACGTGGTCGCGCTCTCAGGTGCGCTCGGGCATCGACGGGATCAACGGATCTGAGGGTGCTCGGCTCTCTAGGCGGCGACGAGGGGAAAGGGGAACCCTAGGAGAAGGGAGAAGACGAGCTGCGGGTTTAAAAAGGGGACGGCGACGGCCTCGACGTCCAGTGAGCGCGGGCGTGCTCTGTTTTGGCTGACGGAGGAAGACGACGACGCGCTCTGTGCCACAAACAGGTGGGACCAGGGGGGAAACGCCACGGCGCGACGGCGCGGCTGTTGGCTCGGCCTGCGGGTGGAGTTGGGCTGCGCTGCGAGGGAAAGAAGAGATGGGCCTGAGGGAAGAGAGAGAAGGAGGAGGAGGCCCAGGTGCACTGCGATGTCTGCTTTCTTTCCTGTTTCTTTTACTTCTTCAGACATAAATGAAAAAGAAAAGCACAGAAATAAATAAGAAGAGTTAGGGGAAAAGAAAATTATCTCCAAGCTCAGTGATTTATGCCCTATTTAAATAAATTGACTTGGACATTTTTAAAGGCATAAAAATAAAAGGAGTTTGAATATGGATCAAACTCAAGTCATTTTAAAACCCAACCAAATCATTTTCAAAATGGCTGATATTTGGTGGAGAGGATGTTCACATGGTGCAAGATTTGAAGGAGAAGAAAGAATCACTAAGGCACTTGGCTAGGTGGCTTGCATAATAGAGTGAAGAAAAGGCCAGAAAAAGAAAAGAAAGGAGGAGAAGAAGAAGAAGAGGGAGAAGAAGGAGAAAGGGTAGGGTTAGCTAGGCATAGCTAAACCCACACACACAAAATAGGAAGCTTTATTGCCATTATTGGAAAGTGTTACATATGGGGCATTACAACTTGTCACCCCCAAACTAATGGACAAACTGAAGTAGTCAATAGAACTTTGTCTACTATGCTTAGGGCTGTTTCGAAGAATAACAAGAAAATGTGGGAAGAATGCTTGCCTCGTATTGAATTTGCTTATAATCGTTCGTTGCATTCTACTACTAAGATGTGCCCTTTTGAAATTGTCTATGGTTTCCTACCTCGTGCACCTATTGATTTGTTACCTCTTCCATCTTCGGAGAATGTTAATTTTGATGCTAAACAACGTGTTGAATTGATCTTAAAAATGCATGAGTTAACTAAGGAAAATATTGAACGCATGAATGCTAAATATAAACTTGTTCGAGATAAGGGTACAAAACATGTTGTCTTTGCACCTGGAGATCTTGTTTGGTTACATTTGCGTAAGGATAGGTTTCCTAATTTGTGCAAGTCAAAGCTAATGCCACGTGCTGATGGTCCTTTCAAGGTGTTAGAGAAAATAAATGATAATGCGTATAAACTTGAGTTGCCTGCTGATTTTGGGGTTAGTACCACATTTAACATTGGAGATTTGAAGCCTTACTTGGGTGAGGAAGATGAGCTTCCGTCGAGAACGACTTCAATTCAAGAAGGGGAGGATGATTAGGACATCACTAACAAGGTTACACCCACAGCCCCAACTGAAACATATATAGGACCAATTACTAGAGCTCGCGCACACCAATTAAATTACTAGATACTTTCGTTTCTTGGTAATGATTCTAATGTTCATGAGAATATGATGCTGCCTAAATTGGATACATTTGTCTTGCTTACAAATGAAGGGCCTAGCTTGGACAAGAAGGATGAACATTGGAGCAAGATCAAGCATGGAGATGATGGCATGCACAAGGGAAACGAGAACGGAGTTACAAGTGATTATTTCAGGACTTTCAAGCCACCATAATGAGTGCGTGAAGCCTTGGAGGAAATATACAAGATGCCACTTCATAAATATCGTCCAGAGGCTATTATAGGTGCTGCGTCACCTTATTATTGGGCCAGGCCCATGTAATTTCGAAATACTTGAGTATAGGCTGTTTTTAGTGTCCATATGTGTGGGGAAACAAGAGTTAGGGTTGGTTTCGGACCCCTCCTCCAAGGTCCACAAAATTCCCCACTCTTCCCCCATATATACAGCCCTTAGGGCGTCGTTTAGACTTTGGGTTTTGTTTAGATTAAAGTTAGCCATAGCTGCAACTTCACGTACTTCTTTTGTGTTCAACGACCACACAAAGACGTCACAGAACCCCACTTGATCAATAAAGCTTTCCTCTTGAATTCGCAATATCCAGATTGCAATCTCAGTTTCTTGCTTGTTCTTCGTTTGCGTGCAGGAAACAGACCTTCGTGGTCAGGTTGATCGTGCTCCGGCGTGGTCAATAACCTCTCGGAGTTGGTTTAGCGATTGCTAAGGCGCGACGTCCCCGCACGTTTGTAGTCGGATCGTCAAAGTCGACTTCCTCCAAAACGATAGCCACCACCTCATCGAAAGACGGGACACCTTTGCCTCTATCAAGTTTGACTCGGATTCTGCTGTAGTGTCAGATTGTTTCATCGATATCTCAACGCTCCGTACGTATTTGAAGGTGAATCCAATTGGGTTGGAAAGTGTACAAAATCTAGTTTCCAACAAAAAAAGAATCACCCAATTCGGAGTCCGTATGAAGGAGTTCTTGCCGTTTTGAGTCAGGTTTGTCGGTGCAGTTTGAATCTGGATGCAGAACGTGAGAGAATGGGACTCTATCTTCTCTTGGCCCGAAAGTGACGTGAGAGAACTTTTTGAACTGCACATAAACTTGTCTTTTTCCCTTATCTTCATATGTGGATTGTACAAATGTCCCATACACCTGCAATTAGACATGGCACAAAAGTCTGTGAAGTACTTTTTTCCTGGATGACATAAATAAATTATTGGATACTTTGCATCATGAATCACCTCACAAATACACATGTATGCAATATTGTTGGTCGTATCCAAGGTAGGCATGTCCTCATCATCCTCCCTTTGTTGAAAACAAAGTTGTCCTCGGCGTTGCTTAATCTGAAATGTGGGTAAGAAAATAGACAAGGTGTAGATGTTGTATATGTATATGTCATCCATTTTTACTTCCCTTGATTTTCGCACATATAACATATGTATAGATGAGTAACTTTTGTTGTTCATAAAATATAAAGCCAAAATATTAACAAAAAAAATATAAGGCATGAAAATATTGCAACTCATTTTGCACAAATAAGTGAAGCTCTTATTCATATCAAAATACAGACAATGTTCATTATTAAACCATGTATGACAACTCATGTCCCTGTTTCTTGCTGTAGAATTAGTAGAACCAGCAGCACTAGCAGTAGGTTGCGCCGGTTTGTTCGCATTAGATATCATCGAATCTGATTTGGAAGAAGCATTACCACGAAAACCAGAAGTGGAACTAGGAGTAGGCTCCACACTAGGTGTTGTTCGTGGTGTAATACGACCTCTACTCGCTATTGTGCGAGATGAAAACTTAGCATCCTCAGCCACTTGCAATTCAGCCTCACGTGCTTGATGTAACAAATCTATCATGTCATAATATTGGTGAAGACGAACAATACGCTTGATGTTATAGTTCAGCCAGAGAGAAATCGCTGCATTTTTTGTTCAGACTCTTCACGCACTCTAGCACGCTGCATAATAAGCTCCATCTCATGAAAATATTCATCCACGAAAGAAGTACCTTGCCTCAAATTCTGCAATCTGTCATTGAGAGAACGGATATAATTGCGTGGAACAAAGCGAGCACGCATCTCTTCCTTCATAGCTCTAGATGTAACAATGGGACGTTCACCATCTTCAATTTTGTACTGTACAATATTATCCCACCAAAGAAAAGCATAGTCATCAAATTCAGAAGATGCAAGTTTTATTTTTCTGTCCTCGGTGTACTCATGCATGCGCCATAATTTTCCCACCTGTAGCTTCCAATTGAGGTGCCTTCAACATCAGTAGAACCAACAAACTTGGGGACGGTGAACTTTGGTTTTCCCAGTCCATCATCATCACGGTTGGCTGGTTGTGCAAAAGCATCATCATCAAATCGACGGCGCGCACCAAGAGGAGCAAATCTACGGCCTACGGGCATGGCACCAGCACAGCCTCCATTACCACGACCACCATCTTGGCCAGCAACAACCGTCTCATGTGGAGATAAGTGGGGTAAATGCAACTCTGAAACTAAGCTCAAAATTTTGGAATGTTGGAGTAATGCTCGTGTTGAAAATACACAGGAGAGACGCTAACAAATCGCTCAATTTATACGGGCACAAGATTTCTCAATCTACTACTGCAATGAACGTGGCAGTAAACTGAACGAACTCTCCAAAAATATGTGCAACTTTCACGTGTAGCTTTCTTTTCCTCCTTTTTTTGTCGTTTTCTTTTTCTTTCCTTTTTCTTTCTATCTTTTTTTATCAGTAACCTGAGCAGTTAATAACCAATCTGATTTTGCCAAAACAAAATATGCACTCTCAAAATTCCTATATGAGTAGCCCGTAGAGCAAAGGATATGCTAGTCTCAGTAGAAAAGTGCTACGCAAAAGAAGAAAGGGTGACTATGGTTATCAAAGGAAACACAATCTGATTCAGATAGTTATCTGACCAAACTAATTCTGACTCTGACGAACATACTTGACAACAACCAAACGACTCCGACGTGAGAAAAGAAAAACCTAGAGAATCTACAACGACTCAGATCAGAAAGTAAGTTACGCAAAAAAAACTACGATCAACAACTAAAACTTGGAACCGATGCTATCTAGGCTATGGCAAAAACTCTAAACCCTAATATTTTCGTATGGCTTTTTCTGTATAGGACGAAAACAAAACTAATCTAATGGATTGGTAGATGCTCACCGAGTAAACGCTGGAACTCTGATACCAAGATGATAAGGGGTGGCCCGATCTTCTCAGTGAGCGGATGATGTCAATGATGAACTTGCTGGATAACTTGTGAGATGCTCTCGAACTCTCCGGCTGTTCCCCCATTGCCAATGCAACAGATCTTCAACCCTATGGATATTTGCAACACCACACACTTGCACACATAGCCGTCGACCACGAAGCGGTTCTGCAATCTCCCAATTCCCAATGGAACGATAGATATCACTTGACTTTCAGTAGCAAATACACCCTATCACGACAAATTTGGTGTAGGTAAATATTCCTGATCGATGCAAAGAGGAATATGAGTACAGAGGAATGCTTAAAGCAATTCGATCTGATATGAGTTTAATCAAAACGTGGTCTAACCCTAAAAGCCATGACTTACAAGGGTATATAAAGACCCCTGGACGTCCAACATAGTGTTGGGGTCGAAAACCAACATATTTCTAACTGTCCTAATCTTAAACGAATCTATCTGGAAAACTGACAGAAACAACTGCCGTATTGTTTTGGGGATTCAGACTTGGTCACCGCGAATTGCGGGCTGCGAATATACAATTTGGAAAGCACACGAGTCAAGCTTTCCGAATTGTATTTAAACGCCTTATTTGGAGCGAGGACACGGATTCTGCACGTATATCAATTGCGGGCCTCCTGGCTGTCAATCCGAGTCCGGTTCTGATTTTCCTTCTGTTTATGTTGTGCATCTGCCTCCCTCTCCTCCCTCGTGCACTTGCTGATATTAGACATCAGTAGACGTTCTTCTTGCTGCAATTCTTCATCTTCACGTGCCAAGCTTGTCTTCTCTTCAAATCTGATCATACAAACATGTATAGACTTAGGTAGTATAAAATTCTGATTAACACAAATGTCAGATTCAACTAAGAGTGAATTCACCTGTTGTTCCAGCAGTTTTGCACATGCTCTTGTAATTGGTCCAATTCTGATTTCATTGGCCTTGTCATGTGCTGCAACATCATCAATGGAAAAGGATGGTAAAAGACTAGGGGTGTCCTCATCAATAAACCTTACTTGCATGAAATTCACAGGCTACAACATGCTTAAATAAGGAAACATGCAATAAGTCATTTGACATAGAATCATAACCAACAATAGAGGTCATATCAAAATGATTAAATATTGGCAAAATTATTTTCAAATGTACTTTACCCAAATCTGATTTATTCTCTGATTCACATGGTTCTTTTGCATCAACAGTTAATTCAATGGGTGCACTCAAAATTGTTGGTATTTCAGTTGTTTGATCACATGACGCATTCATGATAGTAACATGATTATCTAAACCAGGTGGTGTGCTCAAATCAACAGGTAATTCAATACATGATGTATTCAAGTTAACTAGATATGCATCATCCTCATGTGAAGTTATATCATCAATGTTTTTACTATTACCTTGTCGCAAAGACGTAGCTGATGTAGGTACGGACGATGACAATGTACCATACACTTTAGATGATGTCGCGCTCACAACCGGAGGTGTGGCTGCTCTAGTAAGTGCAATGGTAGAGGAACCAACCGATGGTGGTGAGCATGAACTGGAATAGTTGTTGTTGTAGTCACACAATGCATCCTTCTGTATTTGTCTCTCAAAGGTACAAGCACGAACATTGAAAGGATCGATATGGTTGACTAGAGGGGGGTGAATAGGCAACTAACAATTTTTAGCTTTTCTTAACCAATTTAAATTAAGCCACAAGGTAAGTTGTCTAGATAAGCAACTAGGATGACAACTATAATGAAACAAGGATAACAACCTCACAAGCAAGATACTTAAGATAAACAAGGAAAGCTTGCACAAGTAAAAGAAAGAAATAACCACAAGTGGATCCGGTGAAGACGAGGATGTGTTATCGAAGTTCCTTCCCTTTGAGGGGAAGTACGTCTCCGTTGGAGCGGTGTGGAGGCACAATGCTCCCCAAGAAGCCACTAGGGCCACCGTATTCTCCTCACGCCCCCACAAAATTCAAGGTGCCATGAATCCACTAGTGGTCCCCTTGAAGGCGGCAACCGAACCTTTACAAACAAGGTTGGGGCTCTCTACACAACTTAATTGGAGGCTCCCAATGAAACCCCGGAGCTTCACCACAATGGAATGTGGCTCCGAAGTGACCTCTTCCATCTAGGGTGCTCAAACACCCAAGAGTAATAAAATCCACACAAGAAAGTATGGGGGAATCAAGTTTCCTTTGGTGGAAGTGTAGATCTAGGTCTCCTCCTTCAATCCCTAGCAAATCAACAAGTTTGGGTAGCTAGGGAGAGAGATCGGGCAAGAAAGCTCCAATGGCATTAATGGAGGAGAGAGATAGAGGCAAGAGGTGGGTGGGAGGTAGGAGAAGGACCTCCTTACATAGGGTCCCCAAGATTCCAACCGTTATGTGCAGAAATGCACTGGACCAGTACTTCCGCACACCCCACCGGTACTACCGGTGTGTGAAGAAAACCGCAGCCATGGCATCAGGGCGGTACTTCCGGTGTAGCACACGGTAGTACCGGTCTTCCGGAGAAAACCGGAACTATCGCTCCACCACCCGTCAACTACCGCTTCGAGTCCATAAGGTTTTAACCAAGGACGGTACTTGGGGCGGTGGTAGAGCCGGAACAACCGCTAGGACAGTAGCTCCTGAATGGTGGCAGTCAAAGCGGTACTACCGCTCTGAACACCGGTAGTACCGGTTTGTCGAGAGGACACCGGTACTTCCGGGCCACCACCGGTCCACCACCGCACCTAGTACAGAAGGTAATCACCCTTGTGCGGTACTAGGGGCAGTGGTTTGACCGGAACTACCGGCCACCGGTACTACCGCTGCTAACAGCGGTACTACCGTAGTAGAGGAAACTGCACACTCATAGAAAACAAGGGGACCTCTCTCTCCTCGAGCGAAGGCAATATAGTGGGTGCATAGTAACTGTGTACGTGATTTGATTCACCCAATACCTTCCGATGTGGGTTCCCTCTTAATAGTACGGATTTCCTACGACCAAGGGAAACAAAAGGCGTTGGAAACTCCGTCTTCGATCTTTTCCTTCTAGAGGGAAGGCCTAACTGTCCTGCGCCACACAATGTATACCTGAGTAATATTTGACGCACGATTAGTCCACACGTGTATTGTCATCATCACCAAAACCCTAGGTAAGAGATGCCCTTACAATCTCCCCCTTTTTGGTGAATGATGACAACCACAAGAATAGCATGGGGGATCTATAAAAAGTAGGCGGAGCTCCCCCTGAGTGTGAGCACTTATTTTGAGTTTTCTTTTGGAATGCAAAAGTGCTCAAACTAGGATCAATGCGCCCCCCCCCCCTAGATTTTATAGACCAACCAGCGACCACAAACCAACAAAGTAGACAACAAAGCATATGATTGCAGAGAAAGAACTGAGAGCTAATTATTAGATCACTGATAAATAGCAAGCTCTCCCGAGATAAGTGCATAGATAACTAGATAAGTGCATATATAGCTAGATAAGGGCACACATGTCTCACACCATGCACAAGGTGTCACATCACAGGACATAAATAAAAGGTTCAATACGAGGAAAGAACTGCAAGAAAAACCCATGCAACTCCCGTGACCTAATAACTCTCTCCCCCTTTGGCATCAAGCACCAAAACGGAAAAGAGCGAAACTAGCGCCCTAGGGCTCAGTAAAGCTCATCGCCTATTGCCAGGGATTCATCAGAGTCATCATCGTCAAAGTCCTCAGCATCCTCAGCATCCTCATCATCCTCAGTAGCCTCAGCCTCAGTATCCATAGCATCCGCAGTCACATGAGCAGTAGACGAAGTGGGCTCGTCATCACACCACTGCCAGTTAGCCAGACACCCCTTATCCTCAGGAGTGATGTTCTTCTCAGAGCCACTCTGCACATCTGGCACATTGAGATGCTTCATCATCTGAATCTGTCTGCAGCGCGCCATCTTCTCAGTCACATGGGCCTTGTAGAGCTTCTTCTGAATATGGGCCTGTAAGCAGAAGGTTTTCTTGACCTTGGCAGTCAGCTTCTCCACCCAAGAGGGCTTGGCCCCCGCCTCCAACTCAAAGTCCTCGTCATCCGTGGTAGCAAAGGTATCCTCATTCCCCGCATGGAAGCGAGGAGGAGCATGTTTCTTCTGCCTCAGCAACTTGACCTCATGCTCCGTGAGCCTATCAGGAGTAGTAAGAGGCTCTCCAGGCCTCTGGGCTTCCCAAACTGAGTATAAGAAGCACATCACAAAAGGAGCATAGATAGGTACCTTGCGGTACCAGACACAGTTGTACATCTCCTCCCACATCCACTTAGACACATCAAAAGTGATGCCTTTGCCCCGCTTGGTCTTCATGGCCACAAGCAAATCCACCAGATATCCATAAATGTCATCTTGGTTCCCAACCTTGGGCAGCAGAACACAACGGAACACACGATGTAGAATATCATATACCGGCTGAAGATCATTTGATTTACCCCCAATGCCACAGCCATGGATATACAGAGGAGCAAGTTTCACCTTATCCATGGGGTAGGCTCGGTCGTGAGGACGAAGACCACCTTGACCCTCCAAACCAGTGTCAGCATAGCCCAGAGCATTGCAGAAGGCACTCCAGGGAACACTGAAGAACTCATCCCGACACATAAAAGAAAAGTGACGTTGATCGTCACTTCCGAAGTGGACAGTAGCATAAAACTGATGGATGAGCTCCACATCAAAATCACAGCGCAGCTCCATGAGCTTGATCAAGTCAAACTCCTCACATACCTCCAGAGCCTCCCCAAAGTAATTGAGGTTGTCCCTCCACCGCTCAAGGTCAATGGACCACATCCGGGTGAACTTGTTCTTGTGGTGCTCGAAGATTTTAGACACAGTTCTCATTTGCATTTCATTCCGGAACTGAGGATTATTCCAGCGAGGAGGTGGTGGTCCGGTGTAAGGATCCTGAAAGCGAAACTTCTCCCAGTCCGGAAGCTTCCACTTATACATAGGAAGCGCTACACGCTGCTTGGCAGCAACTGACTTTTCCCGGCGAGTGGTTTTTGAGGGGACCACAACCTCGTGATCTTCTTCATTGTCTGTTGGCCTCTTGCCCCTACAGTCCTTCTTCTTGGCGAACTGACCAGCACGAGAGCTAGAGCCACCTGCAAATGCACACGGAGAACACATAGCAACCCAGCAAAGATGAGAGGAATGTACAGAAGATCAGAAGAATAATTCACGAGTATGTAAGTAGAATAGAGACAAAGCATATATATTCAGAGCATCCGGTAGTTCCGGTCATTGAACCGGTAGTTTCGGTCCAGCGGCAGTACCGGTCGTAGGGACCGGTAGAACCGCTGAGAACGGATCTGTCGAGTTGAAGGAGAGGAACTACCCGATCTCAAAACTAGATGCACCATGTCTATTACTAACTACGCACAAGTGAATAAGGAGTCTATAAGGATCTCTCCCACAAAGCATTTAGCCAAAAATGAGGGAACACTAGCATTGCCCTAGAAAGAGGATTCAAGATGAGAACCCTAAAAGGAGAAGAACAAGGCAATACCGGTATCCATGGGAGGATATCGAGGAGGAGGCGGCCTCCACGGAGCGGATCCGATGAAGGGCCGACCAATCCGAAGCGCCGGAGGGCGCTTCGGGGCAGTGGGCAGAGCAACCGGCGGCTAGGGCAATAGGAACGGACGAGTGAAGGGGAAACAGAGAAACCCCTTCGGTTCGTGCTATTTATACCCGCCCTGTTCAGCAGCCGGTAGTATCGGTCCGGGGACCAGTAGTGCCGCTCCAGATGCTACCAGGTGGTTGGGGCGGTACTTTCGCGCAAGGAGGTAGTACCGCTCACCAACACTGGTAGTACCGGCCAGGGGTACAGGTCAGAGTACCAGCGGTAGAACCGCTGGCTCTAGACCGGTAAAACCGCTGGGCTATAGCTCGGTGGTAAAGCGGTAGAACCACTGGTACCACCGGTTGTACCGCCAGGAAGCAACATCCCACTCCAAGATAGCAAACTTGTGTACATTTGGAATAGATGGCTTGGATGAGAAGGCTTAGGATGGAACTAGTCACTGTAGTATGAAGTAGAAAACTCAAAGAGCAAAGCCAACGAGAGAAACCAACTTAGCCCGAGGGCAGTGGCCGGAGCCACCTATGTTAGAGTCAAATGGCATGGCACCGCGAAGAATTATCCTTGGGCCCATAACCAAAGCTCGTCTTTGAAACACAAGTGTCATCATAAATGACGAATGTGAAAAAGTTGATCAATTTATGCATAATGGGGGGAGGGAGAGTTCATTGAGAGAACAACACTCCCCCTATGTCCATGCCTGCACCTAGATTAGACAATATGAAGAGTATGTTGGGGTGTGCACGTGCTCAAGCCACATTGCTCAAATCAATGATATTTAGCTCATGCCTTAACTCGCGAAATCTTGCTTCATCCAAAGGCTTCATGAAGATATCTGCAAGGTTATCATGAGTGTTGACATAGTGAAGCTCGATTTCTCCTTGCCGAATATGATCCCGGATGAAGTGATACCGAATCTCAATATGCTTCGTCTTGAAATGTTGCACCGGGTTAAGAGAAATCTTGATGGCACTTTCATTGTCACACCAAAGAGGCACTTTGTCACAAGTGACACCGCAATCCTGTAATGTTTGCCTCATCCAAAGAAGTTGAGCACAACAACTGCCAGCTGCCACGTACTCTGCTTCGGTGGACGAGAGAGACACACAACTTTGCTTTTTGGAAGACCAACTTACCAGAGAGCAACCAAGGAATTGGCACCCCCGTGAAGTGGACTTCCTATCCAATTTGTCTCCCACCCAGTCCGAATCAGAGAAACCTACAAGGTTGAAGTTTGCTCCTCTTGGGTACCATAAGCCAAAGTTTGGGGTATGAGCCAAATATCGAAAGATTCGCTTGACTGCCACAAAGTGACTTTCCTTAGGTGAGGCTTGAAACCATGCATAGATTCCCACACTCAACATAATATCCGGTCTAGATGCACAAAGGTAAAGCAGGGAACCAATCATAGAACGATATACCTTTTGATCCACGGCTTTACCATTGGGATCAATGTCAAGTTGCACTTGGTTGGCATTGGAGTAGTAGCCGACTTGACATCACTTAGATTAAACCTCTTGAGCATGTCTTGAGTATACTTGGATTGTTTGATGAAGATTCCTTCTCTTCTTTGCTTGATCTCAAACCCAAGGAAGTACTTCAACTCTCCCATCATGGACATCTCAAAATGTGTGGTCATGAGTGCGGCGAACTCATCATTGAAAGCTTTGTTAAGGGAACCAAAGATAATATCATCAACATATAGTTGGCAGACAAACAACTCCCCTTTGACCTTCTTAGTAAAAAGAGTGGGGTCGATTTTCCGAATTTGAAACCCACGATCTTGTAACAACTTGGTAAGATGCTCATACCACGCACGTGGGGCCTGTTTAAGGCCATAGAGTGCCTTATCGAGTTGATACACGTGATTGGGGAACTTAGGATCCTCAAATCCTGGGGCTTGTTTGACATAAACTAACTCATTAATAGGACCATTAAGAAATGCACTTTTCACATCCATTTGTTGCAACTTAAAATTATGATGAGAAGCATAAGCAAGCAACAAACAGATAGATTCAAGGCAAGCAACGGGGGCAAAGGTTTCACCGTAGTCGATACCCTCGACTTGGGAGTAGCCTTGAGCCACCAAACGCACCTTGTTGCGAATGACAATGCCATGAGCATCCTGCTTGTTCTTAAAGATCCACTTGGTTCCAATGACATTATGGTTCTCCATTGGCCTCGGCACCAGATGCCACACTTTGTTGCGCTCGAAGTTGTGGAGTTCTTCATGCATGGCATTAAGCCAATCAGGGTCTTCGAGCGCCTCATAGACCTTTTGAGGTTCAACACAGGAGACAAAAGCTTGATGAGCACAATAGTTTGCTAATTGTCTACGAGTGCTTACCCCCCTTTTGATGCTTCCCAGAATATTCTCCATGTGATGTTCTCTAGAAGCAAGCCTCGAGGCAAATTTTCCAGGACGACGCTCCAATTGCTCTTCAAGTGACATTTGAGGAGCACTGAGTTGATCATCTTGAGCGACGTCAAGAGCTTGACCTTGATCTTGAGCTTTCTCTTGATCTTGATCTTGCTGAGAGGAGAGAACTTGGCCTTGTGCATCATTTGGTGGCTCACCACCATCTTGTGATTGATCTTGCACTTGGCCTTGTTCGTCCGGTTGAGGGCCTTCACTTTGTTCTTCGGAAGCGTGTGGGTCTTAGGTTGATGATGGTTCCACTTGGGTGGAACATTGTCCTTCTCCTTCAGCCACAAGGGGTTCCTCAATGGGCAGGAAGTATCCAACACCCATTCTTCTTATGGCTTGAGGAGGAATTTCATCACCTACATCACAAGTACCACTTTGCTCCACTTGGGAGCTGTTATTCTCATCAAACTTTACGTTACACGTCTCCTCAATGAGTCCATTGGACTTGTTGAGGACACGGTAAGCATGAGAGTTTGTAGCATAACCAACAAATATGCCCTCATGAGCTCTAGACTCGAATTTAGACAAACGAGCACCTTTCTTGAGGATGAAATACTTACACCCGAACACCCGGAAGTACTTGAGATTGGGCTTGTTACCGGTAAGAATCTCATTGGAGTTTTGTTCAGACCTTTGCGGAGATAGAGCCGGTTGGATGCATGACATGCGGTGTTGATGGCTTTGGCCCAAAAGTTGTATGTAGATTTGAATTCCGCCATCATGGTCCTTGCCGCGTCCATCAATGCCCGGTTCTTTCCCTCCGCTACACCATTTTGTTGAGGGGTATAAGGTGCGGCATATTGATGTTTGATCCCCTCATCACTAAGAAACTCATCCAAGGTGTAGTTCTTGAACTCGGTGCCGTTGTCACTTCGGATCATCAAAATCTTTGCTTCATGTTGTCGTTGAGCTTCATTTGCAAAGTTGATGACGGTTTGTTGGGTCTCACTCTTCTTCTTGAAGAAGTATACCCAGGTGTGTCTTGAATATTCATCCACAATCACCAAGCAATACTTTCTACCCCCAAGACTATCAAAAGATGGAGGCCCAAAGAGATCCACGTGAAGGAGTTCTAGGGGTCTTTTTGAGTAGATGATAGTAGTGGGAGGGTGAGTCGTCTCATGTAGCTTTCCTTCAATACAAGCACTGCAAGCACGATCTTTGGCAAAACTAACATTTGTTAGTCCACGGACATGGTCCCCCTTGATAAGACTTTGCAAAGATCTCATATTGACATGGGCTAACCGGCGATGCCAAAGCCATCCCACATCAACTTTAGCCATTAGGCATGTCGCGGTCTTAGTGGGTTGCTCCGAGAAGTTCACCACATAGAGACTGTTCTCGACATGTCCAACATAGGCTACTTTAAGAGTCTTGCTCCACAAGAGGGCCACGGTATCAATATCAAAGAATGTGGCAAAGCCCATGAGTGCAAGTTGACGAACAGAAAGTAAGTTATATGCAAGGGACTCAACAAGCATGACTTTCTCGATCGTGAGATCATGAGAAACTACAACCTTGCCAATCCCCAATACCTTAGAAGATGAAGCATCACCCCATTCAACGTTGGTGGCCATGGATGAACCTAGATGCACGTCCACCACCAAGTCTTTGCTTCCGGTCATATGATTTGTGGCTCCACTATCGAGCAACCATGATCCCCCACCGGAAGCAAACTCCTACAATAGATCAATGCTTGGATTTAGGTACCCATTTGGTAATGGGTCCTTTGAGGTTAGTAACAAGGGTCTTTGGAACCCGAATAGACCATTCAATGTACTCATAAGAACCAACAAATTTAGCAAAGACATGACCATCACTAGCACGACATAAAACATAAGAAGGATTAAAGTCGCCGGCCATGTTTGATGGTATGGTGGGATTTTTCTTGACTGCACCACCCTTCACATTGTTCTTCTTCTTAGACGCACCCTCTCCTTCTTTCACAAAGGTTTGATGGAGAGGGGGAGGTGGCTTGGTCTTGTCGTTCTTCTTCTTCTTGGGCTTGGGAGCAAACCCAATTCCTTCCTTTGGCACAACCTCCTTTTGGTTACTCAAAAGATTGTTGAGGTTATTCTCACCTTGTATACATGTCACAAGGCCTTTCTCAAGTTGCTTCTTCAACTTGGCATTTTCTTCAATAAGATGCACATGCTCGCAACATGGGTTAGTAGCATTTGCATTATCAATCAACACCATGCGAGGAAAGATAGCCTTTTCCTTGGTTAGCAAAACTTGGAGTTGATCATGAGACTCCTTGACAGAAGCATGTATACCTTTCAAGGCCTTGTGAGCCTTGTCAAGTGTAACAAACTCCTCCTTGAGTCTAGCATGGTCAACCCCAAGTTTTGCCTTCTCGGAGTTAATCATACGAGAGACAACTAAAGCATGATCGAGATCTTTCTTTAATTTAGCATGATCATCGTTGTGTGACTCCTCAAGAGCCAAATGAAGACCACGCTCTTCCTCTAGAGCATTAGAGAGATCCGATATCTCATCGGCATAGTCTCGACTATGTCCTTCCATTTTAGCAATGGTCTCCTCGTGAGCCTCGATCATGTCATTGGCCTCACCGAGTTGTTCCAAGAGAGCAACAAAATGTTGCTTGGGTTTTCCCTTGAGTTTACTCATAAACAACTCAAATTCATTCTCTTTCTTCGTAGATCCCTCACTCTCATCAATACAATCTGTCAATGAAGGATTAGTGATGATGGTAGTGTTGATGTTTGGAGTTACCTTGTTGGTGGCCTTAGCCATGAGACACTTGGCGGTGATGTTCTCATTTGGTGAGTCGAAGAGGGATGAGCGAGGAGTAGTTGCAATAGCAATTGTGGCCATGGTGACCATCTCATCATCTTCATCATTATCATCATCCTCAACATATTCTTCTTGGGCCACCAACCCTTTAGGAGGGGTCTTCTTGTTGAAGTTGTTCTTGTTGGGATAAGACTTGGCCTTATCCTTCCGGATAAGCTTGCCTCCAAAGTCTTCTCTTTTCTCATATGGGCAATCTACAACAAAGTGGCTCACATTCCCACAGTTGAAGCAAGTCTTCACTCTTTGCTTGCCCTTGTTGCCACTTGAGTTGTTCTTGTTGAAGTTGGGCCTTGAGTTCTTCTTGTTGCCCCAAAATTGCCGTGAGGCAAGAGCCATGTGCTCATGATAGGCATATTTGGTGTCCTCGGGGAAACACTCATCGTCATCCTCCTCCTCCTCTTCTTCCACACAAGCCTTGGCCTTCAAGGAAAGATTAGGCTTCTTTGATCGTTGAGCTCTTAAAACCGCATTGTCGGTGGTCTTGTCCAAGATCCTCATGGCAACGAACTCATCCAACACTTCATTTGATGACAAAGTGTGGAAGTACGGTCTTTGGCGAATGACGGAGGACATGGTCTTGTGGTAAGGCATCATGGCCTTGAGAAACTTGCGCTTGATCCAATTGTCATCCGTGTCCTTGCTCCCATGATCTCGAAGAGAAACCGCAAGAGTGGTTAATCTCCAATAAAGTTCACGAGGATCTTCATCTTCGATCATAGCAAACTCATCGGCTTCATCTTGCACAACTTCATAGTTAGAGCGTTGAATGCTTGCGCTCCCCTTGTACATGGAGCCAACATGCTCCCAAGCTTCCTTGGCCACGGTGAAGGGTCGAAGATGTGCAATGTCTTCAGGAGGGATAGCATCTTGAAGTATGCAAAGAACGGACTCGTTGAATTGATGATCCGCAGCTTCTCTCAGAGTTAAGTTGCCGGGATCACATGGATAAAAACCTTGCTCAATAATTCTCCAAAGATTAGTAGAGCAATGATTTAAATGAAGTTTGAAGCGAAACATCCAAGTAGCAAAATCAGAATTTTTCATAAACTTAGGAGGAGGCCCAACAGAATTTAAATGCGGTGTGGGAACGGGTCCTCCATAGTGGGTAGGAGGAGCGGAGTGGGCAGAGATCCAACTCCCATTCTTAGTAACCGGGGCTTGTTCACTACTAGCTTCTCCCTTGTCGGGAGTAGCCTCAGACACGATGGTAGCGGGACGAACCACTTCCAACGGTGTGGTGGATAATTTAAGCCCCTCAAGCAATTCCTTAAACATGCCTTTGACCTTGGTCGCTAGTGATTCTTTCAATGTGGTCATAGCCACATTGAACTCCTCACGAGAGACCGAGGCTCCCCCATCGGACGTAGGCAAGGACGGAGTTTCCCCGGCTCGACTATGTTGTCACCCATACTCTTTGGACGGTAAAGTCCTTAAAAAGAGACGAGGCTCTGATACCAATTGAAAGGATCGATATGGTTGACTAGAGGGGGGGGTGAATAGGCAACTAACAATTTTTAGCTTTTCTTAACCAATTCAAATTAAGCCACAAGGTAAGTTGTCTAGATAAGCAACTAGGATGACAACTATAATGAAACAAGGATAACAACCTCACAAGCAAGCTACTTAAGATAAACAAGGAAAGCTTGCACAAGTAAAGGAAAGAAATAACCACAAGTGGATCCGGTGAAGACGAGGATGTGTTATCGAAGTTCCTTCCCTTTGAGGGGAAGTACGTCTCCGTTGGAGCGGTGTGGAGGCACAATGCTCCCCAAGAAGCCACTAGGGCCACCGTATTCTCCTCACGCCCTCACACAATTCAAGGTGCCATGAATCCACTAGTGGTCCCCTTGAAGGCGGCAACCGAGCCTTTACAAACAAGGTTGGGGCTCTCTACACAACTTAATTGGAGGCTCCCAATGAAACCCCGGAGCTTCACCACAATGGAATGTGGCTCCGAAGTGACCTCTTCCGTCTAGGGTGCTCAAACACCCAAGAGTAACAAAATCCACACAAGAAAGTATGGGGGAATCAAGTTTCCTTTGGTGGAAGTGTAGATCTAGGTCTCCTCCTTCAATCCCTAGCAAATCAACAAGTTTGGGTAGCTAGGGAGAGAGATCGGGCAAGAAAGCTTCAATGGCATTAATGGAGGAGAGAGAGAGGCAAGAGGTGGGTGGGAGGTAGGAGAAGGACCTCCTTAAATAGGGTCCCCAAGATTCCAACCGTTATGTGCAGAAATGCACCGGACCGGTACTTCCGCACACCCCACCGGTACTACCGGTGTGTGAAGAAAACCGCAGCCATGGCACCAGGGCGGTACTTCCGGTGTAGCACACGGTAGTACCGGTCTTCCGGAGAAAACCGGAACCACCGCTCCACCACCAGTCAACTACCGCTTCGAGTCCAGAAGGTTTTAACCAAGGACGGTAGTTGGGGCGGTGGTAGAGCCGGAACAACCGCTAGGGCGGTAGCTCCTGAGTGGTGGCAGTCAAATCGGTACTACCGCTCTGAACACCGGTAGTACCAGTTTGTCAAGAGGACACCGGTACTTCCGGGCCACCACCGGTCCACCACTGCACCTAGTACAGAAGGTAATCACCCTTGTGCGGTACTAGGGGCGGTGGTTTGACTGGAACTACCGGCCACCGGTACTACCGCTGCTAACAGCGGTACTACCGCAGTAGAGGAAACTGCACACTCATAGAAAACAAGGGGACCTCTCTCTCCTCGAACGAAGGCAATATAGTGGGTGCATAGTAACTGTGTACGTGACTTGATTCACCCAATACCTTCCGATGTGGGTTCCCTCTTAATAGTACGGATTTCCTACGACCAAGGGAAAAAAAAGGCGTTGGAAACTCCGTCTTCGATCTTTTCCTTCTAGAGGGAAGGCCTAACTGTCCTGTGCCACACAATGTATACCTGAGTAATATTTGACGCACGATTAGTCCACACGTGTATTGTCATCATCACCAAAGCCCTAGGCAAGAGATGCCCTTACAAGAACATACATACCAGTAATGCAACGAGGAATATACTGAAATCTTGCGCGAATATCATGGTTCAAACCACCAAAAAATCTATTCATTGTATCATCCTCAGATTCTTCTATATCACAATGATGCATATAAGATTTGAACTCTTGGTAGTATGCACGAACAGTGTTATTGCCTTGTTTTAATTGTTTCAATTTGCGAAGCAATTCACAGCGATAGTAAGGAGGAAAAAATTGTTGTCTCATTATAACTTTCAAATCTTTCCAAGTTGTGGGATTGTTATCAATGTTTTTCTTACAGTGTACACTCCACCAAACAGAATAAAAACCAGTAAATGCTCTAGTGATAGCTCGTACTCTTTCAAGTTCAGAAAAATCATGGCTAGCAAAAATTAGTTCTACCTTAAACTCCCAAGCAAGATAAATGGCAGGATTAAATCTACCCTCAGATGAAGGTAAAGAGATAACCTGACCGTGTGATTGTGTGTGTTGTCCCACGTCTCGTGATGGTGAAGACGTATCCATCATCCAACAATTTCTGTCTCCGGTACCTATCATGATTAGTAGAAACAAGAAACAAAATTAAAGAATAATGTTCCCATGAACTACTAGGATGTGTTGGTAAAACGCTCACAGTAAAGCAAAGATCAATATCTTACAAGTTCTTACCATGCAACAGGTGGTGATAGGCAACCAACGGTGTCAAATAACTTCAAAGATTAAGTAAAGCGATTGCCAGGTGAACGTACGTAAACACGGTGTAGAAATATGTGGAGCTGGGTTGGATTTATATATGGTTGCAAAAGATTAGCAATAATCAATTCAGAGATGCAATGTTGAATAAACGCTCAACGACAGTACTGTGCTGGTCCTAGGCTAGACCGTGCTAGAGACGCGAGCCTAGAACACTAATGAGGTCACGGCGTAGCACAACGAGGATCAAGAAAGGATATGAAGTAGCTCTCGATAGCAAGATGTAAGTGAAAATCACAATGGCGGTAAAGATAATGATGAAAAACAACCGTCAAGCGATATACAACAAATCTCTCTCCAACTTTCCTCTTGAAAAGTTTGAGCCAATTTTATGACAATTTTTTTCTACAGAATGCTACTCAATCAAGCTTTCAAACGCAAAAAGAATCGCTCAATTCTGAGTTGATATGAGGTGTCAAAAAATTCTAAAATAGGCCTGAAAAACTGAAACAAGCTGTGTTCGCGAACTTCGGAAAGCAAAAAGACCTATTTAGAAGCCGATTTTGAGGTGTGAAATATTGAATTTGCTGCTGCAACTATTCAGACGTGGCTCGTTGCTAGCTTTAATTTGAGTACTTGTGGAGCCAAAACGGACTTCGTATGAGGAAGATATGCCTGTTTTACTGAACACTGCACAAAACAGATTCCAATCCGAATTCAACTACAAGATTGACTCTAATAGATCCGAATTTTGTCTTTTTTTTTCTTTTTTCTCCTCCCACTTTTTTTTTCTTTTTTCTTTTTTTCTCACACTTTCTTTTCTTTTTCTTTCTCTCCTTTTTTTTACTTTTTTTGTCTGTCTTTTTTTCTTTCTCCCTCTTTCCAAGACAAACTAGGTAAGATGCAGATTGGATCAAGCAAAGATGCGAACGGTCTCAAGTATGATTGTGACAATTACGATGGGTAACACGAGCTGGAAATTGATGGATGAGGTGGTGGACAACGGAAGGGATAACGATGCAGTGGCGACGTGACTAATGTGAACAGAACTCGAAACTCTAACGAACTAGACACTAAGACCAGCAACTCGACACGACGATGGAACTGATAATTCAATAATTCCAATGAAAAGAAAATTGCAAAGGCTCAGACTGGCTAGGACAAAGGATGAATATATCTAACTTTTTGTGGCTTTTCCTTGGACAATAGGTAAGAAAATAAATCTAATCTAGGAATAACTGGAAATTCTCACCGAGCAACCAGAAAACTGATACCACTTGATAGAGGCATTGGTGTCTCGTCTTTTGATGAGATGGTGGCTATCGTTTTTGGTGGAGTAGACTATGACGATCTGACTATGAACGTGTGAGGACGTCGCCCTTAGCAATCGCTAAACCAACTCCGACAGGTTATTGACCAAGCCGGAGCATGATCAACCTGACCACGATGGTCTATTTCCTGCAAGCAAACGAAGAACAAGCAAGAAACTAAGATTGCAGTCTGGATATTGCGAATATAAGATGAAGTATTGACAAATGTGGGGATCCGAAAGCGGTCTTGGTCTGGTCGTTGGACACAAACGAAGTACACGAAGTTGCAATGGCTAACTTTTAACTAAACAAATCGCAAAGGAAAAGCTACTAGATGGATCTACTTATATAGGAGCAAGGGGTGGTGGCCAAGGAGGTGGGAGGACGTCCAGAGGCAGTATTAAACTAACCGTAGGTCGTACAAGGCTCATGGGCCCAAGTGGAGGTGATGCAACACCTTTGGACTTGTAGTTTGACTCAGATTCTGCTGCAGCGTCAGATTGTTTCGTCGTTATCTCAACGCTCCGGACGAATGAATCCAATTGGGTTGGAAAGTGTACGAAATCTAGTTTCTGACAAAAAAAGAATCACCCAATGCGGAGTCCATATGAAGGAGTTCTTGCCGTTTTGAGTCAGGTTTGTCTATGCAGTCCGAATCTGGATGCAAAACGTGAGAGACTTGGAATCTATCTTCTCTTGGCCCAAAAGTGACGTGAGAGAACTTTTTGAACAGCACCTAAACTTCTCCTTTTACCTTATCTTCATATGTGGATTGTACAAATGTCCCATACACCTGCAATTAGACATGGCACAAAAGTCTGTGAAGTATTTTTGTCCTCGATGATATAAATAAATTATTGCATAGTTTGCATTAGAAATCACCTCACAAGTACACATGTATGCAATATTTTTGGTCGTATCCAAGGTAGTCATGTCCTCATCAACATACGTCTCGACTCGTTCAACCAACCCCATGTTCACTGTTCATCGGGAGGCAGGAGGTTCGATCGGTTTAGGTAAGCACCAGCAGCGATCGATCGGGTTCAGTTAGCTGCGAAGGAGTCGGTCAGGTTCAGTTAGCAGCGAAAGGATCGATCGCCCGGGTTCAGTAACGTAGCTAGTGCGATCGCTCAGGTTCAGCAAGCGAACTCCTCGCTCGGGTTCGCGACAGGTATGAGAGAAATGCGCAAACCTCCATGCATCGCTCCGCCCCGACCACCGACCGTAACCAGGAACTCCCGGAAATTTTCATCGCCCTCGCTTCTACCATGATTTTTTCTGTCATGGACGGCCCAAAGAATGTCATGCAGGTGCGTCCCTGGCCCGCCCAGGATGAAAAGCCCATTTTATTTCATGATTTTATGTCATAGAAGTAGGAGCCCACCACATATATCACGATACGGCCTTTTGTCGCAATTATCGTCATAGAAGTGTCATAAGCATGACAGAAAAAAATCGTTTGGGCCAAAATGTCATGGATGTGTCTTTTTTTGTAGTGCATCCAGGGAGCAATGGACAAGCCGAGAGGATGAACGCTGAAGTGTTGCATGGACTCCAGACAAGAAATTTTGATAAGTCGCAAAAGTGCGGCAGACGCTGGATCGACGAGTTGCATGTGGTTCTTTGGTCCCTCAGTAGGACACCAAATTGAGCCACTGGCCAGACCCCCTACCTGGCGCCCACCGTAGGGCCTGCGCACGCTGGTGTTGAGTTCTTGGAGGGATCTATGGATCAAGAAGCTCGCGTTTCGTTGAACAAAGAAGAGCCGGCAGATTCATCGTCTGTCCACAGCAGACGCCTCGATGATCTGTCAAAATCAACAGAAGATTGAATCTTTGGCTATTGCGCCGCCGCAAGTCGCGAGTCCGACAAAGGGATATTACTGGAAAAGAAAAAATAAGATTAGATTGGTCAAAACGACAATGACCCGGAGAAGGATTCACGCGTGGGATGGACCCGGATTCGTCTTTCGTCGCCTTTGAGCCCCGGCAGTCTCGTTTATCGCCTCGAGCCGCCCCCTCAGCATGGCGATCATGGGTTGACTAACGCGCCGAGCCGCCGCCGTCGTCGCAGCTTTGCACCGTCACTAACTCGCCTCGCCGACCGCCTTGGGCCGCCCTAGTCGAGCCGCTGTCGGGCCTCGTCTCGCCGTCTTCGCCGAGCCGCTTCAAACGCCTGAGAATCGCCTTCGCAGAGCCGCTATGGCTCCCCTCGCAGCGGGCATGCCTCCAGGTCAACGGCCCCTCATCGGAGCGGCTCCAAGTTGCCTCCTCCATCCTAAGCTGCTTTCGAGCGCCGCCTCTGTCCAGAGTCGTCGCTCCGAGCGCCGTTTCCGCCGCGGGCTGCTGTGGCCGGCCTTGGCACTTCAGCTATCATCGTCGCGTCCGCAGCCGCCGCTGTGCCACGACCTTGCTAAAACCTCCAAGCCATTCTGTGACCTCGCTGGATCAGGCCTCGAAGCCCATGCCGCCTCGTCGTTGTGGCCGCTTCTCCGGCCTCGCCTCCGCTCGGATTTGCTCTGAGTCGCCGTCACCTCTTCTGGTCTGAGTCGTCGTTGGGCCTCTGCAGCCAACCACGCCATGACCCTCGTTTTTGTGCTAAGCCGCCTCGCCATAGTGTTGGAGCCGTAGGGCCTCGTCTCCACTGCCCTAAACCGCCCGCACTAGCTGATCACCGCCTCCACGCGCAAGACGCCGACCGGCTCGCCGACCACGCTGGCCTCTACAACAAGTCATTACTGCTGACCTTCAAGTCACAGGCATGCCGCCAAGCTATTCTGCCTCTGTGGCCGCTCCATCCTCAAGTTCCTGCTGCTTCATCGAGGTGCTATAGCCTCCGTTGTTCTGCCGGGCGGCCTGCTTCAGCCGTCGTTGAGCCAGCCATGCATCGGGCTGCCAGCCTTGAGTTTCACTACGGTCCAATTGAGCACTGGATCAACAGAGACTGCAACACCGTCAGCACCGCACCGGGCTACCTGACGGCCTACGCACGTAACCCGTCGTCCGTCTTTTCGGTCTACATCATACATATTACAAGCTAGACATTGATTCCCTGGGTTCGCAAAACAGGAGGCGAGCTGGCTGATTGCTAGTGTTCTGCATCATCGAAAACCAGAGCTATACTACACGTATACTACTATATGGCCCAGTTTCCTATATTTGATTTAATGGATAAACTACTAGCACGTACACTTGAGCAACGTTCTTGGCTTCAACATATAATATCTTCAATGAGGATAATAGTCTTACGAGGACAACACTTTTGAAAATTTGTCTACAGACGCTATATACGGATTATCCGTCGACCTAACAAAGCAGGTGATATTTATCTAAATTTATCTTATTAGCATGTATTGTTTTTGTAAAAAGAACAATTACTCTCGCTTGCGATGTTTTTGATGCAGGATGATTGTTCACTGCAAGAGCGATGGTCATGTCATGGATATGTAGCTCGCGCCACTATTATCATGCGCTAGCATCTAACAGGGCCACGATGCTTGACGAATATATGTGCAAGCCGCCACCCTTGCGGTCCAATTTACATCAACATGACTGCCGGTGCGATTGACTCGTCGTCCGCACCGGCTTACAACGCCGCGGCCAATTCATCTGTCTGTGTAGCCCCCAAGTATTTTGTAATCATGGCATACAGGTGGGGGCTACACGGATATGATTTAGCAAGTTTTGCTAGTTTTCAGAAAATTTAAGAACCTCGGGTCATTAGATGGAAAAATAACTTGGCCCCGGAGACTACTGCCCTATTGGTGAAAATTTAAAAGCCGTCAGAAAATTTCCGGCTTACAAAAGTGTCTGGCAATCAAAAAAAAGTTCTGGCTCAGTAGAAGAATTCCGGGTTATCATAAAAGATTCCGGTTCAGAATCTGGCTCAAAAGAAATTTATCTCCCACAAAGCTTTGAAGCTCTCAATATCCGGTTCACAATCCAGCTCAAGGGAGATTTATCTCCCACAAAGCTTGAAGCTCTCAATATCCGATTCACAATCCGGCTCAAGGGAAATTTATCTCCAACAAAGCTTGAAGCTCTCAATATCCGGTTCACAATCCGGCTCAAGGGAAATTTATCTCCCACAAAGCTTGAAGCTCACAATATTCGATTCACAATCCGGCTCAAGGGAAATTTATCTACCACAAAGCTTTGAAGCTCTCAATATCCGATTTAAAACCCCGGCTCAAGAATAATTTATTTCTCGTAAAATTTAAAAGGTTGCCAAGGAGAACTTGCTGCCATGATGCGTGGTTCAAACGTGGGTATCCTGCCTTATTGGCTTATCAAATTATTGGTCATTTGGGGGCTTCCTGCTCATTGAGCATAGCCGTGATTACCCTGTTCATCCGGCTTGTACGCTTGGAATGAAATATTACTTGGGGGCTCTTTGTTCAACGGACAAGAGTTTTTATGACCCTTGTAATAGGCTTGGAAGCCAGGTGTATTCACCTAAAAACTCGGGTTATCCTGCCTTTTAAGTCTGCCACTCCGCCCAGATAGACTGGAATGACCCGCCGTACTTTTTACAAGTTAATCTTATACATACCCTGAACTTGTCAAAGTTAAAACGACGATTGGTCATGTGAGGCCCGGCTTATAAGGTTAAGGGAAGGTTTAACTCAATGGTTGTGCGACCCTTTGACAACACTTGATTTGAAGGTTTGGCAGCCTATGAAACCCTTGTTTTTGTCTTTTTGATTTATATTTGATTTAAGTACTTTGTGACATGTTGATACATTGATGAAAAATGATGAAGGTTATGATGCCTTATGGCTCTTATATAAATCTATCCGGAGTTTGTTAACCCGGCCTGGCTTTGGACTATCAGTCGCCAGTGTATGATGATTATGCACTTGGAGTTCTGCACTCTAGATTTTGGGATATTACCCTTTGGGGCGTCTGGCATTGTAAGCCGGCAGTATGAATAAATTGAACAGAGCACTGTGCTCGAAATCTTTGGGCTGTTACGCTTACTACATATGGCACTGTAAGTCGGCAGTATGAACCAATTTTACAGGCCATGTAGCTTTGATTATATGACTCATCATGGACCATCTTTGGGTTTGATAACCCGCCGTAATAGCGTACATTAAGCCACTAGGATATTTTTGCCTTGAGAAATCAAAATTATGATATTGCATGCCTACGGGTCAATACCTGTGAGGGATTCTAATTATTGAGGTATCACCAGGATGTCAATCTCCAGGTATGTTTTTCAATAATGGTATGAATATTTTGGGTTTGGTAACCCGCCCTGGCTTTGGACGTTAAGTCACTAGTATATTTTGGATTGCGCCATTGGAATCATGCGCTTATAAATCATTGGATTGTTATCTTCACTGCATATGGCGATGTAAGCCAGCAGTATAAATCAATCCTACAGGTATGTTTTCCTGGTCATATGAATATGCGAGGTTTGATAACCCGCCTTGGCTATACTTTAAATCGCTAGTATGTTTAGGCTTGGATGGCCTTGCTTAGTCTTTTCAATGATTGCATAAGACTATATTGAGTTATTACCCGCCCTGGTTTTTGAAGTTAAGTCGCCATGGCATATGTTGTTTAAATTTTGTGCAGAACATGCAGAGCTATGGCTTACATAAATGATTAAGTTCAAGCCCATCATCAAAATTGATGTTCCAAATTGATGTTATCATTTCTTAATTGTTAAAGGCTATAAGCCGCCGGGTTAAAAATCCCGGATTACAATGGATGTGTATTAAGTCGCCATCGGCCAATTGCCGTTGAGTATTTAAACTCCGGATTTACTTGTCAACAGATATGGTATTCAAATCTTTAATTGCCAGACTTGGCTGGATTTTCATGATGATATTGAATGGTTGAGGTTTTCATGCCGGAATATATTTAGCCAACATGGCTGGATTTTTATTATGATTATCAATAACCAATATTATGATTGAGGTTTTCAAAGTCGCTTCAGTGCAATAAATATTATTTCGTTATCAATGGATATGATTTATTCTGCAATGGAAGGAATAGTCCTGAGTCGCTGCAGGCTTACGACCCGGTACTTGGGGGCTACATTATTCAAATCATGATTATATCAAATATGGAAGTCCCATGTCGCTGCAAGCATGCACCATGACACTTGGGGGCTAATGCAAGGTCATTTTTAACTTGCCTCATTGAAGACCCGACTCATCACATGGTGATGAGCCGGCCCTTGGGGGCTACCAATTGCTCATGTCAAAAAAATCAAAGTACACAAGCCTTAATCCATTATATTGAAGGGTCCACAGCTCAGTTGGTAGAGTACAAGACTCTTAACCTTGTGGCCGTGGGTTCAAGCCCCATGGTGGGGGTTACATCATATGATATTATTTTCAATGAAATATATATATACAAAGTTCCAGATTAGTATTGTCTTGCTGAGCGGGCCTTTGGGGGCTACACATTGCTGTTCAAGTCTACATCGTCATATCTACAAAGTCCCTGCTCATTATTATATAATGACCCGTCCCTTGGGGCTACACTGGTTGAAGTTTTATGAGCATAAGGCAATTAAAAAGTCCTAGGTTGCTGCAAGCATGACAACCCGGCACTTGGGGGCTACATATGTGGAATATTCAGTTTTGACTATAGACTGAGATGAACAATCTAGATTTCTTCAAGGTTACAACATTTATATTGAAGCAAGTCTTAAGCTATCACTATGTTCTCCTCTTAAGACTTGGGGGCTACAGGTGATATGCATATAAGGGAGGAACATCTCCAAAGTTCATAGTTTTGAGTAAGTCAGGGATCATATTGTCAGTTTTGGCCTGAATAACTCAAGAAGATCAATTACATGACCCGGTGTCAGCAATAATTATGACCCGGCATCGCTGTTTTATAACCCGACAATTTTGGCAATGATAAACCGGCAAGTTCTATATCTTCAAGCTGGTTGAATATCAGATGAGTATTTCAAGACCAATATTTTTGTTAAGCATTGGGAGCTGAATCAAATGAATTATTTTTCATAATATTTTTTGTGAGAAACCAACGTCAGCAAATTGATTATGAAGCTGACCTATTGACCCGGATTTTCTAGAAGAAGGAAATGAAAAGGAATTAAGGATGATCAGGTGCCATCTTATAAGAATTATTAACCCGGAGCACAACCTGTCAAGTCTGTTCTGGTGTTTATGTTGCAGAATCAGTTTAACATGGATAAATCCAAATTAAACTGGGGGCTAATGTCGGGGATATACCCCGCGGTATGACCCGGCCAGAAATATGACCCGGCCGGACTTGGCGGCTCACCAGAGACCCGGCTGACACTTGGCGACTCACTGGAGACCCCCTGATCCTCGGCGACCTATTAGTAACCTGGCAGGCGGGTCAAATGATCATCAAGACTCAACGACCCAGAAGGCGACTCGTGGGAAGGCTGGCTTATGTTCTGGTGGGCCGGCTTAATAGGAAAGGCATGATGAGTATTTTCCTCACAAGGAATCAAGATCCGGACTTGTATCCGGCTTGTAATAGAAGATAGGCTAGTCCTAATCCTACTAGGACTCCATATGTAACCCGCCCCTTCAACTTATATAAGGAGGGGTAGGGCACCCAAGAGGGACACGAAATAATCTCTAGGGCTAGACACAACTAGAGGAGAGCCGGCTTATACGGTGACTCCCACATGATCATAATGAGACGTAGCCACAAACATCATGTAGGGTTATTACAGGATGATGTTTCCCGTGGCACGAAGCTGTCTAAACCCTTGTCTTGTGTTGCATCTCTCGATTCCGATCAACCCCTCTCAAGCTACTACGTAGATGCACTAGCCTCACAACTAAGTCCTCACACTAGGACATCTGCCGTGACAAATCCACGACACTAGTCTACGGGGCAGAAGCCATGCTCCCAACGGAACTCATGTACGGGTCACCTCTAGTACTTGCCTATGATGAAGTAGCACAAAAGAAGCACTAACATGATGATGTCGTGCTCCTTGAGGAGGATCGTCTCCGGGCTGTTGTGCGTGCTGCATTCTACCAGCAAGCCTTGCGCCGCTATCATAGCCGCAAGGTTCACGCCCGAAGCCTTAAGGAATGTGAACTTGTCCTTAGGCATGTTCAGTCTGCCACGGGTTCCAATAAGTTGACACCTAAGTGGGAAGTCCCTTACCGGGTAGTAAGCGTCGCCAGACCTGGCGCAGTCCGTCTAGAGACCGAAGATGTCATCAAGGTGCAAAACTCATGGAATATTGAGCATCTTCGTAAGTTCTACCCGTAAGGCACAGCTGTCGGGCTCAGCCCCAGCCACCCTTTTGTACAAGCCTTGCCGATGGGCATGTAACCCTTCGTACAAAGCTAGGCGCAGACCATTTGCAAAGATAATGAAGCGCTGGCGCCTAAAACCTAGCATGCATGATTAGTTTCAATGATCATTTAGAAAGGTTCATATGTTGATATGATTTCCTAACTACAGGGCCCCCTTGCCGTCCTAGAAAGGAAGTGCAGAAACAATCTTGCATACCGATCCCCGACAGATAACTAGATAAGTTCACTTTTGGGATATCCATACTGTGCATCTGTAAGGGAAAATACTTGCGCGTAGGGAAAGCCTCGTCACCTTCGAAATATTTGTGTGCCCACCTTTTGACTCGAAGTTTGCTTCGGTCGGGGAGGCCGCAATGGCATTTGGAGAAAAAGGATTTGACGAGCGGACGGTTCCTTCCCTCACCCCTAAGCCCGCCAGGCTATGCCTCATGGCAACGATGGAAGGGATGGGCATGGCACCTTGCTAAGAAATATTGTTTACTTGAAAGTATAGAGGAGTCCCTCCTCTGCATGGATGTAATACATGCAGAAGTGCCCGTCCAACATGTTATTTTTCACTAATACTCAGACAAGCAAGTACGAACCATACAGAGTCCAAATATGGATAAAAGAGATTACATCTTTAAGATTAAAGTTTGGCAAAAGCCTACATGTTTTAAAGTAAAAAAAAGATATGTGCCCCGTAATCCCTTTCTTGCCCCTCTCCTACTAGGAAGTACAGAAGGGGTGAGGAGGGCAAAAGGAGCGCCTGGCTGGGATTCGGCACCTCCCCGCCAGGGCCAACCGGACGCGTCCTCCTGGGGGACCAGAGGGCCCCTACTTCTGGCCAAGGCGGACGAAGCCGGCAGGGAGGAAGAAGACGGAGCGCGGGTGCAGACGAAGGTGTTGCCAGGTCGCGGTCGGTGATGATGGTGTTGCCGGCGACCGCGATGCGTCGGAGTTGTCATCTCCGTTCTTGACGCATCGTGGGTCGCCACCGCCGTTATCTTTCTTATTGCCACTGCCTAGTGAGGCTCCTCCACCGCCATTTGGGCACCCAACACGATAGCCGAGACGAATGCCAAGCTTCACAAAGAGCCTTGCAGAGAGCATGGTCATCCCCTTCGGCCCGGAGCACGGAAGACACTCCACCCTAAAGAAGCACACACATGCAGGAAACTCGCACCCAGGTGCGTGATACATAGTACCATGGGTGGAAAACTATGTCGCAACCCGCGACGGTCCGTTGCTATGACCATGCGCACATAGCCCGCGGCTGGTCAAATGATCTTTCTCCATCATACCGAAGAAGGAGCGCGGAAATTGCGGACGGCCGCGATGCCGCGTCCCCGCCGTAAAGACCAATGTGGTATCGCATGCGCGGCGTTCCACCAGGATTGAAGTAGCGGGCTACGCGACGACGGGTGCACCGCCGCGGTTTCCCCAGACGTAGCTGTCGTGCCGCCCGCTCTCCCATCCAAGGTCCTCTCTGCCGACGCTCGCCCCCCAGACCGCCAACACAAGGCGGGAACTGGGTACGAGCGCAGGAAGGAGACCCTAATGAAACAAAGATCCTCTGCTTGCCCTTCCCCCCGACCATCTGGGGAAAGGGTAGAAGAGTGATAGAAGGTGAAAGAAGAGAAAATATGTGTGTGTTAGCCCCTCGCCCACTTCCCTTTTTATAGGCGAACGTGGCCTGGGGTTGGCTCCTCACCCAGGAGACAACCACCCCGCTCCGCCCATCCGACTCCTCTGCGTCACTGACGGCGCATAGAATCAAGACCGCCCACCTACACCTATCCACGACGCCTAGCTTTCTGCCATGGCACTCCTTTCCGCGCCCAGGGTTTTTGCTACCAACCCTGTGCAATGCATGCAGCGTACATGGCAAAATCGGCAGGAGCGGTGGACGAGTAAAATGGCAGTTGCCACCCTGTGAGCATGGGACATCAGCAGTCGACGAGTCGTGGTATAAAATCATCCCACGATGTCTCGCATGATGGCGGAAAAAGTGGGAACTGATTCCATTACACGTTAATGAAGAAGCAAGAGGATATTAAGAAGAATTTAACCCCCGTGGCGATATGGCACTAGTGCTTGCCTATGTACTTGTTGGGGCCTGCCCCAACGATACCCAGCGGCACGTTTGGGCCAAGCCCGGGGGCTCCTGTCGGTGCAACGAACATTTACGTTCATTGCCCGAACCATACATAGGCGCAATGGCCATCTACGTTCAGCTCCATCATGAGTAACAAGGCCAAGCCAGAGAAGTAGCTCTTTGAGACTTAGAAGAGCGGATCAAGAAGACCAAGACAAGTCAAGACAGCAAGGTTTCTTCTTGGGGAAGCCTCCCTTGCCAGGAAGGAGAGCCTGGCCTGGTCGAGGCCGCCCCAAGAGAAAGTCCAAGTTTTCCCCGGCAGGCCTGCCGAGGACCGTCGAAGGGCGGATTTCCCCGCTAACACGCCACCACTCCACCGCACCGCAACACGAGTCAGCCGTTAGTGCGGTGTCGAGCCGTCAGATGATTAAGTGGCTTCCACTAAGCACATGGCAGCCGCTTGGAAGACAAACTACCTCCAAATGACACCTGTCCAGAGGTGTGTCAAGATGACAAGCAAGAGATGGTTAAGCGGCGCGGCAGGGTTGCGGGGCTGCACCGTCAGCATGACACCAAGCAGTGGATTTAATTCACTTTCCCCTAACTACAGAGTTTGGTATGGTACCACTGTTAGCTATATAATCAACAAATAGTGACTGTTTGCCACTGTGGATGCCCCTTAAACTATAAAAGGAGTCCCGGGGCTAACTAGAAAAGGATTCGGACCTTAATGTACTTGTATGCACGTAGCTGCTCTGATGCGGGGTCAACACGATCTAGACCGATCTTTCACGAAAAGGAAGGAATCCCACGATGAACACGAAGAACACAAAAGGGAAATCACGAGGAATCATGAGGGAGACGAAAGAGGAACACTCAAATCAACAAGTAAGTAATCACACAAGTGCTAGATCCGGAAACACAAAGAGATACACGATCCGCGGTCAACAACAAAAGATACAAGTAACGGTAGTCTTCTCCCTGAGGAGGTCTTGGTATCCCGTAGGATCTTCTCCGGAGGAGGTCTTGAATCCGTGTGGATCTTCTCCGTAGAGGGGCCGCAGTCACTCACAAGGAGATGAACCACTAAGTATGATCAAAGCTCTAGGTTTAGATTAGCTATCACAATGCTAACCCTAGAAAGAGGTAGGTGGAGGAGTATATATACTCTAGAGGGGCAAGGGGATACATGGGCCACGGCCCAGATGAAATGCACGCAGGCATCAGGAGCCGGATGTCCGGGCGTCGGGCCGGATGTCCGGGCTGTCGTGAGGCACCGGATGTTCGGGCCAGGCACCGGATGTCCGGGCTAGCGAGGCAAGCCACAGGTATGCTTCTTTGGTGGTTCGGGATTTCCAGGCTCGAGGCCGGATGCCCGGGCCCTGTCGTGCCGGATGTCCGAGGCCTGGGCGATGAGGACATCACTAACGAGGTTACACCCTCAGCCCCAACTGATACATATACATGACCAATTACTAGAGCTCGCGCACGCCAATTAAATTACCAGGTACTTTCCTTTCTTGGTAATGATTCTAATGTTCATGAGAATATGATGCTGCCTAAATTGGATACATTTGTCTTGCTTACAAATGAAGGGCCTAGCTTGGACAAGAAGGATGAACATTGTAGCAAGATCAAGCATGGAGATGATGGCATGCGCAAGGGGAGCAAGAACGGAGTTACAAGTGATGATTTCAGGACTTTCAAGCCACCATAATGAGTGCAAGAAGCCTTGGACGAAATATACAAGATGCCACTTCATAGATTTCGTCCAGAGGGTATTATTGGTGTACGTCACCTTATTATTCAGTCAGGCCCATGTAATTTCGAAATAGTCAAGTATAGGCTGTTTTTAGAGTCCGTATGTGTGGGGAAAACAGAGTTAGGGTTGGTTTCGGACCCCTTCTCCATGGGGCCACGAAATTTCCCCTCTCTTTCCCCGTATATACAGCCCTTAGGGTATCGTTTATTCTTGGGTTTTGTTTAGATTAAAGTTCACCATAGCTGCAACTTTGCGTACTTCGTTTGTGTTCAACCACCAGACAAAGTCGTCCCAGAACCCAACCTTGATCAATAAAGCTTTCCTCTTATATTCGAAATATCCAGATTGCAATCTCAGTTTCTTGCTTGTTCTTCGTTTGCCTGCAGGAAACAGACCTTCAGGTTGATCATGCCCCGCGTGGCCAATAACCTCTCGGAGTTGGTTTAGCAATTGCTAAGGCGCGACGTCCTCGCACGTTCGTAGTCGGATCGACAAAGTCGACTTCCTCCAAAACGATAGCCACCATCTCATCGAAAGACGAGACACCTTTGCCTCTATCAAGTGGTATCAGATTTCTAGGTTGCTCGGTGAGATTTTACATTTTCGTAGATTAGATCAAGTCTGTTCGTCGTACCTATAGTCAATGAAAAAGCCAAAAATATTATTTAGGGTTAGTTCATCATATCCGAACCAGTTTGAGGCTTCGCGTAGTCTTTTCGGTATTTTGCTTTGTTGAATTTGCGGTTGCATCATCGTGTCAAGTTGCTGGTCTTAGCGTCTAGTCTTTTAGAGTTTTGAGTTCTGGTCATTAGTTGTCATGCCGCCGCCGCAACATCTTCATCGCCACTGCCACATACTAATGAGGACATCACTAACAAGGTTACACCCACAACCCCAACTGACACATATACAGGACCAGTTACTAGAGCTCGCGCACGCCAATTAAATTACCAGTTACTTTTGTTTCTTGGTAATGATTCTAATGTTCATCAGAATATGATGCTGCCTAAATTGGATACATTTGCCTTGCTTACAAATGAAGGTCCTAGCTTGGACAAGAAGAATGAACATTGGAGCAAGACCAAGCATGGAGATAATGGCATGCGCAAGGGGAACAAGAACGGAGTTACAAGTGATGATTTCAGGAGTTTGAAGCCACCATAATGAGTGCGTGAAGCCTTGGACGAAATATACAAGATGCCACTTCATAAATTTCGTCCAGAGGCTATTATTGGTGTACGTCACCTTATTATTCGGTCAGGCCCATGTAATTTCGAAATAGTCAAGTATAGGCTGTTTTTACAGTCCGTATGTGTGGGGGAAAACAGAGTTAGGGTTGGTTTCGGACCCCTTCTCCATGGGGCCACGAAATTTCCCCTCTCTTTCCCCGTATATACAACCCTTAGGGTATCGTTTATTCTTGGGTTTTGTTTAGATTAAAGTTCACCATAGCTGCAACTTTGCGTACTTCGTTTGTGTCCAACCACCAGACAAAGTCGTCCCAGAACCCCACCTTGATCAATAAAGCTTTCCTCTTATATTCGAAATATCCAGATTGCAATCTCAGTTTCTTGCTTGTTCTTCGTTTGCCTGCAGGAAACAGACCTTCAGGTTGATCATGCCCCGCGTGGCCAATAACCTCTCGGAGTTGGTTTAGCGATTGATAAGGCGCGACGTCCTCGCACGTTCGTAGTCGGATCGACAAAGTCGACTTCCTCCAAAACGATAGCCACCATCTCATCGAAAGACGAGACACCTTTGCCTCTATCAAGTGGTATCAGATTTCTAGGTTGCTCGGTGAGATTTTACATTTTCGTAGATTAGATCAAGTCTGTTCGTCGTACCTATAGTCAATGAAAAAGCCAAAAATATTATTTAGGGTTAGTTCATCATATCCGAACTATTTTGAGGCTTCGCATAGTCTTTTCGGTATTTTGCTTTGTTGAATTTGCGGTTGCATCATCGTGTCAAGTTGCTGGTCTTAGCGTCTAGTCTTTTAGAGTTTTGAGTTCTGGTCATTAGTTGTCATGCCGCCGCCGCAACATCTTCATCGCCACTGCCACATACTAATGAGGACATCACTAACAAGGTTACACCCACAACCCCAACTGACACATATACAGGACCAGTTACTAGAGCTCGCGCACGCCAATTAAATTACCAGTTACTTTTGTTTCATGGTAATGATTCTAATGTTCATCAGAATATGATGCTGCCTAAATTGGGTACATTTGCCTTGCTTACAAATGAAGGTCCTAGCTTGGACAAGAAGAATGAACATTGGAGCAAGACCAAGCATGGAGATAATGGCATGCGCAAGGGGAACAAGAACGGAGTTACAAGTGATGATTTCAGGAGTTTGAAGCCACCATAATGAGTGCGTGAAGCCTTGGACGAAATATACAAGATGCCACTTCATAAATTTCGTCCAGAGGCTATTATAGGTGCTGCGTCATCTTATTATTGGGCCAGGCCCATGTAATTTCGAAATACTTGAGTATAGGATGTTTTTAGAGTCCGTATGTGTGGGGAAACAAGAGTTAGGGTTGGTTTCCGACCCCTCCTCCAAGGGCCACAAAATTCCCCCCTCTTCCCCCATATATACAGCCCTTAGGGCGTCTTTTAGACTTTGGGTTTTGTTTAGATTAAAGTTCGCCATAGCTGCAACTTCGCGTACTTCGTTTGTGTTCAACAACCAGACAAAGACGTCACAGAACCGCACTTGATCAATAAAGCTTTCCTCTTGAATTCACAATATCCAGATTGCAATCTCAGTTTCTTGCTTGTTCTTCGTTTGCCTACAGGAAACGGACCTTCGTTGTCAGGTTGATCGTGCTCCGGCGTGGTCAATAACCTCTCTGAGTTGGTTTAGCTATTGCTAAGGCGCGACGTCCTCGCATGTTCGTAGTCGGATCATAAAAGTTGACTTCCCCCAAAACGATAGCCACCACCGCATCGAAAGACGCGACACCTTTGCCTCTATCAAGTGGTATCAGATTTCCAGGTTGCTCGGTGAAATTTATAGTTTTTTGTAGATTAGATCGAGTCTGTTCTTCATACCTACAGTCCACGAAAAAGCCAAAAACAATTGGGGTTAGTTCATCATATCCGAACTAGTCTGAGCCATTGCATAATCTTTTTCGTGTTTGCTTAGTTGAATTTGCGGCTGCATCGTCGTGTCGAGTTGCTGGTCTTAGCTTCTAGTTCTTTAGAGTTTCGAGTTCTGTTCACAGTTTGTCATGCCGCCGCCGCACCATATTCATCGCTGCTGCCATACCACCACCGCTGCCATATCCCAACACCGCTGCCATATCCCACCACCGCGACCACATACCACCACCGCTGCCATAACCTACAACCGCTGCCATATCCTACCACCATATATCCACCACCAATCCGAGTTCTATTCATATTAGGTTTGTTCTCGAGATCCATCTAGGTTTCGGATTCGTGTTTCCTTGCCTGCGTAGGTCTCGGAAAAAAAGAGTCTGGAGACCCCCGGGTAGTTTTTGGGCCAAAATTTCGACAGGTGAAAATATTTTTTCCCTATCCTATTTTTAGGCTTTTCTGAGTCTTTTGAGACACGTGCCATCATACTGGTTTTTTACCACACTTTTTCGTTGTCACTGCCCTGATTTCGAAAAAAATCGTCAAAAAATAATTTTGTGCCTATCATCTTAGTTTGACTTGGGAAGAGTTTTGAGACACTCACCATTATAGTGATTTTCGGCAAAAAAAAAGAAGGAGCGCAAAAAAAACAAAAGAGGCGAAAAAAATCGAAGTGTGCTTTCCCCTTGTTTACGTGCAGCGCCATGATTTTGTTAGTGTTCAAGGCTCTCGTCTCTAGTACGTTCTAGCCTAGGACCAGCACAGTACCGTCGTTGAGTGTTTATTCAACTTTGCATCTATTAATTGATTATTGCTGACCCTTTTTGCTACCATCTTATAAGCCTTCCCAGCTCCACATACATCTACGTCGTGCGTTTGACTCTCCCTAGTAATCGCTTTCTCCAAGCTTTGAGAGTTTTGACTACCACGGTTGCCGATCACCACCTGCTGCTGGGTAAGAACTGGTAAGAATTTGAGATTTGCTTGACGGATTTGTGATGCCCCACCACCACCAATTTCTAGTAGTCTGTAAGATCATATTTTTGTGTGTTTCTATTGCTACTAACCATGCCAGGATCACAAGTCAATGAGACTGACTGGGATAACATGATGAACAAGGAGTTGCATGATAAATTTCAGCAAATGATGGATCAACAGGTAGAAGATGTGATGACCAGTTTTGACAACGCACTAGCGAGGATGGATGGCATTGAGAAGTCAATTAACACCAAGTTGGATGCCAAATTCGCTGAAGTGCTTGCGCGTCTACCTCAACCTGCTGCACCATTGCAACAACAACAACAACAACAACAACAACAACAACAACAACAACAACAACAACCACCTTCATGTCGCGAAACAGCCCTCCACAAAGGATGACGTGTCCCTCTTGAGCCTGGCCAAACTATTGGTGCTGCTGTTGATACTTCTTTGGCTCCTGCTGCTACTGAGGAGGAGGACGATTATGCGGGAGATTACGAGGATGAGGTTGATCAAAAATTAGAACTACGTGCAACCACCAGCACCACAACCAGCGGGTCGTCCACATGCAAACAATCGCAATTGTAGGGCTGCACCATACCCTTAGGTACGCGATAATGATCATCTACCAAAACTAAAATTGAATATGCCACCATTTGAGGGCAGATATCTTCCGGATATATATCTTACTTGGGAGTTAGAAACCGAACAACGTTTTACATGTTTAGAATATCCCGAGGAGAGACATGTTGCTGCTGGTCTGTGTGCTTTCACTAGTTTTGCTTGTGTGCGGTGGTCTGTTTATTGTAGATTATATCCGAATAATATTCCAACTACTTGGGCTGCTTTGAAAACTCCTATGCGTACTCGTTGGGTTCCACCATATTATGAACGTGAATTACTTCAGAAATTGCAACGTTTAAGATAAGGAAAAAATTATGTAGAGGAATATTATCAGGAATTACAAACTGGCCTGATTAGATGTGGTATTGTTGAGGATAATGGGGCTATGCTTGCACGTTTTATGGGTGGCTTAAATAAAGAGATCCAGAGAATTCTAGAGTATAAGGAGTATAATAGTATCACTCGTTTATTCCATCTTGCTTGCAAAGCTGAACGTGAAGTGCAGGATCGACACGCCTTGGTGCAAACTAATTTTCCTGCAGGTCGGCCTTCATCATGGACACCACGTGCATCATCTACTTCGACACGTGCAGCTGCACTACCGCCTACTTCAGCCGTCACTTCTAGTCGTGATAAAAGCAAACAGGCACCAACACCATCTACCAGGATTAAACCTTCCGGTCCTGCGCAGAGCTCTTCTTCATCCATGGCATCCACAGGGCCAACACATGATGTTATATGTCGTTGTTGCAATGGTCGTGGTCACTATGCGAGCAAATTCCCATCTCAGGGTTTCATGATTCCTACTGAGGATGGTGGTTATGAGTTTTTGGCTCTTATTACACGTGAAGAACATGGTGGAGATGATTCTGAAAATGAGACACAATACATGGCTCCTAAAGACGCTAACATGTATGAATGTTTAGTTTCTTAACGTGTTTTGAGTGTGCAGGTCCCACAAGCGGAGCAAAATCAAAGGCATAATTTGTTCCATACAAAGGGAGTTGTGAAGGAACGTTCTGTTCGCGTCATCATAGATGGAGGGAGCTGCGACAACTTGGCTAGCATGGAGATGGTGGAGAAGCTATCTCCCACCACAAGACCACATCCACATCCTTACTACATCCAATGGTTCAACAATAGTGGCAAGGTTAAGGTAACATGTACTATTAGTGTGCATTTTAGTATCTCCACATATGTTGATTATGTTGATTGTGATGTGGTACCCATGCAAGCTTGTTCCATATTACTTGGTAGACCATGGCAATTTAACAAAAAATCTGTACACCATGGTAGTAACAATCAGTATACTCTTGTTCATATGGATAAACGTATTGCTTTGCTTCCTATGTCTCCTGATTCCATTTTGAAAGATGATATTAATAGAGCTAATAAAGAAAAACATGAGCAAAATAAGAGTGAAAATCAGATTGTGGCAAAAGAATTTGAGCAACAAATGAAGCCTAATAACACACCATCATCTCATGTTGCATCTGAAATTAAATTAAAACGTGGATGTTTACTTGCCACCAAATCTGATATTGATGATCTAGATTTAAACAAATCTATTTGCTATGCTTTTGTGTGCAAAGAGGCATTATTTTCATTCAAGGACGTGCCTTCCTCTTTGCCTCCTTCTGTCACTAATATTTTGCAGGAGTTCGTGGACGTCTTTCCACAAGATGTGCCACCGGGATTAGCACCTATTCGAGGGATTTAGCGTCAGATTGACTTAATTCCCGTCCATCGCTACCCAACCGCGCACCATACCGTACCAATCCAGAGGAGACGAAGGACATTATGTGTCAAGTACAGGAGCTACTCGACAAAGATTATATACGTGAATCCCTTGGTCCGTGTGTTGTTCCTATTATTCTAGTGCCGAAAAAGGAGGGTACATCGCGTATGTGTGTTGATTGTAGAGGCATTAATAATATTACTATTCATTATCGTCATCCTATTCCTAGGCTAGATGATATGCTTGATGAATTGAGTGGCTCTACTATATTCTCCAAAGTTGATTTGCATAGTGGATACCGTCAAATTCGTATGAAATTCGGAGATGAATGGAAAACAACATTTAAAACTAAGTTTGGATTATATGAGTGGTTAGTCATGCCTTTTGGGTTAAATAATGCACCTAGTACTTTCATGAGATTAATGAATGAAGTTTTACGTGCTTTCATTGGACGATTTGTGGTAGTTTACTTTGATGATATATTGATTTATAACAGATCTTTGGAGGAACATTTGGAACATTTACGTGATGTTTTTATTGCTCTACGTGATGCACGTTTGTTTGGTAACCTTGGAAAGTGCACCTTTTGCATCGACCGAGTATCTTTTCTTGGCTATGTTTTTACTCCACAGGGAATTAAGGTTGATAAAGCCAATATTGAAGCTATTGAGAGTTGGCCGCAGCCCAAAACGGTCACACACGTGAGGAGTTTCCTTGGCCACGCTGGATTCTATAGGCGTTTTGTGCGAGATTTCAGCACCATTGTTGCACCTCTCAAAGAGCTTCAAAGAAGGATGTGCCTTTTGTTTGGGGTACTGCACAGGAAGAAGCATTCACGGTATTGAAAGATAAGTTGACGCATGCTCCTTTACTCCAACTTCCTGATTTTAATAAGACTTTTGAGCTTGAATATGATGCTAGTGGAATTGGGTTAGGAGGTGTGTTTTTACAAGATGGTGATGAGGACATCACTAACAAAGTTACACCCACAGCCCCAACTGATACATATACAGGACCAGTTACTAGAGCTCGCGCACGCCAATTAAATTACTAGGTTCTTTCGTTTCTTGGTAATGATTCTAATGTTCATGAGAATATGATGCTGCCTAAATTGGATACATTTGTTTTGCTTACAAATGAAGGGCATAGCTTGGACAAGAAGGATGAACTTTGGAGCAAGATCAAGCATGGAGATGATGGCATGTGCAAGGGGAGCAAGAACGGAGTTACAAGTGATGATTTCAGGACTTTGAAGCCACCATAATGAGTGCAAGAAGCCTTGAACGAAATATACAAGATGCCACTTCTTAGCTTTCGTCCAAGGCTTCTCGCACTCATTATGGTGGCTTCAAAGTCCTGAAATCATCACTTGTAACTCCGTTCTTTCTCCCCTTGCGCTTCATAGATTTCGTCCAGAGGCTATTATTGGTGCTGCGTCACCTTATTATTGGGCCAGGCCCACGTAATTTCGAAATAGTAAAGTATAGATTGTTTCTAGAGTCCGTATGTGTGGGGAAAACAGTGTTAGGGTTGGTTTTGGACCCCTTCTGATGCGGAGCATCCTATGGACATCACCATGTCAAGAGTCTATTTGGCAAGTGACACGTGTGACATCTACTTCACATACACAAAGGTGAATCATCTCCTTTACAGGTGTTCACTTGATCCCTTCGAGGATGGTTTACTACTTGACACTTGTCCTATGCGCATGCATAGGTATTGTTGGAGCTTCACGAATGTCTAGGAGGAGTGCAAGCACCAAGGAACGACTACACCATCCGTGAGGGAAGCGTGGAAGAGAAGACGGAAGAAAGGAGAAGAAGACGGAGCGGCTGCTGGAGTTAGGCCGGACATACGGACCCAGCCAGATCATCCAGACCTTCCCCCGGATCGTCCGGATAAATGCGCCGACGACACCCGAAGCTTCACCATGAAGCCGGATCATTCGGACCTGCTCCCGGATCATCCGGGCCGACGTCGCCCGGATCATCCGGACCCTCACCCGGATCATCCGGCCTTGCCTGCGTGCAATGTCCAGGCCGAGGCCCATGTAACTGTTTTGCCCCTCACTTACCACTTCGTGGCCCTAGACTATATATACTCCTCCACCTCCACCATTTGAGGGTTAGCAAACGTGATAGCTCATTTTAGACTAGAGCTTTGCTCATCTTAGTGGTTTATCTCCTCGTGAGTGACTGCGGCCCCTCTACGGAGAAGATCCACACCGGATACAAGACCTCTTCGGAGAAGATCCTACGGGATTCAAGGCCCCTCACGGGAAGATCCTACAGGATATCATCAAGACCTCCTCTTGGATATGAACTCTACCTTATATATTTCCCTTTGTTGTTCATGTACCTTGTGATCTTGTGTGTTTGATTGTCTAGTGGATGTGTGATTGGACTTGTTGTTGAGTGTTTCCCCTTGTGATTTCTCCTTGTTCTTCCCCGTGTTCATCGTGTTCTTCATGGGATTCCCTCCATTTCATGAAAGATCGGCCTAGATCGGGTTAGCCCCGCATCATACGGTATCATGAGCCACGTTTATCATGAATTTAGAGTCTTCCCCACCATTTTCTAGCCCTCTCGTGCTTGCTTTCGTCCTAAAATTCGAAAATCCTCACCAAAAATAGCCACAATTTTTTTTGATTTGTTGGTTTGATGAGATTTTGTTGATTTTGATCCATGGATTCGCTTGGTTTCAAGTGGATCTAGCATCTCCATAAGTTTCCCCACATTCCATCCACGAAATTCTCTCAATTTTGAGCCCAAAATCATCCATTTCCACGCCCAAATTCATCCCCGAGAGGAAATCCCGAACGGAGTTGACCTGCCCGGATCATCCGGACACCTCTTGGATGAGCTGGACCCTCTCCCGGACGTCCGTGTAATCCACGCATCCGGACACCTCTTGGATGAGCTGGACCCTCTCCCGGACGTCCGTGTAATCCACGCACCCGGATACCCGTACCGGAGCTGACGAACCCGGATCATCCGGATGTTCTACTGGATCATCCGGACATAGCCCGGATGAGCTGGACTTTCTCCCGGATGTCCGGCTAACTCTGGAACTGACGCGGCTGAAATTTTGTTTTGGCCATAACTAATTCATCTGGAGTCCGTTTTTGATGTTCTTCAGCTCGTTTTGAAGCTCTTCACATCCCCCATACCAGAAAAATACTACCATCATCATTTGACTCCATCAAATTATTGGAACTTTTGCATCTTTGTCCAGGGCTTCCACCATATCGTCCACATAGCCACCATAGCCTTCCGCAACCTAAACCTTTTTGTCCACCATAGCATTTGTGGTTGCTTGAGTAGTGATTTGAGTCTCCTAAGGTGTTTAGGCTACTTAGGGATGATTGCTTCTTCATCAACCACCACCACCACCACATCCGCATACCAATTGCCCAATGTACATTGCTGCCAACCCGACTTAACCCAATTTTGTGTGAGCTTGTTCGAGTTCTGGCTTGTGTCTCCTAAGGTGTTTCGGCTACTTAGGGACGTCACTTCAACTTCGACTCGCATAACCCATCATTCCACTTCCGCTTTGCCGATTGAAAAACCACCAACGCTTTCCGCTACCACCATTTGACATTTGCCTTTGAGATTTTGAGTTTGCGGTTTTTCCGTTTCCTAAGGTGTTTTGGCTAATTAGAAACGGTTCGACATCGATAGCACCGCATCTCATCATCATCATCGGACGGTAACTTTGACGACATCATTGTATATTCCCCTTGCCTTTGCATTGTTAACCCCTAGCCCAATTTGCGTCACTTGCCTATCGAGACTAGCCATTTGAGTATTGTCGGGCCACGTTACTTGTGCACATTAGTGATCATCGTTCCGCTCTTCCATTCCATACATACCATATCATATTGGTATCATCATATCATCCCTGGGCTCACAAGATTGTTCCCGCGTATACACAATTGCTATCTTGGTTTGTGCATTTCGCATTGTGGCCATACAAAAAAAAGAATAAGCTTTTAAGCAAAAAGAGACAGACAAAGAAGCTTGTAAGAACGAGCCATAGCATCGCAACACAAATATCATATGCTATCATATCCGATCATCTTGGATCATCTTGTGCTAAAAGCACCGGAACATCATACATAGCATACTTGGGATAGAAAGTTGATACATTTTGCATCTCATAGGTTGTGCACAAGTGTCGTATCCGCCTATAGAGCAATCGTGCTAGCGTCTCTCTAGAGTTGTGCAACATGAGCGTTTTCTGTGGACTCCACATTTTGTGCTCATTCCTTGGTTGCACGACCCCATCTATCTATCCGTGTGTGTGTTTCCGTGTGCCACCCATAGTGCTATTGGTCTACTTGTTTCACTTGCGAATTCGTGAATCTCTTTCAACTTTATTGACTCTTGCTAACATTTTGCATCAAATTTTTGTGGCACTTATCCTAACCAAGCCACTCGATAAGCGTTACTTGATAGGTGTGAGTGAACAAGTCCGGTACCAATCCACTATTCTTTAATTTCACATTGAGTGAAACGGGATACATCCTCAACGTTGGGAAAAGGTAACTTGGTATTGTTTATCTCATCTCCTACTCACCTTTGCTCGAGTCTTGTGATGGATAGGCAAAGAATTTCTTCTACTTCGGTCTACACCAACAACGACAAGTTCGATGCCATGACGAACCACTTGTGCGCCAACATGGATGCTCAAATGGAGGAGCTCAAAGTCCTCATCAAGACCACCAAGAGGTCTCCCTCATCTTCGAGAAGACGCTCAAGTGCACATCCTTCCGAGCTACCATGTTCGGCAAGATCACATCGGCATCGACACCATCAACGACAAGAACCAGAAGGTCACGAGCTCAACACCAACAACCGCTCAATGACTTTACTGTACACCTTGGCATCTTCGGCAAGAAACTTCAAGGCATCTTCGCCTTTGGATATGCGGTAGCTTCGCCCACAAGTACCTCAAGATTATGCTCAAGAGAAGCTTCCCAAGCTCAAGTCTGCGACTTCCACGACCTACTACGACCTCGACAACGACCATGAGATTCCTTTCTATGGGACTCAAGACCCCGAGGAGTATCTCGAGTGGGAGCGCAAGCTGGACGACTACCTCAAGCTACATCAAGTTCCCTACGAAGATCAAGTGAAGTGCGCCACAAGAAACTGCCATGACAACACGTCAACATGGTGGCTTCACACACCTTCGACGAGCTTCAACATGAATTGGCCCAAGACGAAGAAAGCTATGTGATGCGGGGTCTACCCGATCTAGGCCGATCTTTCACGAAAAGGAGGGAACTCCACGATGAACACGAAGAACACAAAGGGAAACACGGGGGAAAACACAAGAGGAACACTCAAATCAACATGAAGATGTTCACACAAGTGCTAGATCCACGATACATAAATAGATACACGATCCACGGTCAACAACGGATGATACAAGGTAGTCTTCTCCGGAAGGAGGTCTTGAGGATATCCCGTAGGATCTTCTCCGTAGCGGAGGTCTTGAATCCGTGTGGAACTTCTCCGTACAAGGGCCGAAGTCACTCTCGAGGTGATGAACCACTAGTGGATGAGCAAGGCTCTAGGTTTTTGAGCTATCACGATGCTAACCCTAGAAAGAGGTAGGTGAAGGAGTATATATAGTCTAGAGGGCGAGGGGATACATGGGTCATGGCCCAGATGAAAAGCACGCATGCATTCGGGAGCCGGATGTCCGGGCTATTGGGAGGCCCCGGATGTCTGGGCTAGCGGTGCAAGCCATGGGTATGCTTCTGTGGTGGTGGCGCCGGATTTCCGGGCTCGAGGCCGGATGTCCGGGGCCTGCCGTGCCGGATGTCCGGTGCCGGGCCGGATGTCCGGGTCCTGTAGCTTCGGCTGCGTGGGCTCTTCTGTAGATGCTGGTCAACGGGCCAGATGTCCGGGCCAGGATGCCTGATTTCCGGGGCCTGGGACCTTCTCCATCTTCACTCGATGGAATGCTTTATCCATGAACTTGGTGACTTATCCATCTTCATGAGCCTCTCCGATGGGGTATTCTTGATACATGAGCACACAAATCACATCTGCCTGAGGTAGTAGCCATGTCTCACATGATTCATTTGGAAGTTGGACTAAGAGAGATGTCACCTCGGTCTCGAGAGCTCTTGCACGGGCACGAGTCATTGGTCCTTGAGGTACTTGGTGAGGCGATGGTAAGTCCATGGGGATGACCTTGGGATGCTCCGCATCATCTCCCCTCCCTTGGGAAAGATCCGACCTTGGATCGAAATCTTCATCACCATGGAAGGAGAGAGATCCTTGACGTTGAAGGTACCGCTCACGTTGTACTTGTCGTGTGGAATGTCGATCTTGTAGGCATTGTTGTTGTAGCATTCTAGCACCTTGAAGGGTCCGACGGCACGAGGTAGTAGTTTGGATTTGCGCTCGTTGGGGGAAGCGGTCCTTGCGAAGATGAAGCCATACGAGATGTCCCGGTTGGAACACCCTTGGTGTCTTGTTGACATTGAGCTTGGCAGCGAGGCGATGTACTTGTCGCTCGATCGTTGCCCTTGTATCTTCGTGCATCTTCTTGAGATAACTTGCTAGTGCACTTGCGTTTATGTTGATGCACTCTTGTAGAGGTAGAGGAAGAATGTCCAATGGGGACAATGGGTTGAAGTTGTAGACGATCTCGAAGGGGACTTGCCGGTTGTGGAGTGTCTTGCGCGGTTGTAGGCGTACTCGGCGATGGGCAAGCATTGCTCCCATTCCTTGATGTTCTTCTTGATCAACACGCGAAGAAGTGTCGATACCGTCCGGTTCGTCACCTCCGTTTGGCCCTCCGTTTGTGGGTGATATGCCGAAGAGAATAGGAGCTTGATGTCGAGTTTGGCGCATAGAGTCTTCCAAAAGTAGCTCAAGAACTTGACGTCAAGGTATGATACTATCGTTTTGGGCAAACCATGTAGCCACAATATTTCCCTACAAAAGAGATTCGCCACATCTGAAGCATCTTCGATCTTGTTGCAAGCAATGAAATTAGCCATTTCGGAGAATCTATCCACAACAACAAACACGGAATCTTTTTCATTTTGAGTCCTAGGCAATCCAAGAATAAAGTGCATGCTTATATATTCCCATGGATGGTATGGTATAGGAAGTGGCATGTAAAGACCATGAGATTGAGCTTTTTACTTAGCTTTGCGACATGTAGAGCATCGGTTGGTGAGGCGTGAGACATCACGGAACATCTTGGGCCAAAAGTAATTCTTGGAGAGCATAGCAAATGTCTTGTCGCGTCCAAAGTGTCCCATGAGTCCTCCAGAGATTCCTGCAAAAGGAGCAAACGAAGCGAAGACTCGGGAATGCAAAGTTTGTTAGCTCTCATAAGATATCCATCTTTTATGTAGTATCATTCCTTAGAAGTGTGAGTCAAACACTTAGTAAGGATTTGCAAAGAAAGGATCATGCTCATAGAAATCTTTTATGTGTTCAAAGCCAATAACATTAGACTCGAGTTAGGTAACAAGCATGCATTTGCGGGAAAGCGCATCCACCACAACATTCTCTTTGCCTTTGATGTATTTGATGACATAAGGAAAATACTCTATGAACTCACTCCACTTAGCATGACGCTTGTTCAACTTAGTTTGACCCTTGAGATACTTGAGCGTCTCATGGTCCGTGTGAAGAATGAATTCATGAGGGCGAAGATAGTGTTCCCAAACACGCAAAACTCTCACCAAGGCATAGAGCTCTTTATCATAAATTGGATAGTTAAGTTGCGCTCCGGAGAGTTATCACTAAAATACGCAATCGGGCGCTTTTGTCGCATTAACACGCCTCCTATGCCGGTACCACTAGCCTCACAAGGAATCTCAAAGGGTTTGTCAAATTTTGGTAGGGCAAGAACTGGTGCGTGGGTAAGCAAGGTTTTTAGCTCATTGAACGCGGTGTCTTGCGAAGGACCCCAAATAAAGGGTGTGTTCTTCTTGCTCAAGGCGTGTAGAGGTATAGCAATTGTGCTAAAGTCCTCCACAAAACGTAGATAGAAACCGGCTAAACCAAGAAAGCTACGCACTTGTTGGAGATTCGTCTGTTGTGGCCAAGTTTTAATTGCTTCAATTTTAGTTTCATCAACGTGAACATCTTGTGAAGAAACGACAAATCCTAGGAAAACAACCTTATCAACGCCGAAAGTGCATTTATCCATGTTAGCATATAAGCGCTCTTTTCGAAGGGTTTGCAAAACCATATGGATGTGTGTGAAGTGATCCTCAAGCGACTTGCTAAAGACGAGGATGTCATCAAAGTAAACCACTACAGAAATGCCTATGTAAGGTCGGAGAACGAAATGCATGAGGCGCATAAATGAGCCGGGCGCCTCCGATAAGCCCATTGGCATGACCAACCACTCATATAACCCAAACTTGGTTTTGAAAGCCGTTTTCCACTCATCACCCTCTTGAATGCGAATTTGGTAATAGCCACTTGTAAGATCGATTTTTGAAAAGATGGTAGCACCACATAATTCATCAAGCATGTCGTCTAACCGTGGAATAGGGTGACGGTATCTAACGGTGATAGCATTTATTGGGCGACAATCGGAGCACATGCGAAAACTTCCATCTTTCTTAGGCACGAGAATAACCGGAACGGCACAAGGGCTTAATGATGCGGAGCATCCCAAGGACATCCCCATGGACCTATCGTCGCCTCACCAAGTGTCCAAAGGACCAATTTCACGAGCCCGTGCAAGAGCTCTCGAAGCTGAGGTGAATTCACTCCTCTTTCAACTTCCTTTCGATTCAGATGAGACATGGCTTCTACCTTCATCAAAAACTCTATGCATATTCAGATACTTGGATGAAGGCCACGTAAAAGCTCTACATGTTGGACAACATGGAGGGATCGGCAAGTACAAGGAACAAGAAGAAGTGTCACTGAAGATGCTATAGGCACTGGATGTCCGGCCCTTACCGGACGACCGGTCCACTCCAGGCGTCGGACGACCGGTCCACTCCAGGCGTCAGACGACCGACAGACACCAGACGTCCGACAACCTCCAGACGACCGGATGACCGAAGGCCACCGGACATCCGTGACATCCATCATAGAACCGAAGTCGGGGAATATTACCAGAAATCCGAGGTGCACCGGACGTCGGGCCCCTCTCGAGCCACCGGACCTCCGGAAACCAAGCGGACATCTGGCCCGTCTTCCTGCGCGCAATGAAGGGCCGAAGCCCGTGTACCCCATCGCATCTAGACTATATATACCCTTTGACTTCCTCTTTGCTTGGGTTAGCTTTGTGTTAGCTCACTTGATACCTAGAGCTTTGCTCATCTAGTGGTTCATCTCCTCGAGAGTGATTGCGGCCCCTCTTCGGAGAAGATCCACACGGATTCAAGACCTCCGCTACAGAGAAGATCCTATGGGATACCCCCAAGACCTCCTTCCAGAGAAGACTACCTTGTATCGTCCGTTGTTGACCATGGATAGTGTATCTCGTTATGTATCGTGGATCTAGCTCTTGTGTGACCATCTTCATGTTGATTTGAGTGTTCCTCTTGTGTCTTCCCCCGTGTTTCCCATCGTGTTCTTCATGGGATCCTCTCCATTTCGTGAAAGATCGGCCATCTAGGGTTCCACCCTACATCATATGGTATCAAGAGCCACGGTTTCTCACGAAATTGGAGCCCCTACCCATGTTTTCTAGCTTGTTTTTGTTGTGCTCATCCCAATTTCGAAAACTCCCCACCCAAAATAGCCCCAAATGTTTTTTGTGATCTGGATTTGACCAGATTTTGTTGAATTTGTTCCATGGATTTGTTGTGCCACGAGTGGATCTAGATGTTCCCTATTTTTTCCCCAATTTTCTTCTGCAAATTCGGCCACGATTACCTCGAGCCCTAGCAGTTTGCCCGAGCCCGAAATCGCCCAGGCATCGGTCGTTCCGCCAACTTACCGGACATCCGCTCAACCCTGACGAAACTGAATTTACTCAGTTTTTGTTCCACCTTCCGCACCCGCTTAACCATTCATACACCCACATATACCATACCACTACCACCTTTGCCTAACCAAAATCATTACGGTCTTACCCCTTTTGTCTTGGATCATTTGAGTTGTGGTTTAGCCGTTTCCTTGTGTGTTTTGGCTATCTTGGAACGATACAACATCGACATAACCACCCCTCAACCTCGACACGGACGGTAACATCGACGACACCTAGTCATTCTACCTTGCAATTGCATTGTCACCCTATAGACCATTTTGCGTAACTTTCCCATCGAGACTACTCATTTGAGTATTGCGGGGCCATGACACTTGTGCACGTTAGTGATAGTCATAGATATTGCATACTACATCATCATATCTTTGTGTGACAAAATAGTGTTCCGTATACACAATAGCTAGTTGATACGAGAAGCATGCATAAGTGGCCAAAGAAAGAGCTCACAAGCTTTTAAGCAAAAGAGCCATCCAAAGCTTATTAGCAAAAGAACAATAGCATCAAACGCCTTGCATCAAAAGAGATCATATGAGATAGCAATACATCATATTGTGCTCAAGCATCGGCACGTCATACACTCATAGTATACTTGTGATAGGAAGTCGTTACGTTTGCCTCTTATAGGTCATGCACAAATGCGTATCCGCCTATTAAGCAATCGGTTAGCGTCTCTCTAGTGTTGTGCAACAAAAGCATTTGCCATGGTTTCCACATTTTCGCTCACCCTTGGTTGCACAACCACATTTATCTATCCGAGCGTGTGTTCCGTGTGCTACCAATTGCTTGTGATCTACTTGTTGCATGAGCAAATTGGTAATCATTTTCAACATCATTGAATCACTTTGACAATTGCATTGAATTTGTGCCACCATCCTAACCAAGCTCCTCTCAAAGCTTTACTTTTGTAGGTGTGAGAATCGACACGAAGTGGTACCAATAGTGCTATTTCCGGGTTACAATATTGAGTGATCATTGATCCATTTTCAACTTCGGTCAAGGTACATTTGGTATTATCTTCTCCTTTCTCCCACTCACATTCTTGCTTGTGATGATGGATAGGCCAAGTACATCTACGAACCCGCTCTTTGATGATTCTCGAGAATCGAACAACTACGTCACCAAACTACATCTCTTCGGTGTCCAACGAGCTCTACATCAAGAGAGTCAAGCAATGCAAGAGCGCATTGAGCAAGTCGTCACCGACGCGCGACAATTTGAAGCATGCACACGAGAGAAATTCGACATCATCAACACCAACATGTCTACTCAATTCGACAAGCTACGGACTTTGATAGTCAACCGACGCTCCTCATCCACATCTTCTCAAAGACGAAGCCACTCAAGCCGTCATTCCGACTACGCGTCTGGCTCAAGTACACCTACATCAAACACTCTTCGTCAAGCCACACGTCAAGCTCGACATGACAACCGGAATCCATTTCATGACAAGAGTTCCCAAGAGCTATTTGAAGAGCAAGAAAGTCGACATCGCCAAAACCAAGCTACACTTGAGCAAGCGCAAGAACGGCAACGACTACGCCAACAACAACAAGAGCGAGCACGTCAACACAAAGAAGAACAAGATGTCGAGGCTCAACGTCAAGCACAACAACGCCGAGAAGCTCAAGCCCTTGAGGCGCAATAAGCACTACGTGATTCACATCGCAATGTGGCAACTCGCAATCGAAACACTCGTCAAGAAGAGGAATTCCTTCGAGATGAGATGCAAGAGAGGCGCCAACAAGCACGAATGCAACAAGAAGTCCCTCCTCAAGCGCGACGAGAGCAATAAGCTCACCAAGAACAACAAGCTCGGCAAGAACAGTTCTGTCACAGTTTGTCACGTCGCCGCCGCACCATATTCATCGCTGCTGCCATACCACCACCGCTTCCATATCCCACCACCGCTGCCATATCCCAACTCCGCTCCCATATCCTACCACCATATATTGATGAGGACATCACTAACAAGGTAACACCCACATCCCCAACTGACACATATACAGGACCAATTACTAGAGCTCGCGCACGCCAATTAAATTACCAGGTACTTTCGTTTCTTGGTAAAGATTCTAATGTTCATGAGAATATGATGGTGCCTAAATTGGATACATTCGTCTTGCTTACAAATGAACGGCCTAGCTTGAGAAGGATGAACATTGGAGCAAGATCAAGCATGGAGATGATGGCATGCACAAGGGGAACAAGAACGGAGTTACAAGTGATGATTTCAGGACTTTGAAGCCACCATAATGAGTGTATGAAGACTTGGATGAAATATACAAGATGCCACTTCATAAATTTCGTCTAGAGGCTATTATAGGTGCTGCGTCACCTTATTATTGGGCCAGTCCCATGTAATTTCGAAATACTTGAATATAGGCTGTTTTTAGAGTCCGTATGTGTGGGGAAACAAGAGTTAGAGTCGGTTTCGGACCCCTCCTCCAAGGGCCACGAAATTCCCCCCATCTTCCTCCATATATACAGCCCTTAGGGCATCGTTTAGACTTTGGGTTTTGTTTAGATTAAAGTTCGCCATAGCTGCAACTTCGCGTACTTCATTTGTGTTCAACGACCAGACAAAGACATCACAGAACCCCACCTTGATCAATAAAGCTTTCCTCTTGAATTCGCAATATCCAGATTGCAATCTCAGTTTCTTGCTTGTTCTTCGTTTGCCTGCAGGAAACAGACCTTCATGATCAGGTTGATCGTGCTCCGGCGTGGTCAATAACCTCTCAGAGTTGGTTTAGCGATTGCTAAGGCGCGACGTCCTCGCACGTTCGTAGTCAAATCGTCAAAGTCGCCTTCCTCCAAAACGATAGCCACCATCTCATCGAAAGACGCGACACCTTTGCCTCTATCAAGTGGTATCAGATTTCTAGGTTGCTCGGTGAGATTTTATAGTTTTTCGTAGATTAGATCGAGTATGTTCTTTATACCTAAAGTCCACGAAAAATCCAAAAAAATATATTTGGTTTAGTTCATCATATCCAAACCAATCTGAGCATTTGCATAATCTTTTTAGGGTTTTGCTTTGTTGAATTTGCAGTTGCATCGTTGTGTCTAGTTGCTGGTCTTAGTGTCTAGTCCTTTAGAGTTTCGAGTTCTGTCACAGTTTGTTACGTCGCCGCCGCACCATATTCATCGCTGCTGCCATACCACCACCACTGCTATATCCCACCATCGCTGCCATATCCCACCACCGCTGTCATATCCTACCACTATATATTGATGAGGACATCACTAACAAGTCTACACCCACAGCCCCAACTGACACATATACAGGACCAATTACTAGAGCTAGCGCACGCCAATTAAATTACCACGTACTTTCGTTTCTTGGTAATGATTCTAATGTTCATGAGAATATGATGCTGCCTAAATTCGATGCATATGTCTTGCTTACAAATGAAGGGCCTAGCTTGGACAAGAAGAATGAACATTGGAGAAAGATCAAGCATGGAGATGATGGCATGCGCAAGGGGAACAAGAACGGAGTTACAAGTGAAGATTTCAGGACTTTGAAGCCACCATAATGAGTGTGTGAAGGCTTGGACAAAATATACAAGATGCCACTTCATAATTTTCGTCTAGAGGCTATTATAGGTGATGCGTCACCTTATTATTGGGCTAGGCCCATGTAATTTCGAAATACTTGAGTATAGGCTGTTTTTAGAGTCCGTATGTGTGGGGAAACAAGAATTAGGGTTGGTTTCGGAGCCCTCCTCCAAGGGCCACGAAATTCCCCCCTCTTCCTCAGACTTTGAGTTTTGTTTAGATTAAAGTTCGCCATAGCTGCAACTTCGCGTACTTCGTTTGTGTTCAACGACAAGACAAAGACGTCACAGAACCCCACCTTGATCAATTAAGCTTTCCTCTTGGATTCACAATATCCAGATTGCAATCTCAGTTTCTTGCTTGTTCTTCGTTTGCCTACAGGAAACAGACCTTCTTGGTCAGGTTGATCGTGCTCCGGCGTGGTCAATAACCTCTCGGAGTTGGTTTAGCGATTGCTAAGGCGCGACGTCCTCGCACGTTCGTAGTCGGATCGTCAAAGTCGCCTTCCTCCAAAACGATAGCCACCATCTCATCGAAAGACGGGACACCTTTGCCTCTTTTAAGTGGTATCGAATTTCTAGGTTGCTCGGTGAGATTTTACAGTTTTTCATAGATTAGATCGAGTCTGTTCTTCATACCTACAGTCCACGAAAAAGCCAACAATTTTTTTTGCATAATCTCTTTAGGGTTTTGCTTTGTTGAATTTGCGGTTGCATCGTCGTGTCTAGTTGTTGGTCTTAGTGTCTAGACCTTTAGAGTTTCGAGTTCTATCAAAGTATGTCACGTCGCCGCCGCGCCATATTCATCGCTGCTGCCATACCACCACCGTTGCCATATCCTACCACCATATATTGATGAGGACATCACTAAGAAGGTTACACCCACAGCCCCAACTGACACATATACATGACCAATTACTAGAGCTCGCGCACGCCAATTAAATTACCAGGTACTTTCGTTTCTTGGTAATGATTCTAATATTCATGAGAATATGATGCTGCCTAAATTGGATACATTTGACTTTCTTACAAATGAAGGGCCTAGCTTGGACAAGAAGGATGAACATTGGAGCAAGATCAAGCTTGGAGATGATGGCATGCACAAGGGGGACAAGAACGGAGTTACAAGTGATGATTTCAGGAGTTTGAAGCCACCATAATGAGTGTGTGAAGCTTTGGACGAAATATACAAGATGCCACTTCACACATTTCATCTAGAGGCTATTATAGGTGCTCCGTCTCCTTGTTATTGGGCCAGGCCCATGTAATTTCCAAATACTTAAGTATAGGCTGTTTTTAGAGTCCGTATGTGTGAGGACATCACTAAGAAGGTTGGTTTCGGACCCCTCCTCCAAGGGCCACGAAATTCCCCCTCTTCCTCCATATATACAACCCTTAGGGCGTTGTTTAGACTTTGGGTTTTGTTTAGATTAAAGTTCGCCATAGCTGCAACTTCGCGTACTTCGTTTGTGTTAAACGACCAGACAGACGTCACAGAACCCCACCTTGATCAATAAAGCTTTCATCTTGAATTCGCAATATCCAGATTGCAATCTCAGTTTCTTGCTTGTTCTTTGTTTGCCTGCAGGAAACAGACCTTCGTGGTCAGGTTGATCGTGCTCCAGCGTGGTCAATAACCTCTCGAAGTTGGTTTAGCGATTGGTAAGGCGCGACGTCCTCGCACGTTCGTAGTTGGATCGTCAAAGTCGACTTCCTCCAAAACGATAGCCACCATCTCATTGAAGACGGGACACCTTTGCCTCTATCAAGTGGTATCAGATTTCCAGTTTGCTCGATGAGATTTTACAGATTTTCGTAGATTAGATCGAGTCTGTTCTTCATACCTACAGTCCACGAAAAAGCCAAAAAAAATATTAGGGTTAGTTCATCATATCCGAACCAATCTGAGCCTTTGCATAATAGTTTCAGGGTTTTGCTTTGTTGAACTTGCGGTTGCATTGTCGTGTCTAGTTACTGGTCTTAGTGTCTAGTCCTTTAGAGTTTCGAGTTCGGTCACAGTTTGTCACGTTGCCGCCGCACCATATTCATCGCTGCTGCCATACCAACACCGCTGCCATATCCCACCATCGGTGCCATATCCTACCACCATATATCCACCACCAATCCGAGTTCTTTTCATATTAGGATTGTTCTCGAGATCCATCTAGTTTCGGTTTCGTGTTTCCTTGCCTGCGTAGGTCTCGAAAAAAAAAGAGTCTGGAGACCCCCAGGTAGTTATTAGGCCAAAATTTCGGTAGGTGAAAAATATTTTTTCCCTATCCCGTTTTTAGGCTTTTCATAGTCTTTTGAGACACGTGCCATCATACAGTTTTTTACTACACTTTTTCGTCGTCGCTGCCCTGATTCCAAAAAAAAATCGTCAATTTTTTTTGTGCCTATCATCTTAGTTTGACTTGGGAAGAGTTTTGAGACACTCTCCATTATAGTGATTTTCGGCAAAAAAAAGAGGCGAAAAAATTCAGAGTGTGCTTTCCCCTGGATTACGTGTAGCACCATGATTTTGTTAGTGTTCTAGGCTCATGTCTCTAGTATAGTCTAGCCTAGGACCAGCACAGTACCATCGTTGAGCGTTTATTCAACTTTGCATCTCAGAATTGATTATTGCTGACCCTTTTTGCTACCATCTTATAATCCTTCCCAGCTCCACATACATCTACGTCGTGCGTTTGACACTCCCTGGTAATCGCTTTATCCAAGCTTTGAGAGTTTTGACTACCACGGTTACCGATCACCACCTGCTGCTGGGTCAGAACTGGTAAGAATTTGAGATTTGCTTGACGGATTTGTGACGCCCCGCCACCAGCTATTTCTAGTAGTCTGTAGGATCATATTTTTGTGTGTTTCTTTTGCTGCTAACCATGCCAGGATCACAAGTCGACGAGATTGATTGGGAGAACATGACGAACAAGGAGTTGCATGATAAATTTCAGCAAATGATGGGTCAACAGATAGAAGATGTGATGACCGGTTTTGACAACGCACTAGCGAGGATGGATGGCATTGAGAAGTCAATTGACACCAAGTTGGATGCCAAATTCGCTGAAGTGCTTGCGCGTCTACCTCCACCTGCTGCACCATTGCAACAAGAACAACAACCACCTTCACGTGGTGAAACCGCCCTCCGCAAAGCGAGCCGTGTCACTCTTTAGCATGGCCAAACTATTGGTGCTGTTGTTGATACTTCTGTGGCTCCTGCTGCTGCTGAGGAGGAGGACGATTACGTGGGGGATTACGAGGAAGAGGTTGATCAAAATCAGATCTACATGCAACAACCAGCACCACAACAACCTGGTCGTCCACATGCAAATAATCGCAATGGTAGGGCTGCACCATACCCTCAGGTACGCGATCATGACCATCTCCCTAAACTAAAATTGAATATTTTACCATTTGAGGGTAGATATGTTCCTGATTCATATCTTACTTGGGAGTTAGAAACCGAACAACGTTTTACATGTTTAAAATATCCCGAGGAGAGACGTGTTGCTGTTGCTCTTTGTGCTTTCACTAGTTTTGCTTGTGTGTGGTGGTCTGAATATTGTAGATTATATCCGGATAATATTCCAACTACTTGGGCTGCTTTGAAAACTGCTATGCGTACTCGTTGGGTTCCACCATATTATCAACGCGAATTACTTCAGAAATTGCAGCGTTTAAGACAAGGAAAAAAAATTGTAGAGGAATATTATCAGGAATTACAAACTAACCTGATTAGATGTGGTATTGTTGAGGATAATGAGGCTATGCTTGCACGTTTTATGGGTGGCTTAAATAGAGAGATTCAAACAATTCTAGAGTATAAAGAAGTATAATAATATCACTCATTTATTCCATCTTGCTCCCAAAGCTGAATGTGAAGTGCAGGATCGATAGGCCTTGGCGCGAACTAATTATTCTGCAGGTCGACCTTCATCATGGACACTGCATGCATCATCTACTTCGACACGTCCGGCTGCACCACCGTGATGCGGAGCATCCCAAGGACATCCCCATGGACCTTTTGTCGCCTCACCAAGTGCCCAAAGGACCAATGACACGAGCCCGTACAAGAGGTCTCAAAGCCGAGGTGAATTCACTCCTCTTTCAACTTCCTTTCGATTCACATGAGACATGGCTTCTACATTCATCGGAAACTATATGCATATTTAGATACTTGGATGAAGGCCACGGAACAGCTCTACACGTTGGGCAAGGTGGAGGAATCAACAAGTACAAGGAACAAGAAGTGTCGTTGAAGATGCTACACGCACCGAATGTCCGGCTCTTACCGGACGACCGGTCCACTCCAGGCGCCGAACAACCGACGGACACAGGACGTCCTACGACTCCTAGACGACTGGACGACCGGAATCCACCGGACGTCCGTGACATCCATCACAGAACCGAAATCGGGGAATATTACCGAAAATCCGAGGCACACCGGACGTCTGGCCCTTCCCGAGCCACCGGACGTCCGGAGATCAAGCGGACATCCGACCCGTCTGCCTGCGCGCAGTGAAGGGACGAAGCCCATGTACCCCCACCCCTAGACTATATATACCCTTTGACTTCCTCTTTTCTAGGGTTAGCTTTGTGTTAGCTCACTTGATACCTAGAGCTTTGCTCCTCTAGTGGTTCAACTCCTCGAGAGTGACTGCGGCCTCTCTTCGGAGAAGATCCACATGGATTCAAGACCTCCGCTACGGAGAAGATCCTATGGGATACCCCCAAGACCTCCTTCCGGAGAAGACTACCTTGTATCGTCCGTTGTCGACCATGGATCGTGTATCTCATTATGTATCATGGATCTAGCACTTGTGTGACCATCTTCATGTTCATTTGAGTGTTCGTCTTGTGTTTCCCCCGTGTTTCCCTTTGTGTTCTTCGTGTTCATCGTGGTTTTCCCTCCTCTTCGTGAAAGATCGGCCTAGATCGGGTTGACCCCGCATCATATGGTATCAAGAGCCAAGGTTTCTCACGAATTTGGAGCCCCTACCCGTGCTTTCTAGCTTGTTTTTGTTGTGTTCATCCCAATTTCAAAAATTCCCCACCAAAAAATAGCCCCAAATGTTTTTGTGATCTGTTGATTTGACGAGATTTTGTTGAATTTGTTCCATGGATTTGCTGTGCCACGAGTGGATCTCGACATTCCCCACCTTTTCCCCAATTTTCTTCCGCAAATTCGGCCAATTTTGACCAATTTGTCCACGGTTACCACAAACCCTAGCGGTCTAGCCCGAGCCCAAATTCGCCCAGGCACCGGTCGTCCGCCAACTTACCGGACGTCCGGCGACCGGACGACCGGCAACCCACCGGACGTCCGTTAAACCCCGACGAAACTGAAATTTACTCAGTTTTTGTTCCACCTTCCGCACCCACTTACCTATTCATACACACACATATACCATAGCACTACCACCATTGCCTAACCAACATCAATACGGTCTTACCTCATTTTGTCTTGGATCATTTGAGTTGTGTTTTACCCGTTTCCTTGTGTGTTTCGGCTATCTTGGAACGGAACGACATCGACATAACCACCTCTCAACCTCGACACGGACGGTAACATCGACGACACCTTGTCATTATACCTTGCAATTGCATTGTCACCCTATAGACCATTTTACGTAGCTTTCCCTTCGAGACTAGCCATTTGAGTACTGCCGGGCCACGATACTTGTGCACATTAGTGATAGTCATAGATATTGCATACTACATCACCATATCTTCGTGTGACACAAGAGTGTCCCGCATAAGTGTCCAAAGGAAGAGCTCACAAGCTTTTAAGCAACAAGAGCCATCCAAAGCTTATAAGCAAAAGAACAATATCATCAAATGCCTTGCATCAAAAGAGATCATATGAGATAGCAATACATCATCTTGTGCTCAAGCATCGGCACATCATACACTCATAGCATACTTGTGATAGGAAGTCGTTATGTTTGCCTCTTATAGGTCGTGCACAAGTGCGTATCTGCCTATTAAGCAATCGGTTAGTGTATCTCTAGTGTTGTACAACAAGAGCATTTTCCGTGGATTCCACATTTTTCGCTCACCTTTGGTTGCACAACCACATTTATCTATCCGTGCGTGTGTTCCGTGTGCTACCTATTGTCTGTGATCTACTTGTTGCATGAGCAAATTGTGAATCATTTTCAACATCATTGAGTCTCTTAGAGAATTGCATCGAATTTGTGCCACTATCCTAACCAAGCTTCTCTCAAAGCTTTACTTGTGTAGGTGTGAGAATCGACAAGAAGTGGTACCAATAGTGCTATTTCCGGGTTACATTATTGAGTGATCATTGATCCATTTTCAACTTCGGTCAAGGTACATTTGGTATTGTCTTCTCCTTTCTTCGACTCACACTCTTGCTTGCAATGATGGATATGCCAAGTACATCTACGAACCCGCTCTTCGATGATCCTCAAGAATCGAACAACTACGTCACCAAACTACATCTCTTCGGTGTCCAACGAGCTCTACATCAACACAATCAAGCTATGCAAGAGTGAATTGACCAAGTGATAGACGCGAGGGGCCCGATCTTTCGATGAGATGATTACTATCGATTTGGTGGAGTCGACTTTGACGATCCGACTAAGAACGTGCACGACGTTGCGCCTTAGCAATCACTAAACCAATCTCCTGGGGTTACTGACGATGCCAAAAGCACGATGAGCCTCACCACGATGTCTATTCCTGCATGCAATCGACAAACAAAGAAGAATATGATAAAGCAATCTGAATATTGAAAATATAGATAAAGTATTGATAAAGATGGGGATCTGTAAGCGGTCTTGGTCTGGTCATTGGACACAAATGAAGTACACGATGTTGCAATGGCTAACTTTTGACTAAACAATTCCCAAGGTCTAAACGACGCCCTAAGGGCTGTATATATGGAGGAAGAGGAGGGAATTTCGTGGCCCTTGGAGGAGGGGTCCGAAACCAACCCTAACTCTTGTTTCCCCACACATACGGACTCTAAAAACAGCCTATACTCAAGTATTTCGAAATTACATGGACCTGGCCCAATAATAATGTGACGCAACACCTATAATAGCCTCTAGACGAAATATATGAAGTGGCATCTTGTATATTTCGTTCAAGGCTTCACACACACATTATGGTGGCTTCAAAGTCCTGAAATCATCACTTGTAACTCCGTTCTTGTTCCCCTTGCGCACGCCATCATCTCCATGCTTGATCTTGCTCCAATGTTCATCCTTCTTGTCCAAGCTAGGCCCTTCATTTGTAAGCAAGACAAATGTATCCAATTTAGGCAGCATCATATTCTCATGAACATTAGAATCATTTCCAAGAAACAAAAGTACCTGGTAATTTAATTGGCGTGCACGAGCTCTAGTGATTTGTCATGTATATGTATCAGTTGGGGCTGTGGGTGTAACCTTGTTAGTGATGTCCTCATCGTCCTCCCTTCTTGAATTGAAGTCGTCCTCGATGGAAGCTCATCTTCCTCACCCAAGTAAGGCTTCAAATCTGCAATGTTAAATGTGGGACTAACCCCAAAATCTGCAGGCAACTCGAGTTTATATGCATTATCATTTATTTTCTCTAACACCTTAAAAGGATTATCAGCACGTGGCATTAACTTTGACTTGCGCAAATTAGGAAACCTATCATTACTCAAATGTAACCAAACAAGATCTCCAGGTGCAAAGACATCACGTTTTCTACCCTTATCTCCAACAAGTTAATATTTAGCATTCATGCGCTCAATATTTTCCTTAGTTAACTCATGCATTTTTAAGATCAATTCAGCACGTTGTTTTGCATCAAAATTAACCTTTTCCGAAGATGGAAGAGGCAACAAATCAATAGGTGCACGAGGTAGGAAACCATAGACAATTTCAAAAGGGCACATCTTAGTAGTAGAATGCAACGAACGATTATAAGCAAATTCAATATGAGGCAAGCATTCTTCCCACATATTTTTGTTATTCTTCAAAACAACCCTAAGCATAGTAGACAAAGTTCTATTGACTACTTCAGTTTGTCCATCAGTTTGGGGGTGACAAGTAGTACTAAAAATCAGTTTAGTCCCCAACTTAGATCATAAACATCTCCAAAAGTGGCTAAGAAATTTAGTATCACGATCTGAAACAATAGTATTTGGCACACGATGCAAGCGAATAATTTCACGAAAGAACAAATCAGCAACATTAGCAGCATCATCACTTTTATGACATGGTATAAAGTGTGGCAACAAATATGCTATCCTTCCCCTTCTTTGTTCGCGGTAAACCCAAAACAAAGTCCATAGATATATCTTCCCAAGGAACACTAGAGACAGGCAAAGGCATATATAAACCATGAGGATTGAGTCGTGACTTAGCTTTTTGACATGTAGTACAGCGAGCAACAAAACGCTCAACATCCCGTCTCATCTTTGGCTAAAAGAAATGTGTAGCAAGTACGTCCTCCGTCTTCTTCATGCCAAAGTGTCCCATTAATCCTCCTCCATGCGCCTCCTTCAACAACAAAAGACGAACAGAGCTTGCTATGCATAGCTTGTTAGCACGAAACACAAATCCATCATTAACGACGAACTTGTTCCATGTTCTCCCTTCTTTCCAATTCTGCAATACATCTTTAAATTCAGCATCGTGCACATATTGATCTATGATGGTCTCAAACCAAATATTTTAAAATCAAGTTGTGAAAGTATAGTATAACGACGAGACAATGCATCAGCAATAACATTTTCTTTTCCCTTCTTGTGTTTAATAACATAAGGGAAAGTCTCTATGAATTCAACCCATTTAGCATGTATACGGTTCAGTTTTGATTGACTTTTAATGTGCTTCAAAGATTCATGATCAGAATGTATAACAAATTCTTTGGGCCATAAATAATGTTGCCATGTTTCCAAAGTCCGAACAAGAGCATATAATTCCTTATCATAAGTAGAATAATTCAGACTAGGCCCACACATTTTTTTAGAAAAGTATGCAACAGGTTTACCATCTTGTAATAACACACCTCCTAACCCAATTCCACTAGCATAGCATTCAAGCTCAAAAGTCTTATTAAAATCAGGAAGTTGGAGTAAAGGAGTGTGTGTCAACTTATCTTTCTATACTGTGAATGCTTCTTCCTGTGCAGTACCCCAAACAAAGGGCACATCCTTCTTTGTAAGCTCATTGAGAGGTGCAGCAATGGTGCTGAAATCTCTCACAAAACGCCTATAGAATCCAGCGAGGCCAAGGAAACTCCTCACGTGTGTGACCATTTTGGGTTGCGGCCAACTCTCAATAGCTTCAATCTTGGCTTGATCAACCTCAGTTCCCTGTGGAGTGACAACATAGCCAAGAAAAGATACTCGGTCGGTGCAAAAGGTGCACATTCCAAGGTTACCAAACAAACGTGCGTCACGTAGAGCAATAAAAACAGCACGTAAATGTTCCAAATATTCCTCCAAAGATCTGCTATAAATCAATATATCATCAAAGTAAACTACCACAAATCATCCAATGAAAACACGTAAAACTTCATTCATTAATCTCATGAAAGTACTAGGTGTGTTAATTAACCCAGAAGGCATGACTAACCACTCATATAATCCAAACTTAGTTTTAAATGTTGTTTTCCATTCATTTCCCAATTTCATACGAATTTGATGGTATCCACTATGCAAATCAACTTTGGAGAATATTGTAGAGCCACTCAATTCATCAAGCATATCATCTAGCCTAGGAATAGGATGACGATAATGAATACTAATATTATTAATGCCTCCACAATCAACACACATACTCGATGTACCATCCTTTTTCGGCACTAGAATAATAGGAACGGCACAAGGACTAAGAGATTCGCGTATATAACCTTTGTCGAGTAGTTCCTGTACTTGATGCATAATCTCCTTCGTCTCCTATGGATTGGTACGGTATGGTGCGCGGTTGGGTAGCGATGCACCGGGAATTAAGTCAATCCGATGCTCAATCCCTCGAATAGGTGGTAATCCCGGTGGCACGTCTTGTGGAAAGACGTCCGCGAACTCCTGCAAAATGTTAGTGACAGCAGGAGGCAAAGAGGAAGGCATGTCCTCGAATGATAATAATGCCTCTTTGCACACGAAAGCATAGCAAACAGATTTTCTTAAATCTAGATCATCAATATCAGATTTGGTGGCAAGTAAACACCCACTTTTTAATTTAATTTCAGATGCAACATGAGATGATGGTGTGTTATTAGGCTTCATATGTTGCTCAAATTATTTTGCCACAATCTGATTTTCACTCTGATTTTGCTCCTGTTTTTGCTTTATTAGCTCTATTAATATCATCTTTCAAAATGGAATCAGGAGACATAGGAAGCAAAATAATACGTTTATCCTTATGAACAAGAGTATACTGATTGTTTCCACCATGGTGTACAGAATTTTTATCAAATTGCCATGGTCTACCAAGTAATAAGGAACATGCTTGCATGGGTACCACATCACAATCAACATAATCAGCATATGTGGAGATACTAAAATGCACACGAACAGTACATGTTACCTTAACCTTGCCGTTGTTGTTGAACCATTGGATGTAGTAAGGATGTGGATGTGGTCTTGTGGTGAGAGATAGCTTCTCCACCATCTCCATGCTAGCCAAGTTGTTGCAGCTCCCTCCATCTATGATAATGCGAACAGATCACAACTCCCTTTGTATGGAACAAATTATACCTCTGATTTTGCTCCGCTTGTGTGACATGCACACTCAAAACACGTTGAGCAACTAAACATTCATACATGTCAGCGTCTTCAGGAGCCATGTATTGCGTCTCATTTTCAGAATCATCTCCACCATGTTCTTCACGTGTAATTAGAGCCAAAATCTCCTTCTCATAGTCACTAGCGGACTCATAGACACCATCCTCAATAGCAATCATGACACGTTGAGATGGGCATTTGCTCGCATAGTGACCACGACCAGTGCAACGGTGACATATAACATCATGTGTTGGCCCTATGGATGCCATGGATGAAGAAGAGCTCTGCGCAGGACCAGAAGGTGTACTCCTGGTTGATGTTGGTGGTGCCGATTTGCTTTTGTCACTGCTAGAAGTGACGGATGAAGTAGGCGGTGGTGCAGCCAGACGTGTTGAAGTAGATGATGCACGCGGTGTGATGATGGGTCAACCCGTTCTAGGCCGATCTTTCTAGAAGAGGAGGGAAACCCATGATGAATACGAAGAACAGAAAGGGGAATCATGAGGGAAAACACTCAAGAACAAGTCCAATCGCACATCCACTAGACAATCAAACACACAAGATCACAAGGTACATGGAAAACAAAGGGAAAGATACAAGGTAGAGTTCATCTCCAAGAGGAGGTCTTGAATCCGTGAAGGATCTTCCCGTTAGGGGTCTTGAATCCAAGGTGGATCTTCTCCGTAGAGGGGCCGCGGTCTCTCTCGTGGAGTAGATCCGTAATGGATGGGCAAAGCTCTAGTCTAAAAGGAGCTATCACATTTTCTAACCATAACTAGGAGGTGGAGGAGGAGTATATATAATCTAGGGGCGAAGGGGTATATGGGCCATGGCCCGATACACTGTTCACAGACAGGGGAGGCCGGATGTCCGGGCGCCGAGCCGGATGTCCGGGGCTTCGCTGGTCGCCGGATGTCCGGGCCGAGGGGCCGGATGTCCGGGCTGAAGGGGCTCGGTCCCGATGCTCTCTGGATAGGATGGTCCGGATTTCCGGACCGAAGGCCGGATGTCCGGGAGATGCCGAAGCGCCGGATGTCCGGCGTTTGGCCCGGATGTCCGGCTGCTGTAGCTTCCACAGCTCCATCTTCTTCTGTCGTCGCTTCCAAGCTTCCCTCACGGATGGTGTAGTTGTTCCTTGGCGCTTGCACTCCTCCTCGTCGTCCGTGAAGCTGCGACAATACCTATGTATGCACACGAGTGGAGTGTCAAGTAGTATACCATCCTCGAAGAGGTAAAGTGGACACATGTAAAAGAGATGATTCACCTTTATGTATGTGAAGTAAATGTCGCACGTGCCACTTGCCAAGTGGACTCTTAACATGGTGATGTCCGTAGGATGCTCCGAATCATCCCCTCCCCCTTAGAAAAGATCCAACCTCGGATCAAGAACCAAATCACCATGGGAAAGAGATGGCTTCACCGCGTAATAGTGTAGGATCACCAAGTACTCATCATCTCGAAACCCGAAATGGGCACTCTCAATGTTGCACCGTCTAGTTATTCCTTCAAAAGGAGCAAGGACAACAAACACTTGGAAAAACAAATGTGGTTAGCATTAGTGCAAAACCAAGCATTCAAGAGGTGATTCACCAAACAAGTGTTGTCATCAAGCATAGCATGTGGTGTGACAAAGGATGGTGACATGGCATGTAAGCATATGAATTGAGCACAATCAAGGTCATCATGGAAACAAGCATGTAAATGTGAGGTAGAGATGCACATATGTGTGACAAGGGAGTAAGCATCTACCTCAAAGTCGTAGCAAGCATGCACAAAGCGCTCAATGAAAGGTCTATGGTAGGCATAGGAATCATTCACAACACCAAATAAAATGAAGTGTCTAAACACATGAGTAAAGTGCAAGACAATCCAAGCATAGTGTGCATAGGGTGTAGTGAAAGTCGTGTGGCACTCAGCACAATAGAAAGAGCAATTTTTCAACATGTGTGAGGCAATCAAGTGAAGCATGTGACAAGCAATGGGACATGGCATATGTGAAGAGATGACATTGTTGCAACCAAGCATATGATAGGGACAAGTAATCCACAAGTCGGAGATGCAGCACACAAGGCATATATATCATGAAGCATGACAATGTGGCAATGGCAAGTAGAAGAAAGATCTCTAGCATGTGTGCAAAGTGTCATGGTGCAAGCAACACACGTAGTATGATCCACAATATTCATGCTCATGGTTTGTTGTTTCTCGAAAGAGAAGGATATCACCTTGAAAGCATGTCCTTGTGCGTCCTTCACAATGTTGAAGCACGAGCAAGTGCGACGTTGAGTCATCGTGGTAGAAGGTGGTTCGCTCTCAAGAGCTCGAATGGTAAACTCACGTGAAGTGGAAGTCGACACGAAGTCCAAGTATCCTACACATGCACATAACAAAAGGAAGAATGTATGCGCATGGTAGAGAAACACATCAACCATCATGATGGTTCTCTTCTCTTGCACATAACCATTAGAAGCAAAAGTGTATGAATAAGATAATGCAACAATGGCTATATTCATGTCACTAGGTATATGGTGCAAAGAGGTAAGACAAGCATGCTTCACAAGAAATATGTCAAAATCTCCAAATATATGTGAGAATGCTATGGGGGCAATCTCATTATCAAGACTAAGATCATTATTGTACTCAATACATGGCAAATCTAGCATGAGAGATACAACATATGGAGGTAAATGACAAGAAGCAATGTGAATCATGTGCAAAGCATGGCAATGGTTGACATCAACCGCATGAAAGGAGCAAGTATGAATCATCGGTGATGCAACATAAGCAAGCATATCAATCATGTCATGCAAACTAGTGTAGCAAAGATGCAACACACTAGATGAGTTCATAGCAATCATGTCATGTGAGTAAATAGTAGGTATAAGCAATGCACAGGACATATCACAAGCACGAGCACATATCAAGATCAAAGCATCATAATAGGCATGGGGTACAAAGGAATTATGGCAATAACAAGCAATATCTCCACCAAATTTGCAAACACACATACAAGTAGTAAAATCAGTCATCGTGTGTAATGCAAAGCATGGGTCACAAATGCATGGCAAAGGCATATAAATGAGCATATCATGCAAAGTGAACATGGCAAGATGGGCGTAAGAGATATAATGGACAATAACCCATAACCATGTGAGTGCCATGTAGAAGAGATGTGCGAAATATTTGTGCAACGGGAGCGGTGGGAAAGATAATCCACGGAATCCCAAGTCATCGTTGCTCCCTAAAGCTCTTTTCGTCAACTCGTGCATTTGTGAAGTTGACGAGTATGCATGGGTACCTACACAAAAGAGACACAAGCCAAAGAAAGTGTGTGCATGGTAAATGTACACATCATCCATCATGATGTGTATGTGCACGTATGAGTTAGCACAAGATAAGCATCGCTCAAAGAAATTTGATGCGTGGTATAAGAACATGTCATCCATCATGAAAGAATAGTTATTATGTATAGTACGACGGGGACACAATTTAGAGCAAATATGTGGCACAACAAAATCATTGGCATTCATGGGGAGCATATTGTGCACACAACTATGAGAATCATGCAATAGATGGGATGGATGAAAATCTCCTAAAAAGTATGAGCAAACTATGGGGGTCTCCTCATGAGCAATATCGTAAGCATAATGTAGAGAAGTGGAACAACATCCAAAACAATGCATATTCGAAGCTACGTATTCATGGCATGGCATATGAGATAAATGATGCAAAGGGAGCATATCAATATCATCACAAGAAAAACAAATGCCAGTAACCATGGGCTTGTCATCTATGCCATAAGTGCAAATTGGATTTATTTTAATGGCATATGCATAGTTACTACGAAGAGATTGCAAATATGAGATATGGTTGATCTCATTCATAGAATATGACAAGTCAAGCGGATTGTCAAACATGATGTGACCGAGAGAATTATCACATGAAATCCTATGCAATATGGCATCACAACTAATAGACTCCACATGGAAATCATCAAACTCATCATAAATGGCTCAATCATCGCATGGGGAAATCATACTAGCATGAAGCATGGCAATAGGTGGATCAACATCATGCAAGCAATCAGTGTTGACATAGTCCACTAGTGGGACGAGATCATCACCTTCACCTTTGTTACCTTTCTCATTCCACTCATGTGGTGTAGGTGAGGTGGGAAAGACCAAATGGTGGCCATCATGTTCATCTTGATGGAACCATGTGGGGGGTGCATCATATTCCACCATGGCCATCGTCTTGTCCAAAGGAAGGACGAAGTCGTCGAGGATCGGTGCGTCATCATAAATGGGACCTAGCACCAAATGAGAAGACACAATAGAGGTAGAGGTCAAGTCGTTAGTGTTGAAAGTGGCCTCACATGATATATCAACTATCTCACTCTCTCTATGTGGTGGCTCACTCACTCCCTCATGGTAGGTGCACTCAATGTCACATATGGTGGGGTCACTCATCTCACTCAAGTGGTGGGGTTGTGGCTCTCCTCACCTGTGAATTGTGGCAGCTCATCATATATGGGGCTAGTGGTGAACTCACTCTCACTCTCAATATGGTGGCACAAGTCACTGAAGTCATCATATGTCGCCGTGGTCGAAGGGAAAATCCCATGCTCAACCATCTCATCATCGTCGCCGTGGATGAAGGCCTAAGATGGCACATCATCACTCTCGCCTCGAAAGATGGAAGCATCATCCTTGCTCGTCACCATGTCGTTTGCCTCCAAAGCATGGTCCTTGAATGGCTCTATAGTTGTCGTCGTCGCCGCACCATCTTGAAAAAGAGTCGAAGTGGACTCGGCATCATCAATAACACAAAGAGGGATGTCGGTGAAGTCGAAGTTGGGAGCGTTGTCTTGGAGCTCCATTGGCTTGGACATCTTGGTGGTACTACCCTCATGATCGCCATCTTGGAGCTTGGTCTTAGAGAAGTGTGCTTGCGGTGGAGAAGCTTTGGCATTCATGAGTTCTTGTTCCACCTTGAGAGCACCAATGTAGTTGTCGTCGAGGGACTTGTAGTTCTCGAGGAAGATAGTCTTGTAGATGTCGTTGTGCAATCCCATCATGAAGTGGAGCTTCATCAAAATGGGGTCATCCACGTCGGCTTGTCGCAAGGCGATCTTCATGTCCTTGAAGTACTCGTCGATGCACTTGGATCCTTGGATGGGTTTCTCCAATTGGCGTAGAAGTTGTTCCGTATAGGTGGGAGGCACGAACTCTCGCCGCAAAGCTCTCTTCGTCTTGGACCACCATGTCGACGCGTAGTCGAGGAAGTTCCTTGTGGCGCACTTCACTTGATCTTGAGGAGGAACTTGAAGTAGCGTGAGGTAGTCATCTATCAAGCGCTCCCACTCGAGATACTCCTTGGGTTCTTGAGTCCCATAGAAAGGAATCACGTGGTCGTTGTCGAGGTCGTAGTAGCTCGTGGAAGTCACGGACTTGAGCTTGGGGAGCTTCTCTTGAGCATAAGCTTGCGGTGCGTGTTGGCGAAGATGACGTATGTCCAAAGGCGAAGATGCCTTGAAGTCGCTTGGCGAAGATGCCAAGGTACACGGTGAAGTCGTTGAGTGGTTGTTGGAGTTGAGCTCTTGACCTTCACGTTCTTGTCGTTGATGGTGTTGATGCCGATGAGATCTTGCCGGAGATGGTAGCTCGGAAGGATGTGCACTAGAGCGTCTTCTCAAAGATGTGGGAGACCTGTTGTGGTTCTTGATGAGGGCTTTGAGCTCCTTCATTTGAGCATCCATGTTGGCGCACAAGTTATTCGTCATGGCATCGAACTTGTCGTTGTTGGTGTAGACCGAAGTAGATGAAATGCTTTGCCTATCCATCACAAGACTCGAGCAAAGGTGAGTAGGAGATGAGATAAACAACACCAAGTTACCTTTTCCCAATGTTGAGGATGTATCATGTTTCACTCAATGTGAAATGAAAGAATAGTGGAATCGGTACCGGACTTGTTCACTCACACCAACCAAGTAAAGCTTTTCGAGTGGCTTGGTTAGGATAAGTGGCACAAAAATTTGTTGCAAAGTGTTAGCAAGAGTCAATAAAGTTGAAAGTGATTCACAAATTCGCAAATGTAACAAGTAGACCAATAGCAATGATTGGTACACGGAAACACACGCACGGATAGATAAATGTGGTTGTGCAACCAAGGATTGAGCGAAAAATGTGGAATCCATGGAAAATGCTCTTGTCGCACAACACTAGAGAGACGCTAACCGGTTGCTCAATAGGCGGATACGAACTTGTGCACTACATATATGAGACAAGATGTAGCGACTTCCTATCACAAGTATGCTATTTATGATGTTCCGGTGCTTTTAGCACAAGATGATCCAAGATGATCGGATATGGCAATCTTATATGCAATTTAGTATGATGCTATGGCTCTTGCTTACAAGCTTCTTTGCTTTATTTTTGCTTAAAAACTTTATTCTCTTTCTTTCTTTCTTTCTTTCTTTTTTTATATGGCCACGATGCACAAACCAAGATAGCAATTGTGTATATGCGGGAACAATCTTGTGACACAAGGGATGATATGTTGATACCAATATGATATGGTATGTATACAATGGAAGGGCGGATCGATGATCACTAATGTGCACAACTAACGTTGCCGGCAATACTCAAAGGCTAGTCTCGATAGGCAAGTGACGCAAAATGGGCTAGGGGTTAACAATGCAATTGCAAGGGGAATATACAATGATGTTGTTGAAGTTACCGTCCGACGATGATGAAGAGAGGCGGTGCTCTTGATGTAGACCCATTCCTAATTAGCCGAAACACCTTAGGAAACGGAAAAACCACAACTCAAAATCTCAAGGGCAAATGTCAAATGGTGGTAGCGGGAAAGCTGTGGTGGTTGCGGAAGAGCATGATGGAGCTATACACGTTGTCGGAGTTGAAGTGACCATCCCTAAGTAGGCGAAACACCTTAGGAGACACAAGCCACAACTCAAACAAGCTGGAACAAAATTTGGTTAAGTAGGGTTGGCTATGTATAGTGGACTAGGCTATGCGGAAGTGGTGGTGGTCATTGATGAAGAAGCAATTATCCCTAAGTAGCCTAAACACCTTAGGAGACTCAAATCACAACTCAAGCAACCACAAATGCGGTGGGGAACAAAATGGGTTAGGTTGCGGAAGGCTATGGTGGCTATGCGGATGATATGGTGGAAGGCCTAGGCAAACTTGCCAAATTTGAAAACAATTGATGGAGTCAAATGAATATGGTGGTATTTTTGTGTGAAGGAATATGTCAAGAGCTTCAAAACGAGCTAAAGAACGTCAAAATCGAACTCTGGATGAATTTGTTATGGACAAAACGGTGAAACACGTGTGGCTGAATTCCCAGGGGCCGGACATCCGGGGTCGTGTCCGGATATCCGGGACCTGATGTCTAGAAACTTGCGCGATTTTGCCCTCCAGGAGCCAAATGTCCGGCCAGGGACCTGGATGTCCGGCCCGATGGCCCAGATGTCCGGCCTATGGCCCGGATGTCCGGCCCAACGATTCGAGATCGGGATTGGGACTTCCAAACTCGTTTGGGGGCGGAATTTGATGATTTTGGGGGCAAAATTTGAGAGATTTTGTGGATGAAAAGTGGAGAAACTTGGGGAAATGCTAGATCCACTTGAAACACAGCGGATCCATGGATCAAAATCAACAAAATCTCATCAAACCAACATATCACAAAAAAATTAGGGCTATTTTTGGTGGGGATTTTCGAAATTTTGGACGAAATCACACAAAACAAGGGTAGAAAACGGTGGTGGGTGCTCCAAATTCGTGAGAAACCTTGCTCATGATACCATGTGATGCGGGGTCAAACCGTTCTAGGCCGATCTTTCACGAAGAGGAGGGAAACCCACGATGAACACGAAGAACACAAAGGGGAATCACGAGGGAAAACACTCAAGATCACAAGGGCCATGGAAAACAAAGGGAAAGATACAAGGTAGAGTTCATCTCCAAGAGGAGGTCTTGAATCCGTGAAGGATCTTCCCGTTAGGGGTCCTGAATCCAATCACAGATCCACTAGACAATCAAACACACAAGATCACAAGGTACATGGAAAACAAAGGGAAAGATACAAGGTAGAGTTCATCTCCAAGAGGAGGTCTTGAATCCGTGAAGGATCTTCCCGTTAGGGGTCTTGAATCCAAGGTGGATCTTCTCCGTAGAGGGGCCGCGGTCTCTCTCGTGGAGTAGATCCGTAATGGATGAGAAAAGCTCTAGTCTAAAATGAGCTATCACATTTGCTAACCCTAACTAGGAGGTGGAGGAGGAGTATATATAGGCTAGGGGCGAAGGGGTACATGGGCCATGGCTCGATACACTGTTCACAGACAGGGGAGGCCGGATGTCCAGGGCTTCGCTGGTCGCCGGATGTCCGGGCCGAGGGGCTGGATGTTCGGGATGAAGGGGCTCGGTCCCTATGTTCTCTGGATAGGATGGTCCGGATTTCTGGGCCGAAGGCCGGATGTCCGGGAGATGGCGAAGCGCCAGATGTCCGGCGTTTGGCCCGGATGTCCGGCTGCTGTAGCTTCCACAGCTCCGTCTTCTTCCGTCGTCGCTTCCAAGCTTCCCTCGCGGATGGTGTAGTTGTTCCTTGGCGCTTGCACTCCTCGTCGTTGTCCGTGAAGCTCAGACAATACCTATGTATGCACACGAGTGGGTGTCAAGTAGTATACCATCCTCGAAGAGGTCAAGTGGACACGTGTAAAGGAGATGATTCACCTTTATGTATGTGAAGTAGATGTCGCACGTGTCACTTGCCAAGTGGAATCTTAACATGGTGATGTCCGTAGGATCCTCCGCATCACGGTGTCCATGATGAAGGTCGACCTGCAGAATAATTAGTTCGCGCCAAGGCCTGTCGATCCTGCAGAATAAATGAGTGACATTATTATACTCCTTATACTCTAGAATTGTCTGAATCTCTCTATTTTAGCCACCCATAAAACGTGCAAGCATAGCCTCATTATCCACAACAATACCACATCTAATCAGGCCAATTTGTAATTCCTGATAATATTCCTCGACAATTTTTTTCCTTGTCTTAAACGCTGCAATTTCTGAAGTAATTCGCGTTGATAATATGGTGGAACCCAACGAGTACGCATAGCAGTTTTCGAAGCAGCCCGAGTAGTTGGAATATTATCCGGATATAATCTACAGTATTCAGACCACCATACACAAGCAAAACTAGTGAAAGCACAAAGAGCAGCAGCAACACGTCTCTCCTCGGGATATTTTAAACATGTAAAACGTTGTTCGGTTTCTAACTCCCAAGTAAGATATATATCAGGAACATATCTACCCTAAAATGGTGGAATATTCAATTTTAGTTTAGGGAGATGGTCATGATTGCGTACCTGAGGGTGTGGTGCAGCCCTACCATTGTGATTATTTGCATGTGGACGACCTGGTGGTTGTGGTGCTGGTTGTTGCACGTAGTTCTGATTTTGATCAACCTCATCCATGTAATCCCCCGCGTAATCGTCCTCCTCCGCAGCAGCAGCATGAGCCACATAAGTATCAACAGCAGCACCAACAGTTTGGCCAGGCTGAAGAGCGACACGGCTCGCTTTGCGTAGGGCTGTTTCGCGACGTGAAGGTGGTTGTTGTTGTTGTTGCAATGGTGCAGCAGGTGGAGGTAGATGCGCAAGCACTTCAACGAATTTGGCATCCAACTTGGTGTCAATTGACTTCTCAATGCCATCCATCCTTGCTAGTGTGTTTTCAAAACTGGTCTTCACATCTTCTACCCGTTGACCCATCATTTGCTGAAATTTATCATGCAACTCCTTGTTCGTCATGTTCTCCCAGTCAGTCTCGTCGACTTGTGATCTTGGCATGGTTAGCAGCAATAGAAACACACAAAAATATGATCCTACAGACTACTAGAAAATGGTGGTGGTGGTGGCTCAAACAAAGAACAAGCAAGAAACTAAGATTGCAATCTGAATATTGCGAATATAAGAGGAAAGCTTTATTAATCAAGGTGGGGCGTCACAAATCCGTCAAGCAAATCTCAAATTCTTACCAGTTCTTACCCAGCGGCAGGTGGTGATCGGCAATTGTGGTAGTCAAAACTCTCAAAGCTTGGATAAAGCGATTACCAAGGAGAGTCAAACGTACGACGTAGATGTATGTGGAGCTGGGAAGGCTTATAAGATGGTAGAAAAAAGGGTCAGCAATAATCAAGTTAGAGATGCAAAGTTGAATAAACGCTCAACGACGGTACTGTGCTGGTTCCTAGGCTAGACTGTACTAGAGACGCGAGCCTAGAACACTTACAAAATCACGGTGCTGCACGTCAACATGGGGAAAGCACACTCTGAATTTTTGTTCGCCTCTTTTTTTTGCGCTCCTGTTTTTTTTGCCGAAAAGCACTATAATGGCGAGTGTCTCAAATCTCTTCCCAAGTCAAACTAAGATGATAGGCACAATTTGTTTTTTGACGAATTGTTTTTTTTTTCAGAATCAGGGCAGCGACGATGAAAAATGCGGTAAAAAAACAGTATGATGGCACGTGTCTCAAAAGACTCAGAAAAACCTAAAAACGGGATAGGAAAAAAATCACCTGACAAAATTTTGGCCAAAAAACTGCCCGGGGGTCTCTAGACTCTTTTTTTTCGAGACCTACGCATGCAAGGAAACACGAAACCGAAACTAGATGGATCTCGAAAACCAATCTAAAACGAAAAGTACTCGGATTGGTGGTGGGTATATGGTGGTAGAATATGACAGCGGTGGTGGTATATGGCAGCGGTGGTGGTATATGGATACGGATTGGTGGTGGTATAAGTGGCCAAAGGAAGAGCTACCTTGATACGAGAAGCATGCATAAGTGGCCAAAGGAAGAGCTCATGAGATTTTAAGCACATCCAGAGCTTATAAGCAAAAGAACAATAGGATCAAACGCCTTGCATCAAAAGAGATCATATGTGATAGCAATATATCATCTTGTGCTCAAGCATCGGCACATCATACACTCATAGCATACTTGTGATAGGAAGTCATTACATTGGCCTCTTATAGGTCATGCACAAGTGCGTATCCGCCTATTAAGCAATCGGTTAGCGTCTCTCTAATGTTGTGCAACAAGAGCATTTTCCGTCGATTCCACATTTTTCGCTCACCATTGGTTGCACAACCACATTTATCTATCCATGCATGTGTTCCGTGTGCTACCTATTGTTTGTGATCTACTTGTTGCATGAGCAAATTGTGAATCATTTTCAACATCATTAAGTCTCTTTGACAATTGCATTGAATTTGTGCCACCATCCTAACCAAGCTTCTCTCAAAGCTTTACTTGTGTAGGTGTGAGAATCGACAAGAAGTGGTACCAATAGTGCTATTTCCGGGTAACATTATTGAGTGATCATTGATCCATTTTCAACTTCGGTGAAGGTACATTTGGTATTGTCTTCTCCTTTCTTCCACTCACACTCTTGCTTGCAATGATGGATAGGCCAAGTACATCTACGAACCCGTTCTTCGATGATCCTCAAGAATCGAACAACTACGTCACCAAACTACATCTCTTCGGTGTCCAACGAGCTCTACATCAAGAGAGTCAAGCTATGTGTTCGCACATGAACACGTCACCGTGTACCTTCGACGCCGAGGGTGATGCACCGCAGCTCACGTCGAAGGAGACCCGCCGGAAGCGCGGTACGCAAGACAATCCGGCGGGCGCTTTTGAAGACCCGAAACCCCACGCGTCCGGGAGGGACCCCGTCTGGACGCGCGGCGGCTATGGGCTGCCCTAGGTCGACCTGATCGCCCCTAGGGCCTCGAGGTTCGCCGCCCTGCAACAAGAAGAACGAACGAAGAACGAGGAAGAAGAAGAACTAGGGTTAAGGAGAAAAGATAAAAGATAAAAAGTGGTAGATGAATTGATCGATTGTGTGTTGTTCAATCGGCCGTCACCCCTTAGGTATATAAGAGGCGGTTGAACTTGCCGTGCAAGGAAAAGGCTTGGATTCACGTCCAAAACCCTAGCCAAATTCGGATTGGTTTTATCCGAACTTTCCAAAACTGTTCGGTTTAAACTGGCTGTACCTTGCGGGTAATTCTTGAGGTGGTAAACAACCTCGGATGGAAAAGAGCCCAAAAGAAATCTTGACCGTTTCGACGATACGAACAACTTTCATGTTGAACGTTTTTCGATTTGAAGCCATCTTCTAGGCTAAAACGGTCACGCAATACAGGTTGTTATTCGCGCTACCCATCAGACAAGTGGCTGGCGGGCCGCGCCACTTATGGCTCTGTGACAGGGCTGTGTTCGGATGGCTGTAACTTTTGCATACGAACTCGGATTGGGACGATTTTTATATCAAAATCGACCGTTTCGACGAGACGCACAACTTTCATGTTGAAACTTTTTCCATTTGAAGTCATCTTAATTGGGTTTCATTCCATTCTTTAATCTGGTGTCATCATGAGCATCTCTGAACTTGTCATAACTTTTGCATCCGGACTCCGTTTTAGACCACTTTCATATCCATCTTGATCTTCTCAAAGAAAGCCATCTCATGGTGACTTCCAATCATAAGTTTGAAGTAATCTTGACATAGATTAAAACAACTTTTACGATTGTGCCACTTTTGAGCGTCAACACATGCCCCCCTGTTTTTCGGCAAAGCAAGCGTGCCGAAAAATAATTTGTACCATGTTGGTTCTAAGGACGATGTCAACACCCCATCGGCCATTTATATGCTTAGGACGATAATTATATATCAGCCATTATTGTTCTTGAATCCTTGATGCAAACTTGGGCGAAACCTTCTCAACTTCGTTAACAATCCGATGATAAAGTTCCATAGATATGTATCTCAAGGTCATCCTCCGAATCATATTGTTCCCCCTTTTGCTAGGATTTTTGATACAGGGTGGAACCCTAATCAGCGGATCTTTCACGTTTTGGAGGGTGGCACACGATGAACACGGGGATCACAAGAGAAAGACGGGGAAACACAAGAGGGAAAACACTCAATCAACACGAAGATAATCACACAAGCGCTAGATTCGCGATACAAGGTCGAGATACATGATCCAAAGTCAACAACGGTGATACAGATAGTCTTCTCCCGGAGGAGGTCTTGATATCCCGGGGGATCTTCTCCAATGAAGGAGGTCCTGAATCCGTAGTGGATCTTCTCCGTAGAGGCGCACCGTCTCGTGGGAGAAATCCACACAAGTCTGAGAAATGAGCTAAACCACAGCTGAGTCTAAAGGAAGGAGGTCAACGGGTATATATTACAAAGGGGTCGCCGTCGTAGCGGACGTCCGTGGGTTACCGGACGTCCGGTGGTTCCGGAGGGACCGGGCGTCCGGTAATCCTCGGATTTCCGCTAATTAGCTTCTGTCGCCGTTGTCACGGACGTCCGGTGGCTTCCGGTCGTCCGGTCGTCTGGGGGAGGCCGGACGTCCGGTGTCTTCCGGTCGTCCGGTGCCTGGGAGTCGCCGGTCGTCCGGTGCAGGCCGGACGTCCGGTGCCTGTAGCATCTTCAGCATTCCTTCTTCTTGTCTCGTGTACTTGTCGGGCCTGTCCTCTTGAGCATCGTGTAGAGCTGTCCCGCGGCCTTCGTCCAAGCACCTGAGTATGCATAGAGTCTCTGATGAAGGTAGAAGCCGTGTCTCAAGTGAATCCGAAAGATGTAAAGAGAGGAGCGAGGTCACCTCGGTCTCGAAAGCTCTTGCACGGGCTCTAGTCATGGGTCCTTTGGGCACTTGGTGAGGCGATGAGGGGTCCATGGTGATGACCCTAGGATACACCGTATCATCTCCCCTCCCTTGGGAAAGATCCGACCTCGGATCGAAATCTTCATCACCATGGAAAGGAGAGAGGTCCTTGATGTTGAAAGTATCGCTCACGGAGTACTTGTCTCGTGGGATGTCGATCTTGTAGGCGTTGTCGTTGTAGCGTGCTAGCACCTTGAAGGGTCCGTCGGCGCGAGGTAGAAGCTTGGACTTGCGCTCGTGTGGGAAGCGGTCCTTGCGAAGGTGAAGCCAAACAAGATCTCCCGGGTTGAACACCATTGGTTCCTTGTTGACGTTGAGCTTGGTGGCGAGACGTTGGACTCGTTGCTCGATCATCGCCCTTGTGTCTTTGTGCACCGTCCTGAGATAACTTGCTCGTTCACTTGCGTCCATGTTCGTGCGCTCTTGTAGAGGAAGAGGTAGGATGTCCAAAGACGACAACGGGTTGAAGCCGTAGACGATCTCGAAGGGGGACTTGCCGGTTGTGGAGTGTCTTGCGCGGTTGTAGGCGAACTCGGCGATTGGCAAGCAATGCTCCCATTCCCGGATGTTCCTCTTGATCAACACACGAAGAAGAGTGGAGAGCGTGTGGTTCGTCACCTCCGTCTGGCCGTCCGTTTGTGGATGGTACGCCGAAGAAAAGAGGAGCTTGATTCCGAGCTTGGCACATAGTGTTTTCCAAAAGTAACTCAAGAACTTGACGTCCCGGTCCGACACGATCGTTTTGGGTACGCCGTGTAGACGAAGTATCTCCCTACAAAAGAGAGTGGCAACATGTGAAGCATCGTCGATCTTGTTGCAAGGAATGAAATGAGCCATTTTGGAGAATCTATCTACCACCACAAGCACAGAATCTTTGCCATTTTTAGTCCTAGGCAAGCCAAGTATGAAATCCATGCTTATGTCTTCCCATGGATGATATGGAATAGGAAGAGGCATATAAAGACCGTGAGATTGAGCTTTGGACTTAGCTTTGCGGCATGTCGAGCATCGGTTGGTGAGGCGTGAGACGTCACGAAGCATCTTGGGCCAAAAATAGTTCTTAGAGAGAGTAGCAAACGTCTTGTCGCGTCCAAAGTGTCCCATGAGTCCTCCTCCATGCGATTCCTGCAAAAGGAGCAAACGAAGCGAAGACTCGGGAATACAAAGTTTGTTAGCTCTCATAAGATATCCATCCTTGATGTAGTAATGTTCCCAAGAAGTGTGAGTCAAGCATTTAGCATAAGCATTTGCAAAGAAAGGATCATGCTCATATAAATCTTTAATATGCTCAAAGCCAATCACGTTCAACTCAAGTTGTGTAACAAGCATGCATTTGCGGGAAAGCGCGTCCGCCACAACATTTTCTTTGCCCTTGATGTATTTGATGACATAGGGAAACGACTCAATGAACTCACTCCATTTAGCATGACGCTTGTTCAACTTAGTTTGACCTTTGAGATACTTGAGTGTCTCATGGTCCGTATGAAGAATGAATTCATGAGGTCTAAGATAGTGTTCCCAAACACGTAGAACTCTCACCAAAGCATAAAGCTCTTTATCATAGATGGGGTAGTTAAGTTGCGCTCCCGATAGCTTTTCGCTAAAGTACGCAATTGGGCGCTTTTCTTGCATTAGCACGCCACCTATGCCGGTACCGCTAGCATCACAATGAATCTCAAACGGTTTGTCAAAGTTTGGTAGGGCTAGAAGTGGTGCGTGCGTGAGCAAGCTCTTAAGCTTATTGAACGCGGTGTCTTGCGAAGGACCCCAAGTGAAGGGTGCGTTCTTCTTGCTCAAAGCGTGTAGAGGCATAGCAATGGTGCTAAAGTCCTTCACAAACCGTCGATAGAAACCGGCTAGACCAAGGAAACTACGCACTTGCATGAGATTCTTTGGTTGAGGCCAAGTTTTAATTGCTTCAATTTTAGTTTCATCAACGTGAACACCTTGAGAAGACACGACAAATCCTAGAAAGACAACCTTGTCAACGCCAAAAGTGCATTTTTCCATATTAGCATACAATTGTTGTTTGCGAAGTGCTTGCAAAACTAGTTGGACATGGTCAACATGTTCTTCAAGCGACTTGCTAAACACTAGAATGTCATCAAAGTAAACCACGACAAAGACACCTATGTAGGGTCTAAGAACAAAATGCATAAGACGCACAAAAGTGCCGGGTGCTTCCGATAAGCCCATTGGCATAACAAGCCACTCATATAACCCGAACTTGGTTTTGAAAGCTGTTTTCCACTCATCACCCTCTTGAATGCGAATTTGGTAGTAACCACTTTTAAGATCAATTTTTGAAAAGATGGTAGCACCACAAAGTTCATCAAGCATGCCATCTAAGCGAGGAATAGGGTGACGGTATCTAACGGTGATAGCATTTATCGGACGGCAATCGGAACACATGCGAAAAGTTTCGTCTTTCTTAGGCACGAGAATAAAGGGAACGACACAAGGGCTTAGACTTTCACGTACATGACCCTTGTCGATGAGTTTTTGCACTTGCCGTTGTATCTCCTTTGTTTCCTCGGGGTTGACGCGGTAAGGAGCTTTGTTTGGAAGTGGAGCACCGGGTACGAGGTCGATGCGGTGTTCTATCCCTCGAAGTGGAGGTAGACCCGGTGGTAGCTCATTGGGAAAGACGTCCGAGAATTCCTGCAACAAGTGAGACAACACAAAAGGTGGAGGTGGTGAAGTGTTAGCAGGTTTGGCTTCCCCTTTGCATAGAAGCACAAGGTGGAAGACGCTCGATGGGTTCTCACACACTTCTCTCATCTCACGTTTGGTGGCAAATAGAACTAGGTTCTTCTTGTCGCTCATCGTGGAGTCGCTCATATTTGGCTTGTGGCTCTCGCTCTCTTTTTGGTGGCTCGCTCTCTCACCATTCTCTCCATGATGGGTGGTAGGTAAAAGCTTGTCGGCGGCAACTTGACTTGGAGACATGGGCCGAAGCACGAATTCCTTGTCCTTCATCTTGAAATGATAGTGATTCGTCCGTCCATTGTGTGTGACTCCACGATCATATTGCCATGGGCGTCCAAGAATAAGGTGGCACACGGACATGGGTATCACATCACACTCGAGAGTGTCCTCGTAGGCGCCAATCTTGAAAGAGACTTGCACGGTGTGCTCGACTCGAAGAATTCCGGCATCGTTGAGCCACTGGACCTTGTAGGGGTGAGGATGCTTCGTCTTGGCCAAATGAAGCTTGTCGCATAGCTCCTCGCTTGCCAAGTTGTGGCAACTTCCTCCATCGATGATAACCTTGACGGAGCGTCCATTGATGCCGGCCTTCGTATGGAAAATATGACATCGTTGGTCGTCATCTTGTTGATGTTGTAGTGTCAAGACTTTGGAGACAACAAGGTTGGGGCTTGAGTCATTGTCGCAAAACACTTGAGTGTCTTCTTCTTCATTGACTTGGCGATGCATAGCGACATGCTTAAGTGCTTCCATCTCATCATCGCTCATGGAGTCATAAGATCCGTCGTCGTTGATGATCATGGTGCGAACAGTCTTGCACTCAAATGACTTGTGGCCTCGTCCTTGGCACTTGAAGCATTTGATGGAGCTTGTCTTGTGATTGTCTTCGATAGGAGTTGTAGTTGAGGAAGCTCTTGGCTTGAAGTTGTTGGTAGAAGGTGGACGACTCGATGTAGTCGCGTTCTTGTAGCTTGACTTGTCACCGAAGTTTGTAGATGGCTTGGTAGAGGTAGGAGGAGTAGCCGAAGTCGTTGAAGCTTGGTTGTAGGAGCCGAAGTTCTTGGAGTTGAACTTGGAGTACTTGTAGTCCTCTTGAACTTGTCGCTCCGCTTTGGTTGCTTGGTGTACTAGCTCTAGGAGATTGTTGTATGGTTGGAAGTCCGCAATCTTCTTGATAGGATAATTGAGTCCATTCAAGAATCTCACCATAGTTTGCTCGTCATCTTCCGTGATGTTTGCTCTTATCATAGCAATCTCCATCTCCTTGTAGTACTCTTCAACGGACTTGGTTCCTTGCTTGAGGAGTTGTATCTTCTTGAACAAGTCACGGTTGTAGTGTGTAGGCACGAAGCGTGCTCTCATCACTTCCTTCATTTGAGCCCAAGTGGTGATAGGAGGTTCGCCTTTGGCTTCTCTTCTCTCTATGATTTGCTCCCACCAAATGAGAACATAGTCTTGGAACTCAAGTGATGCCATTGCGATCTTCTTCTCTTCGTCGAAGTTGTGAAGGCGAAAGATCTTGTCAACTTTCAATGCCCATGAGAGATAGTCTTCGGGATCAATGCTTCCGGAAAACTTTGGCATTGTGAACTTGAGCTTGCCATAGCGACGCTCATCGTTGTTTCCTTGCCTATTGGGAAGGCGATCTCGATTTTGGCGGTTTGCCATATCGTGTTGCTCTTGAGGGTGTAGACGTTCTTGTTGGAGTGGTTGCTCTTGCCGCGCTTGAGGAGGAGCTTCTTCTTGCATTCTTGCTTGATGGCGCCTTTCTTGCATCTCATCTCGAAGGAAATCCTCTTCATGACGATTGTGTCGAGTGCGGGCTGCCACATTGCGATGTGCATCTTGTAAAGCACGTTGCGCCTCCATAGCTTGAGCTTCTCGACGTTGTTGTGCTTGACGGTTAGCCTCGGCATCTTGTTCTTCTTGATATTGGCGTGCTCGCTCTTCTTGTTGTTGGCGTAGTCGTTGCCGATCTTGTGCTTGCTCAAGTGTAGCTTGGTTTTGATGACGTCGACCTTCTTGCTCGTCGAATAGCTCTTGTGAACTCTTGTCATGTAGAGGTTGCCGGCGGTCATGTCGAGCTTGACGTGCGGCTTGACGAAGAGTGTTTGACGTAGGTGTACTTGACTCTTGCGTAGAGTCGGTATGTCGACTTGAGCGGCTACGTCTTTGAGATGATGTTGAGGAAGAACGTCGGTTGATGATCAATGTCCGGAGCTCATTGTATTGAGTAGACATGTTGGTGTTGATGAGGTCGATTTGCTCCTTGGTACTTTGTTGGAATTGGCGCGCGTCCTCGGCGACTTGACCAATGTACTCTCGCATAGCTTCACTCTCTTGATGTAGAGCTCGTTGGACACCGAATAGATGTAGTTTGGTTACGTAGTTGTTCGCTTCTTGAGGATCGTCGAAGATCGGGTTGGTAGATGAACTTTGCCTATCCATCATCACAAGCAAGTATGTGAGTGGAGAAAGGAGAAGACAATATCAATGTACCTTAACCGAGGTTGAAAATGGATCAATGATCATGCGACAATGTAACCCGGAAATAGCACTATTGGTATCACTTCGTGTCGATTCTCACACCTACACAAGTAAAGCTTTGAGAGGAGCTCGGTTAGGATGTGGCACAAATTCAATGCAATCGTCAAAATGACTCAAAGATGTTGAAAATGGCTCACAAATTTGCTCATGCAGCAAGTAGATCACTAGCAAAGAGTAGCACACGGAACGCACGCACGGATAGATAAATGTGGTCGTGCAACCAAGGGTGAGCGAAAATGTGGTAAACCACGGAAAATGCTCGTGTTGCACAACACTAGAGAGATGCTAACCGATTGCTTAATAGGCGGATACGCACTTGTGCACGACCTATAAGAGGCAAAACGTAATGACTAACTATCACAAGTATGCTATGAGTGTATGATGTGCCGATGCTTAAGCACAAGATGATGTTGCTATGATGTAGTATCTCTTTGGATGCAAGGCGTATGATGCTATTGTCTTTTGCTTTGATTGGCTCGTTTGCTTAAAAGCTTTTGAGCTCTTTCTTTGGGCACATATGTATGCTTCTCGGATCAAGGTAGCTATTGTGTATGCGGAACACTCTTGTGGCACGTGGAGATATGCAAGATACCAAGATGATGTGATGTTACTCACAATGATGTAGTATGCAATATCTATGAGTATCACTAATGTGCACAAGTGTCGTGGCCCGGCAATACTCAAATGGCTAGTCTCAATGGGAAAGCTACGCAAAGATGGTTCGTAGGGTGACAATGCAATTGCAAGGTAGAATGAGCGAAGTGTCGTCGATGTTACCGTCCTTGCCGAAGTTGAGCGGTGGTGTTGTCGAAGTCTTGCCGTCCCAAGGTAGCCTAAACATCCAAGGAAACGGTGAAACCACAACTCAAGTATCCAAGGCAAAGGGAGACACACTTTCCAAACTCTGAGCGGGTAAGCGATGGTGGTTGCGGGAGGTAGATGGTAGTTGCGGAAGGTGGATGGTATTTGCAGAAGGTGGAACGAAACTGAACAAGTTCAGCTTCGTCAGGGTCTGTCGGACGTCTGGCAGTTACCGGTCGTCCGGTCGGTCTGGATGGGTCGGACGTCCGGTGGAGTCCGGAAATCCGGTAAAAGCTTCTGTAACGGGGTGCCGGTCGTCCGGTGTTTAGCGGACGTCCGGTGTCTCGAGAGGTGCCGGACGTCCGGTAAACGTCGGTCGTCCGGTAGGTCTGGGATGCGGTTGGTGGGATCCGTGGAGAAATTGGTGAAACGTGGTCGGATTGGCGGGGAAAAACGGTGAAAAGGGGGGGAAATGCTAGATCGACACGTGGCACAGCAAATCCATGGAACAAATTCAACAAAATCTTGCCAAATCAACAGATCACAAAAAAAATTTGGGGCTCTTTTTGTGGGGAATTTTCGAAATAGGGAAGAACACGACAAAAATAGGCTAGAAAACAAAGTGTGGGGCTCCAAAATCGTGAGAAACCTTTGCTCTTGATACCATATGATACAGGGTGGAACCCTAATCAGCGGATCTTTCACGTTTTGGAGGGTGGCACACGATGAACACGGGGATCACAAGAGAAAGACGGGGAAACACAAGAGGGAAAACACTCAATCAACACGAAGATAATCACACAAGCGCTAGATTCGCGATACAAGGTCGAGATACATGATCCAAAGTCAACAACGGTGATACAGATAGTCTTCTCCCGGAGGAGGTCTTGATATCCCGGGGGATCTTCTCCAATGAAGGAGGTCCTGAATCCGTAGTGGATCTTCTCCGTAGAGGCGCACCGTCTCGTGGGAGAAATCCACACAAGTCTGAGAAATGAGCTAAACCACAGCTGAGTCTAAAGGAAGGAGGTCAACGGGTATATATTACAAAGGGGTCGCCGTCGTAGCGGACGTCCGTGGGTTACCGGACGTCCGGTGGTTCCGGAGGGACCGGACGTCCGGTAATCCTCGGATTTCCGCTAATTAGCTTCTGTCGCCGTTGTCACGGACGTCCGGTGGCTTCCGGTCGTCCGGTCGTCTGGGGGAGGCCGGACGTCCGGTGTCTTCCGGTCGTCCGGTGCCTGGGAGTCGCCGGTCGTCCGGTGCAGGCCGGACGTCCGGTGCCTGTAGCATCTTCAGCATTCCTTCTTCTTGTCTCGTGTACTTGTCGGGCCTGTCCTCTTGAGCATCGTGTAGAGCTGTCCCACGGCCTTCGTCCAAGCACCTGAGTATGCATAGAGTCTCTGATGAAGGTAGAAGCCGTGTCTCAAGTGAATCCGAAAGATGTAAAGAGAGGAGCGAGGTCACCTCGGTCTCGAAAGCTCTTGCACGGGCTCTAGTCATGGGTCCTTTGGGCACTTGGTGAGGCGATGAGGGGTCCATGGTGATGACCCTAGGATACACCGTATCAATTTTGTAGATAATCAATAAAATCTCTCCAATCCCTAGTATCACCTGCATCAAAATTCATTAGTGGCCGAAGCTGTGAACTTCGGTTCGGCCTTACCTATGTTGATGAGACGAAGCATCGGCTATTGAGAGAAATGCAATACACCATGATTAACGTAGTAGCCGATGCTTGCTGTGCCAACTCTTTTGAATTGTCATGTCTAAATATAAGAATAATTTTAAAGCAACCCAAGGTAAATTTTGCATCTAGACATATCTCAAGATAGACTATAAGTGATTCGTCAAAACATTGATAACCCTTGGATATTTGTTGCACTACTCATAACGAATCACCGAAAGCCTCAAGATGTATATCACCTTGTCTCTCTATCCATTCGAATTAAGGACGATGATAGAATACTACACCGTCCATGCATTGACATATTCTTAGGACGATAGATAAATATCGGCCATTACCATGTAAACTTCATTCAAAGCACATATAGCCGAAACAAATGAATGAAATGACAAACTAAGTATTTCGGCCCTTTGGATCAGCAACAAAAGTTGTAACTAATCAAATGTATAGTGACTTGGTAATACCCTTTCATGATGTAAGAAATTATATGGCATCCATGGATTAAAATAAGCCCATTGAGGGTTACCAATCATACCTGATGACGAATTCCATGACATGGGCGTTAATGGCATAGTTGAAGAATATGGATAATGTGTAGACCGAAGATGCTGAAACCTTCGGCTTCGTCCTTCATAGTTTTCACTCTTTTCCTTCTTCACCTTTGCCGCACTTCTTGTAATGGAAGCTTGCACATAATTCTTATTTTGATCACTTCCTTTGGGAACCCATGCCATGTTTCTTTCTTCAAGTTCTTGTGCACTAAGTTTTTGTAGTTTCTTCTTTTGCCAATATGATAAGTCGAGTGGGCACCCCGGCTGCGATTTTGTCTTGGCCAATGGCAATCCTTTTTTGGCTTTGTGCACTCTCAACTTCTTTTCTTCAGATTTGGCACTTTGACTGTCAATAATTGGTTGCTTCCTCTCATTGCCTTTAGTAGCCAATGTCAACACTTTAATTGGCTCTTTTTCATTTGAGATCAAATCTGAAGTTGCACTCTTACGACCATCTCTTTTAACACGGTAAACTTGCTTGGCCACCTCTTTCTTCTTCCTTGAGCTCCGGACCGATTCCTTATGATTGAAACGGTCTTTAACATGTGATTGTTCAAATGTTGATCTCCTCGAAGCTTCATAATATTGGTGAGATGGTCTAAAATAAGATGGAGAATGCGCCCTTGTATCATACCTGTCCCATGATGGATATGGATCTACTTGAGCATAGGGAGGCATCCACGGCATTGGCATTGGCGGCCCAAAATAAGGATATGAATATGTTGCATAAAAATTGTCACTTTGCCAATGCCGATCCTCATACTTGCGCCTTGGGGGTGATCTTGGTTTCTTTGCATGATTTGGCTGATAAGCATTCTTCTCTTCACTCTTCTTTTGATATTTATCCAATAGTTCAACGAATGTGATTTTTGATCTCTTACACTTGCGCTTATTCCGGCCTTTGTTTTCTTTTGGTTTGCTTTCATCGATCATTGGATTTGCTTGCTGCCCCCCAGTCCTTGGCGTCTCCATTGTAGCTTCGATGGAACTCTCGCCCTCAAGATTATGCTCGTTATGCTCTTCAACAACTTCTTTACTTGAAAGCTTAATCCCATCACCTGCAGCATTTACATTCTCTTTAAATGGATCGGCTTGAAGAAGCCGATGCAAATTTTTTTTGCCATCGAGACCAATCGGAATAGACTGGTCATCTCTTGGTGTTTCAACAAACTTCAATCGTCCTTTCTCAATGGCCGATTTAACTATTTGACTAAACATGTTGCAATCCTCAAAATTATGCTTGGATGAATCATGCAACTTACAATACATTCGTCCTTGGATTGATGGCTTAACATGGTGATCAAGAATTGTAATGTAATTCTTTTTCAGCAACAAATCAAATATTTGACCACACATGCTTGAATTGAAGGTATACTTCGTGTTTTCTAGCCGATCTTGCTGTTTGAACGGCTTTGGAGATAAGCAAACGAATGGTTCAGATTTGTAATCTCCCCATTCGGCTATGCATTGTGTTTTCCACTCTATCTCCGATGTCTTTGTATAAGATATTATATTAGCATCAGTTTTCTCAATAGAATTTAACCTTGGCTTTAAATTTCTGAAACGAAGATATTTAGAACATACATGTCTTAGTTGAGACCAAGTGCAAGCCAAGTACGAAATAAGCAAAGCTACCCAACCAGATATGAACTTTACATAAAGCAATGGGGAAAGCTTTGGTTGTAACAATAAGTCAATATCGGTCTTTATAAATGGCATAATGGGTTGACCGATATGTTTGATAACAAGTTTATTGCTAACAAGTAAATTACCCTTCTTCATTGGTCTTTGAAAATTACTTATGAGAATATTTCTTATAGATGCATCAATAATGAAGTCGCGACCAAATCTGAAAAGAGGTAAATTACTCTCTATGCATACCTCTTCAAATATGTTGGGGGAACATGATGGTGGTGTCACTTGAAGAACATCTTGCTCCGTCTTTGGATGGCTCCCCAACACCTTTTCATCATCTTTTTCTTGATTATGTGCATCATTGCTTTGAAGATCCATGTCAGCAGAACTTTGTTCGACTACTTGTTCTTGTCCTTGAGGCTTGTCAATTTCTATGGCACGGAACTCATAGGGCAGGAAGTAGGTTCCATTGACTTCGGAAAAATCAAGTATGGCTGTTTTGCTATGCTTTCCATGCCCTTTCTCAATAATGCTTGCCTCTTTGGATTTGATGGACTCAGAATATATACTACTTGATTCGGCTCTTCTAATAACCGAATTTTCTTTGTTACCTGAATCAACAACTTTATCTTTTTGAATTTGCAAGGCTTCTCGCTCTCGTCTAAGTTTAGCCCACATCTCAGCTTGGCGAGCTTTAAACTTTTTCATCTCAATTTCCATCCACTCGTCATGAGATTGCCCCCCAATGCTTTTAGACTCTTTCGGCAATGAGATGTTGCCGAAATTCTGTAATTGTGTAGGGGGGACATGATATGCCACGGTATTAGGTGAAGGCATTCGTGCTCCTACAGAAGTTTCACTTATTCGGCCATTACCATTAAGGTGTGGAGCCGAATTATGGACATCAACAGTTGCGTATGGTGCCAAAAAACTAGTAGCATGAGGTGTAGCATATGATGTTTGAGGGTAATTGGCCGAATAACTAGTAGTAGCATGGCCAATTCCCCTATCCACCAGCATGTTTGGATTAACATGTTGCAAATTAGTTGCCGGTGAATAAAAAGATGAAACACTATGTTGCATGCCATTGAAAGATCCTACATGGGGTGTTTCAACTTGATTAACCGAACTCATCATGTTGTTCATCGGCATATGGATTTGTGGGGTTGCCGATGCATGGGAGTTGGGATACATATGTTGCATGTTGCTAAAATTATATGAAGTAGAATCATGGAGATTTTGTTGCATCGGCCCTTGCACATAATTAGATGCATGATTGATAAAGCTAGGGCTAGCCGATACATTATGCTCATTAGATGATCTAGCAACAACATATGCATTATTTGCATCTACATATGTGAATTGGGTATTCATATTACCTTTGTAGATTGCAAACCCTAGATGACGATCTCTTCGTAGCAAGAACGGGCCGGAGACCGTTCAAAGCTTCGTCCCCAGCGGAGTCGCCAAAAAGTGTGTTCTCACATGAACACGTCACCATGTACCTTCGACGCCGAGGGTGATGCACCGCAGCTCACGTCGAAGGAGACCCGCCGGAAGCGCGGTACGCAAGACAATCCGGCGGGCGCTTTTGAAGACCCGAAACCCCACGCGTCCGGGAGGGACCCCGTCTGGACGCGCGGCGGCTATGGGCTTCCCTAGGTCGACCTGATCGCCCCTACGGCCTCGAGGTTCGCCGCCCTGCAACAAGAAGAACGAACGAAGAACGAGGAAGAAGAAGAACTAGGGTTAAGGAGAAAAGATAAAAGATAAAAAGTGGTAGATGAATTGATCGATTGTGTGTTGTTCAATCGGCCGTCACCCCTTAGGTATATAAGAGGCGGCTGGACTTGCCGTGCAAGGAAAAGGCTTGGATTCACGTCCAAAACCCTAGCCAAATTCGGATTGGTTTTATCCGAACTTTCCAAAACTGTTCGGTTTAAACTGGCTGTACCTTGCGGGTAATTCTTGAGGTGGTAAACGACCTCGGATGGAAAAGAGCCCAAAAGCAATCTTGACCGTTTGGACGATACAAACAACTTTCATGTTGAACGTTTTTCGATTTGAAGCCATCTTCTAGGCCAAAACGGTCACGCAATACAGGCTGTTATTCGCGCTACCCATCAGACAAGTGGCTGGTGGGGCGCGCCACTTATGGCTCTGTGACAGGGCTGTGTTCGGATGGCTGTAACTTTTGCATACGAACTCGGATTGGGACGATTTTTATATCAAAATCGACCGTTTCGACGAGACGCACAACTTTAATGTTGAAACTTTTTCCATTTGAAGTCATCTTAATTGGGTTTCAAGCCATTCTTTAATCTGGTGTCATCATGAGCATCTCTGAACTTGTCATAACTTTTGCATCCGGACTCCGTTTTAGACCACTTTCATATCCATCTTGATCTTCTCAAAGAAAGCCATCTCATGGTGACTTCCAATCATAAGTTTGAAGTAATCTTGACATAGATTAAAGCAACTTTTACGATTGTGACACTTTTGAGCGTCAACACTATGCAAGAGCGAATTGACCAAGTGATAGACGCAAGGGGCCCGATCTTTCGATGAGATGATAACTATCGATTTTGTGGAGTTGACTTTGACGATCCGACTACGAACGTGCACGATGTTGCGCCTTAGCAATCGCTAAACCAATCTCCTAGGGTTACTGATGATGCCAGAAGCATGATCAACCTGACCACGAGGTCTATTCCTGCATGTAATCAAAGAACAAACAAGAATATGATAATACAATCTGAATATTGCAAATATAGATAAAGTATTGATAAAGATGGGGATCCGTAAGCGGTCTTGGTTTGGTCATTGGACACAAACGAAGTACACAAAGTTGCAATGGCTAACTTTTGACTAAACAAATCCCAAGGTCTACACGACGCCCTAAGGGTTGTATATATGGAGGAAGAGGGGGGAATTTCGTGGCCCTTGGAGGAGGGGTCCGAAACCAACCCTAACTCTTGTTTCCCCACACATACGGACTCTAAAAACAGCCTATACTCAAGTATATTGAAATTACGTGGACCTGGCCCAATAAAAAGGTGACGGAGCACCTATAATAGCCTCTAGACAAAATTTATGAAGTGGAATCTTGTATATTTTGTCCAAGGCTTCACACACTCATTATGGTGGCTTCAAAGTCGTGAAATTATCACTTGTAACTCCGTTCTTGTTCCCCTTGCGCATGCCATCATCTCCATGCTTGATCTTGCTCCAATGTTCGTCCTTCTTGTCCAAGCCAGACCCTTCATTTGTAAGCAAGACAAATGTATCCAATTTAGGCAGCATCATATTCTCATGAACATTAGAATCATTACCAAGAAACGAAAGTACCTGGTAATTTAATTGGCGTGCATGAGCTCTAGTAATTGGTCCTGTATATGTATCAGTTGGGGTTGTGGGCGTAACCTTGTTAGTGATGTCCTCATCACCAAGTCGCCGCCGACGCGCGACAATTTGAAGCACGTACACGAGAGAAATTCGACATAATCAACACCAACATGTCTACTCAATTCGACGAGCTACGGACTTTGATAGTCAACCGACGCTCCTCATCCACATCTTCTCAAAGACGAAGCCGCTCAAGTCGTCATACCGACTACACGCCCGGCTCAAGTACACCTACATCAAACACTCTTCGTCAAGCCGCACATCAAGTTCGACATGACAACCGGGACCTACTTCATGACAAGAGTTCACAAGAGCTATTTGAAGAGCAAGAAAGTCGACATCGTCAAAACCAAGCTACACTTGAGCAAGCGCAAGAACGGCAACGACTACGCCAACAACAACAAGAGCGAGCATGTCAACACCAAGAAAAACAAGATGCCGATGCTCAACGTCAAGCACAACAACGCCGCGAAGCTCAAGATCTTGAGGCGCAACGAGCATTACCTGATTCACATCGCAATGTGGCAACTCACAATCAACACACTCGTCAAGAAGAGGAGTTCCTTCGTGATGAGATGCAAGAGAGGCACCACCTAGAACGAATGCAACAACAAGTTCCACCTCAAGCGCGACAAGAGCAACAAACTCACCAAGAACCGCAAGCTCGACAAGAACAATACGACACTGTATATCAGCCCCGCCAAGAGCAACATGAGGTTGACAATCATCCAAATCAAGACCGACCTTACAATAGGCAAGCTGATGCGGAGCATCCTAAGGACATCACCATGTCAAGAGTCCGTTTGGCAAGTGACACGTGCGACCTCTACTTCTCATACATAAAGGTGAATCATCTCCTTTACATGTGTTCACTTGACCCCTTCGAGGATGGCATACTACTTGACACTCCACTCGTACGCATGCATAGGTATTGTAGGAGCTTCACGGACGACGACGAGGAGTGCAAGCGCCGACGAACACCTACACCATCCGCGAGGGAAGCTTGGAAGCGGCGACAGAAGAAGACGGAGCTGCTGGCGCATCAGCACCTGGACATCCGGCGACCTGCCCGGACATCCGGCGCTTCAACATAGGCCGGACATGCGGCATCACCCCGGAAATCCGGCAAGGGCAACAGAAGGCACCCGAAGAATGGCCACCGCCAGGCCGGACATCCGGCCCGTGCCCCGGACATCTGGCCTCCCACGAATGGCCGGACATCTGGCGCCCGCCTGCGCGCAGAGTCGGGCCAGAGGCCCATGTATCCTCTCCCACTTACCCCTTCATGGCTAAGACTATATATACTCCTCCCCCACCTCATTTCTAGGGTTAGCAAATGTGATAGCTCATTTTAGACTAGAGCTTTGCTCATCCATTACGGATCTACTCCACGAGAGAGACCTCGGCCCCTCTACGGAGAAGATCCACCTTGGATTCAAGACCCCTAACGGGAAGATCCGTCGCGGATTCGAACCTCCTCAAGGAGATGAACTTTACCTTGTATCTTTACCTTTGTTCTTCATGTACCTTGTGATCTTGTGTGTTTGATTGTCTAGTGGATGTGTGATTGGACTTGTTCTTGAGTGTTTTCCCTTGTGTTTTCTCACCGTGTTCATCGTGTTCTTTGTGGGATCCTCTCCATTTCGTGAAATATCGGCCTACATTGGGTTAACCCCGAATCATATGGTATCAGAGCCTTGGTTCATCACGAATTTGGAGCCCCCCCCCACTGTTTTCTAGCCTTATTTTGTTTGATTTCGTCCTAAATTCGAAAAGTCTCCACCAAAAATAGCCCCAATTTTTTTTGTGATATGTTGGTTTGATGAGATTTTGTTGATTTTGATCCATGGATTCGCTGTGTTTCAAGTGGATCTAGCATTTCCCCAAGTTTCCACATCTTTCCTCCACGAAATCTCTTCAATTTTGCCCTTGGAATAATCAAATTCTGCCCCCAAACGAGTTTGGAAGTCCCAATCCCGATCTGGAATCGTCGGGCCGGACATCCCGGCCATCGGGCCGGACATCCGGGTCCCCGGCCGGACATCTGGCTCCTGGAGGGCAAAATCACGCAAGTTTCTGGATATCAGGTCCCGGATATCCGGACCCGACCCCGGATGTCCGGCCCCTGGGAATTCAGACACCCGTGTTTCACTGTTTTGTCCATAACTAATTCATCCGGAGTCTGACTTTGACGTTCTTTAGCTCGTTTTGAAGCTCTTGACATCCCCCTCTACACAAAAATACCACCATATTCATTTGACTCCATAAAATGTTGTCAAATTTATCAAGTTTGCCTAGGCCTTCCACTATATCATCCGCATAGCCACCATAGCCTTCCCCAACCTAACCCATTTTGATCTTGAAAGAATTTGTGGTTGCTTGAGTAGTGATTTGAGTCTCCTAAGGTGTTTAGGCTACTTAGGGACCATTGCTTTTCATCAAACACCACCACCACTTCTGCATAACTTGTCCACTATACATAGCCAACCCAACTTAACCCAATTTTGTTCGAGCTTGTTTGAGTTGTGGCTTGTGTCTCCTAAGGTGTTTCGGCTACTTAAGGACCGTGACTTCAACTCCAACACCGTGTATAGCCCATCTAACACTTCCACCACCATAACCCATTTTGACCGGGTTTCCACCAACAATTCTGCAACCACCACCGCTTGTCCGCTACCACCATTTGACATTTGCCCTTAAGATTTGGAGTTGTGGTTTTTCCGTTTCCTAAGGTGTTTCAGCTAATTAGGAACGGGTCTACATCAAGAGCACCACCTCTCACCATCGACACGGATGGTAACTTCAACTACATCATTGTATATTCCCCTTGCAATTGCATTGTTAACCCCTAGCCCATTTTGCGTCACTTGCCTATCAAGACTAGCCTTTGAGTATTGCCGGCAACGTTACTTGTGCACAGTAGTCATGGATCCGCCCTTCCATTGTATACATACCATATCATCTTGGTATCATCATATCATCCCTTGTGTCACAAGATTGTTCCCGCATATACACAATTGCTATCTTGGTTTGTGCATTCGCATTGTGGCCATACAAAAAAAGAAGAAGAATAAGCTTTTAAGCAAAGAGAGAAAGACAACGAAGCTTGTAAGCAAGAGCCATAGCATCACAAAAAATCATATCATACTTGATCATCTTGGATCATGTTGTGCTAAAGCACCAGAACATCATACACATAGCATAATTGGGATAAAAAAGTCCATACATTTTGAATCTTATAGGTTGTGCACAAGTGTCGTATCCGCCTATCGAGCAATCATGCTAGCGTCTCTTGAGTTGTGCAACACGAGCGTTTTCCGTGGACTCCACATTTTGTGCTCATTCCTTAGTTGCACGACCCCATCTATCTATCCGTGTGTGTGTTTCCGTGTGCCACTCCTTGCTATTGGTCTACTTGTTTCACTTGCGAATTTGTGAATCTCTTTCAACTTTATTGACTATTGCTAACATTTTGCATCAAATTTTTGTGCCACTTATCCTAACCAAGCCACTCGATAAGCTTTACTTGATAGGTGTGAGTGAACAAGTCGGGTACCAATTCCACTATTCTTTCATTTCACATTGAGTGAAAATGGATACATCCTCAACGTTGGGAAAAGGTAACTTGGTATTGTTTATCTCATCTCCTACTCACCTTTGCTCGAGTCTTGTGATGGATAGGCAAAATATTTCATCTACTTCGGTCTACAACAACAACGACAAGTTTGATGCCATGACGAACCACTTGTGCGCCAACATGGATGCTCAAATGAAGGAGCTCAAAGCCCTCATCAAGAACCGCAACAGGTCTCCCTCATCTTCGAGAAGACGCTCAAGTGCATATCCTTCCGAGCTACCATCTCCGGCAAGATTTCATCGGCATCGACACCATCAACGACAAGAACGTGAAGGTCAAGAGCTCAGCTCCAACAACCGCTCAATGACTTCACCATGTACCTTGGCATCTTCGCCAACAAGCATCCCAAGCTTATGCTCTAGAGAAGCTACCCAAGCTCAAGTCCGCGACTTCCACGAGCTACTACAACCTCGACACTGACCATGAGATTCATTTCTATGGGACTCAAGACCCCGAGGAGTATCTCGAGTGGGAGTGCAAGATGGACGACTACCTCAAGCTACATCAAGTTCCCTAAGAAGATCAAGTGAAGTGCGCCACAAGAAACTTCCATGACAACGCGTCAACATGGTGGCTTCACACACCTTCGACGAGCTTCAACGTGAATTGGCCCAAGTCAAAGAAAGCTATGCGGCGAGAGTTCGTGTCTCCCACCTACACGGAACAACTTCTACGCCAATTGGAGAACACCACCCAAGGATCCAAGTCCATCGACAAGTACTTCAAGGAGATGAAGAATGCCCTACGACGAGCCGGCGTGGACGACCCCCCCATTTCTACGTCAACATGGTGGCTTCACACACCTTCGACGAGCTCCACTTCATGATGGGATTGCACAACGACATCTACAAGACTATCTTCCTCGAGAACTACAAGTCCCTCGACGACAACTACATTGGTGCTCTCAAGGCAGAACAAGAACTCATGAAGGCCAAGGCTTCTCCACCACAAGCACACTTCTCGAAGACCAAACTCCAAGACGGCGAGCATGAGGGTAGTACCACCATGATGTCCATGCCCGACGAGCTCCAAGACGACGTTCCCGAGTTCGACTTCATCGACATCCCTCTTTGTGGCATTGATGATGCCGAGTCTACTTTGACTCTTTTTCAAGACGGTGCGGCGATGACTACGACTACAGAGCCATTCAAGGACCAAGCTTTGGAGGCAAGCGACAAGGTGGAGAGCGAGGATGATGCTTCCATCTTTGGAGGCAAGAGTGATGATGTGCCATCTTCAACCTTCATCCATGACGATGGTGACGAGATGGTTGCGCATGGGATTTTCCCTTCGACCATGGCGGCGTATGATGACTTGAGTGACTTGTGCCACCATATTGAGAGTGAGAGCGAGTTCACCAATAGCCCCATATATGACGAGTTGCCCCAATACCCATGTGAGGAGAGCCACAACCCCCACCACTTGAGTGAGATGTGTGACTCCACCATATGCGACATTGAGTGCACTTATTTTGCGGGAGTGAGTGAGCCACCATATAGAGAGAGTGAGATGGTTGATACGGCATGTGAGGCCACTTCCTACAGTAACGGCTTGATCTCTACCTCTATTGTGTCTTCTCATTTGGTGCTAGGCCCACATTTGATGACGCGCCGATCCTCGACGATTTTGTCCTTCCATTGGACAAGACGATGGCCATGGTGGAATATGATGCGCCCCCCAACATGGTTCCATCAAGATGAAGATTATGACCACCATCTGGTCTTTCCCACCTCACCTACACTACATGAGTGGAATGGAAAAGGTAACAAAGGTGAAGGTGATGCTCTCGTCCCACTAGTGGACTATGTTGACATTGATTGCTTGCATGATGTTGATCCACCTATTGTCATGCTTCATTCTAGTATAATTTCCCCATGTGATGATTGAGCCATTTATGATGAGTTTGATGATTGCCAAGTGGAGTCTATTAGTTGTGATGCCATGTTTCATAGGATTTCATGTGATAATTCTCTCAGTCACATCATGTTTTACAATCCACTTGACTTGTCATATGCTATGCATGAGATCAACAATATGTCATATTTGCAATATCTTCGTAGTAATTATGCATATGCCATTAAAATAAACCCAATCCGCACATATGGCATAGATGACAAACCCATGGTCATTGGATTTGTTTTTCTTGTGATGATATTGATATGCTCCCTTTGCATCATTTATCTCATATGCCATGCCATGAATACCTCGCTTCGGACATGCATTGTTTTGAATGTTGTTCCACTTCTCCATATTATGCTTCTACTAGTGCTCATGAGGAGACCCCCATAGTTTCCTCATACATTTTAGGAGATTTGGATCCATCTCATCCATTGCATGATTCTCATAATTGTATGCACGATATGCTCCCCATGAATGAACATGCTATAGATGTGCCATATAATTGTATGCTCAATTTGCATCCACATCATGCTATACACAATAACTATTCATTCATGATGGATGACATGTTCTTATACCATGCATCAAATTTCTTTGAGCGATGCTTATCTTGTGTTAACTCACACATACACATACACATGATGATGGATGATGTGTACATTTACCACTCACACACTTTCTTTTGCTTGTGTCTCTTTTGTGTAGGTACACATGCATACTCGTCAACCTCGCAAGAGCACGAGTTGACAAAACAAGCTCTAGAGAGCAATGATGACTTGGGATTCCGTGAATTATCTTTCCCACCGCTCCCTTTGCGCAAATACTTCGCGCATCTCTTCTACATGTCACTCACATGGTTATGGGTTATTGTCCATTATATCTCTTACACCCATCTTGCCATGTTCACTTTGCATTATATGCTCATTTATATGCCTTTGCCATGCATTTGTGACCCATGCTTTGCATTACACATGATGATTGATTCTCATACTTGTATGTGTATTTGCAAGCTTGGTGGAGATATTGCTAGTTATTGCCATGATGCCTTTGTACCACATACCTATTATGATGCTTTGATCTTGATTTGTGATCATGCTTGCGATATGTCATGTGCATTGCCTATATCCACTATTTGCTCACATGACATGATTGCCATGATTTCCTATAGTGTGTTGCATCTTTGCGCCACTAGTTTGCACGACATGATTGATATGCTTGCTTATGTTGCATCACCGATGATTCATCCTTGCTCCTTTCATGCGGTTGATGTCAACCATTGCCATGCTTTGCACATGATTGATATTGCTTGTTGTCATATGTCTCCACATGTTGCCTCTCTCATGCTATATGATTGTCCATGCATTGAGCGTAACCATGATTTTAGTCTTGCCAATGAGATTGCCCCCATAGCATTCTCGCATTTATTTAGAGATTTTGACATATTTCTTGTGAAGCATGCTTGTCTTACCTCTTTGCACCATATGCCTAGTGCCATGAATATAGCCATTGTTGCATCATCTTATTCATGCACGTTTGCTTCTAATGGTTATGTGCAAGAGAAGAGAACCATCATGATGGATGATGTGTTTATCTACCATACACATACGTTCTTTGTTTTGTTGTGTGCATGTGTAGGATACTTGGACATCGTGTCGACTTCCACTTCACGTGAGTTGACCATTCGAGCTCCTGAGAGTGAACCCCCTTCTACCACGCGATTCTTCATCGCACTTGCTTGTGCTTCGGCATTGTGAAAGACGCACAAGGACCCGCTTTCAAGGTGACATCCTTCTCTTTCGAGAACCACAAAACCATGAGCATGAATATTGTGTATCATAGTACATGTGTTGCTTGCACCATGAGACTTCTTGGTCATCTTAGACCACTTGATTGTGCACATGTTGGTGATCTTGCTTCGACTTGCCATTGCCACATGGCCATGCTTCATGATATATATGCCTTGTGTGTTGCATCCGACTTGTGTATTACTTGTCCCTATCATATGCTTGGTTGCACCAATGTCATCTCTTCACATATGCCATGTCCCATTGATTGTCACATGCTTCACTTGATTGCCTCACACATGTTGAAAAATTGCTCTTTCTAATGTGTTGAGTGCCACACGACTTTCACTACACCCTATGCACGTTATGCTTGGATTGTCTTGCACTTGACTCATGTGTGTAGACACTTCATTTTATTTGGTGTTGTGAATGATTCCTATGCCTACCATAGACCTTTCATTGAGCACTTTATGCATACTTGCTATGACTTTGAGGTAGATGCTTACTCTCTTGTCACATATATGTGCATCTCTACCTCACATTTACATGCTTCTTTCCATGATGACCTTGATTGTGCTCAATTCATATGCTTACATGCCATGTCACAATCCTTTGTCACACCACATGCTATGCTTGATGACCACACTTGTTGGGTGAATCACCTCTTGAATGCTGGGTTTTGCACTACTGCTAACCACATTTGTTTTTCCAAGTGTTTGTTGTCCTTGCTCCTTTTCAAGGAATCACTAGATGGTGCGACATTGGAGAGTGCCCATTTCGAGCTTCAAGATGATGAGTGCTTGGTTATCGACCGCTTCGACATGGCGACACCGTCTCTTTCCCATGGTGATTTGGCTTTCGATCAGAGGTCGGATATTTTCCAAGGGGGAGGGGATGATGCGAAGCATCCTAAGGACATCACCATGTCAAGAGTCACGTTGGCAAGTGACACGTGCGACCTCTACTTCTCATACATAAAGGTGAATCATCTCCTTTACACATGTTCACTTGACCTCTTCGAGGATGGTATACTACTTGACACTCCACTCGTATGCATGCATAGGTATTGTCGGAGCTTCACGGACGACGAGCAGGAGTGCAAGCGTCGAGGAACACCTACACCATCCGCGAGGGAAGCTTGGAAGCGACGACGGAAGCAGATGGAGCTGCTGGCGCATCAGTAGTCGGACATCCGGCGACCAACCCGAACATCCGGCGCTTCAGTAGAGGCTGGACATCCGGCATCACTCCGGAAATCCGGCAAGGGCAACAGAAGGCACCCGAAGAATGGCCACCTCCAGGCCGGACATCCGGCCCGTGCCCCGGACATCCGGCCTTCGACAAACGGCCGGACATCCGGCGCCTGCCTGCATGCAGAGTCGGGCCAGAGGCCCATGTATCCTCTCGCACTTACCCCTTCATGGCTAAGACTATATATACTCCACCCCCACCTCATTTATAGGGTTAGCAAATGTGATAGCTCATTTTAGACTAGAGCTTTACTCATCCATTACGGATCTACTCCACGAGAGAGACCACGGCCCCTCTACAGAGAAGATCCACCTTGGATTCAAGACCCCTAACAGGAAGATCCTTCGCGGATTCAAGACCTCCTCACGGAGATGATCTTTACCTTGTATCTTTCCCTTTGTTGTTCATGTACCTTGTGATCTTGTGTGTGTGATTGTCTAGTGGATGTGTGATTGGACTTGTTCTTGAGTGTTTTCCCTTGTGTTTTCTCACCGTGTTCATCGTGTTCTTCATGGGATCCTCTCCATTTCGTGAAAGATCGGCCTACATCGGGTTGACCCCGCATCACAAGCAAACAATGAAGAGCATCGCTATGGCAAGCTGAAGTGCACCATGCCAAAGTTTTCCGGAAGCATTGATCCCAAAGACTACCTATCATGGGCATTGAAAGTTGACAAGATCTTTCTCCTACACAACTTTGATGAAGAAAAGAAGATTGCAATGGCATCACTTGAGTTCCAAGATTATGTTCTCATTTGGTTGGAGCAAATCATCGAAAGAAGAGAAGCAAAAGGTGAACCGCCTATCACTACTTGGACTCGGATGAAGGAACTCATGAGAGCACGTTTCGTGCCAACACACTACAACCGTGACTTGTTCAAGAAGCTACAACTCCTCAAGCAAGGTACCAAGTCCGTTGAAGAGTACTACAAGGAGATGGAGATTGCCATGATACGAGCCAACATCATGGAAGATGAAGAACAAACGACGGCGAGATTCTTGAATGGACTCAACTATCCTATTAAGAAGATTGTGGACTTTCAACCATACACAAATCTCCTCGAGCTAGTACACCAAGCTACCAAAGCGGAGCGGCAAGTTCAAGAGGACTACAAGTACTCCAAGTTCACCTCCAAGACCTACAGCTCCTACAACCAAGCTTCAACGACTGCGGCTCCTCCTACCTCTGCCAAGCCATCTACAAACTTCGGTCACAAGTCAAGCTACAAGAATGCGACTACATCTAGTCGTCCACCTTCTACGAACAGCTTCAAGCCAAGAGCTTACACATCTACAACTCCAACTGAGGACAACTCCGAGACGAGTTCCATCAAGTGTTTCAAATGCCAAGGGCGAGGCTACAAGTCATTTGAGTGCAAGACCGTTCGTACCATGATTATCAATGATGACGGATCCTATGACTCAATGAGCGACGATGAGATGGAAGCCCTTGAACATGTAGCTATGCATCGCCAAGTGAATGATGATGAAGACCATCAAGTGTTTTGCGACAATGAATCGAGTCCCAATCTCTCTGTCTCCAAAGTCTTGACAATCCAACATCAACATGATGACGTTCAACGATGTCATATCTTCCATACCAAGGACGACATCAATGGACGCTTCGTCAAGGTTATCATCGATGGAGGAAGTTGTCATAACTTGGCAAGTGAAGAACTATGCGACAAGCTAATGTAGGGTAGAACCCTAGATGGCCGATCTTTCATGAAATGGAGGGAATGCCATGAAGAACACGATGAACACGGGGAGAAAACACAAGGGAAAACACTCAAGAACAAGTCCAATCACACATCCACTAGACAATCAAACACACAAGATCACAAGGTACATGAACAAAAAAGGGAAAGATACAAGGTAAAGTTCATCTCCAAGAGGAGGTCTTGAATCCGCGAAGGATCTTCCCGTTTAGGGGTCTTGAATCCAAGGTGGATCTTCTCCGTAGAGGGGACGCGGTCTCTCTCATGGAGTAGATCCGTAATGGATGAGCAAAGCTCTATCTCACATATGAGCTAAACTAATGCTAACCCTAAAATGTTGGGGGTGGAGGAGTATATACAGTCTAGGTGGGTGAAAGGGTAAGTGGGAAGGGATACAAGGCCATAGGCCCGCAGCTGCGCACAGGCAAGGAGCGGACGTCCGCTGGGCATCGAACGTCCGGTGGCTCGGGAGGGACCGGACGTCCGGTATCTCACGGACTTCCGCTATTTTCCACCGATTACGTTCTATTGACGATGTCACGGACGTCCGGTGGCTGTCGGTCGTCCGGTCGCCTGGGACGCGTCGGACGTCCGGTGTGTAGCGGACGTCCGGAGCCTGTAGGTTGCAACAACTCTCTTTCTTCCATCTTCTCTTCCACGCTTCCCTCGCTCATGGTGTAGGTGATCCTTGCCGCTTGCACTCCTCCTCATCATCCGTGAAGCTCCGACAATACCTATGCATGCACACGAGTGGAGTGTCAAGTAGTATACCATCCTGGAAGGGGTCAAGTGAACACGTGTAAAGGAGATGATTCACCTTTATGTATGAGAAGTAGAGGTCACGTGTGTCACTTGCCAAGCGGACTCTTGACATGGTGATGTCCATAGGATGCTCTGCATCACAAGCTCCACTTGGTCAAGACGAAGCACCCACATCCCTACATGGTCCAATGGCTTAACGGCGCCGGAATTCTTCGAGTCGAGCACACCGTGCAAGTATCCTTCAGGATAGGCGCCTACAAGGACACACTCGAGTGTGATGTGGTCCCTATGTTCGTGTGCTACCTTCTTCTTGGATGACCATGGCAATATGATCGTGAAGTCACACACAATGGACGGAGCAACCATTATAGCTTCAAGATGAAGGGCAAAGAGTTCGTGCTACGCCCTATGTCACCAAGTCAAGTAGCCGCTGACAAACACATGCCTACCAACCATCGTGGAGAGAATGGTGAGAGAGTGAACCACCCAAAGGAGAGTGAGAGCCACAAGCCAAATATGAGCGACTCCATGATGAGCGACAAGAAACAACTAGTGCTATTTGCCACCAAAAGTGAGATAAGAGAAGTGTGTGAGAACCCCTCGAGTGTCTTTCACCTTGTGATTTTATGCAAAGGGGAAGCAAAACCTACTAACACTTCACCACCTCTACCTTTAGTGTTGTCTCATTTGTTGCAGGAATTCTCGGACGTCTTTCCCGATGAGCTACCACCGGGTCTACCTCCACTTCCTAGCATTGAACACCGCATCGACCTCATACCCGGCGCACCACTTCCGAACAAGGCTCCTCACAGCGTCAACCCCGAGGAAACAAAGGAGATACAATGGCAAGTACAACAACTCATCGACAATGGTCATGTACGTCAAAGCTTGAGCCCTTGTGCCATTCCAGTTATTCTCGTGCCTAAGAAAGATGGAAGTTTTCGCATGTGCTCCGATTGTCGTCCAATAAATGCTATCACCGTTAGATACCGTCACCCTATTCCACGTTTAGACGACATGCTTGATGAATTATGTGGTGCCACCATCTTTTCAAAAATTGATCTTAAAAGTGGCTACTACCAAATTCACATTCAAGAGGGTGATGAGTGGAAAATGGCTTTCAAAACCAAGTTTGGGTTATATGAGTGGTTGGTCATGCCGATGGGCTTATCGGAAGCGCCCGACTCATTTATGTGTCTCATGCATTTCATTCTCCGACCTTACATAGGCGTCTTTGTAGTGGTTTATTTTGATGACATCCTCGTTTTTAGCAAGTCGTTTGAGGACCATGTGACACACATCCGTATGGTTTTACAAACCCTTCGGAAAGAGCGCTTATATGCTAACATGGATAAATGCACTTTTGGCGTTGATAAAGTTGTTTTCCTAGGATTTGTCGTTTCTTCACAAGGTGTTCATGTTGATGAAACTAAAATTGAAGCAATTAAAACTTGGCCACAACCAACGAATCTCCTACAAGTGCGTAGCTTTCTTGGTTTAGCCGGTTTCTATCGACGTTTTGTAAAGGACTTTAGCACAATTGCTATGCCTCTACATGCCTTGAGCAAGAAGAACGTGCCCTTTATTTGGGGTCCTTCACAAGACACCGTGTTCAATGAGCTAAAAGCTTTGCTTACCCACGCACCACTTCTTGCCCTACCAAACTTTGACAAACCTTTTGAGATTCGTTGTGACGCTAGCGGTACCGGCATAGGAGGCGTGCTAATGCAAGAAAAACGCCCAATTCCGTACTTTAGCGAGAAGCTATTCGGAGTGCAACTTAACTACCCCATCTATGATAAAGAGCTATATGCCTTGGTGAGAGTTTTGCGTGTTTGGGAACATTATCTTCGACCTCGTGAATTCATTCTTCACACGGACCATGAGACGCTCAAGTATCTCAAGGGTTAAACTAAGTTAAACAAGCGTCATGCTAAGTGGAGTGAGTTCATAGAGTCTTTTCCTTACGTCATCAAGTACATCAAAGACAAAGAGAATGTTGTGGCGGATGCGCTTTCCCGCAAACGCATGCTTGTTACCCGACTCAAGTTGAATGTTATTGGTTTTGAGCACATAAAAGATTTGTATGAGCATGATCCTTTCTTTGCAAATCCTTATAATAAGTGTTTGCCTCGCACTTCTTGGGAACGATACTACATAAAGGATGGATATCTTATGAGAGCTAACAAACTTTGCATTCCCGAGTCTTCGCTTCGTTTGCTCCTTTTGAAGGAATCTCATGGAGGAGGACTCATGGGACACTTTGGACGCGACAAGACATTTGCTATGCTCTGCAAGAACTACTTTTGGCCCAAGATGCTCCGTGACATCTCACGCCTCGCCAACCTATGCTCTACATGTCGCAAAGCTAAGTCAAAAGCTCAATCTCATGGTCTTTACATGCCACTGCCTATTCCATACCATCCATGGGAAGACATAAGCATGGACTTTATACTTGGATTGCCTAGGACTCAAAATGGAAAGGATTCCATGTTTGTTGTCGTGGATAGATTTTCTAAAATGGCTCATTTCATTCCTTGTAACAAGATCGACGATGCTTCACATGTGGCAACTCTCTTTTGTAGGGAAATCATTCGTCTACATGGAGTGCCCAAGACTATTGTGTCGGATCGGGATGTCAAGTTCTTCAGCTACTTTTGTAAGACTCTATGCGCCAAACTCGACATCACGCTCCTCTTCTCTTCGGCATATCATCCACAAACCAACGGCCAAATGGAGGTGACAAACTGCACACTTTCAGCGCTTCTTCGCGTGTTGATCAAGAAAAACATCAAGGAATGGGAGCAATGCTTGCCCATCGCTGAGTACGCCTACAACCGCGCAAGACATTCGACTACCGGCAAGTCCCCCTTCGAGGCCGTCCACGGCTTCAACCCGTTGTCCCCATTGGAATTCTTACCTCTACCTCTCCTGATAGAGGCGAGGGGCCCGATCTTTCGATGAGATGATAACTATCGATTTGGTGGAGACGACTTTGACGATCTGACTACAAACGTGCACGAGATTGCGCCTTAGCAATCGCTAAACCAACTCTGAGAGGTTATTAACCACGCCAGAGCACGATCAACCTGACCACGAAGGTCTATTCCTGCAAGCAATCAAAGAACAAGCAAGAATATAATAAGCAATCTGAATATTGCGAATATGGATGAAGTATTGATAAGAGTAGGGTTTCATAAGCGGTCTTGGTCTGGTCATTGGACACAAACGAAGTACACGAAGTTGCAGCGATGGCTAACTTTTAACTAAATAAAACCCAAGTCTAAACGGTGCCTTAAGGGCTGTATTTATAGGGGAAAAGAGTGGGTATTTTGTCCACCCTTTGCAAGGTGGGACTAAAACACCTCCTAAGTCGTTTCCCTACAATATGGACTCTAAAAAAACCAAATGAGAGGTATTTCGAAAATACATGGGCCTAGCCCAAAACTAAGGTGACACAGCACCAGTAATAAGCTATGGACTAAATTTATGAAAGACATGTTGTATATTTCGTCCATCTTATTATATGTCATCATGGTGGCGTCAAAGTGCGGAAATATCCTCCAGAAACTCTGTTCTTGCTCCCTTCGCGCGCGCCTTCATCATAGTGCTTGATCATGCTCCAGTGTTCATACTTCTTGTCCATGCTAGGTGCTTCAACTGTAACCAACACAAATATATCTAAGTTAGGCAGCATCACATCCTCATGAACATTAGAAACATTACCAAGAAACAAAAGTACCTGATAATTTAGCTGGCATGCGCGAGCTCTAGTAATTGGTCCAATAGGTATAGTAGCAGGGGTTGTGCGTGTAACTGTGCTAGCCATGTCCTCATCATCTCCAAGAGTGCATCAACATGGACGCAAGTGCCCGAGCAAGCTATATCAAGAAATTGCATGAAGATACAAGGACAACGATCGAGCGACAAGTACCTCGCATCACCACCAAGCTCAACGTCAACAAGACACCAAGGGTGTTCCAACCGGGAGATCTCGTATGGGTTCATCTTCGCAAGGACCGCTTCCCCAAGGAACACAAGTCCAAGCTTCTACCCCGCGCCGATGGACCCTTCAAGGTGCTAGCACGCTACAACGACAACGCTTACAAGCTCGACATCCCGCGTGACAAGTATATTTTGAGCGACACATTCAACGTGAAGAATCTATCTCACTTCCATGGTGATGAAGATTTCGATCCGAGGTTGAATCTTTCCCAAGGGAGGGGAGATGATGCGGACCATCCCAAGGACATCCCCATGGACCTTTCGTTGCCTCACCAAGTGCCCAAAGGACCAATGACACGAGCCCGTGCAAGAGCTCTCGAAGCCGAGGTGAATTCACTCCTCTTTCAACTTCCTTTCGATTCACATGAGACATGGCTTCTACCTTCATCAGAAACTCTATGCATATTCAGATACTTGGATGAAGGCCACGGAACAGCTTTACACGTTGGGAAAGCTGGAGGAATCGACAAGTACATGGAACAAGAAGAAGTGCCGCTGAATATGCTACACGCACCGGATGTCCGACTCTTTCCGGACGACCGGTCCACTCCAGGCGCCGGACGACTGACGGACACCGGACGTCCGATGACTCCCAGACGACCGGACAACCGGAATCCACCGGACGTCCGTGACATCCATCACAGAACAGGAATCGGGGAATATTACCAGAAATCCGAGGCGCACCGGACGTCCGGCCCCTCCCGAGCCACCGGACGTCCGGAGATCAAGCGGACGTCCGGCCCGTCTGCCTGCACGCAGTGAAGGTCCGAAGCCCATATACCCCCTCGCCCCTAGACTATATGTACCCTTTGACTTCCTGTTTTCTAGGGTTAGTTTTGTGTTAGCTCACTTGATACCTAGAGCTTTGCTCATCTAGTGGTTCACCTCCTCGAGAGTGACTGCGGCCCCTCTTCGGAGAAGTTCCACATGGATTCAAGACCTCTGCTACGGAGAAGATCCGACGGGATACCCCCAAGACTTCCTTCCGAAGAAGACTACCTTGTATCGTCCGTTGTCGACCATGGATCGTGTATCTCGCTATGTGTCGTGGATCTAGCACGTGTGTGACCATCTTCATGTTCATTTGAGTGTTCCTCTTGTGTTTCCCCCGTGTTTCCCTTTGTGTTCTTCGTGTTCATCGTGGGTTTCCCTCCTCTTCGTGAAAGATCGGCCTAGATCGGGTTGGCCCCGCATCACACCGCCTACTTCATCCGTCACTTATAGCCGTGATAAAAGCAAACTGGCACCACCAACATCAACCAAGAGTACACCTTCTGGTCCTGCGCAGACCTCTTCTTCATCCATGGCATCCAATGGGCCACCACGTGATGTTATATGTCGTCGTTGCACTGGTCGTGGTCACTATGCGAGCAAATTCCCATCGCAACGTGTCATGATTGCTACTGAGGATGGTGGTTATGAGTCCGCTAGTGACTATAATGAGGAGATTTTGGCTCTTATTACACGTGAAGAACATGGTGGAGATGATTCTGAAAATGAGACTCAATACATGGCTCCTGAAGACACTGACAGGTATGAATGTTTAGTTGCTCAACGTATTTTGAGTGTGTAGGTCACATAAGCAGAGCAAAATCAGAGGCATAATTTGTTCCATACAAAGGGAGTTGTGAAGGAATGTTCTGTTCGCGTCATCATAGATGGAGGGAGCTGCAACAACTTGGCTAGCGTGAAGATGGAGGAGAAGCTATCTCTCACCACAGGACCACATCCACATCCTTACTACATCCAATGGTTCAACAACAGCGGCAAGGTTAAGGTAACACGTATTGTTCGTGTGCATTTTAGTATCTCCACATATGCTGATTATGTTGATTGTGATGTGGTACCCATGTAAGCATGTTCCTTATTATTTGGTAGACCATGGCAATTTGATAAAAATTCTGTACACCATGGTAGAAATAATCAGTATACTCTTGTTCATAAGGATAAACGTATTACTTTGCTTCCTATGTCTCCTGATTCCATTTTGAAAGATGATATTAATAGAGCTAATAAAGCAAAACATGATCAAAATAAGAGTGATAATCTTATTGTGGCAAACGAATTTGAGCAACAAATAAAGCCTAATAACACACCATCATCTCATGTTGCATAAATTAAAAAGTGGATGTTTACTTGCCACCAAATCTGATATTGATGATCAAGATTTAAGCAAATCTGTTTGCTATGCTTTTGTGTGAAAAGAGGCCTTATTTACATTCGAGGACGTGCCTTCCTCTATGCCTCCTGCTATCACTAACATTTTGCAGGAGTTCGCGGACGTCTTTCCCCAAGATGTGCCACCGAGATTACCACCTATTCAAGGGTTTGAGAATCAGATTGACTTAATTCCCGGTGCATCGCTAACCAACCGCGCACCATACCGTACCAATCCAGAGGAGACGAAGGATATTATGCGTCAAGTACAAGAGCTACTCCACAAATGTAATATACGCGAATCCCTTAGTCCTTGTGTTGCTCCTATAATTCTAGTGCCAAAAAAGGATGGTACATCGCGTATGTGTGTTGATTCTAGAGGCATTAATAATATTACTATTCATTATCGTCATCCTATTCCTAGGCTAGATTATATGCTTGATGAATTGAGTGGCTCTACAATATTCTCCAAAGTTGATTTGCATAGTGGATACCATCAAATTCATATGAAATTGGGAGATGAATGGAAAACAACATTTAAAACTAAGTTTGGATTATATGAGTGGTTAGTCATGCCTTTTGGGTTAACTAATGCACCTAGTACTTTCATGAGATTAATGAATGAAGTTTTACGTGCTTTCATTGGACGATTTGTGGTAGTATACTTTGATGATAAATTGATTTCTAATAGATCTTTGCAGGAACATTAGGAACATTTACGTGTTGTTTTTATTGCTCTACGTGATGCACGTTTGTTTGGTAACCTTGGAAAGTGCACCTTTTGCATCGACCGAGTATCTTTTCTTGGCTATGTTCTTACTCCACAGGGAATTGAGGTTGATAAAGCTAAGATTGAAGCTATTGAGAGTTGGCCGCAGCCCAAAACGGTCACACACGTGAGGAGTTTCCTTGGCCTCGCTGGATTCTATACGCGTTTTGTGAGAGATTTCAGCACCATTGTTGCACCTCTCAATGAGCTTACAAAGAAGGATGTGCCTTTTGTTTGGGGTACTGCACAGGAAGAAGCATTCACGGTATTGAAAGATAAGTTGACACATGCTCCTTTACTCCAACTTCTTGAATTTAACAAGACTTTTGAGCTTGAATGTGATGCTAGTGGAATTGGGTTAGGAGGTGTGTTATTACAAGATGGTAAACATGTTGCATACTTTTCTGAAAAATTGAGTGGGTCTAGTCTGAATTATACTAGTTATGATAAGGAATTATATGCTCTTGTTCAGACTTTGGAAACATGGCAACATTATTTATGGCCCAAAGAATTTGTTATACATTCTGATCATGAATCTTTGAAGCACATTAAAAGTCAAGCAAAACTGAACCGTAGACATGCTAAATGGGTTGAATTCATAGAGACTTCCCCTTATGTTATTAAACACAAGAAGGGAAAAGAAAATGTTATTGCTGATGCATTATCTCGTCGTTATACTATGCTTTCACAACTTGACTTTAAAATATTTGGTTTGGAGACCATCAAAGATCAAGATGTGCATGATTCTGAATTTAAAGAAGTATTGCAGAATTGTAAAGAAGGGAGGACATGGAACAAGTTCGTCGTTAATGATGGATTTGTGTTTCGTGCTAACAAGCTATGCATTCCAGCTAGCTCTGTTCGTCTTTTGTTGTTGCAGGAGGCGCATGGAGGAGGATTAATGGGACACTTTGGCGTGAAGAAGACGGAGGACGTACTTGCTACACATTTCTTTTGGCCAAAGATGAGACAGGATGTTGAGCGTTTTGTTGCTCGTTGCACTACATGTCAAAAAGCTAAGTCACGACTCTATCCTCATGGTTTATATATGCCTTTGCCTTTCCCTAGTGTTCCTTGGGAAGATATATCTATTGACTTTGTTTTGGGTTTACCTTGAAGAAAGAAGGGGAGGGGTAGCATATTTGTTGTCGTGGATAGGTTCTCGAAGATGGCACCCTTTATACCATGTCATAAAAGCGATGATGCTGCTAATGTTGCTGATTAGTTCTTTCGTGAAATTATTCGCTTGCATGGTGAGCCAAATACTATTGTTTCAGATCGTGATACTAAATTTCTTAGCCACTTCTGGAGATGTTTAAGGGCTACTGGGGACTAAACTGCTTTTTAGTACTACTTGTCACCCCCAAACTGATGGACAAACCGAAGTAGTCAATAGAACGTTGTCTACTATGCTTAGGTATGTTTTGAAGAATAGCAAGAAAATGTGGGAAGAATGCTTTCCTCATATTGAATTTGCTTATAATCGTTCGTTGCATTCTACTACTAAGATGTGCCCTTTTGAAATTGTCTATGGTTTCCTACCTCGTGCACCTATTGATTTGTTGCCTCTTCCATCTTCGGAGAAGGTTAATTTTGATGCTAAACAACGTGCGCAATTGATCTTAAAAATGCATGAGTTAACTAAGGAAAATATTGAGCGCATGAATGCTAAATATAAACTTGTTGGAGATAAGGGTAGAAAACGTGTTGTCTTTGCACCTGGAGATCTTGTTTGGTTACATTTGCTTAAGGATAGGTTTCCTAATTTGCGCAAGTCAAACCTAATGCCACGTGATGATGGTCCTTTCAAGGTGTTAGAGAAAATAAATGATAATGCATATAACCTTGAGTTGCCTGTAGATTTTGGGGTTAGTCCCACATTTAACATTGCAGATTTGAAGCCTTACTTGGGTGAGGAAGATGAGCTTCCGTCGAGGACGACTTCAATTCAAGAAGGGGAGGATGATGAGGACATCATATCCGAACCAATCTGAGCCTTTGCATAATCTTTTTAGGGTTTTGCTTTGTTGAATTTGCAGTTGCATCGTCGTGTCTAGTTGCTGGTCTTAGTGTCTAGTCCTTTCGAGTTTCGAGTTCTGTCACAGTTTGTCACGTCGCCGCCGCACCATATTCATCGCTGCTGGCATACCACCACCGCTGCCATATCCTAGCACCGCTGCCATATCCCGCCACCACTGCCATATCCTACCACCATATATTGATGAGGACATCACTAACAAGGTTACACCCATAGCCCCAACTAACACATATACAGGACCAATTACTAGAGCTCGCGCACGCCAATTAAATTACCAGGTACTTTCGTTTCTTGGTAATGATGCTAATGTTCATGAGAATATGATGCTGCCTAAATTGGATACATTTGTCTTGCTTACAAATGAAGGGCCTAGCTTTGACAAGAAGGATGAACATTGGAGCAAGATCAAGCATGGAGATGATGGCATGCGCAAGGGGAACAAGAACGAATTTACAAGTGATGATTTCAGGACTTTGAAGCCACCATAATGAGTGTGTGAAGCCTTGGATGAAATATACAAGATGTCACTTCATAAATTTCGTCTAGAGGCTATTATAGGTGCTGTGTCACCTTATTATTGGGCCAGGCCCATTAATTTTGAAATACTTGAGTATAGGCTGTTTTTAGAGTTCGTATGTGTCAGGAAACAAGAGTAAGGGTTAGTTTCGGACCCCTCCTCCAAGGGCCACGAAATTCCCCCCTCTTCCTCCATATATACAGCCCTTAGGGCGTCGTTTAGACTTTGGGTTTTGTTTAGATTAAAGTTCGCCATAGCTGCAACTTCGCGTACTTCGTTTGTGTTCAACGACCAGACAAAGACGTCACAAAACCCCTAATTGATCAGTAAAGCTTTCCTCTTGAATTCACAATATCCAGATTGCAATCTTAGTTTCTTGCTTGTTCTTCGTTTGCCTGCAGGAAACAGACCTTCATGGTCAGGTTGATAGTGCTCCGGCGTGGTCAATAACCTCTCGGAGTTGGTTTAGAGATTGCTAAGGCGCGACGTCCTCGCACGTTCGTAGTCGGATCGTCAAAGTCGACTTCCTCCAAAACAATAGCCACCATCTCACCGAAAGACGGGGCACCTTTGCCTCTATCATATATCCACCACCAATCTGAGTTCTTGAGAACATCACTAACAGAGTTACACCCACAGCCCCAACTTATACATATACATGACCAATTACTAGAGCACGTGCACGCCAATTAAATTACTAGGTACTTTCGTTTCTTGGTAATGATGCTGCCTAAGTTCGATACATATGTCTTGCTTACAAATGAAGGGCCTAGCTTGGACAAGAAGGATGAACATTGGAGCAAGATCAAGCATGGAGATGATGGCATGCGCAAGGGGAAAAAGAATGGAGTTATAAGTGATGATTTCAAGACTTTGAAGCCACCACAATGAGTGCGTGAAGCCTTGGACGAAATATACAAGATGCCACTTCATAAATTTCGTCCAGAGGCTATTATAGGTGTTGCGTCACCTTATTATTGGGCCAGGCCCATGTAATTTCGAAATACTTGAGTATAGGCTGTTTTTAGAGTCCGTATGTGTGGGGAAACAAGAGTTAGGGTTGATTTCAGACCCCTCCTTCAAGGGCTACGAAATTCCCCCCTCTTCCCCATATATACAGCCCTTAGGGCGTCGTTTAGACTTTGGGTTTTGTTTAGATTAAAGTTCGCCATAGCTGCAACTTCGAGTACTTCGTTTGGGTTCAACGACCAGACAAAGACGTCACAAAACCCCACCTTGATCAATAAAGCTTTCCTCTTATATTCGCAATATGCAGATTGCAATCTTAGTTTCTTGCTTGTTCTTCGTTTGCTTGCAGGAAATAGACCCTCGTGGTCAGGTTGATCATGCTCCGGCGTGGTCGATAACCTCTCGGAGTTGGTTTAGCAATTGCTAAGGCGCGACGTCCTCGCACGTTCGTAGTCGGATCGTCAAAGTCTACTCCACCGAAAACGATAGCCACCATCTCATCGAAAGACGGGACACCTTAACCTCTATCATCACTTGCCAAGTTATGACAACTTCCTCCATCGATGATAACCATGACGGAGCGTCCATTGATGCCTGCCTTGGAATGGAAGATGTGACATCGTTGATCGTCATCTTGTTGATGTTGCAGTGTCAAGACCTTGGAGACAACGAGATTGGGGCGCGAGTCATTGTCGTAAAACACTTGATGGTCTTCATCTTCATTCACTTGGCGATGCATAGCGACATGTTCAAGGGCTTCCATCTCATCGTAGTTCATTGATTCATATGATCCGTCATCATTGATGATCATGGTGCGAATGGTCTTGCACTCAAATGACTTGTGGCCTTGCCCTTGGCATTTGAAACACTTGATGGAACTCGTCTTGGAGTTGTCCTCGGTTGGGATTGTAGTGATGAAGCTCTTGGCTTGAAGTTGTTTGTAGAAGGTGGATGACTAGATGTAGTCGCATTCTTGTAGCTTGACTTGTCACCGGAGTTTGTAGATGGCTTGGTGGAGGTAGGAGGAGCCGAAGTCGTGGAAGCTTGGTTGTAGGAGCCGTAGTTCTTGGAGGTGAACTTGGAGTACTTGTAGTCCTCTTGAATTTGTCGCTCCGCTTTGGTGGCTTGGGGTACTAGCTCGAGGGGAATGTGTATGGTTGAAAGTCCGCAATCTTCTTGATAGGATAGTTGAGTCCATTCAAGAATCTCGCCATCGTTTGTTCTTCATCTTCCATGTTGTTGGTTCTTATCATGGCAATCTCCATCTCCTTGTAGTACTCTTGAACGGACTTGGTACCTTGCTTGAGGAGTTGCAGCTTCTTGAACAAGTCATGGTTGTAGTGTGTTGGCACGAAACGTGCTCTCATGACTTCCTTCATTTGAGTCCAAGTAATGATAGGCGGTTCGCCTTTTGCTTCTCTTCTCTCAATGATTTGCTCCCACCAAATGAGAACATAATCTTGAAACTCAAGTGACGCCGTTGCAATCTTCTTTTCTTCATCAAAGTTGTGTAGCGAACGATCTTGTCAACTTTTAATGCCCATGATAGGTAGTCTTTGGGATCAATTCTTCCGGCAAACTTTGGCATGGTGAACTTAAGCTTGCCATAGTGATGCTCTTCATTGTTTGCTTGCCTATTGTGAGGGCGGTCTTGATTTGGACGATTGTCAACGTCATGTTGCTCTTGGCGGGGTTGATGTACATTGTCATATTTTTCTTGCCGAGCTTGTGGTACTTGGGGAGCTTGTTACTCTTGTCGTGCTTGTGGAGGAACTTCTTATTGCATTCGTGCTTGGTGGTGCCTCTCTTGCATCTCATCGCGAAGGAACTCCTCTTCTTGACGAGTGTTTTGATTGTGAGTTGCCACATTGCGATGTGAATCGCGTAGTGCTCGTTGCGCCTCAAGAGCTTGAGCTTCTCGGCGTTGTTGTGCTTGACATTGAGCCTCGGCATCTTGTTCTTCTTGGAGTTGACGTGCTCTCTCTTGTTGTTGTTGGCATAGTCGTTGCTGTTCTTGCGCTTGCTCAAGTGTAGCTTGGTTTTGACGATGTCGACTTTCTTGCTCTTCAAATAGCTCTTGGGAACTCTTGTCATGAAGGGGGTTCCGGTTGTCATGTTGAGCTTGACGTGTGGCTTGACGAAGAGTGTTTGATGTAGGTGTACTTGAGCCGGACGTGTAGTCGGTATGATGGCTTGAGCGGCTTCGTCTTTGAGAAGATGTGGATGAGGAGCGTTGGTTGACTATCAAAGTCTGTAGCTCGTTGAATTGAGTAGAATTTTGGTGTTGATGATAGCGAATTGTTCTCATGTGCGTGCTTCAAATTGTCGTGCGCCGGCGGCGACTTTCTCAATACGCTCTTGCATAGCTTCACTCTCTTAATGTAGAGCTCGTTGGACACCGAAGAGATGTTGTTTGGTGACGTAGTTATTCGATTCTTGAGGATCATCAAAGAGCAGGTTCGTAGATGTACTTGGCCTATCCATCATCACAAGCAAGAATGTGAGTGGGAGAAAGGATAAGGCAATACCAAATGTACATTGACCGAAGTTGAAAATGGATCAATGATCACTCAATATTGTAACCCGAAAATAGCACTATTGGTACCACTTCTTGTCGATTCTCACACCTACACAAGTAAAGCTTTGAGAGGAGCTTGGTTAGGATGGTGGCACAAATTCAATGCAATTGTCAAAGTGAGTCAATGATGTTGAAAATGATTCACAATTTTCTCAGGCAACAAGTAGATCACAAGCAATGGGTAGCACACGGAACACACGCATAGATAGATAAATGTGGTTGTGCAACCAAGGGTGAGCGAAAATGTGGAATCCACGGAAAATGTTCTTGGTGCACAAGACTAGAGAGACGCTAACCGATTGCTTAATAGGCGGATACGCACTTGCGCAAAACATAACGACTTCCTATCACAAGTATACTATGAGTGTATGATGTGCCAATGCTTGAGCACAAGATGATGTAAAGCTATTTCATATGATCTCTTTTGATGCAAGGCGTATGATGCTATTGTCCTTTTGCTTACAACCTTTTGATGGCTCTTGTTGCTTAAAAGCTTGTGAGCTCTTTCTTTGGCCACTTATGCATGCTTCTCGTATCAAGGTAGCTATTGTGTATGCGGGACACTCTTGTGCCACACGAAGATATGATGATGTAGTATGCAATATCTATGACTATCACTAAGGTGCACAAGTGTTGTGGCCCGGCAATGCTCAAATGGCTAGTCTCGATGGGAAAGCTACGCAAAAATGGTCTATAGGGTGACAATGCAATTGCAAGGTATGGTGAACAAGGTGTCGTCGATGTTACCATCCTTGCCGAGGATGAGCGATGGTGTTGTCGAAGTCAATCTGTTCCAAGGTAGCCTAAAGATCCAAGGAAACGGTGAAACCACAACTCAAATATCCAAGGCAAAGTGAGACAAAATTGTCAAAATCGTAGCGGTTAAGCGATGGTGGTTGCGGAAGTGGTGGTGGTCGAGGCCCGTGTACCCCTTCGCCCCTCCTGGCTTACTTATAGAACTCCACCCATAGTTTCTAGGGTTAGCATTGTGATAGCTCAAAACCTAGAGCCTTGCTCATCCACCTAGTGGTTCATCTCCTCAAGAGTGACCGCGGCGCCTCTACGGAGAAGATCCACACAGATTCAAGACCTCCATTCCGGAGAAGATCCTATGGGATACCCTCGAGGCCTCCTCCCGGAGAAGACTACCTTTGTATCGTCTGTTGTTAACCGCGAATCGTGTATCTCTTTATGTATCGTGGATCTAGCACTTGTGTGACTATCTTCATGTTGATTTGAGTGTTCCTGTTGCGTTTTCCCGTGTTCTCCCCTTTGTGTTCTCCGTGTTCTTCGTGGGATTCTCTCCATTTCATGAAAGATTGGCCTAGAACAGGTTGACCCCGCATCATATGGTATCATGAGCCTAGGTTGATCACGAATTTGGAGCCCCACACCTTGTTTTCTAGCTTGTTTTTTTTCGTCCAATTTCGAAAATTCCCAAAAAAATAGTCATACAATTTTTTTTTTGTGATTTGTGTGTTTTGATGAGATTTTGTTGATTGTGGTTCGTGGATAAGCTGTGTGGCAAGTGGATTTACCTCTCCCCCACCTTCCCCAACCTCAAATCCGCCCAAAATCCCCGAAAATTTCATTTTCCTCCAATTTTTCAGCTCCTCCCCGAGTTGATCCCAAGCAAGTTGACCCACCCCGATCATTTGGCTAACCACCCGGATCATTCGGCTTCCACCCGGATCATCCGGACTACCCTGAAGAAACTGCGTTATGCAGTTTTTCACAGCCACAGTTTCCGCCACCGCAACAACCTTTAGCCCCCCCCTTCTGCTATACCCTCGACATATAACCCACCACCACCACCATTGATTACCCGCCATCAATACGATTTTGCCTCATTTTTTCTTGGACACATTTGAGTTGTGGTTTATCCATTTACGTGTGTGTTTCGGCTGAACGGAACGAAGTCGACAAGACCACCTCTCAACCTCGACAAGGACGGTAACATCGACGACACTTTGTATCCTACCTTGCAATTGCATTGATAAACCCTCATCGACCACTTTGCGTAGCTTTCCCTTCAAGGCTAGCCATCCGAGTATTGCCGGGCAACGACACTTGTGCACATTAGTGATCATCGAGTCACGCCATCTCACAATAGAAAGGCCTAGCGGTATTTCATCATCATATCTTGTGCCACAAGGTTACCATAGCATATACGCATTTGCTATCTCGGTTCGACAAGCATTGCATAAGTACTATAGCAAAAGAGCTCAAAGACAAAGAGCAAATCAAGCTTGTAAGAAAAGGAAAAAGATAAGCAAAGAGCTTTTAAGCAAGAACAATCGCTTCACATTTCAACATCGTGAATCATACGGTACCATACTTGATCATCTTGGATCATCGCATAGAAACAACAAGCATATAGTATACTTGGGATAGAAGTCGTTGCTTGTTTGCCTAGTAGGTTGTGCACAAGTCTCGTATCCGCCTATGAAGCAATCGTGCTAGCGTCTCTCTAGTGTTGTGCAACACGAGCATTTCCAGCTCACCCTTTGTTTGCACGACCCCATTAATCTATTTGTGTGTGTGTTACCGTGTACCTAGATAGCCTTTGGTTGTGACATTTGCTCATTTGCGAATCATTTTCAACATCTTTGAGTCTTACTCACATTTTGCATAAAATTTGTGCATCTATCCTCACCGAGCTCCACTAAAAACTTTACTTGTGTAGGTGTGAGAATCGACAAGAAGTGGTACCAATAGTGCTATTTCCGGGTTACATTATTGAGTGATAATTGACCCATCTTCATCTTCGGCCAAGCTACATTTGGTATTGTCTACTCGTTTCTCCCACTCACACTCTTGCTTGCAATCATGGATAGGCCAAGTACATCTACGAACCCGCTCTTCGATTATCCTCAAGAATCGAACAACTACGTCACCAAAATACATCTCTTCTGTGTCCAACGAGCTCTACATCAAGAGAGTGAAGCTATGCAAGAGCGAATTGAGCAAGTCGCTGCGGACGCACGACAATTCGAAGCACGCACACGGGAGAAATTCGATATCATCAACACCAACATGTCTACTCAATTCGACAAGCTACGGACTTTGATAGTCAACCGACGCTCCTCATCCACATATTCTCAAAGACGAAGCTGCTCAAGTCGTCATACCGACTACACATCTGGCTCAAGGACACCTACATCAAACACTCTTCGTCAAGCCGCGCGTCAAGCTCAACATGACATCCAGAACCCCCTTCATGACAAGAGTTCACAAGAGCTATTAGAAGCACAGGAAAGTCGACATCGTCAAAACCAAGCTACACTTGAGCAAGCGCAAGAATGGCAATGACTACGCCAACAACAACAAGAGCGAGCACGTCAACACCAAGAAGAACAAGATGCCGAGGACCAACGTCAAGCACAACAACGCCAAGAAGCTTGAGCTCTTGAGGCACAACGAGCATTACGTGATTCACATCGCAATGTGGCAACTCGCAATCGACACACTCGTCAAGAAGAGGAGTTCCTTCGCGATGAGATGCAAGAGAGGCACTATCAAGAACGAATGCAACATCAAGTTCCATTATGGCAAGAGCAACAAGCTCAACAAGAACCACAAGCTCGGGAAGAACAATATAACAATGTACATCAACCCCGCCAAGAGCAACATGAGGTTGACAATCGTCCAAATGAAGACCGCCCTCACAATAGGCAAGCAAACAATGAAGAGCATCGTTATGGCAAGCTTAAATTCACCATGCCAAAGTTCTCCGGAAGCATTGATCCCGAAGACTACCTCTCATGGGCATTGAAAGTTGACAAGATCTTTCGCCTACACAACTTTGATGAAGAAAAGAAGATTGCAATGGCGTCCCTTGAGCTCCAAGACTATGTTCTCATTTGGTGGGAGCAAATTATTGAAAGAAGAGAAGCAAAAGGTGAACCGCCTATCACTACTTGGAGTCAAATGAAGGAAGTCATGAGAGCACGTTTCGTGCCAGTACACTACAGCCGTGACTTGTTCAAAAAGTTGCAACTCCTCAAGCAAGGAACCAAGTCGGTTGAACAGTACTACAAGGAAATGGAGATTGCTATGATAAGAGCCAAAATCACGAAAGATGAAGAGCAAACTATGGCGAGATTCTAGAATGGACTCAACTATCCTATCAAGAAGATTGCGGACTTTCAACCATACACGAATCTCTTCGAGCTAGTACACCAAGCAACCAAAGCGGAGCGACAAGTTCAAGAGGACTACAAGTACTCCAAGTTCGCCTCCAAGAACTACGGCTCCTACAACCATGCTACAACGACTTCGACACCTTCTACCTCTACCAAGCCATCTACAAGCTTCGGTGACAAGTCAAGCTACAAGAATGCGACTACATCTAGTCATCCACCTTCTACGAACAACTTCAAGCCAAGAGCTTCATCATCTACAACTCCAACCGAGGACAACTCCAAGACGAGGTCCATCAAGTGTTTTAAATGCCAAGGGAGAGGCCACAAGTCATTTGAGTGCAAGACCGTTCGCACCATGCTCATTAATGATGACGGATCCTATGACACAATGAGCGACGATGAGATGGAAGCCCCTGAACATGTAGCTATGCATCGCCAAGTGAATGAAGATGAAGACCATCAAGTGTTTTGCGACAATGACTCGAGTACCAATCTCGTTGTCTCCAAGGTCTTGACACTCCAACATCAATAAGATGACGATCATCGATGTCACATCTTCCATACCAAGGCCGGCATCAATGGACGCTCCGTCAAGGTTATCATCGATGGAGGAAGTAGTCATAACTTGGCAAGTGAAGAGCTATGCGCTAAGCTACAATTGGTCAAGACGAAGCACCCTCATTCCTACAAGGTCCAATGTCTTAACGACACTGGAAATCTTCGAGTTGAGCACACCGTGCAAGTATCCTTCAAGATAGGCGCCTACGAGGACACACTTGAGTGTGATGTGCTCCCTATGTCCGTGTGCCACCTTCTTCTTGGACGACCATGGCAATAAGATCGTGGAGTCACACACAACGGACGGACCAACCATTATAGCTTCAAGATGAAGGGCAAAGAATTTGTGCTACGCCCCATGTCACCAAATGAGCTCAAGGGACGCCATTGCAATCTTCTTTTCTTCATCAAAGTTGTGTAGGCGAAAGATCTTGTCAACTTTCAGTGCCCATGAGAGGTAGTCTTCGGGATCAATGCTTCCGGAGAACTTTGGCATGGTGAATTTAAGCTTGCCATAACGATGCTCTTCATTGTTTGCTTGCCTATTGTGAGGGCGGTCTTCATTTGGACGATTGTCAACCTCATGTTGCTCTTGGCGGGGTTGATGTACATTGTTATATTGTTCTTACCGAGCTTGTGGTTCTTGTTGAGCTTGTTGCTCTTGCCATAATGGAACTTGATGTTGCATTCATTCTTGATAGTGCCTCTCTTGCATCTCATCGCGAAGGAACTCCTCTTCTTGACGAGTGTGTCGATTGCGAGTTGCCACATTGCGATGTGAATCACGTAATGCTCGTTGCGCCTCAAGAGCTCAAGCTTCTTGGCGTTGTTGTGCTTGACGTTGGTCCTCGGCATCTTGTTCTTCTTGGTGTTGACGTGCTCGCTCTTGTTGTTGTTGGCGTAGTCATTGCCATTCTTGCGCTTGCTCAAGTGTAGCTTGGTTTTGAAGATGTCTACTTTCCTGCGCTTCTAATAGCTCTTGTGAACTCTTGTCATGAAGGGGGTTCCGAATGTCATGTTGAGCTTGACGCGCGGCTTGACGAAGAGTGTTTGATGTAGGTGTCCTTGAGCCAGATGTGTAGTCGGTATGACGACTTGAGCAGCTTCGTCTTTGAGAATATGTGGATGAGGAGCGTCGGTTGACTATCAAAGTCCATAGCTTGTCGAATTGAGTAGACATGTTGGTGTTGATGATATCGAATTGCTCCCGTGTGCGTGCTTCGAATTGTCGTGCGTCGGCAGCGACTTGCTCAATTCGCTCTTGCATAGCTTCACTCTCTTGATGTAGAGCTCGTTGGACACCGAAGAGATGTATTTTGGTGACGTAGTTGTTCGATTCTTGAGGATAATCGAAGAGCGGGTTCGTAGATGTACTTGGCCTATCCATGATTGCAAGCAAGAGTGTGAGTGGGAGAAACGAGTAGACAATACCAAATGTACCTTGGCCGAAGATGAAGATGGATCAATGATCACTCAATAATGTAACCCGGAAATAGCACTATTGGTACCACTTCTTGTCGATTCTCACACCTACACAAGTAAAGTTTTTAGTGGAGCTCGGTGAGGATAGATGCACAAATTTTATGCAAAATGTGAGTAAGACTCAAAGATGTTGAAAATGATTCGCAAATGAGCAAATGTCACAACCAAAGGCTATCTAGGTACACGGTAACACACACACAAATAGATTAATGGGGTCATGCAAACAAAGGGTGAGCTGGAAATGCTCGTGTTGCACAACACTAGAGAGACGATAGCACAATTGCTTCATAGGCGGATACGATAGTTGTGCACAACCTACTAGGCAAACATGCAACGACTTCTATCCCAAGTATGCTATATGCTTGTTGTTTCTATGCGATGATCCAAGATGATCAAGTATGGTACCGTATGATTCACGATGTTGAAATGTGAAGCGATTGTTCTTGCTTAAAAGCTCTTTGCTTATCTTTTTCCTTTTCTTACAAGCTTGATTGGCTTTTGTCTTTGAGATCTTTTTCTATAGTACTTATGCAATGCTTGTCGAACTGAGATAGCAAATGTGTATATGCTATGGTAACCTTGTGACACAAGATATGATGATGAAATACCGCTAGGCCTTTCTATTGTGAGATGGCGTGACTCGATGATCACTAATGTGCACAAGTGTCGTTGCCCGGCAATACTCGGATGGCTAGCCTTGAAGGGAAAGCTACGCAAAGTGGTCGATGAGGGTTTATCAATGCAATTGCAAGGTAGGATACAAAGTGTCATCGATGTTACCGTCCTTGTCGAGGTTGAGAGGTGGTCTTTTCGACTTCGTTTCGTTCAGCCGAAACACACACGGAAATGGATAAACCACAACTCAAATGTGTCCAAGACAAAATGAGGCAAAATCGTATTGATGGCGGGTAATCAATGGTGGTGGTGGTGGGTTATATGTCGAGGGTATAGCGGAAGTGGGGGGGCTAAAGGTTGTTGCGGTGGCGGAAACTGTGGCTGTGAAAAACTGCGGAACGCAGTTTCTTCAGGGTAGTCCGGATGATCCGGATGATCCGGGTGGAAGCCGAATGATCCGGGTGGTTAGCCAAATGATCGGTGTGGGTCAACTTGCTTGGGATCAACTCGGGGAGGAGCTGAAAAATTGGAGGAAAATGAAATTTTCGGGGATTTTGGGCGGATTTGAGGTTGGGGAAGGTGGGGGAGAGGTAAATCCACTTGCCACACAGCTTATCCACGGACCACAATCAACAAAATCTCATCAAAACACACAAATCACAAGAAAAAATTGTATGACTATTTTTGTGGGAATTTTCGAAATTGGACGAAAAACAAAAACAAGCTAGAAAACAAGGTGTGGGGCTCCAAATTCGTGATCAACCTAGGCTCATGATACCATATGATGCGGGGTCAACCTGTTCTAGGCCGATCTTTCATGAAATAGAGAGAATCCCACGAAGAACACGGAGAACACAAAGGGGAGAACACGGGAAAGCGCAAGAGGAACACTCAAATCAACATGAAGATAGTCACACAAGTGCTAGATCCACGATACATAAAGAGATACACGATCCGCGGTTAACAACATACGATACAAAGGTAGTCTTCTCCGAGAGGAGGCCTCGAGGGTATCCCATAGGATCTTCTCCAGAATGGAGGTCTTGAATCCGTGTGGATCTTCTCTGTAGAGGCGCCGCGGTCACTCTTGAGGAGATGAACCACTAGGTGGATGAGCAAGGCTCTAGGTTTTGAGCTATCACAATGCTAACCCTAGAAAGTATGGGTGGAGTTATATAAGTAAGCTAGGAGGGACGAAGGGGTACACGGGCCTCGACCACCACCACTTCCGCAACCACCATCGCTTAACCGCTACGATTTTGACAATTTTGTCTCACTTTGCCTTGGATATTTGAGTTGTGGTTTCACCGTTTCCTTGGATCTTTAGGCTACCTTGGAACAGAACGACTTCGACAACACCATCGCTCATCCTCGGCAAGGACGGTAACATCGACGACACCTTGTTCACCATACCTTGCAATTGCATTGTCACCCTATAGACCATTTTTGCGTAGCTTTCCCATCGAGACTAGCCATTTGAGCATTGCCGGGCCACGAAACTTGTGCACCTTAGTGATAGTCATAGATATTGCATACTACATCATCATATCTTCGTGTGGCACAAGAGTGTCCCGCATACACAATAGCTACCTTGATACGAGAAGCATGCATAAGTGGCCAAAGGAAGAGCTCACAAGCTTTTAAGCAACAAGAGCCATCAAAAGCTTATAAGCAAAAGGACAATAGCATCATACGCCTTGCATCAAAAGAGATCATATGAAATAGCAATACATCATCTTGTGCTCAAGCATTGGCACATCATACACTCATAGTATACTTGTGATAGGAAGTCGTTACGTTTTGCCTCCTATAGGTCGTGCGCAAGTGCGTATCCGCCTATTAAGCAATCGGTTAGCATCTCTCTAGTGTTGTGCACCAAGAACATTTTCTGTGGATTCCAAATTTTCGCTCACCCTTGGTTGCACAACCACATTTATCTATCTATGCGTGTGTTCCATGTGCTACTCATTGCTTGTGATCTACTTGATACATGAGAAAATTGTGAATCATTTTCAACATCATTGACTCACTTTGACAATTGCATTGAATTTGTGCCACCATCCCAACCAAGCTCCTCTCAAAGCTTTACTTGTGTAGGTGTGAGAATCGACAAGAAGTGGTACCAATAGTGCTATTTTCGGGTTACAATATTGAGTGATCATTGATCCATTTTCAACTTCGGTCAATGTACATTTGGTATTGTCTTCTCCTTTCTCCCACTCACATTCTTGCTTGTGATGATGGATAGGCCAAGTACATCTACGAACCCGCTCTTTGATGATCCTCAAGAATCGAATAACTACATCACCAAACAACATCTCTTCGGTGTCCAACGAGCTCTACATCAAGAGAGTGAAGCTATGCAAGAGCGTATTGAGAAAGTCGCCGCCGACGCGCGACAATTTGAAGCACGCACATGAGAACAATTTGATATCATCAACACCAGCATGTCTACTCAATTCAACAAGCTATGGACTTTGATAGTCAACCAACGCTCCTCATCCACATCTTCTCAAAGACGAAGCCGCTCAAGCCGTCATACCGACTACACGTCCGGCTCAAGTACACCTACATCAAACACTCTTTGTCAAGCCACACGTCAAGCTCGACATGACAACCGGAACCCCCTTCATGACAAGAGTTCCCAAGAGCTATTTGAAGAGCAAGAAAGTCGACATCGTCAAAACCAAGCTACACTTGAGCAAGCGCAAGAACATCAACGACTATGCCAACAACAACAACAAGAGAGAGCACGTCAACTCCAAGAAGAACGAGATGCCGAGGCTCAACATCAAGCACAACAACGCCGAGAAGCTCAAGCTCTTGAGGCGCAACGAGCACTACGCGATTCACATCGCAATGTGGCAACTCACAATCAAAACACTCGTCAAGAAGAGGAGTTCCTTCGCGATGAGATGCAAGAGAGGCACCACCAAGCACGAATGCAATAAGAAGTTCTTCCACAAGCGCGACAAGAGTAACAAGCTCCCCAAGTACCACAAGCTCGGCAAGAAAAATATGACAATGTACATCAACCCCGCCAAGAGAAACATGACGTTGACAATCGTCCAAATCAAGACCGCCCTCACAATAGGCAAGCAAACAATGAAGAGCATCGCTATGGCAAGCTTAAGTTCACCATGCCAAAGTTTGCCGGAAGCATTGATCCCAAAGACTACCTATCATGGGCATTAAAAGTTGACAAGATCGTTCGCTACACAACTTTGATGAAGAAAAGAAGATTGCAATGGCGTCACTTGAGTTTCAAGATTATGTTCTCATTTAGTGGGAGCAAATCATTGAGAGAAGAGAAGCAAAAGGCGAACCGCCTATCACTACTTGGACTCAAATGAAGGAAGTCATGAGAGCAAGTTTCGTGCCAACACACTACAACCATGACTTGTTCAAGAAGCTGCAACTCCTCAAGCAAGGTACCAATCCGTTCAAGAGTACTACAAGGAGATGGAGATTGCCATGATAAGAACCAACAACATGGAAGATGAAGAACAAACGATGGCGAGACTCTTGAATGGACTCAACTATCCTATCAAGAAGATTGCGGGCTTTCAACCATACACAAATCTCCTCGAGCTATTACACCAAGCCGCCAAAGCGGAGCGACAAATTCAAGAGGACTACTAGTACTCCAAGTTCACCTCCAAGAACTACGGCTCCTACAACCAAGCTTCCACGACTTCGGCTCCTCCTACCTCCACCAAGCCATCTACAAACTCCGGTGACAAGTCAAGCTACAAGAATGCGACTACATCTAGTCGTCCACCTTCTACAAACAACTTCAAGCCAAGAGCTTCATCACTACAATCCCAGCCGAGGACAACTCCAAGACGAGTTCCATCAAGTGTTTCAAATGCCAAGGGAAAGGCCACAAGTCATTTGAGTGCAAGACCATTCACACCATGATCATCAATGATGACCGATCATATGACTCAATGAACTACGATGAGATGGAAGCCCTTGAACATGTTGCTATGCATCGCCAAGTGAATGAAGATGAAGACCATCAAGTGTTTTACGACAATGACTCGCGCCCCAATCTCGTTGTCTCCAAGGTCTTGACACTGCAACATCAACAAGATGACGATGAGTGATGTCACATCTTCCATTCCAAGGCAGGCATCAATGGACGCTCCGTCATGGTTATCATCGATGGAGGAAGTTGTCATAACTTGGCAAGTGATGATAGAGGTTAAGGTGTCCCGTCTTTCGATGAGATGGTGGCTATCGTTTTCGGTGGAGTAGACTTTGACGATCCGACTACGAACGTGCGAGGACGTCGCGCCTTAGCAATCGCTAAACCAACTCCGAGAGGTTATTGACCACGCCGGAGCATGATCAACCTGACCACGAGGGTCTATTTCCTGCAAGCAAACGAAGAACAAGCAAGAAACTAAGATTGCAATCTGCATATTGCGAATATAAGAGGAAAGCTTTATTGATCAAGGTGGGGTTTTGTGACGTCTTTGTCTGGTCGTTGAACCCAAACGAAGTACTCGAAGTTGCAGCTATGGCGAACTTTAATCTAAACAAAATCCAAAGTCTAAACGACGCCCTAAGGGCTGTATATATGGGGAAGAGGGGGGAATTTTGTAGCCCTTGGAGGAGGGGTCTGAAATCAACCCTAACTCTTGTTTCCCCACACATACGGACTCTAAAAACAGCCTATACTCAAGTATTTCGAAATTACATGGACCTGGCCCAATAATAAGGTGACGCAGCACCTATAATAGCCTATGGACGAAATTTATGAAGTGGCATCTTGTATATTTCGTCCAAGGCTTCACGCACTCATTGTGGTGGCTTCAAAGTCTTGAAATCATCACTTATGACTCCATTCTTGTTCCCCTTGCGCATGCCATCACCTCCATGCTTGATCTTGCTCCAATGTTCATCCTTCTTGTCCAAGCTAGGCCCTTCATTTGTAAGCAAGACATATGTATCCAACTTAGGCAGCATCATATTCTCATGAACATTAAAATCATTACCAAGAAACGAAAGTACCTGGTAATTTAATTGGCGTGCGCGTGCTCTAGTAATTGGTCATGTATATGTATCAGTTGGGGCTGTGGGTGTAACTCTGTTAGTGATGTCCTCAAGAACTCAGATTGGTGGTGGATATACGATAGAGGCAAAGGTGTCCCGTCTTTCGATGAGATGGTGGCTATTGTTTTGGAGGAAGTCGACTTTGACGATCCGACTACGAACGTGCGAGGACGTCGCGCCTTAGCAATCTCTAAACCAACTCCGAGAGGTTATTGACCACGTCGGAGCACTATCAACCTGACCATGAAGGTCTGTTTCCTGCAGGCAAACGAAGAACAAGCAAGAAACTAAGATTGCAATCTAGATATTGCGAATTCAAGAGGAAAGCTTTACTGATCAATTAGGGGTTTTGTGACGTCTTTGTCTGGTCGTTGAACACAAACGAAGTACGCGAAGTTGCAGCTATGACGAACTTTAATCTAAACAAAACCCAAAGCCTGAACGACGCCCTAAGGGCTGTATATATGGAGGAAGAGGGGGGAATTTCGTGGCCTTTGGAGGAGGGGTCCGAAACCAACCCTTACTCTTGTTTCCCTACACATACGAACTCTAAAAACAGCCTATACTCAAGTATTTCAAAATTAATGGGCCTGGCCCAATAATAAGGTGACACAGCACCTATAATAGCCTCTAGACGAAATTTATGAAGTGACATCTTGTATATTTCATCCAAGGCTTCACACACTCATTATGGTGGCTTCAAAGTCCCGAAATCATCACTTGTAAATTCGTTCTTGTTCCCCTTGCGCATGCCATCATCTCCATGCTTGATCTTGCTCCAATGTTCATCCTTCTTGTCAAAGCTAGGCCCTTCATTTGTAAGCAAGACAAATGTATCCAATTTAGGCAGCATCATATTCTCATGAATATTAGCATCATTACCAAGAAACAAAGTACCTGGTAATTTAATTGGCGTGTGCGAGCTCTACTAATTGGTCCTGTATATGTGTTAGTTGGGGCTATGGGTGTAACCTTGTTAGTGATGCCCTCATCAATATATGGTGGTAGGATATGGCAGTGGTGGTGGGATATGTCAGCGGTGGTGGGATATGGCAGCAGCGATGAATATGGTGCGGCGGCGACGTGACAAACTATGACAGAACTCGAAACTCGAAAGGACTAGCCACTAAGACCAGCAACTAGACACGACGATGCAACTGCAAATTCAACAAAGCAAATCCCTAAAAAGATTATGCAAAGGCTCAGATTGGTTCGGATATGATGTCCTCATCATCCTCCCCTTCCTGAATTGAAGTCGTCCTCGACGGAAGCTCATCTTCCTCACCCAAGTAAGGCTTCAAATCTGCAATGTTAAATGTGGGACTAACCCCAAAATCTACAGGCAACTCAAGTTTATATGCATTATCATTTATTTTCTCTAACACCTTGAAAGGACCATCAACACGTGGCATTAAGTTTGACTTGGGCAAATTAGGAAACCTATCCTTAAGCAAATGTAACCAAACAAGATCTCCAGGTGCAACGACAACACGTTTTCTACCATTATCTCCAACAACTTTATATTTAGCATTCATGCACTCAATATTTTCCTTAGTTAACTCATGCATTTTTAAGATCAATTGAGCATGTTGTTTAGCATCAAAATTAACCTTCTCCGAAGATGGAAGAGGCAACAAATCAATAGGTGCACGAGGTAGGAAACCATAGACAATTTCAAAAGGGCACATCTTAGTAGTAGAATGCAACGAACGATTATAAGCAAATTCAATATGAGGAAAGCATTCTTCCCACATTTCCTTGCTATTCTTCAAAACAGACCTAAGCATAGTAGACAACATTCTATTGACTACTTCGGTTTGTCCATCAGTTTGGGGGTGACAAGTAGTACTAAAAAGCAGTTTAGTCCCCAGTAGCCCTTAAACATCTCCAGAAGTGGCTAAGAAATTTAGTATCACGATCTGAAACAATAGTATTTGGCTCACCATGCAAGCGAATAATTTCACGAAAGAACAAATCAGCAACATTAGCAGCATCATCGCTTTTATGACATGGTATAAAGTGTGCCATCTTCGAGAACCTATCCATGACAACAAATATGCTACCCCTCCCCTTCTTTCTGCAAGGTAAACCCAAAACAAAGTCCATAGATATATCTTCCCAAGAAACACTAGGGACAGGCAAAGACATATATAAACCATGAGGATAGAGTCGTGAGTTAGCTTTTTGACATGTACTGCAACGAGCAACAAAATGCTCAACATCCCGTCTCATCTTTGGCCAAAAGAAATGTGTAGCAAGTACGTCCTCCGTCTTCTTCACGCCAAAGTGTCCCATTAAACCTCCTCCATGCGCCTCCTGCAACAACAAAAGACGAACAGAGCTAGCTGGAATGCATAGCTTGTTAGCACGAAACACAAATCCATCATTAACGACGAACTTGTTCCATGTCCTCCCTTCTTTACAATTCTGCAATACATCTTTAAATTCAGAATCATGCACATCTTGATCTTTGATGGTCTCCAAACCAAATATTTTAAAGTCAAGTTGTGAAAGCATAGTATAACGACGAGACAATGCATCAGCAATAACATTTTCTTTTCCCTTCTTGTGTTTAATAACATAGGGGGAAGTCTCTATGAATTCAACCCATTTAGCATGTCTACGGTTCAGTTTTGCTTGACTTTTAATGTGCTTCAAAGATTCATGATCAGAATGTATAACAAATTCTTTGGGCCATAAATAATGTTGCCATGTTTCCAAAGTCTGAACAAGAGCATATAATTCCTTATCATAAGTAGAATAATTCAGACTAGGCCCATTCAATTTTTCAGAAAAGTATGCAACATGTTTACCATCTTGTAATAACACACCTCCTAACCCAATTCCACTAGCATCACATTCAAGCTCAAAAGTCTTGTTAAAATCAGGAAGTTGGAGTAAAGGAGCATGTGTCAACTTATCTTTCAATACCGTGAATGCTTCTTCCTGTGCAGTACCCCAAACAAAAGGCACATCCTTCTTTGTAAGCTCATTGAGAGGTGCAGCAATGGTGCTGAAATCTCTCACAAAACGCGTATAGAATCCAACGAGGCCAAGGAAACTCCTCACGTGTGTGACCGTTTTGGGCTGCGGCCAACTCTCAATAGCTTCAATCTTAGCTTTATCAACCTCAATTCCCTGTGGAGTAAGAACATAGCCAAGAAAAGATACTCGGTCGGTGCAAAAGGTGCACTTTCCAAGGTTACCAAACAAACGTGCATCACGTAGAGCAATAAAAACAACACGTAAATGTTCCTAATGTTCCTGCAAAGTTCTATTATAAATCAATATATCATCAAAGTATACTACCAAAAATCGTCCAATGAAAGCGCGTAAAACTTCATTCATTAATCTCATGAAAGTACTAGGTGCATTAGTTAACCCAAAAGGCATGACTAACCACTCATATAATCCAAACTTAGTTTTAAATGTTGTTTTCCTTTCATCTCCCAATTTCATACGAATTTGATGGTATCCACTACGCAAATCAACTTTGGAGAATATTGTAGAGCCACTCAATTCATCAAGCCTAGGAATAGGATGACGATAACAAATAGTAATATTATTAATGCCTCTACAATCAACACATATACGCGATGTACCATCCTTTTTCGGCACTAGAATAATAGGAACAACACAAGGACTAAGGGATTCGCGTATATAACCTTTGTTGAGTAGCTCCTGTACTTGACGCATAATCTCCTTCGTCTGCTCTGAATTGGTACGGTATGGTGCGCGATTGGGTAGTGATGCACTGGGAATTAAGTCAATCTGATGCTCAATCCCTCGAATAGGTGGTAATCCCGGTGGCACGTCTTGTGGAAAGACGTCCGCGAACTCCTGCAAAATGTTAGTGACAGCGGGAGGCAAAGAGCAAGGCATGTCCTCGAATTAAAATAATGCCTCTTTGCACACAAAAGCATAGCAAACAGATTTGCTGAAATCTAGATCATCAATATTAGATTTGGTGGCAAGTAAACATCCACTTTTTAATTTAATTGCAGATGCAACATGAGATGATGGTGTGTTATTAGGCTTCATTTGTTGCTCAAATTCTTTTGCCACAATCTGATTTTCACTCTTATTTTGTTCCTGTTTTTCTTTATTAGCTCTATTAATATCATCTTTCAAAATGGAATCAGGAGACATAGGAAGCAAAGTAATACATTTATCCTTATGAACAAGAGTATACTGATTGTTTCTACCATGGTGTACATAATTTTTATCAAATTCCCATGGTCTACCAAGTAATAAGGAACATGCTTGCATGGGTACCACATCACAATCAACATAACCAGGATATGTGGAGATACTAAAATGCACATAAACAGTACGTGTTATATTAACCTTGCCGCTGTTGTTGAACCATTGGATGTAGTAAGGATGTGGATGTGGTCTTGTTGTGAGAGATAGCTTCTCCACCATCTCCATGCTAGCCAAGTTGTTGCAGCTCCCTCCATCTATGATGACGCGAACAGAACGTTCCTTCACAACTCCCTTTGTATGGAACAAATTATGTCTCTGATTTTGCTCCGCTTGTGTGACCTGCACACTCAAAACACGTTGAGCAACTAAACATTCATACCTGACAGCATCTTCAGGAGCCATATATTGCGTCTCATTTTCGGAATCATCTCCACCGTGTTCTTCACGTGTAATTAGAGCCAAAATCTCCTCATCATAGTCACTAGAATACTCATAACAACTATCCTCAGTAGCAATCATGACACGCTGAGATGGGCATTTGCTCGCATAGTGACCACGACTAGTGCAACGACGACATATAACATCATGAGTTGGCCATGTGGATGCCATGGATGAAGAAGAGCTCTGCGCAGGACCAGAAGGTGTACTCCTGGTTGATGGTGGTGGTGCCTGTTTGCTCTTATCATGGCTAGAAGTGACGGCTGAAGTAGGCGGTGGTGCAGCCGGACGTGTCGAAGTAGATGATGCACGCGGTGTCCATGATGAAGGTCGACCTGCAGAAAAATTAGTTCGCGCCGAGGCATGTCGATCCTGCACTTCATGTTCAGCTTTGCAAGCAAGATGGAATAAACGAGTGATATTATTATACTCCTTATACTCTAGAATTGTCTGAATCTCTCTATTTAAGCCACCCATAAGACGTGCAAGCACCTCATTATCCTCAACAATACCACATCTAATCAGGCCAGTTTGTAGTTCCTGATAATATTCCTCTACAGAATCTTTTCCTTGTCTTAAACGGTGCAATTTTTGAAGTAATTCACGTTGATAATATGGTGGAACCCAGCGAGCATAGCCGTTTTCAAAGCAGCCCAAGTAGTTGGAATATTATCCGGATATAATCTACAATATTAAGACCACCACACACAAGCAAAACTAGTGAAGGCACAAAGAGCAGCAGCAACATGTGTCTTCTCGGGATATTTTAAACATGTAAAATGTTGTTCGGTTTCTAACTCCCAAGTAAGATATATATTAGGGACATATCTACCCTCAAATGGTGGAATATTCAATTTTATTTTAGGGAGATGGTCATGATCTAGTACCTGAGGGTGTGGTGCAGCCCTACCATTGCCATTATTTGCATGTGGACGGCCTGGTGGTTTTGGTGCTGTTTGTTGCATGTAGTTCTGATTTTGATCAACCTCATCCTCGTAATCCCCCGTGTAATCGTCCTCCTCCTCAGCAGCAGCAGGAGCCACATAAGTATCAACAACAACACCAACAGTTCAGCCAGGCTGAAGAGCGACACGGCTCGCTTTGCGGAGGGCTGTTTCGCGACGTGAAGGTGGTGGTTGTTGTTGTTGCAATGGTGCAGTAGGTGGAGGTAGACGCGCAAGCACTTCAGCGAATTTGGCATCCAACTTGGTGTCAATTGACTTCTCAATGCCATCCATCCTCGCTAGTGCGTCGCCAAAACTAGTCATCACATCTTCTACCTGTTGATCCATCATTTGTTGAAATTTATCATGCAACTCCTTGTTCATCATGTTCTCCCAGTCAGTCTCATCGACTTGTGATCCTGGCATGGTTAGCAGCAATAGAATCACACAAAAATATGATCCTACAGACTACTAGAAAATGGTGGTGGTGGGCGTCATAAATCCGTCAAGCAAATCTGAAATTCTTATCAGTTCTTACCCAGCAGCAGGTGGTGATCGGCAACCGTGGTAGTCAAAAACTCTCAAAGCTTGGAAAAAACGATTACAAGGGAGAATCAAACGCACGACGTAGATGTATGTGGAGCTGGGAAGGCTCATAATATGGTAGCAAAAAGGGTCAACAATAATCAATTCAGAGATGCAAAGTTGAATAAACGCTCAACGACGGTGCTGTGTTGGTCCTAGGCTAGACCGTACTAGAGACGCGAGCCTAGAACACTAACAAAATCACGGCGCTGCATGTAATTAAGGGGAAAGCACACTCTGAATTTTTTTCGCCTCTTTTTTCTTGCCGAAAATCACTATAATGGTGAGTGTCTCAAAACTCTTCCCAAGTCAAACTAAGATAATAGGCACGAAATTTTTCTGACGATTTTTTTTCGGAATTAGTGCAGCGACGACGAAAAAGTGCGGTAAAAAATAGTATGATGGCATTTGTCTTAAAAGACTCAGAAAAGATTAAAAATAGGATAGGGATAAAATATTTTCACCTGTCAAAATTTTGGCCTAAAAACTACCCGGGGGTCTCCAAACTTTTTTTTTCTGAGACCTACGCAGGCAAGGAAACACGAATCCAAAACTAGATGGATCTCGAGAACAGACCTAATATGTAAAGAGCTCAGATTGGTGGTGGATATATGATGCTAGGATATGGCAGCGATGGTAGGTTATAGCAGCGGTGATGGTATGTTATAGCGGCGGTGGGATATGGCAGCGGTGGTGGGATATGGCAGCGGTGGTGGTATGGTAGTAGCGATGAATATGGTGCGGCGGCATGACAAATGTGACATAACTCGAAACTCTAAAGGACTAGACACTAAGACCAGCAACTAGACACGACGATGCAACAACAAATTCAACAAAGCAAAACCCTAAAAAGATTATGCAAATGCTCAGATTGGTTCGGATATGATGAACTAACCCTAACATATATAATTTTGGGTTTTTCGTCAACTATAGGTATAAAGAACAGACTGGATCTAACTATGAAAAATTGGAAAATCTCACCGAGCAACCTGGAAATCTGATACCACTTGATAGAGGCAAAGGTGTCCCGTCTTTAGATGATATGGTGGCTATCATTTTGGAGGAAGTCGACTTTGACGATCCGACTACGAGCGTGCGAGGACGTCACGCCTTAGCAATCGCTAAACGAACTCCGAGAGGTTATTGACCACGTCGGAGCACGATCAACCTAACCACGAAGGTCTGTTTCCTGCAGGCAAACGAAGAACAAGCAAGAAACTAAGATTGCAATTTGGATATTGCGAATTCAAGAGGAAAGCTTTATTGATCAAGTGGGGTTCTGTGACGTCTTTGTCTGGTCGTTGAACACAAATAGAGTACGCGAAGTTGCAGCTATGGCGAACTTTAATCTAAGCAAAACCCAAAGTCTAAACGACACCCTAAGGGCTGTATATATGGAGGAAGAGGGGGGGGGATTTCGTGGCCCTTGGAGGAGGGGTCCGAAACCAACCCTAACTCTTGTTTCCCCACACATACGGACTCTAAAAATAGCCTATACTCAAGTATTTCGAAATTACATGGCCCTGGCCCAATAATAAGGTGAAGCATCACCTATAATAGCCTCTGGACGAAATGTATGAAGTGACATCTTGTATATTTCATCCAAGGCTTCACGCACTAATTATGGTGGCTTCAAAGTCCTGAAATCATCACTTGTAACTCCATTCTTGTTCCCCTTGCACATGCCATCATCTCCATGCTTGATATTGCTCCAATGTTCATCCTTCTTGTCCAAGCTAGGCCCTTCATTTCTAAGCAAGACAAATGTATCCAATTTAGGCAGCATCATATTCTCATGAACATTAGAATCATTACCAAGAAACAAAAGTACCTGGTAATTTAATTTGGCGTGCGCGAGCTCTAGTAATTGGTCTTGTATATGTATTAGTTGGGGCTTTGGGTGTAACCTTGTTAGTGATGTCCTCATCAGGAGGCGTGTTAATGCAATAAAAGCGCCCGATTGCGTATTTTAGTGGAAAAAAATCCGGAGCGCAACTTAACTACCCCATCTATGATAAAGATCTTTATGCCTTAGTGAGAGTTTTGCTTGTTTGGGAACACTATCTTGGACCTCATGAATTCATTATTCACACGGACCATGAGACACTCAAATATCTCAAGGGTTAAACTAAGTTGAACAAGCGTCATGCTAAGTGGAGTGAGTTCATAGAGTCTTTTCCTTATGGCATCATGTATATCAAAGGCAAAGAGAATGTTGTGGCGGATGCGCTTTCTCGCAAATGCATGCTTGTCACCCAACTTGAACTGGATGTTATTGGCTTTGAGAATATCAAAGATTTGTATAAGCATGATCATTTCTTTGCAAATCCTTATGCCAAATGTGTGACGCACACTTCTTGGGAACAATACTACATCAAGGATGGATATCTTATGAGAGCTAACAAACTTTGAATTCCTGAGTCGTTTCTTCGTTTGCTCCTTTTGCAGGAATCTCATGGAGGAGGACTTATGCGACACTTTGGACGCGACAAAACATTTGCGACGCTCTCCAAAAACTATTATTGGCCCAAGATGTTCTGTAGCGTTTCACGCGTCACCAACCGGTGCTCTACATGCCGGAAAGCTAAGTCCGAAGCTCAATCTCATGGTCTTTACATGCCACTTCCTATCCTATACCAACCTTGGGAGGACATTCGCATGGACTTTGTACTTGGGTCGCCTAGAACTCAAAATGGAAAGGATTCCGTGTTTGTTGTTGTTGATAGAATTTCTATAATGGCTCATTTCATTCCTTGTAACAAGATCAACGATGCTTCACCTGTGGCAAATCTCTTTTGTAGGAAAAACTTGCGCCTATATGGTGTGCCTAAGACGATCGTATCGGACCGTGACGTCAAGTTCTTGAGCTACTTTTGAAAGACTCTATGCGCCAAACTCGGCATCAAGCTCCTATTCTCTTCAGCATATCATCCGCAAACGGACGAACAAATGGAGGTGACGAACCGGACACTATCGACACTTCTTCGCGTGTTGATCAAGAAGAACATCAAGGAATGGGAGCAATGCTTGCCCATCGCCGAGAATGCCTACAACCGTGCAAGACATTCGACTACCGGCAAGTTCCCTTTCGAGGTCGTCTACGGCTTCAACCCATTGTCCCCATTGGACATTCTTCCTCTACCTCTCCAAGATCGCATAAATGCAAGTGCAAGACCAAGTTATCTCAAGAAGATGCACGAAGATACAAGGGCAATGATCGAGCGACAAGTACATCGCCTCGCCACCAAGCTCAACGTCAACAAGACACCAATGGTGTTCCAACCAGGAGATCTCATATGGATTCATCTTCGCAAGGACCTCTTCATTAATGAGCGCACGCCCAAGCTACTACCTAACGCCGACGAACCCTTCAAGGTGCTAGCACGCTACAACAACAATGCCTACAAGATCGACATCCCACGTGACAAGTACAATGTGAGCGATACATTCAACGTCAAGGATCTCTCTCCTTTCCATGGTGATGAAGATTTTGATCCGAGGTCGGATCTTTTCCAAGGGAGGTGAGATGATGCGGAGCATCCCTAGGTCATCCCCATGGACCTACCATCGCCTCACCAAGTGCCTCAAGGACAAATGACACGTGCCCGTGCAAGAACTCTCGAGACCGAGGTGACATCTCTCCTAGTCCAATTTAATATGAATCATGTGAGACATGGCTACTACCTCAAGCGGATGTCTTTTGTGTTCTTAGGTACCAAGAAGACCCCATTGGAGAGGTTCATGAAGATGGACAAGTCACCAAGTTCACGGATGAAGCATTGCATTGAGTGAAACCGGAGAAGGTCTGAGGCGCCGGACATCTGGCCCCTGGACCAGCATCTACAGAAGAGCCCACACAGCCGAAGCTATAGAGCCCGGTCATTCGGCCAGTGATAGAGGCAAAGGTGTCCTGTCTTTCGATGAGATGCTGGCTGTCATTTTGGAGGAAGTCGACTTTGTCGATCCGACTACGAATGTGCAAGGACGTCATGCCTTAGCAATAGCTAAACCAACTCCGAGAGGTTATTGACCACGCCGGAGCACGATCAACCTGACCACAAAGGTCTGTTTCCTACAAGCAAACGAAGAACAAGCAAGAAACTGAGATTTCAATATGGATATTGCGAATATAAGAGGAAAGCTTTATTGATCAAGGTGGGGTTCTGTGGCGTCTTTGTCTAGTCGTTGAACACAAATGAAGTACACGAAGTTGCCGCTATGGCGAACTTTAATCTAAATAAAACCCAAAGACTAAACAATGCCCAAAGGGTTGTATATATGGGGAAAGATAGGGGAAATTTCGTGGCCCCTTGGAGAAGAGGTCCGAAACCAACCCTAACTCTGTTTTCCCCGCACATACGGACTCTAAAAACAGCCTATACTTGACTATTTCGAAATTACATGGGCCTGGCCAGAATAATAAGGTGACGCGGCACCAATAATAGCCTCTGCACAAAATCTATGAAGTGGCATCTTGTATATTTCATCCAAGGCTTCTCGCAATCATTATGGTGGCTTCAAAGTCCTGAACTCATCAATTGTAACTCCGTTCTTGCTCCCCTTGCGCATGCCATCATCTCCATGCCTGATCTTGGTCCAATGTTCATCCTTCTTGTCCAAGCTAGGCCCTTCATTTGTAAGCAAGACAAATGTATCCAATTTAGGCAGCATCATATCCTCATGAACATTAGAATCATTACCAAGAAACGGAAGTACCTGGTAATTTAATTGGCGTGCGCGAGCTCTAGTAATTGGTCCTCTATATGTATCAGTTGGGGCTGTGGGTGTAAACTTGTTAGTGATGTCCTCATCATCCTCCCCTTCTTGTTTTTAAGTCGTCCTCGACGGAAGCTCATCTTCCTCACGCAAGTAAGGCTTCAAATCTGTAATGTTAAATGTGGGACTAACCCCAAAATCTGCTCGCAACTCAAGTTTATGTGCATTATCATTTATTTTCTCTAACACCTTAAAAGGACCATCAGCACGTGGCATTCGCTTTGACTTGCGCAAATTACGAAACCTATCCTTACACAAATGTAACCAAACAAGATCTCTAGGTGCAAAGACAACACGTTTTCTACCCTTATCTCCAACAATTTTATATTTAGCATTCATGCTCTCAATATTTTCTTTAGTTAACTCATGCATTTTTAAGATCAGTTCAAGACGTTGTTTAGCATCAAAATTAACCTTCTCCGAGGATGGAAGAGGCAACAAATCAATAGGTGCACGAGGTAGGAAACCATATACAATTTCAAAAGGGCACATCTTAGTAGTAGAATGCAACGAACGATTATAAGCAAATTCAATATGGGGCAAGCATTCTTCCCACATTTTCTTGTTATTCTTCAAAATAGCCCTAAGCATAGTAGACAAAGTTATATTGACTACTTCAGTTTGTCCATCAGTTTGGGGGTGATAAGTAGTACTAAAAAGCAGTTTAGTCCCTACTTAGCCCGTAAACATCTCCAAAAGTGGCTAAGAAATTCAGTATCACGATATGAAACAATAGTATTTGGCACAATATGCAAGTGAATAATTTCACGAAAGAACAAATCAGCAACATTAGCAGCATCATCACTTTTATGATTTAGTATAAAGTGTGCCATTTTCGAGAACCTATCCACGACAAAAAATATGCTATCCCTCCCCTTCTTTGTTCGAGGTAAACCCAAGACAAAGTCCATAGATATATCTTCCCAAGGAACACTAGGAACAGGCAAAGGCATATATAAACCATGAGGATTGAGTCGTGGCTTAGCTTTTTGACATGTAGTGCATCGAGCAACAAAACGGTTAACATCCCGTCTCATCTTTGGCCAAAAGAAATGTGTAGCAAGTACGTCCTCTGTCTTCTTCACGCCAAAGTGTCCCATTAATCCTCCTCCATGCGCCTCCTGCAACAACGAAAGACGAACAGAGCTAGCTGGAATGCATAGCTTGTTAGCACGAAACACAAATCCATCATTAACGACGAACTTGTTCCATGTTCTCCCTTCTTTACAATTATGTAATACATCTTTAAATTCAGCATCATGCACATATTGATCTTTGATGGCCTCCAAACCAAATATTTTAAAGTCAAGTTGTGAAAGCATAGTATAACGACGAGACAATGCATCAGCAATAACATTTTCTTTTCCCTTCTTGTGCTTAATAACATAAGGGAAAGTCTCTATGAATTCAACCCATTTAGCATGTCTGCAGTTCAGTTTTGCTTGACTTTTAATGTGCTGCAAAGATTCATGATCAGAATGTATTACAAATTCTTTGGGCCATAAATAATGTTCCCATGTTTCCAAAGTCCGAACAAGAGCATATAACTCCTTATCATAAGTAGAATAATTCAGACTAGGCCCACTCAATTTTTCAGAAAAGTATGCAACATGTTTACCATCTAATAGAGGCAAAGGTGTCCCGTCTTTCGATGAGATGGTGGCTATCGTTTTGGAGGAAGTCGACTTTGACGATCCGACTACGAACGTGCGAGGACGTCGCGCCTTAGCGATCGCTAAACCAACTCCGAGAGGTTGTTGACCACGCCGGAGCATGATCAACCTGACCACGAAGGTCTATTTCCTGCAGGTAAACGAAGAACAAGCAAGAAACTAAGATTGCAATCTGGATATTGCGAATTCAAGAGGAAAGCTTTATCGATCAAGGTGGGGTTCTGTGACGTCTTTGTCTGGTCGTTGAACACAAACGAAGTACGCGAAGTTGCAGCTATGGCGAACTTTAATCTAAACAAATCCCAAAGTCTAAACGATGCCCTAAGGTCTGTATATGGAGAAAGAGAAGGGGAATTTCATGGCCCCTTGGAGGAGGGGTCCGAAACCAACCCTAAATCTGTTTTCCCCACACATACGGACTCTAAAAACAGCCTATACTTTACTATTTCGAAATTACATGGGCCTGGCCCAATAATAAGGTGACGCAACACCAATAATAGCCTCTGGACAAAATTTATGAAGTGACATCTTGTATATTTCATCCAAGGCTTCTCGCACTCATCATGGTGGCTTCAAAGTCCTGAACTCATCACTTGTAACTCCGTTCTTGCTCCCGTTGCGCATGCCATCATCTCCATGCTTGATCTTGCTCCAATGTTCATCCTTCTTGTCCAAGCTAGGCCCTTCATTTGTTAGCAAGAGAAATGTATCCAATTAGGCAGCATCATATTCTCATGAACATTAGAATCATTACCAAGAAACGAAAGTACCTGGTAATTTAACTGGCGTGCGCGAGCTCTAGTAACTGGTCCTCTATATGTATCAATTGGGGTTGTGGGTGTAACCTTGTTAGTGATGTCCTCATCATCCTCCCCTTCTTGAATTAAAGTCGTCCTCGACGGAAGCTCATCTTCCTCACCCAAGTAAGGCTTCAAATCTGCAATGTTAAATGTGGGAATAACCCCAAAATCTGCTCGCAACTCAAGTTTATATGCATTATCATTTATTTTCTCTAACATCTTAAAAGGACCATCAGCACGTGGCATTCGATTTGACTTGCGCAAATTAGGAAACCTATCCTTCCACAAATGTAACCAAACAAGATCTCCAGGTAAAAAGACAACACGTTTTCTACCCTTATCTCCAACAATTTTATATTTAGCATTCATGCTCTCAATATTTCCTTAGTTAACTCATGCATTTTTAAGATCAATTCAGCACGTTGTTTAGCATCAAAATTAACCTTCTCCGAAGATGGAAGAGGCAACAAATCAATAGGTGCACGAGGTAGGAAACCATATACAATTTCGAAAGGGCACATCTTAGTAGTAGAATGCAACGAACGATTATAAGAAAATTCAATATGGGGCAAGCATTCTTCCCACATTTTCTTGTTATTCTTCAAAACAGCCCTAAGCATAGTAGACAAAGTTATATTGACTACTTCAGTTTGTCCATCAGTTTGGGGGTGACAAGTAGTACTAAAAAGCAGTTTAGTCCCTACTTAGCCCATAAACATCTCCAAAAGTGGCTAAGAAATTCAGTATCACGATCTGAAACAATAGTATTTGGCACAAAATGCAAGTGAATAATTTCACGAAATAACAAATGAGCAACATTAGCAGCATCATCACTTTTATGGTTTAGTATAAAGTGTGCCATTTTCGAGAACCTATCCACGACAAAAAATATGCTATCCCTCCCCTTCTTTGTTCGAGGTAAACCCAAGATAAAGTCCATAGATATATCTTCCCATGGAACACTAGGAACAGGCAAAGGCATATATAAACCATGAGGATTGAGTCGTGACTTCGCTTTTTGACATGTACTGCAGCGAGCAACAAAACGGTTAACATCCCGTCTCATCTTTGGCCAAAAGAAATGTGTAGCAAGTACGTCCTCTGTCTTCTTCACGCCAAAGTGTCCCATTAATCCTCCTCCATGCGCCTCCTGCAACAATGAAAGACGAACAGAGCTAGCTGGAATGCATAGCTTGTTAGCACGAAACACAAATCCATCATTAACGACGAACTTGTTCCATGTTCTCCCTTCTTTACAATTATGCAATACATCTTTAAATTCAGCATCATGCACATATTGATCTTTGATGGCCTCCAAACCAAATATTTTAAAGTCAAGTTGTGAAAGGATAGTATAACGGCGAGACAATGCATCAGCAGTAACATTTTCTTTTCCCTTTTTGTGCTTTATAACATAAGGGAAAGTCTCTATGAATTCAACCCATTTAGCATGTCTGTGGTTCAGTTTTGCTTGACTTTTAATGTGCTGCAAAGATTCATGATTAGAATGTATTACAAATTCTTTGGACCATAAATAATGTTCCCATGTTTCCAAAGTCCGAACAAGAGCATATAACTCCGTATCATAGGTAGAATAATTCAGAATAGGCCTACTGAATTTTCCAGAAAAGTATGCAACATGTTTACCATCTGATAGAGGCAAAGGTGTCCCGTCTTTCCATGAGATGGTGGCTATCGTTTTGGAGGAAGTCGACTTTGACGATCCGACTACGAACGTGCGAGGACGTCGCGCCTTAGCGATTGCTAAACCAACTCCGAGAGGTTGTTGACCACGCCGGAGCATGATCAACCTGACCACGAAGGTCTATTTCCTGCAGGCAAACGAAGAACAAGCAAGAAACTAAGATTGCAATCTGGATATTGTGAATTCAAGAGGAAAACTTTATTGATCAAGGTGGGGTTTTGTGACGTCTTTGTCTGGTCGTTGAACACAAACGAAGTACGCGAAGTTGCAGCTATGGCGAACTTTAATCTAAACAAAACCCAAAGTCTAAACGATGCCCTAAGGTCTGTATATGGAGAAAGAGAGGGGGAATTTCATGGCCCATTGGATAAGGGGTCCGAAACCAACCCTAAATCTGTTTTCCCCACACATACGGACTCTAAAAACAGCCTATACTTTACTATTTCAAAATTACATGGGCCTGGCCCAATAATAAGGTGACGCAACACCAATAATAGCCTCTAGACAAAATTTATGAAGTAACATCTTGTATATTTCATCCAAGGCTTCTCGCACTCATCATGGTGGCTTCAAACTCCTGAACTCATCACTTGTAACTCCATTCTTGCTCCCCTTGCGCATGCCATCATCTCCATGCTTGATCTTTGTGACGCCCGAGACCGACGTCCTAGAAGATTCCCGAAGATTCCAGATGTTCCGGGTTGCCCGTGTGTTTCTTTTGTGCTTGTGTTATTTATTTTGCATTGCATCATGTCATCATGCCATCATGTCATATTTATTTTGCATCTCAACCTAAATAAATCGTGTGGACCTTCGGTCCATTTAAATCGAGGGAAGAATGTCTTCTCTTTAAAACATATAAAAGCCTCCTAATATTTAGGGAGCTATATTAATAAATATTCCATTTGTTGGAATTCACCGTAACACACTTGCAATATTTCCCCATGTCTTTTTCACTTCGAGCTTCTCCTTCAAAACCTTGCCAATAATTCTTTTCCGTTGTTTCGAGGTTCCTCCAAAAATTTGAACATTTTTGGAGACTTCAATAATCAAGTCTTAGTTCAAACTATTTGAATTAAAATTCAAATATGTTTGAATTATTTCTCCGTTCACGCCTTTTCTATTTTTCTCGAACCGTGCTCTTTTTATGCTGCCCGAGAAAGATACTTCCTTGTGCAACTTTTTCACTAACCCTCCCTCCTTCTTCCTCCCTTTTTCTTTTCTTCTGGTTGTTTCTGTTTTTTTTAGAAACAACTAAAAGTAGAGAGGCCCAGCCTGCTGCCTCCTTTTGGCCATCCCTCAAGCCCAGCCGGCCCGTTTCCTCTCCCACCAGCCCAGCCGGCCCACTTAGGCCCAAGGCCCGGCTACCACCAAACCCTAGCACTCCCCACCGCTCGCTCCCAATTCCCTCGTGCCGCCGCCACCCCGTTCCCTCGTTCGACCCCGCTCTGCCTCGCTTCCCTCTCACTCGACCCGTTTTCCCTCGATCTCCCTTGCATCGGTCCCCTTCGCCCGATCCCTCTCCTCTCTCCAACTCCCTCTTCCGATGCAGCCAGGGCCAGCCATCGGAGCCCCCATCGCCCGACGTCCTCGCGCGCTCTTCTCCAGGCCGTGCGCCGAGCCCCGCGCAGCGCCCGTCCCCGAGCCCTCCTGCGGCCGCGCCTCTCCTTCCCCCGGTCGGAGGCCAGCGCCTCCGTCGTCTCCGAAGCAGCCGCGGCCCCGAGCGCCCTCTGTCCGTCCGCGTGCTCCTGCAGCGCCCCGAGCGCCCCGTCGCAGCCGGGCCCTGCGCCTTCCGTCCTCCAGCTTGCGCGCCTCGAGCTCCTCGCAGTGGCGCCTCCAGCACCACTTCTCCCCGCCGCCTCTTCGTTCCCAGGCGCCTGCCCGGCCGGAGCCGCTCCTGTCCTCCTGCTCGACCTCCCGGCCCCGAGCGCCGTTCCCAGGGCCGAGCCTCTACAGTCCCGCGACCAGCGCCATGGCCGCTGGCCCTTCCCGCGTCGAGGGCCCCTGCCTCCTCTTCGCCAGCCGCCCCAAGCACCGGATCCCGCGGCCTGCTTCTGCCGTGTGGTCTCCCTGCTGCTGCTCCAAGAACGCTGTCCGTGCCGTGCTATTTTGCTGCTGCCATGACCTCGCCGTTGTCCCGAGACCGTGCTGGAGTTTTGTGTTGTTTTGTTGCTTGTGTTGTTAACCTGAACAGAGAACGTCTACCACCATGACCGCTACGAGCCTCGAGTACGTCTACACGGTGGCGTGCCAAGTACCCCTACGTTCGCGAAGTACCAAGTACCACGACGTCGACGACCTCGAGAACGACTACATGAACGTGTACGACTACATGTGTGATGCGCCAAGTTCCACTACCGTCGCTGGAACCGAGTACCCCTACGCTCGAAGACCGCGAGTACCACTACCGTCGCCCGAGTACCGCTACGAGAACGACTACCTTCGGTGAAGAAATGAGAACGTCTACTTCCTCTCCGAACGGAACATCTACTTCCACTACACCCCCGTGAACGTCTACTTCCTCTACGTCCCTCGACGATCTCGAACCGTCCCGAAACAATTGTTTCGAAGGTATAACCCCGTCGATGACCCGTGAATGCTTGTTGTGGTTGTATGAAATGCTTCCCTTGTGTGCTTCGTGCCCGTTCCGACCTTTTGTCATGTTCCTCGGTTGCCTCGTCACCGACTCGTGGGAACCCGGTAACGGGATCACCCCATCATCTCGTTTGACTCACCTCTGCCATCTTACCTTTTGCATCGGACTCTCAACGAGTTACCGGTACCGATATGTTGCCATGCTTCATTTTCGGATCGTTGCCGTGGCACCCTTTTCTTCCACCACGGTGACAATACTTCTTATCTCTTTTAAGTCAACCTTTTAATAAAACTTGCCTAAGATGTTCATGTCATCCGCATCATAATAACAACATGAGAATGTTTAATTGTTGTTTGTTTATAACTACTAAACATGCTCATGGGGTTTTTCCGGACTTGTTGTTGTTATTTTTCGGCCTCATTTAAATTGCCTAGTTAGTGTAGTTTTATTATGCTTCACCTCTTGCCATGTTAAAAACATTTAACCTTGTCTTGTAAATAAACGAGAGTCAATTAAATAATTAATGTGGTGTTTCGTCAATATGCAACTCGTTGCATATTGAGCTCCACTTAACTTGTAGTATTTGTTTGTGCACTTTGCCATGCCATGCATAATTAAACCGGACATGCATCATACTTGTTTGTGCATCTTATGCCATGTTGACGATGGTGTGTTTACCGAGTTGTTTGTTTCTTTCCGCTTGCTTCTCTTGTTAGCTTCGGTTTCGTTCCGGAGTTGTGAGGATCCGCTCGACTGTTGCTCCGTCTCCTTCTTGGAACCGTTCTTCTCCCTTGTGGAATCCCAGGCAAGATGACCGAACCCGGATACCATTACTATCTTTGCCTATTGCTAGTAGTTCCGCTCTATAGTTTTGCCTCGATGCCCATGTCTTTCTTGTCAGCCTCCTACTTGTAACCAATTGCCATGTTTAACCAACCTACCTATGCAAAACCGTTGCTTGGCTAAGTACGCTTCGCTCAGCCCCTCTTATAGCATTGTTAGTTGCAGGTGAAGATTGAAGATGCTTGCTTCATGTTGAAGTTTGGTTGGGTTATATCACACTATGTAAATGCTTAAAAATGAAATCATCTATATTCTAGCAGGGTGGAAGGCTAAGCCTTTTGCTTGGTGTTTTGTTCCACTCATGCCGTTAGGAACCGTATAAACCGGTGTTATGTTCCTTGATTATGCGTTCCTAACACGGTTGGGGTGTATGGGACCCCCTTGATAAACCGCTAAGTGCTAAGTCTTTTCCAGCAAGTCCCAACATTTGGTACTATTTGCCTCATCATAACAACTTAATTAAATAACTAAACTTGCATAGGGGGTCGCACCCTCGGGTTCTTATTTCTACATAGCAGGGGGGGCCAGTGCCGATGGTGTTGGTCCCAAACGGGGGTCCTGCAGGGCCGCCTTGGGGAAACCCGAGGTATCTGGTATAACCTGTAGCATCACCCATCCGGTCGTGTCCTGAGACTTAGATACGCGCGGCTACTATCAGGGTGTCGACACGCCAGGAGGATTTGCTGGATTAGCCTTACCTTAGTTCGGTTTAACTTGAGCACGGGATTCCGAGAATACTCGGGTCTTCCCACCTATGGAGTTGCGACTTCGCGGATCGTGGGCTTGTGATGGGCCAAGTTGGAACACCCCTGCAGGGTTTGAACTTTCGAAAGCCGTGCCCGCGGTTATGTGGCAGATGGGAGCTTGTTAATTCCGGTTGTAGATAACTTGACACAATGTTTCAATACACTACCAGCGTGTGTACCGTGACTGTCAATTTCCGAATAGGGATTCGGGAGTTGAACACGGTGGGGTTATGTTTGACCGGCTTTAGTTAGGATCACTTCGTGATCATCTTTCGACCGAGGCACTTCTCTTCTCGCTCTCTTTTGCGTAAGTTAGTGCTAGTTGCTGCTGCAGACTCTTGTTGTTCCTTCACCTCTCGTTCTTTCTTCAGCCTTGTCCACACCCAAGGCTTAAATAGTCGTGTTACCCGGGAACGGGATTGCTGAGTCCTCTGTGGCTCACAGTTACTTCACCACACCAGATGCAGGTTCAGCCGAGTTTGATGCAGGAGTTGGACCAGTTCTTCTCCGGGAGTTCGATGAAGAGTGTGGCCGTTTGCTTGTGACGTTTCGATGTTCAGTAGTGGTTTCTACTAGGATTCGATCCTGACCTGTGGCTTTATGTTGTTTTGGTATCTTTCTGTTGGATCTTCACCCGTAGTCGGGTTGTGATGTTCTGAATGATGATTGTTTATGTAATGTATTGTGTGAAGTGGCGAGTGTAAGCCAACTATCTCCTTTTGCATTTTAATCCCTCTTTTACATGAGTTGTGCAAAGATACCAAACTTGAGATCATTCTAGGATGGGCTTATACCTTTAAGTCGTGCCTCGACACATAGGAGGTATAGTCCCATCCTGGGCATTACAAGTTGGTATTCAGAGCCTTCTCCGACCTAGAAGCCCCCACTGATTGATCGAATCGTTGACGGTTGAGTCTAGGCACACACTGAAAACTTTTTGAGTCCTATATTATATCGGAGAGTAGGATTTCTTTGCTTCTCATCCCCTTTCTCTCTGGTGAGGACTCCTGACGACTACTCTTGCCTCTTCTACTTTCAAAAATTGCACCAAATTTTTTTTAGGATCCCGCGAGTATTCTGGGATTGTTTCGATGTTCTTGTGACAAGGATATTGTTCTCGATGCCTCCTGTTCCCGAGGAGTTGAGCTTCAGGGTATCATTGACACAAGCATATCGCGGCAGTACTAAATACTTAAGACGGCCGACATCGAAAATCTCTCCTATACGGCCAGTGGCAAGATAACCCCGACATCACCCAGTACTGGGGAGGTAGTTCGAGAGTATTGCCATAGCTTGTTATAGTGGATGCTTTTCGAAGGTCTGAGGTACACAGTTTCCGAGAAAGACTGGTTATGAGTTGAAGGATGGATACACCTGGATGTAGGTTTAGAGTTGATTGCGCGGTGCTTCCCGTGTATCCCCAACACCTGATTGCATAACAGGAAACTTTCGGAAATCTATAGGTGGGTTTATCTAGTAGTTCTAGGTATTCTTCCAACTGATGCTCGATATGAAGCTCGGGGTTCTACATTGAGTGAAGTGGTTTTATGGACTTGTTCTGATCGGGAGTTGCATCTTAAAGGGTCCTTGGCTATGCTGATCCGAGGATTGCAAAACCCTTTTGTAACACGTTCCATGAGCTTTCAGTACGAAGATGTCGAACGAAACTTCTATCTTGTATTTGTTCTATCTGTTCCTTGTTCCTTTTTATTTATTTTGTTCTCCAAGTGGCTTCTCGACTAGCTGATGTATCTGCAGAATTCATTCGTTCAATTCTCTGTTCGGATGTTATTGTGAAGAGCATGCTGCATATCTATCCTTTGTTTTTGTTTGATTCTGGTATTCGAGTTGCTTCGATGTCAAATGTTGATTCCATACCTTTCATAATCTGTATTCTCATATTTCTATGGGAGTGCTAAGTCTTCTTAATCATCAACATGGTCATGTTAAATTCTTTTCAACGGTGTATGTTCATTCACCCCAAGTTGTCTTTGTTTTTCCCACCCTCCCACCCTTCTTCTTCTTGGAGCCAGAAATTCTCAGATGGAGTATCCATTTTATTCATGTGATGTTTCTTCTTTCTTTTCCTTCAATGCTCTTATCCGGTGCTTTATCGTCAACATGCTCAACAGCTTCAAGTTCATCATTCTTTTGTTCTCATATTCTGCCGGTGGATGTAATTCAAGATTTCGGTGTTGATCTTATCCTTTTCCTCTTTTCACAATGCTTTCTTATTCCGGTGCACCAATTAATCATTCTCCTCTTGCTATTCATATCCGGAGTACTGAAGATTCATAATTCTATTCTTAACCCGTTCAAGCTATTTCTTGAGGATTGTTATCTTTTTCAAGCCTTTTAACTCAACCGGTGCAATATCTCTTAAGCAATCTTTTCCAACGGTGATTTCTTTTGAGTGGGCCCTAACCCACAGGTCTTTTCCCAGAATCTTACCTGACTCTTCTTTCTCCGGAGAATTCTTTTCAAAGTGTGACGTAAGAATGATTTTCATCAGTCACATGCCTTCTCCAAGTTTACTTTCAAATTCTTTCCATCGTTGGTTCAACCTTTTAATTCTTCATTCCGGAGTGCTCAACAATTCATGGTGGTGTATCTCATCGTCTTCTCAGTTTTTGGAGACCGGAGAAGTGTTTCTCTTGAATCTTGGCCCGTTCTTCTTGAAGATTCGTGGTTCTAGCTTCACGCCATCCTCATAATTGTTTTAGATTACGAGGAATTCTTTTATAACCATCCGAAGCATTTCATGAATTTTTTTCCATCGTGATCCTCCGAAGGCCATCATTTCAGAATATTTCTTCGTTCTCAGTTTTCAACTTCGTCCTTCAAATATTCTTCATTGATGTCTCTTCGTTCGTCTCCATATTCTTACGGTGGTTCTTTCAAGTTTACTCTTCCCTGTTATCGTTTTAATTCACTCGTTCTTTCATAATCCTACCGGTGGTTCGTTGAATAATTATCCGAGCTTGTGCTAGATCTCTCTTTAATTCTTTCCAACAAGAATAAGTAGTATGCCAAATCCTTTGGTTGTCATAAATTTTAATTGGTGAAGGAGAAGCATGACATAATTCTTATTCTTATTCCTTCAAGGTCATTTAATCTCTTGTTCCAGAGCTTGTTCATCATATCATATTCTCGGTTCTAAGTTGTTCATCTTGTTTTCCGGAGCGTCAAGTTATTTTCACTATATCATTCCAAACCTCCATCTAATTCATCACAGGCCTTGAATCTTATTCTTTTCATCTTCCACTTCTCATGCTTTCATTACCGGAGTTTCATGGTGGTCCATCATCATTTAATTCATCCTCGAAGTCATCATCAAGATTTTGTTGGAGCTCAAGCATTCTTCATCATGCTTTCCTAGTGCAATTCTGTCTACCTTATCTTTTGAGATGGTGTTATGTCATTCTTGACAATTCCTTCATGTTCATGATTCACGAGTTATCAAGAATGAGATAATTAAAACCATCATTTCTTTCTCTTTAGGAGATCCTTCAACCCCTCATTTTAGCTCTTGGAGTTATCTTGGGTTGTATTTCACCTAAAAGCTTTTCCCTAAGGATTTTGTTATTTTGGTGCTTATAAATGCCCCAAGTTCTTCATTTTTCATTCCGGTGAGATAAGTGTTTCATCTCCTTGTTGATCTCAATCAAATCAATTGTTTAAGTTAGTGGCTGGTTGTCACCTCATAATTTTGAGATGTTTTCCATAAGCCCACATGAAGCTTATTCCTTTTCGTTGTTGATTTTCCTTCAACTCTGTTCAACCCTTCTTCGTAAGGATGCTCTTTCAAATTTCATTTTGAGAGAAGTTGTCTTTTTCTTCTCCGTTCTTTTCTTTCCAACGACCTATGCTATTCTTTCATTCCGGAGGCATTCTGATATTACTCTCTTTAACCATCATCTCGTTTTTATCGAGATCATGTTCTTTCCTTTGCTTGTCCATTTAACCGGAGTGTTGTATTCTTCATTCTAGTTCTCTCATCTTATCAAGTTTTGCCTCACTCTTCAACCAGAGTGCTGTCTGAGTCTTTCTTACCCCTTGTGCCATTCTTTTAATGTTCCGGAGGCTATATGTTGTTGATTTCATCAAGTATCATCTCAACTTGGCAAGTTCTTGTCCAATTCCTTCCATTTTCAGACGGAGTGCTGTCCAAATTCTGTCATTCTTATTCCTTGGCTATACCATTGTGGTTTCATATTCTTTCCGTCCGTAAGCTCTTGTTTCTTGTCTTTCAACCTTCAAGGTTCTCGTAATGCTCCTTGTTACTCTTTTCTAACGGAGTTTTCATATTCGTTCATCTCCGTTGTATTCTTCTTTCATCTTGCTCAACCTCTTAAGGTTCTTTGGTTTCACTCGTCTGTCAAAGAAGCAACTTTGTTTTACCTCTTCCTCTTCCGTTTTTACCCGGTGATATCTCTAGGATCTCGGGTCGAGATCCTCTGTTAGTGTGGGAGAGTTGTGACGCCCGAGACCGACGTCCTAGAAGATTCCCGAAGATTCCAGATGTTCCGGGTTGCCCGTGTGTTTCTTTTGTGCTTGTGTTATTTATTTTGCATTGCATCATGTCATCATGCCATCATGTCATATTTATTTTGCATCTCAACCTAAATAAATCGTGTGGACCTTCGGTCCATTTAAATCGAGGGAAGAATGTCTTCTCTTTAAAACATATAAAAGCCTCCTAATATTTAGGGAGCTATATTAATAAATATTCCATTTGTTGGAATTCACCGTAACACACTTGCAATATTTCCCCATGTCTTTTCCACTTCGAGCTTCTCCTTCAAAACCTTGCAAATAATTCTATTCCGTTGTTTCGAGGTTCCTCCAAAAATTTGAACATTTTTGGAGACTTCAATAATCAAGTCTTAGTTCAAACTATTTGAATTAAAATTCAAATATGTTTGAATTATTTCTCCGTTCACGCCTTTTCTATTTTTCTCGGACCGTGCTCTTTTTATGCTGCCCGAGAAAGATACTTCCTTGTGCAACTTTTTCACTAACCCTCCCTCCTTCTTCCTCCCTTTTTCTTTTCTTCTGGTTGTTTCTGTTTTTTTAGAAACAAGTGAAAGCAGAGAGGCCCAGCCTGCTGCCTCCTTTTAGCCATCCCTCAAGCCCAGCCGGCCCGTTTCCTCTCCCACCGGCCCAGCCGGCCCACTTAGGCCCAAGGCCCGGCTACCACCAAACCCTAGCACTCCCCATTGCTCGCTCCCAATTCCCTCGTGCCGCCGCCACCCCGTTCCCTCGTTCGACCCCGCTCTGCCTCGCTTCCCTCTCACTCGACCCGTTTTCCCTCGCTCTCCCTTGCATCGGTCCCCTTCGCCCGATCCCTCTCCTCTCTCCAACTCCCTCTTCCGATGCAGCCAGGGCCGGCCATCGGAGCCCCCATCGCCCGACGTCCTCGCGCGCTCTTCTCCAGGCCGTGCGCCGAGCCCCGCGCAGCGCCCGTCCCTGAGCCCTCGTGCGGCCGCGCCTCTCCTTCCCCCGGTCGGAGGCCAGCGCCTCCGTCGTCTCCGAAGCAGCCGCGGCCCCGAGCGCCCTCTGTCCGTCCGCGTGCTCCTGCAGCGCCCCGAGCGCCCCGTCGCAGCCGGGCCCTGCGCCTTCCGTCCTCCAGCTTGCGCGCCTCGAGCTCCTCGCAGTGGCGCCTCCAGCACCACTTCTCCCCGCCGCCTCTTCGTTCCCAGGCGCCTGCCCGGCCGGAGCCGCTCCTGTCCTCCTGCTCGACCTCCCGGCCCCGAGCGCCGTTCCCAGGGCCGAGCCTCTGCAGTCCCGCGACCAGCGCCATGGCCGCTGGCCCTTCCCGCGTCGAGGGCCCCTGCCTCCTCTTCGCCAGCCGCCCCAAGCACCGGATCCCGCGGCCTGCTTCTGCCGTGTGGTCTCCCTGCTGCTGCTCCAAGAACGTTGTCCGTGCCGTGCTGTTTTGCTGCTGCCATGACCTCGCCGCTGTCCCGAGACCGTGCTGGAGTTTTGTGTTGTTTTGTTGCTTGTGTTGTTAACCTGAACAGAGAACGTCTACCGCCATGACCGCTACGAGCCTCGAGTACGTCTACACGGTGGCGTGTCAAGTACCCCTACGTTCGCGAAGTACCAAGTACCACGACGTCGACGACCTCGAGAACGACTACATGAACGTGTACGACTACATGTGTGATGCGCCAAGTTCCACTACCGTCGCCGGAAACGAGTACCCCTACGCTCGAAGACTGCGAGTACCACTATCGTCGCCCGAGTACCGCTACGAGAACGACTACCTTCGGTGAAGAAATGAGAACGTCTACTTCCTCTCCGAACGGAACATCTACTTCCACTACACCCCCGTGAACGTCTACTTCCTCTACGTCCCTCGACGATCTCGAACCGTCCCGAAACAATTGTTTCGAAGGTATAACCCCGTCGATGACCCGTGAATGCTTGTTGTGGTTGTATGAAATGCTTCCATTGTGTGCTTCGTGCCCGTTCCGACCTTTTGTCATGTTCCTCGGTTGCCTCGTCACCGACTCGTGGGAACCCGGTAACGGGATCACCCCATCATCTCGTTTGACTCACCTCTGCCATCTTACCTTTTGCATCGGACTCTCAACGAGTTACCGGTACCGATATGTTGCCATGCTTCATTTTCGGATCGTTCCCGTGGCACCCTTTTCTTCCACCACGGTGACAATACTTCTTATCTCTTTTAAGTCAACCTTTTAATAAAACTTGCATAACATGTTCATGTCATCCGCATCATAATAACAACATGAGAATGTTTAATTGTTGTTTGTTTATAACTACTAAACATGCTCATGGGGTTTTTCCGGACTTGTTGTTGTTATTTTCCGGCCTCATTTAAATTGCCTAGTTAGTGTAGTTTTATTACGCTTCACCTTTTGCCATGTTAAAAACATTTAACCTTGTCTTGTAAATAAACGAGAGTCAATTAAATAATTAATGTGGTGTTTCGTCAATATGCAACTCGTTGCATATTGAGCTCCACTTAACTTGTAGTATTTGTTTGTGCACTTTGCCATGCCATGCATAATTAAACCGGACATGCATCATACTTGTTTGTGCATCTTATGCCATGTTGACGATTGTGTGTTTACCGAGTTGTTTGTTTCTTTCCGGTTGCTTCTCTTGTTAGCTTCGGTTTCGTTCCGGAGTTGTGAGGATCCGCTCGACTGTTGCTCCGTCTCCTTCTTGGAACCGTTCTTCTCCTTTGTGGAATCCCAGGCAAGATGACCGAACCCGGATACCATTACTATCTTTGCCTATTGCTAGTAGTTCCGCTCTATAGTTTTGCCTCGATGCCCATGTCTTTCTTGTCAGCCTCCTACTTGTAACCAATTGCCATGTTTAACCAACCTACCTATGCAAAACCGTTGCTTGGCTAAGTATGCTTCGCTCAGCCCCTCTTATAGCATTGTTAGTTGCAGGTGAAGATTGAAGATGCTTGCTTCATGTTGAAGTTTGGTTGGGTTATATCACACTATATAAATGCTTAAAAATGAAATCATCTATATTCTGGCAGGGTGGAAGGCTAAGCCTTTTGCTTGGTGTTTTGTTCCACTCATGCCGTTAGGAACCGTATAAACCGGTGTTATGTTCCTTGATTATGCGTTCCTAACACGGTTGGGGTGTATGGGACCCCCTTGATAAACCGCTAAGTGCTAAGTCTTTTCCAGCAAGTCCCAACATTTGGTACTATTTGCCTCATCATAACAACTTAATTAAATAATTAAACTTGCATAGGGGGTCGCACCCTCGGGTTCTTATTTCTACATAGCAGGGGGGCCAGTGCCGATGGTGTTGGTCCCAAACGGGGGTCCTGCAGGGCCGCCTTGGGGAAACCCGAGGTATCTGGTATAACCTGTAGCATCACCCATCCGGTCGTGTCCTGAGACTTAGATACGCGCGGCTACTATCAGGGTGTCGACACGCCGGGAGGATTTGCTGGATTAGCCTTACCTTAGTTCGGTTTAACTTGAGCACGAGATTCCGAGAATACTCGGGTCTTCCCACCTATGGAGTTGCGACTTCGCGGATCGTGGGCTTGTGATGGGCCAAGTTGGAACACCCCTGCAGGGTTTGAACTTTCGAAAGCCGTGCCCGCGGTTATGTGGCAGATGGGAGCTTGTTAATTCCGGTTGTAGATAACTTGACACAATGTTTCAATACACTACCAGCGTGTGTACCGTGACTGTCAATTTCCGAATAGGGATTCGGGAGTTGAACACGGTGGGGTTATGTTTGACCGGCTTTAGTTAGGATCACTTCGTGATCATCTTTCGACCGAGGCACTTCTCTTCTCGCTCTCTTTTGCGTAAGTTAGTGCTAGTTGCTTCTGCAGACTCTTGTTGTTCCTTCACCTCTCGTTCTTTCTTCAGCCTTGTCCACACCCAAGGCTTAAATAGTCGTGTTACCCGGGAACGGGATTGCTGAGTCCTCTGTGGCTCACAGTTACTTCACCAAACCAGATGCAGGTTCAGCCGAGTTTGATGCAGGAGTTGGACCAGTTCTTCTCCGGGAGTTCGATGAAGAGTGTGGCCGTTTGCTTGTGACGTTTCGATGTTCAGTAGTGGTTTCTACTAGGATTCGATCCTGACCTGTGGCTTTATGTTGTTTTGGTATCTTTCTTTTGGATCTTCACCCGTAGTCGGGTTGTGATGTTCTGAATGATGATTGTTTATGTAATGTATTGTGTGAAGTGGCGAGTGTAATCCAACTATCTCCTTTTGCATTTTAATCCCTCTTTTACATGAGTTGTGCAAAGATACCAAACTTGAGATCGTTCTAGGATGGGCTTATACCTTTAAGTCGTGCCTCGACACGTAGGAGGTATAGTCCCATCCTGGGCATTACAATCTTGCTCCAATGTTCATCCTTCTTGTCCAATCTAGGCCCTTCATTTGTCAGCAAGAGAAATGTATACAATTAGGCAGCATCATATTCTCATGAACATTAGAATCATTACCAAGAAACAAAAGTACCTGGTAATTTAACGTGCGCGAGCTCTAGTAATTGGTCCTCTATATGTATCAGTCAGTTGGGGCTGTGGGTGTAACCTTGTTAGTGATGTCCTCATCATCCTCCCCTTCTTGAATTGAAGTCGTCCTCGACGGAAGCTCATCTTCCTCACCCAAGTAAGGCTTCAAATCTGCAATGTTAAATGTGGGACTAACCCCAAAATCTGCTCGCAACTCAAGTTTATATGCATTATCATTTATTTTCTCTAACACCTTAAAAGGACCATCAGCACGTGGCATTCGATTTGACTTGCGCAAATTAGGAAACCTATCCTTACACAAATGTAACCAAACAAGATCTCCAGGTGCAAAGACAACACGTTTTCTACCCTTATCTCCAACAATTTTATATTTAGCATTCATCCTCTCAATATTTCCTTAGTTAACTCATGCATTTTTAAGATCAATTCAGCACGTTGTTTAGCATCAAAATTAACCTTCTCCGAAGTTGGAAGAGGCAACAAATCAATAGGTGCACGAGGTACGAAACCATATACAATTTCAAAAGGGCACATCTTAGTAGTAGAATGCAACGAACGATTATAAGCAAATTCAATATGGGGCAAGCATTCTTCCCACATTTTCTTGTTATTCTTCAAAATAGCCCTAAGCATAGTAGACAAAGTTATATTGACTACTTCAGTTTGTCCATCAGTTTGGGGGTGATAAGTAGTACTAAAAAGCAGTTTAGTCCCTACTTAGCCCGTAAACATCTCCAAAAGTGGCTAAGAAATTCAGTATCACGATATGAAACAATAGTATTTGGCACAATATGCAAGTGAATAATTTCACGAAAGAACAAATCAGCAACATTAGCAGCATCATCACTTTTATGATTTAGTATAAAGTGTGCCATTTTCGAGAACCTATCCACGACAAAAAATATGCTATCCCTCCCCTTCTTTGTTCGAGGTAAACCCAAGACAAAGTCCATAGATATATCTTCCCAAGGAACACTAGGAACAGGCAAAGGCATATATAAACCATGAGGATTGAGTCGTGGCTTAGCTTTTTGACATGTAGTGCATCGAGCAACAAAACGGTTAACATCCCGTCTCATCTTTGGCCAAAAGAAATGTGTAGCAAGTACGTCCTCTGTCTTCTTCACGCCAAAGTGTCCCATTAATCCTCCTCCATGCGCCTCCTGCAACAACGAAAGACGAACAGAGCTAGCTGGAATGCATAGCTTGTTAGCACGAAATACAAATCCATCATTAACGACGAACTTGTTCCATGTTCTCCCTTCTTTACAATTATGCAATACATCTTTAAATTCAGCATCATGCACATATTGATCTTTGATGGCCTCCAAACCAAATATTTTAAAGTCAAGTTGTGAAAGCATAGTATAACGACGAGACAATGCATCAGCAATAAAATTTTCTTTTCCCTTCTTGTGCTTAATAACATAAAGGAAAGTCTCTATGAATTCAATGCATTTAGCATGTCTGCGGTTCAGTTTTGCTTGACTTTTAATGTGCTGCAAAGATTCATGATCAGAATGTATAACAAATATTTTGGGCCATAAATAATGTTCCCATGTTTCCAAAGTCCGAACAAGAGCATATAACTCCTTATCATAAGTAGAATAATTCAGACTAGGCCCACTCAATTTTTCAGAAAAGTATGCAACAGGTTTACCATCTGATAGAGGCAAAGGTGTCCCGTCTTTCGATGATATGGTGGCTATCGTTTTGGAGGAAGTCGACTTGGACGATCCGACTACGAACGTGCGAGGACGTCGCGCCTTAGCAATCGCTAAACCAACTCCGAGAGGTTATTGACCACACTGGAGCACAATCAACCTGACCACGAAGGTCTATTTCCTGCAGGCAAACGAAGAACAAGTAAGAAACTGAGATTACAATCTAGATATTGCGAATTCAAGAGGAAAGCTTTATTGATCAAGGTGAGGTTTTGTGACGTCTTTGTCTGGTCGTTGAACACAAACGAAGTACGCGAAGTTGCAGCTATGGTGAACTTTAATCTAAACAAAACCCAAAGTCTAAATGATGCCCTAAGGGCTGTATATATGGATAAAGAGAGGGGGAATTTCGTGGCCCCTAGGAGAAGGGGTCCGAAAACAACCCTAACTCTGTTTTCCCCACACATACGGACTCTAAAAACAGCCTATACTTTACTATTTCGAAATTACATGGGCCTGGCCCAATAATAAGGTGACGCAGCAGCAATAATAGCCTTTGGACGAAATCTATGAAGTAGCATCTTGTATATTTCGTCGAAGGCTTCTCGCACTCATTATGGTGGCTTCAAAGTCCTGAAATCATCACTTGTAACTCCGTTCTTGCTCCCCTTGCGCATGTCATCATCTCCATGCATGATCTTGCTCCAATGTTCATCCTTCTTGTTCAAGCTAGGCCCTTCATTTGTAAGCAAGACAAATGTATCCAATTTAGGCAGCAGCATATTCTCATGAACATTAGAATCATTACCAAGAAACGAAAGTACCTAGTAATTTAATTGGAGTGCGCGAGCTCTAGTAATTGGTCTTGTATATGTATTAGTTGGGGTTGTGGGTGTAACTTTGTTAGTGATGTCCTCATCATCCTCCCCTTCTTGAATTGAAGTCGTCCTCCACGGAAGCTAATGTAGGGTGGAACCCTAGATGGCCGATCTTTCACGAAATGGAGAGGATCCCACAAAGAACACACTGAACACGGGGAGAAAACACAAGGGAAAACACTCAAGAACAAGTCCAATCACACATCCACTAGACAATCAAACACACAAGATCACAAGGTACATGAACAACAAAGGGAAAGATACAAGGTAAAGCTCATCTCCGTGAGGAGGTCTTGAATCCGCGAAGGATCTTCCCGTTAGGGGTCTTAAATCCAAGGTGTGATCTTCTCCGTAGAGGGGCCGCGGTCTCTCTCATGGAGTAGATCCGTAATGGATGACCAAATCTCTATCTCACATATGAGCTAAATCAATGCTAACCCTCAAATGGTGGAGGTGGAGGATATATAGTCTAGGGCCACGAAGGGGTAAGTGAGGGGCGAAAGGGATACATGGGCCTCGGGCCCGAACGCTATACTCAGACAGGTACCGGGCGTCCGCTGGACACCGGACGTCCGGTGGCTCCGGAGGGACCGGACGTCCAGTATCTCTCGGACTTCAGGCATTTTCCACTATTTGGGTTCTGTGAAGGATGTCATGGACGTCCGGTGGTTGCCGGTCGTCCGGTCGCCTGGGACGCATCGGAAGTCCGGTAAACGCCGGTCGTCCGGAGCCTCTAGCTTGCAGCAACTCAGTTTCTTCCCTCTTCTCTTCCACGCTTCCCTCGCGGATGGTGTTGGTGATCCTTGGCACTTCCACTCCTCCTCATCATCCGTGAAGCTCCGACAATACCTATGCATGCACACGAGTGGAGTGTCAAGTAGTATACCATCCTCGAAGGGGTCAAGGAAACACATGTAAATGAGATGATTCACCTTTAAGTATGAGAAGTAGAGGTCACACGTGTCACTTGCCAAACAGACTCTTGGCATGGTGTTGTCCAAAGGATGCTCCGCATCATCCCCTCCCCCTTGGAAAAGACCCGACCTCAGATCAAAAGCCAAATCACCATGGGAAAGAGATGGTGTCGCCGTGTCAAAGTGGCCGATCACCAAGCACTCATCATCTTGAAGCTCAAAATGGGCACTCTCCAAAGTCGCACCGTCTAGTGATTCCTTCAAAAGGAGCAAGGACAACAAATACTTGGAAAAACAAATGTGGTTAGCATTAGTGCAAAACCAAGCATTCAAGAGGTGATTCACCCAACAAGTGTTGTCATCAAGCATAGCATAGGGTGTGACAAAGGGTTGTGGCATGGCATGGAAGCACATCAATTGAGCACAAGAAAAAATATCATGGGGCCAAGTATGCAATTGGGAGGTAGTGATGCAAGTATGTGTGACCAGAGAATAAGCATCTACCTCATGGTCATAGCACGCATGCATAAAGCGCTCAATGAAAGGTCTATGGTAGGCATATGAATCATTCACAACACCAAGTAAAATGAAGTGTCTAAACACATGGGTCAAGTGCGAGACAATCCAAGCATAATGTGCATAGGGTGTAGTGAAAAAGGTGTGGCACTCAACACAATAGAAAGAGCAATTGTTCAACATGTGTGAGGCAATCAAGTCAATCATGTGAAAAGCAATGGGACATGGCATATGTGAAGAGATGACAATGTTGCAACCAAGCATATTATAGGGATAAGTAATCCAAGAATTGGATGCAACACACAAGGCATATATAACATGAGGCATGGCAATGTGGCTATCGTGAAAGAGAGCAATATCACTAACATGTGCACGATCAAGGGGTCCAAGATGACAAATAGTGTGAGCAACACATGTAGTATGATCCACAATATTCATCCTCATGGTTTTTGGGTTCTTGAAAGAGAAGGATATCACCTTGAAAGCATGTCCTTGTGCATTCTTCACAATGCCGAAGCACAAGCAAGTGCGATGTAGAAGCGTCGTGGTAGAAAGTGGTTCGCTCTCAAGAGCTCGAATGGTCAACTCACGTGAAATGGAAGTCGACACATAGTCCAAGTATCCTACACATGCACACAACAAAAGGGAGAACGTATGCGCATGGTACATAAACACATCATCCATCATGATGGTTCTCTTCTCTTGCACATAACCATTAGAAACAAAAGTGCATGAATAATATGATGCAACAATGGCTATATTCATGGCACTAGGCATATGGTGCAAGGAGGTAAAACAAGCATGCCTCACACAAATGATGTCAAAATCTCCAAATATATTTGAGAATGCTATGGGGGCAATCTCTTTGCAAGATGAAAGGCATTGTTGCACTCAATGCATGGCAAATCATTTAGCATGCGAGAGGCAACATATGGAGACATATGACAACATGGACTAACAATCATGTGCAAAGCATGGCAATAGTGGCTATGCACCGCATGGAATGAGCATGTATGAATCATGGGTAATGCACGACACAAAGCAACCATGGTAATCAAGTCGTGCAAACTAGTGTAGCGAAGATGCAACACACTAGAAGAACTCATTGCAATCATGTCATGTGAGAAAATAGTGGATATAGGCAATGCACATGACATATCGCAAGCACGATCACAAATCATGATCAAAGCATCATAATAGGCATGGTGTGCAAAGGAATCATGGCAATAACAAGGGATATCTCCACCAAGCTTGCAAATACACATACAAGTATGAGAATCAACCATCATGTGTAATGCAAAGCATGGGTCACAAATGCATGGCAAATGCAAAGGGATTGGCATATCATGCAATGTGAACATGGAAATATGGGTAAATGATACATAACGAACAATAAGCCATAACCATGTGAGGGCCATGTAGAAGAAATGTGCGAAGTATTTGCGCGAAGGGAGCGGTAGGAAAGATAATCCACGAAATCTTAAGTCATCATTGCTCTCTAGAGCTCGTTTCGTCAACTCGTGCTCTTGCGAGGTTGACGAGTATGCATGTGTACCTACACAAAAGAGACACAAGCCAAAGAAAGTGTGTGCATGGTAAATGTACACATCATCCATCATGATGTGTATGTGCATGTGTGAGTTAGCATAAGATACGCATCGCTCAAAGAAATTTGATGCATGGTATAAGAACATGTCATCCACCATGAATGAATAGTTATTGTGTATTGCATGATGTGGGTGCAAATTGAGCATACAATTATATGGCACATATATAGCATGTTCATTCATGGGGAGCATATTGTGCACACAAGCATGGGGATCATGCAATGGATGGGATGGATCAAAATCTCCTAAAATGTATGAGGAAACTATGGGGGTCTCCTCATGAGCAATACTAAAAGCATGATGTGGAGAAGTGGAACTACATCGAAAACAATGCATGTTCGAAGCTAGGTAATCATGGCATGGCATATGATGGATATGATGCAAAGGAAGCATGGCAATATCATCACAAGAAAAACAAATGCCAATAACCATGGGCTTGTCATCTATGCCATATGTGCAAATTGGATTAATCTTAATGGTATATGCATAGTCACGACGATGAGATTGCAAATATGACGTATTGTTGATCTCATGCATAGCATATGACAAGTCAAGCGGATTGTCAAACATGTTGTGATCGAGAGAATTATCACAAGAAATCCTTTGCAACACGGCATCACAACTAATAGACTCCACATGGCAATCATCAAACTCATCATAAATGGGTAAATCATCGCATGGGGAAATCATACTAGAATGAAGCATGGCAATAGGTGGATCAACATCATGCAAGCAATCAATGTTAACATAGTCCACTAGTGGGACGAGAGTATCACCTTCACCTTTGCTACCTTTCTCATTCCACTCATGTGGTGTAGGTGAGGTGGGAAAGACCAAATGGTGGTCATCATAGTCATCTTGATGGAACCATGTGAGGGTGCATCATATTCCACCATGGCCATCGTCTTGTCCAATGGTAGGATGAAGTCGTCGAGGATCGATGCGTCATCATAAATGGGACCTAGCACCAAATGAGGAGACACAATAGAGGTAGAGGTCAAGTCGTTAGTGTTGAAAGTGGCCTCACATGACCTATCAACTATCTCACTCTCTCTATGTGGTGGCTCACTCACTCCCTCAAGGTAGGTGCACTCAATGTCGCATATGGTGGAGTCACTCATCTCACTCAAGTGGTGGGGGTTGTGGCTCTCCTCACATGGGAATTGGGGCAATTCGTCATATATGGGGCTAGTGGTGAACTCGCTCTCACTCTCAATATGGCGGCACAAGTCACTCAAGTCATCATACGTCGCCGTGGTCGAAGGGAAAATCCCATGCTCAACCATCTCGTCACCTTCACCATGGATGAAGGCCGAAGATGGCACATCATCACTCTCCTCCATTACCGAAGGGAAAATCCCATGCTCGATCATCTCGTCATCGTCGCCGTGGATGAAGGCCGAAGATGGCACATCATCACTCTCGCCTCCTTAGATGGAAGCATCATCCTTGGTCGTCACCATGTCGTTTGCCTCCGAAGCTTGGTCCTTGAATGGCTCCGTAGTTGTAGTCGTCACCACACTGTCTTGAAAAAGAGTCGAAGTAGACTCGGCATCATCAATGCCACAAAGAGGGATGGCGGTGGAGTCGAACTTGGGAGCGTCGTCTTGGAGCTCGTCGGGCTTGGACATCATGGTGGTACTAGCCTCATGCTCTCCGTCTTGGAGCTTGGTCTTTGAGAAGTGTGCTTGTGGTGGAGAGGCCTTGGCCATCATGAGTTCTTGTTCCGCCTTGAGAGTACCAATGTAGTTGTCGTCGAGGGAGTTGTAGTTCTCGAGGAATATAGTCTTGGAGATGTCGTTGCTCAATCCCATCATGAAGTGGAACTTCATCAAAATGGGGTCGTCCACACCGGCTCGTCGCAAGGCAATCTTCATCTCCTTGAAGTACTTGTCGATGTACTTGGATCCTTGGGTGGTGTTCTCCAATTGGCGTAGAAGTTGTTCCATGTAGGTGGGAGGCACAAACTCTCGCCACATAGCTTTCTTCGTCTTGGGCCAATTTGCGTTGAAGCTCGTCGATGGTGTGTGAAGCCTCCATGTTGACGCGTTGTCGTGGAGGTATCTTGTGGCGCACTTCACTTGATCTTCGTAGGGAACTTGATGTAGCTTGAGGTAGTCGTCCATATTGCGCTCCCACTCGAGATACTCCTCGGGGTCTTGAGTCCCATAGAAAGGAATCTCGTGTTCATTGTCGAGGTCGTAGTAGCTCGTGGAAGTCGCGAACTTGAGCTTGGGGAGCTTCTCTTGATCATAAGCTTGAGGTGCTTGTGGGCGAAGATGCCGCATATCCAAAGGTGAAGATGCCTTGAAGTCGCTTGGCGAAGATGCCAAGGTACATGGTGAAGTCGTTGAGCGGTTATTGGTGTTGAGCTCGTGACCTTCACGTTCTTCTCGTTGATGGTATCGATGCCGATGTGATCTTTCCGAAGATGGTAGCTCGAAGGGATGTTCACTTGAGCGTCTTCTCAAAGATGAGGGAGACCTCTTGCGGTTCATGATGAGGGCTTTGAGCTCCTCCATTTGAGCATCCATGTTGGCACACAAGTTGTTCGTCATGGCATCGAACTTGTCGTTGTTGGTGTAGACCGGAGATGAAATGCTTTGCCTATCCATCACAAGACTCGAGCAAAGGTGAGTAGGAAATGAGATAAACAATACGAAGTTACCTTTTCCCAAAATTGAGGATGTATCTCGTTTCACTCCATGTGAAATGAAAGAATAGTGGAATTGATACCGGACTTGTTCACTCACACCTATCAGGTAAAGCTTATCGAGTGGCTTGGTGAGGATAGTGGCACAAAAATTTGATGCAAAATGTTAGAAAGAGTCAATAATGTTGAAAGAGATTCACAAATTCGCAAGTGAAACAAGTAGACCAATAGCAATGAATGGAACACGGAAACACACACACTGATAGATAAACGGGGTCGTGCAACCAAGGAATGAGCACAAAATGTGGAGTCCAGGAAAAGCGCTCGTGTTGCACAACTCAAGAGAGACGCTTGCACGATTTCTTTATAGGCGGATACGACACTTATGCACAACCTATTAGATGTCAAATGTATCAACTTTCTATCCCAAGTATGCTATGTATGTATGGTTCCCGGTGTTGATCCAAGATGATCGGATATGATATCATATGATGCGATGCTATGGCTCTTGCTTACAAGCTTCTTTGCTTTTCTCTTTTTGCTTAAAAGCTTTTTTTTATATGGCCACGATGCACAAATCAAGATAGCAATTGTGTATATGCAGGAACAATCTTGTGACACAAGGGATGATATGATGATACCAATATGATATGTTATGTATGCAATGGAAGGGCGGATCGATGATCACTAATGTGCACAAGTAACGTTCCCGGCAATACTCAAAGTCTAGTCTCGATAGGCAAGTGACGCAAAATGGGCTAGGGGTTAACAATGCAATTGCAAGGGGAATATACAATGATGTCGTCGAGGTTACCGTCCTTATGTACGATGACGACCTCGCGGCGATGATGAGTGGCGGTGCTCTCGATGTAGACCCGTTCCTAATTAGCCGAAACACCTTAGGAAACGGAAAAACCACAACTCAAATCTCAAGGACAAATGTCAAATGGTGGTAGCAGCAATGCCGTGGTGGTTGCGGAATTGTTGGTGGGAACCCGGTCAAAATGGGTTATGGTGGTGGAAGTGTATGATGGGCTATACACGTTGTCGGTTTTGAAGTCACGGTCTCTAAGTAGCCGAAGCACCTTAGGAGACACGAGCCACAACTCAAACAAGCTCGAACAAAATTGGGTTAAGTTTCGTTGGTTATGTATAGTGGACTAAGCTATGCGGAAGTGGTGGTCGCGGTTGATGAAGAAGCGATTTTCCCTAAGTATTCTAAACACCTTAGAAGACTCAAATCACTATTCAAGCAACCACAAATGCTATGGGGGACAAAAAGGGTTAGGTTGCGGAAGGCTATGGTGGCTATGCAGATTATATGTTGGAAGGCCTAGGCAAACTTGCCAAATTTTACAAAATTTGGTAGAGTCAAATCATAATGGTACTATTTTTCTGTTTTGGCGAATGTCAAGAGCTTCAAAACGAGCTAAAAACGTCCAAATCGGAGTTCGGATGAATTAGTTATGGACAAAACAAGAATCAGCCGAATTCACAATCTACAGGTACCGCACGTCCGGAAATGGACGGATGTCCGATGGCCGGACGTCCTGTCGGGCTCGGAAATCCGGTAATTTCTTCTGTATTGGTGGTTCCGGTCGTCCGGTGGATGACGGACGTCCGGTGCTTCGTGAGGGTCCGGACGTCCGGTAAAACAATGGTCGTCCGGTGGGTCGGGGTCAACGCGAGATTTGAGCTCGGGAACACGATTTTGGGCGGAAATGGATGATGTTGGGGTCAAAATTGATGAGATTTCGTGGGTAAAAGATGGGGAAACTTGGGGAAATGCTAGATCCACTTGAAACCAAGCAAATCCATGGATCGAAATCAACAAAACATCATCAAACCAACAAATCAGAAAAAATTGAGGCTATTTTTGGTGGGGATTTTCAAAATTTAGGACGAAATCACACAAAAGAAGGCTAGAAAACGGTGGAGGGGGCTCCAAATTCATGAGAAACCGTGGCTCTTGATACCATATGATGTAGGGTGGAACCTTAGATGGTCGATCTTTCACGAAATGGAGAGGATCCCACAAAGAACACGATGAACACGGGGGGAAAACACAAGGGAAAACACTCAAGAACAAGTCCAATCACACATTCACTAGACAATCAAACACACAAGATCACAAGGTATATGAACAACAAAGGGAAAGATACAAGGTAAATCTCATCTCCGTGAGGAGGTCTTGAATCCGCGAAGGATCTCCCCGCTAGGGGTCTTGAATCCAAGGTGGATCTTCTTCGTAGAGGGGTCGCGGTCTCTCTCGTGGAGTAGATCCGTAATGGATGAGCAAAGCTCTATCTCACATATGAGCTAAATCAATGCTAACCCTCAAATGGTGGAGGTGGAGGAGTATATATAGTCTAGGGCCACCAAGGGGTAAGTGAGGGGCGAAAGGGATACATGGGCCTCGGGCCCGAACGCTGTACGCAGACAGGTACCGGTCGTCCACTGGACACCGGATGTCCGGTGACTCGGGAGGGACCGGACGTCCGGTATCTCTTGGACTTTTGGTATTTTCCGCTATTTGGATTATGTGAAGGATGTCACACACGTCCGGTGGCTGCCGGCCGTCCGGTCTCCTGGGACGCGTCGGACGTCCGGTAAACGCCGGTCGTCCAGAGCCTATAGCTTGCAACAACTCAGTTTCTTCCGTCTTCTCTTCCACGCTTCCCACGCGGATGGTGTAGGTGATCCTTGGCGCTTGCACTCCTCCTCATCATCCGTGAAGCTCCGACAATACCTATGCATGCACATGAGTGGAGTGTCAAGTAGTATACCATCCTTGAAGGGGTCAAGGGAACACGTGTAAAGGAGATGATTCACCTTTAAGTATGAGAAGTTAAGGTCACACGTGTCACTTGCCAAACGGACTCTTGGCATGGTGCTGTCCAAAGGATGCTCCGCATCAGCAGCTCATCTTCCTCACCCAAGTAAGGCTTCAAATCTGCAATGTTAAATGTGGGACTAACCCCAAAATCTACATGCAGCTCAAGTTTATATGCATTATCATTTAGTTTCTCTAACACCTCAAAAGGACCAGCAGCACGTGGTATTAGCTTTGACTTGCACAAATTACGAAACCTATCCTTACGCAAATGTAACCAAACAAGATCTGCAGGTGCAAAGACAACACGTTTTCTACCCTTATCTCCAACAACTTTAGATTTAGCAATCATGCGCTCAATATTTTCCTTAGTTAACTCATGCATTCTTAAGATCAATTTAGCACATTGTTTAGCATCGAAATTAATCTTCTTCGAAGATGGAAGAGGTAACAAATCAATAGGTGGACGAGGCAGGAAACCATAGACAATTTCAAAAGGGCACATCTAAGTAGTAGAACGCAACGAACGATTATAAGCAAATTCAATATGAGGCAAGCATGCTTCCCACATTTTCTTGTTATTCTTCAAAACAGCCCTAAGCCTAGTAGACAAAGTTCTATTGACTACTTCAGTTTGTCCATCAGTTTGGGGGTGACCAGAAGCAGTTTAGTCCCCAACTTAGCCCATAAACATCTCCAAAAGTGGCTAAGAAAATTTAGTATCACGATCTGAAAAAATAGTATTTGGCACACCATGCAAGCGAATAATTTCATGAAAGAACAAATTTGCAACATTAGCAGCATCATCGCTTTTATGAGATGGTATAAAGTGTGCCATTTTCGAGAACCATACACAAAAATGAAGGAAGTCATGAGAGCACGCTTCGTGCCAACACACTACAATCGTGACTTGTTCAAGAAGCTACAACTCCTCAAGCAAGGAACCAAGTCCGTTGAAGGGTACTACAAGGAGATGGAGATTGCCATGATAAGAGCCAACATCACGGAAGATGAAGAGCAAACGATGACGAGATTCTTGAATGGACTCAACTATCCTATCAAGAAGATTGCGGACTTTCAACCATACACAAATCTCCTCGAGCTAGTACACCTAGCAACCAAAGCGGAGCGACAAGTTGAAGAGGACTACAATTACTCCAAGTTCAACTCCAAGAACTACGGCTCCTACAATCAAGCTTCCACGACTTCAACTCCTCCTACCTCTACTAAGCCATCTACAAGCTTCGGTGACAAGTCAAGCTACAAGAGTGCGACTACATCTAGTCTCCACCTTATATGAACAACTTCAAGCCAAGAGCTTCATCATCTACAACTCCAACCGAGGACGACTCCAAGACGAGTTCCGTCAAATGTTTCAAATGCCAAGGGCGAGGCCACAAGTTATTTGAGTGCAAGACCGTTCGTACCATGATCATCAATGATGATGGATCCTATGACTCAGTGAGCGACGATGAGATGGAAGCCCTTGAACATGTAGCTATGCATCGCCAAGTGAATGAAGATGAAGACCATCAAGTGTTTTGCGACAACGACTTGAGTCCAAATCTCATTGTCTCCAAGTTCTTGACACACCAACATCAACAAGATGACGATCAACGATGTCACATCTTCCATAGCAAGGCCGGCATCAATGGACGCTCCATCAAGGTTATCATCGATGGCGGAAGTTGTCATAACTTGGCAAGTGAAGAGCTATGCGACAAGCTACAATTGGTCAAGACGAAGCACCCTCATCCCTACAAGGTCCAATGGCTTAGCGACGCCGGCACTCTTCGAGTCGAGCACACTGTGCAAGTATCCTTCAAGATAGGCGCCTACGAGGACACACTTGAGTGTGATGTGGTCCCTATGTCCGTGTCCCACCTTCTTCTTGGACGACCATGGCAATACGATCGTGGAGTCACCCACAACGGACGGGCCAAACAATATAGCTTCAAGATGAGGGGCAAAGAGTTCGTGCTATGAGCAATGTCACCAAGTCAAGTAGTCGCCGACAAACACATACCTACCAACCATCGTGGAGAGAATGGTGAGAGAGTGAACCACCAAAAGGAGAGTGAGAGCCACAAGCCAAATATGAGCGACTCCATGATGAGCGACAAGAAACAACTACTGCTATTCACCACCAAAAGTGAGATGAGAGAAGTGTGTGAGAATCCCTCGATTGTCTTTCACCTTGTGCTTTTATGCAAAGGAGAAGCAAAACCTACTAACACTTCACCACCTCTACCTTTAGTGTTGTCTCAATTGTTGCAGGAATTCTCGGACATCTTTCCCGATGAGCTACCACCGGGTCTACCTCCACTTCGCGGCATTGCACACCGCATCGACCTCATACCCGGCGCACCACTTCCGAACAAGGCTCCTTACCGCGTCAACCCGAGGAAACCAAGGAGATACAACGGTAATCACAGCAACTCATCGACAAAGGTCATGTACGTGAAAGCTTAAGCCCTTGTGTCATTCCGGTTATTCTCGTGCCTAAGAAAGATGGAAGTTTTCGCATGTGCTCTGATTGTCGTCCGATAAATGCTATCACCGTTAGATACCGTCAACCTAACCCATGTTTAGACGACTTGCTTGATGAATTATGTGGTGCCACCATCTTTTCAAAAATTGATCTTAAAAGTGGCTACTACCAAATTCGTATTCAAGAGGGTGATGAGTGGAAAACGGCTTTTAAAACCAAGTTTGGGTTATATGAGTGGTTATTCATGCCGATGGGCCTATCAGAAGCGCCCCCGACTAATTTATGCATCTCATGCATTTCGTTCTCTGACCTTACATAGGCGTTTTTGTAGTGGTTTACTTTGATGACATCCTCGTCTTTAGCAAATCGCTTGAGGACCATGTGGCACACATCCGTATGGTTTTGCAAACCCTTCAGAAAGAGCGCTTATATGCTAACATGGATAAGTGCACTTTTTGCGTTGACAAGGTCGTTTTCCTAGGATTTGTCATTTCTTCACAAGGTGTTCACCTTGATGAAACTAAAATTGAAGCAATTAAAACTTGGCCACAACCAACGAATCTCCAACAAGTGCGTAGTTTTCTTGGTTTAGCCGGTTTCTATCGACGTTTTGTGAAGGACTTTAGCACAATTGCTATGCCTCTGCATGCCTTGAGCAAGAAGAATGCACCCTTCATTTGGGGTCCTTCGCAAGACACCGTGTTCAATGAGTTAAAAACTTTGCTTACTCATGCACCTCTTCTTGCCCTACCAAACTTTGACAAACCTTTCAAGATTCATTGTGACGCTAGTGGTACCGGCATAGGAGGCGTGCTAATGCAAGAAAAACGCCCCAGTGCGTATTTTAGCGAGAAACTTTCCGGAGCGCAACTTAACTACCCCATTTATGATAAAGAGCTTTATGCCTCGTTGAGAGTTTTGCATGTTTGGGAACATTATCTTAGACATCATGAATTCATTCTTCATACGGACCATGAGACGCTCAAGTATCTCAAGGGTCAAACTAAGTTGAACAAGCTTCATGCTAAGTGGAGTGAGTTCATAGAGTATTTTCCCTATGTCATTAAATATAACAAAGGCAAAGAGAATGTTGTGGCGGATGAGCTTTCCCGCAAATACATGATTGTTACCCAGCTTGAGTTGAATGTTATTGGTTTTGAGCACATAAAAGACTTGTATGAGCATGACCCTTTCTTTACAAATCCTTATACTAAGTGTTTGACTCACACTTCTTGGGAAAGATACTACATAAAGGATGGATATCTTATGAGAGCTAACAAACTTTGCATTCCTGAGTCTTCCCTTCGTTTGCTCCTTTTGCAGGAATCTCGTGGAGAAGGACTCATGGGACACTTTGGACGCGACAAGACATTTGCTACACTCTCCAAGAACTACTTTTGGCCCAAGATGCTCCGTGACGTCTCACGCCTCACCAACTGATGCCCTACATGTCGCAAAGCTAAGACAAAAGCTCAATCTCATGGTCTTTACATGCCACTTCCTATTTGATGAGGACATATGTACCTTGAATACGACAAAAAATATTGAATACATGTATATTTGTGAGGTGATTTCTAATGCAAACTATGCAACAATTTATTTATGTCATCCAGGACTAAAATACTTCACAGACTTTTGTGCCATGTCTAATTCCAGGTGTATAGGACATTTGTACAATCTACATGTGAAGATAAGGGGAAAAGAGAAGTTTAGGTGCTGTTCAAAAAGTTCTCTCACGTCACTTTTGGGCCAAAAGAAGATAGAGTCCAAGTCTCTCACGTTCTGCATCCAGATTCGGACTGCACATACATACCTGATTCAAAACGGCAAGAACATCCTTCATGCGGACTCCGAATTGGGTGATTCTTTTTTTGTTGGAAACTAGATTTCGTACACTTTCCAACCCAATTGGACTCACCTTCAAATTCGTCCGGAGCGTTGAGATATCGACGAAACAATCTGACGCTGCAGCAGAATCCGAGTCAAACTACAAGTCCAAAGGTGTTGCATCACCTCCACTTGGGCCCATGAGCCTTGTACGACCTAGGGTTAGTTTTAGACTGCCTTGGGACATCCTTCCACCTCCTTGGCCGCCACCCCTTGCTCCTATATAAGTAGATCCATCTAGTAGCTTTTTCTTTGAGATTTGTTTAGTCAAAAGTTAGCCATTGCAACTTCGTGTACTTCGTTTGTGTCCAACGACAAGACCAAGACCGCTTACGGATCCCCACCTTTTTCAATACTTCATCTATATTTGCAATATTCAGATTGCTTTATCATATTCTTGCTTGTTCTTCGATTGCATGCAGGAATAGACCTTTGTGGTCAGGCTGATCGTGCTTCTGGCATTGTCAGTAACCCCTGCAGATTGATTTAGCGATTGCTAAGGCGCAACGTCAGGCACGTTTGTAGTCGGATTGTCAAAGTCGTCTCCACCAAATCGATAGTTATCATCTCATCGAAAGATCGGGCCCCTCGCCTCTATCAAGTGGTATCAGTTTTCAGGTTGCTCGGTGAGAATTTCCAGTTATTCCTAGATTAGATTTATTTTCTTACCTATTGTCCAAGGAAAAGCCACAAAAAAGTTAGATCTATTCATCCTTTGTCCTAGCCAGTCTGAGCCTTTGCAATTTTCCCTTCATTGTTTGCATTATTGAATTATCGGTTGCATCGTTGTGTCGAGTTGCTGGTCTTATTGTCTAGTTCGTTAGAGTTTCGAGTTTTGTTCACACTAGTCACGTATCCATCAATTTCCACCTCGTGCTACCATCGTTCATTGTCACAATCATACTTGAAGTCGTTCGCATCTTTGCTTGATCCAATCTGCATCTTATCTAGTTTGTCTTGGAAAGAGGGAGAAAGAAAAAAACAGAGAAAAAAAGTAAAAAAAAATGAGAGAAAGAAAAAGAAAAAAAAGTGAGAGAAAAAAGAAAAAGAAAAAGAAAAAAGGGAAAAAGTGTGAGGAGAAAAAAAGGAAAAAAAGAGAAAATTTGGATCTATTAGAGTCAATCTCGTAGTTGAATTCGGATTGGAATTTGTTTTCTGTACTGTTCAGTAAAATAGGCATATCTTCCTCATACGAAGTCCGTTTTGGATCCACTAGCGACGAGCCGCATCTGAATAGTTGCAGGAGCTAGTTCAATATTTCGCACCTCAAAATCGGCTTCTAAATAGGTCTTTTTGCCCTCTGAAGTTCGCGAACACAGCTTATTCCAGTTTTTCAGGCCAGTTTTAGAATTTTTTGACACCTCATATCAACTCGGAATTGAGCGATTCTTTTTGTGTTTGAAAGCTTGAGTCAGTAGCATTCTGTAGAAAAAATTATCATAAAATTGGCTCAAACTTTTCAAGAGGAAAGTTGGAGAGAGAGTTGTTGTATATTCCGCTTGGCAGTTGTTTTCATCATTATCTTTACTGCCGTTGTGATCTTCACTTATATCTTGCTGTCCAGAGCTACTTCGTATCCTTTATTGATGCTAGTTGTGCTACACCGTGACCTCATTAGTGTTCTAGGCTCGCGTCTCTAGTCCGGTCTAGCCTAGGACCAGCACAGTACCGTCATTGAGCGTTTATTCAACATTGCATCTCTGAATTGATTATTGCTAATATTTTGCTACCATATATAGCCAACCCAGCTCCACATATTTCTACACCGTGCATATTTACGTTCACCTGGCAATCGCTTTACTCAATCTTTGGAGTAATTTGACACCGCTGGTTGCCTATCACCACCTCCTTCATGGTAAGAACTTGTAAGATATTGATATTTGCTTTACTGTGAGCGCTTTACCACCACATCCTAGTAGTTCATAGGAACATTATTCTCGAATTTTGTTTCTTGTTTCTACTAATCATGACAGGTACCGGAGACAGAAGTTCTTGGATGACAGATACATCTTCACCATCACGAGACGTGGGACAACACACACAAGCACATGGTCAGGTTATTTCTTTGCCGTCATTTGAGGGTAGATTTAATCATGTTATTTATCTAGCTTGGGAGCTTGAAGTAGAAAAAGTTTTTAGTCACCATCATTTTTCTGAACTTGAGAGAGTACGAGCTGCCACTAGAGTATTTACTGGTTTTGCTTTTGTTTGGTGGAGTGTGCATTGTACAAAAAATATTGATAACCAACCCACAACTTGGAAAGATTTGAAGGCTGTAATGAGAAAACATTTTTTTCCTCCTTACTATCGCCGTGAATTGCTTCGCAAATTGGAACAATTAAAACAAGGCAGTAACACTGTTCATTTTTACTACCAAGAGTTCAAATCTTATATGCATTATTGTGACATAGAAGAATCTGAGGATGATACAACGAATAGATTTTTTGGTGGTTTGAACTATGATATTCGCGCAACATTTCAGTATATTCCTCGTTGCATTACTGGTATGTATGTTCGTGCTTGTACCTTTGAGAGACAAATACAGGAGGATGCATTGTGTGACTACAACTACTGCTATTCCAGTTCATGCTCACCACCACTGGTTGGTTCCTCCACCATTGCACCTACTAGAGCAGCCACACCTCTGATTGTGAGTGTGACATCATCTAAAGTGTATGGTACACTATCATTGTCCGTACCTACATCAGCTACGTCTTTGTGACAAGGTAACAACAAACTCATTGATGATATAACTTCACATGAGGATGATGCATATCTAGTTAACTTGAATACATCATGTATTGAATTATCTGTTGATTTGAGCACACCACCTAGTTTTGATAATCATGTTACTGTCATGAATGCGTCATGTGATCAAACAACTGAAATACCAACAATTTTGAGTGCACCCATTGAATTAACTGTTGATGCAAAAGAATCATGTGAATCGGAGAATAAATCAGATTTGGATAAAATACATTTGAAAATAATTGTGCCAATGTTTAATCATTTTGATATGACCTCTAATCTTGATGACGATTCTATGTCAAATGACTTATTGCATGTTTGCTTATTTAAGCATGTTGTAGCCTGTGAATTTCATGCAAGTAAGGTTTATTCACCAATGTTGGGATGGTTTAATGATGAACATTGCCAATCTTTTGATATGAATAAGAGCTTCACTTATTTGCGCAAACTGAGTTGCAATATTTTCATGCCTTCTACTTCTTGTGATAATATTTTGGCTTTATATTTTATGAACTACGAAAGTTACTCATCTATACATGTGTCATATGTGCGAAAATTAAGGGAAGTAAAAATGGATGACATATACATATACAACATGTACACCTTGTCTATTTTCTTACCCAAATTTCAGATTAAGCAACGCCGAGGACGGCTTTATTTTGAAGAAAAGGAGGATGATGAAGACATTACTACCATGGATACGACCAAAAATATTGCATACATGTATATTTGTGAGGTGATTTCTAATGCAAAATATGCAACAATTTATTTACGTCATCGAGGATAAAAATACTTTATAGACTTTTGTGCCATGTCTAATTCCAGGTGTATGGGACATTTGTACAATCTACATATGAAGATAAGGGAAAAAGAGAAGTTTAGGTGATATTCAAAAATTTCTCTCACGTCACTTTTAGGCCAAGAGAAGATAGAGTCCCATTTTCTCACGTTCTGCATCCAGATTCAAACTGCACCAACAAACCTGACTCAAAACGGCAAGAACTCCTTCATACGGACTCCGAATTGGGTGATTCTTTTTTTGTTGGAAACTAGATTTTGTACACTTTCCAACCCAATTGGATTCACCTTCAAATACGTCCGGAGCTTTGAGATATCGACGAAACAATCTGACGCTACAGCAGAATCCGAGTCAAACTACAAGTCCAAAGGTGTTGCATCACCTCCACTTGGGCCCATGAGCCTTGTACGACCTAGGGTTAGTTTTAGACTGCCTTGGGACGTCCTTCCACCTCCTTGGCCGCCACCCCTTGCTCCTATATAAGTAGATCCATCTAGTAGCTTTTTCTTTGAGATTTGTTTAGTCAAAAGTTAGCCATTGCAAGTTCGTGTACTTCGTTTGTGTCCAACGACCAGACAAAGACCGCTTACGGATCCCCACATTTATCAATACTTCATCTATATTTGCAATATTCAGATTGCTTTATTATATTATTGCTTGTTCTTCGATTGCATGCAGGAATAGACCTTCGTGGTCAGGCTGATTGTGCTTCTGGCATTGTCAGTAACCCCTTGAGATTGGTTTAGCAATTGCTAAGGCGCAACGCCGTGCATGTTTGTAGTCAGATCGTCAAAGTCGTCTCCACCAAATCGATAGTTATCATTTCATCGAAAGATCGGCCCCACGCCTCTATCACTATTCGATACCACCCATGGGAAGACATAAGCATGGACTTTGGACTTGGATTGCCTGGAAGTCAAAATGGAAATGATTCTGTGTTTGTTGTCGTGGATAGATTTTCTAAAATGGCTCATTTCATTCCTTGTAACAAGATCGACGATGCTTCACATGTGGCAAATCTCTTTTGTAGGGAAATCATTCGTCTACATGGAATGCCCAGGACTATTGTGTCGGATCGGGACATCAAGTTCTTGAGCTACTTTTAGAAGACTCTATGCGCCAAACTCGGCATCAAGCTCCTCTTCTCTTCGGCATACCATCCACAAACCAACGGCCAAACGGAGGTGACGAACCGTACACTTTCGACGCTTCTTCGCGTGTTGATCAAGGAGAACATCAAGGAATTGGAGCAATGCTTGCCCATCGCCGAGTACGCCTACAACCGTGCAAGACATTCGACTACCGGCAAGTCCCCCTTCGAGGTCGTCTACGGATTCAACCCATTGTCCCCATTGGACATTGTACCTCTACCTCTCCAAGAGCGCATCAACATGGACGAAAGTGCACGAACAAGCTATCTCAAGAAGGTGCATGACGAAACAAGGGCAACGATCAAGCGACAAGTACATCACCTCACCACCAAGCTCAAAGTCAACAAGGCACCAATGGTGTTCCAACCAGGAGATCTCGTATGGCTTCATCTTCGCATGGACCGCTTCCCCAACGAGCGCAAATCCAAACTACTACCTCGCACCGACGGACCCTTCAAGGTGCTAGCACGCTACAACAACAATGCCTACAAGATCGACATTTCACGCGACAAGTACATAGTGAGCGATACCTTCAACGTCAAGAATCTTTCTCCTTTCCATGGTGATGAAGATTTCGATCCGAGGTCGGATCTTTCCCAAGGGAGGGGGGATGATGCGGAGCATCCAAAGGTCATCCCCATGGACCTACCATCGCCTCACCAAGTGCCCAAGGACCAATGACACGTGCCCGTGCTAGAGCTCTCGAGACCGAGGTGACATCTCTCCTAGTCCAACTTCCATATGAATCTTGCGAGACATGGCTACTACCTCAGACGGATGTGTTTTGTGTGCCCAGGTACCAAGAAGACTCCATCGGAGAGGCGCATGAAGATGGATAAGTCCCCAAGTTCACGGATGAAGCACTGCATCGAGTGAAGCTGAAGAAAGTCCCATGCCCCGCACATCCGGCCCCCTGGCCCGGACATCCGGCCCCTGCACCAGCAGCTACAGAACATCCCCCGCAGCTGAAGCTATAGAGCTCGGACATCCAGCCAGGCCCCGGACCTCAGGCCTCGGGCCCGGAAATCCGGCGCCATACCACAGATGCACACTCGAGACTAGGCCGCTAGCCCGGACTTCCGGTGCCTCTCCAACACCCGGACATCCGGCCCGACCGCCAAACATCCGGCCATGCATGCGCGCAGCCTCTTGGGTTTCGACCCGTGTATCCCTTTTCCGTCCCCTAGACTATAAGTACTCCATCCCCTCCTCTTTTCTAGGGTTAGATTTTTGATAGCTCATTTGATACCTAGAGCTTTTGCTCATCTAGTGGTTCATCTCCTCGAGAGTGACTGCGGCCCCTCTTTGGAGAAGATCCACGCGGATTCAGGACCTCCGCTACGGAGAAGATTCTACGGGATACCCTCAAGACCTCCTTCCGGAGAAGACTACCTTTGTATCGTCCTTTATTGACCATGGATCGTGTATCTCGTTATGTATCATGGATCTAGCACTTGTGTGACCATCTTCGTGTTGATTTGAGTGTTCCTCTTGTGTTTTTCCCAGTGTTCCCCTTTGTGTTCTTCGTGTTCATCGTGGGTTTTCCTCCTCTTCGTGAAAGATCGGCCTAGATCGGGTTCACCCCGCATCACCTCCTAACCCAATTCCACTAGCATCACATTCAAGCTCAAAAGTCTTATTAAAATCAGGAAGTTGGAGTAAAGGAGCATGTGTCAACTTATCTTTCAATACCGTGAATGCTTCTTCATGTGCAGTACCCCAAACAAAAGGCACATCCTTCTTTGTAAGCTCATTGAGAGGTGCAACAATGGTGCTAAAATCTCTCACAAACGCCTATAGAATCCAGCAAGGCCAAGGAAACTCCTCACATGTGTGACCGTTTTGGGTTGCAGCCAACTCTCAATAGCTTCAATCTTGGCTTTATAAACCTCATTTCCCCGTGGAGTAACAACATAGCCAAGAAAAGATACTCGGTCGGTGCAAAAGGTGCACTTTCGAAGGTTACCAAACAAACGTGCATCACATAGAGCAATAAAAACAACACGTAAATGTTCCAAATGTTATTCCAAAGATCTGCTATAAATCAATATATCATCAAAGTATACTACCACAAATCGTCCAATGAAAGAACGTAAAACTTCGTTCATTAATCTTATGAAAGTACTAGGCGCATTAGTTAACCCAAAAGGCATGACTAACCACTCATATAATCCAAACATAGTGTTAAATGCTGTTTTCCATTCATCTCCCAATTTCATACGAATTTGATGGTATCCACTACGCAAATCAACTTTGGAGAATATTGTAGAGCCACTCAATTCATCAAGCATATCATCTAGCCTAGGAATAGGATGACGATAACTAATAGTAATATTATCAATGCCTCTACAATCAACACACATACGCGATGTATCATCCTTTTCGGCATAAGAATAATAGGAACGGCACAAGGACTAAGGGAATCGCGTATATAACCTTTGTCGAGTAGCTCCTGTACTTGACGCATAATCTCCTCCGTCTCCTCTGGATTGGTACGGTATGGTGCGCGGTTGGGTAGCGATGCACGGGAATTAGTTCAATCTAATGCTCAATCCCTCGAATAAGTGGTAATCCCGATGGAACGTCTTGTGGAAAGACGTCCGCGAACTCCTGCAAAATGTTAGTGACAGCAGGAGGCAAAGAGGAAGGCACGTCCGTGAATGAAAATAATGCCTCTTTGCACACAAAAGCATAGCAAACAAATTTGCTTAAATCTGGATCATCAATATCAAATTTGATGGCAAGTAAACATCCACTTTTTAATTTAATTTCAGATGCAACATGACATGATGGTGTGTTATTAGGCTTCATTTGTTGCTCAAATTCTTTTGCCACAATCTGATTTTCACTCTTATTTGGCTCCTGTTTTGCTTTATTTGTTCTATTAATATCATCTTTCAAAATGGAATCAGGAGACATAGGAAGCAAAGTAATACATATATCCTTATGTACAAGAGTATACTGATTGTTTCTACCATGGTGTACATATTTTTTACCAAATTGCCATGGTCTACCAAGTAATAAGGAACATGCTTGCATGGGTACCACATCACAATCAACATAATCAGCATATGTGGATATACTAAAATGCACACGAACAGTACCTGTTACCTTAACCTTGCCGCTGTTGTTGAACCATTGGATGTAGTAAGGATGTGGATGTGGTCTTGTGGTGAGAGATAACTTCTCCACCATCTCCATGCTAGCCAAGTTGTTGCAGCTCCCTCCATCTATGATGACGTGAACAAAATGTTCCTTCACAACTCCCTTTGTATGAAAAAAATTATGCCTCTGATTTTGCTCCGCTTGTGTGACCTGCACACTCAAAAGACATTGAGCAACTAAACATTCATACCTGCCAGCGTCTTCTGGAGCCATGTATTGCTTCTCATTTTCAGAATCATCTCCACCATGTTCTTCACATGTAATAAGAGCCAAAATATCATCATCATAGTCACTAGCGGACTCATAACCACCATCCTTAGTGGCAATCATGACACGCTGCGATGGGCATTTGCTCGCGTAGTGACCACGACCAGTGCAACGACGACATATAACATCATGTGTTGGCCCATTGGATGTCATGGATGAAGAACAGCTCTGCGCAGGACCGGAAGGTGTACTCCTGGTTGATGGTGGTGGTGCCTGTTTGCTTTTATCACGGCTAGATGTGACGGATGAAGTAGGCGGTGGTGCAGCCGGACGTGTCGACGTAGATGATGCACGCGGTGTCCATGATGAAGGTCGACCTGCAGAAAAATTAGTTCGTGCCAAGGCCTGTCGATCCTGCACTTCGCGTTCAGCTTTGGAAGCAAGATGGAATAAACGAGTGATATTATTATAATCGTTATACTCTAGAATTGTCTGAATCTCTCTATTTAAGCCACCCATAAAACGTGCAAGCATAGCCTCATTATCCTCAACAATACCACATCTAATCAGGCCAGTTTGTAATTCCTGATAATATTCCTCTACAAAAAAAATTCCTTGTCTTAAACGCTGCAATTTCAGAAGTAATTCGCGTTGATAATATGGTGGAATCCAACGCGTACGCATAGCAGTTTTCAAAGCAGCCCAAGTAGTTGGAATATTATCCGGATATAATCTACAATATTCAGACCACCATACACAAGCAAAACTAGTGAAATCACAAAGAGCAGCAGCAACACGTCTCTCCTCGGGATATTTTAAACATGTAAAACATTGTTCAGTTTCTAACTCCCAAGTAATTATATATATCAGGAACATATCTACCCTCAAATGGTGGAATATTCAATTTTAGTTTAGGGAGATGGTCATGATCGTGTACCTGAGGGTGTGGTGCAGCCCTACCATTGCGATTATTTGCATGTGGACGACCTGGTGGTTGTGGTTCTGGTTGTTGCACGTAGTTCTGATTTTGATCAACCTCATCCTCGTAATCCCCCGTGTAATCGTTGTAATGCCCAGGATGGAGTTATACCTCCTACGTGTCGAGGCACGACTTAAAGGCATAAATCCATCCTAGAATGATCTCAAGTTTGGTATCTTTGCATGACTCATGTAAAAGAGGGATTAAATTGCAAAAGGAGATAGTTGGCTTACACTCGCCACTTCACACAATACAATACATAAACAATCATCATTCAAAACATCACAACCCGACTACGGGCGAAGATCAAAAGAAAGATACCAAAATAACATAAAGCCACAGGTCATGATCGAATCCTAGTAGAAACCACTACTGATCGACGAAACGTCACAAGCATACGGCCAAACTCTTCAACAAGCTCCTGGTGAAGCACTGAACCAGCTCCTGCATCAAACTCGGCTGAACCTGCATCTGGTGTGGTGAAGTAACTGTGAGCCACAGAGGACTCAGCAATCCCGTTCCCGGGTAACAAGACTATTTAAGCCTTGGGTGAGGACAAGGCTGAAGAAAGAACGAGAGGTGAAGGAACAACAAGAGTCTGCAGCAGCAACTAGCACTAACTTACGTAAAAGAGAGCGAGAAGAGAAGTGCATCGGTCGAGAGATGATCACGAAGTGATCCTAACTAAAGCCGGTCAAACATAACCCCACCGTGTTCAACTCCCGAATCCCTATTCGGAAATTGACAGTCACGGTACACACGCTGGTAGTGTATTGAATCCTTGTGTCAAGTTATCTACAACCGGATATTAACAAGCTCCCATCTGCCACATAACCGCGGGCACGGCTTTCGAAAGTTCAAACCCTGCAGGGGTGTTCCAACTTGACCCATTACAAGCCCACGATCCGCGGAGTCGCAACTCCATAGGTGGGAAGACCCGAGTATTCTCGGAATCCCGTGCTCGAGTTAAACCGAACTAAGGTAAGGCTAATCCAGCAAATCCTCCCGGCGTGTCGACACCCTGATAGTAGCCGCGCGTATCTAAGTCTCAGGACATGACCGGATGAGTCATCCTACAGGTTTTTACCAAACCTCAAGTTTCCTTGAGGTGGCCCCGCAGTCTGCTCGTTTCGGACCAACACTCATGTGGAGCACTGGCCCGGGGGGTTGAATTAAAATAAAAGGGATAGCTAGTCCACATACAAGTTTTATTAGTTATTAGGCAAATAGTACCAATGTTGGGACTTGCTGGAAAAGACTTAGCACTTAGCGGTTTATCAAGGGGGTCCCATACACCCCAACCGTGTTAGGAACGCATAATCAAGGAACATAACACCGGTTTATACGGTTCCTAACGGCATGAGTGGAACAAATCACCAAGCAAAAGGCTTAGCCTTCCACCCTTGCCAATATATAGATGATTTCATTTTACGCATTTATATAGTGTGATATAACCCAACCAAACTTCAACATGAAGCAAGCATCTTCAATCTTCACCTGCAACTAACAATGCTATAAGAAGGGCTGAGCGAAGCGTACTTAGCCAAGCAACGGTTTGCATAGGTAGGGTGGTTAAACATGGCAATTGGTTACAAGTAGGAGGCTGACAAGAAGACATGGGCATCGAGGCAAAACTAAAGATCGAGACTACTAGCAATAGGCAAAGATAGTAATGGTATTCGGGTTCGGTCATCTTGCCTGGGATTCCACAAGGAAGAAGAACGGATCCACGAAGAAGACGGAGCAACAGTCGAGAGAAACCTCACAACTCCGGAACGAAACCGAAGCTAACAAGAGAAGCAACCGGAAAGGAAGAAACAACACGGTAAACACACATGCATAAACATGGCATACGATGCACAAACAAGAATGATGCATGTCCGGTTTAAATATGCATGGCATGGCAAAGTGCACAAACAAGACTACAAGTTAAGTGGAGATCAATATGCAACGAGTTGCATATTGACGAAACACCACATTTAATTATTTAATTGACTCTCGGTTATTCACAAGACAAGGTTAAATGTTCTTAGCATGGCAAGAGGTGAAACATAATAAAACTACACTATTTAGACATTTTAAATGAGGCCGGAAATAACAACAACATATCCGGAAAATCCCCATGAGCATGTTTAGTAATTATAAACAAAAAACAATTAAACATTCAAGGTTGTTAACATGATGCGGATGATATGATCAAGTTTATGCAAGCTTTATTAAAAGGTTAACATAAGAGATAAGAAGCATTTGTCACCGTGGTGGAAAGAAAGGGTGCCACGGCAACGATCCGAAAATGATGCAACGCAACATCTCGGTTCCGGTAACTCGTTGAGAGACCGGTGCAAAAGGTAAGAAGGCGTGAGCGAGTCAAACGAGATGAAAGGTGGGGCGATCCCATTATCGGGTTCCCACGAGTCGGTGACGAGGCAACCGAGGAACATGACAAAAGGTGGAACGGGCACGAAGCACACACGAGTGACATTTCATACAACACAACAAGCATCACACGGGTCACGTCTCGGGGTTATACCTTCGAAACACTCGTTTCGGGACGGTTCGAGATCGTAGAGGAAGGAGTCCTTCTCGCGAGTCGTAGAGGAAGTAGTCGTTCACGAGGCGGTAGTTGTACTCGGGCGACGGTAGCGGAAGTAGACGTTCTCGTAGATGTACATGCCGAGGGTAGTGGTACTTGTCGGGATCGTCATCGACGTAGGGGTACACGTTCTGTAGTTGTACTTGAGGGTCTTCGGCGACGTAGTCGTTCATGTTACGTGCTGTGGTACTTGCGACGTCGGGGTACACGGGATCTCCATGTGTAGTCGAACTTGACGCAAACGAAGGGGTACTTGACGCGTTGTGTAGTGTCGTCGTGGTACTTGGTGTCTTGACGAATCCGGAGATGCGGTAGAGGAACTCGTTCTTCACCGAAGATAGCCATACGCGTACGTAGACGTACTCGTCGTCGTGGCACTTGCTGCTCCATGGGTACTTGAGATACACAAAAACAGCAACAACAAAAGAAAAAAACAGAAAAAGGCTGCGGGGGGTTGCACGACGCTGCGGCGCAGGCGGCTGCTGGCTGGTGGACGAGGAGAACGGAGGGAAGGCCGGGGCGCTCGGGGCCCTGGCTGGCCTCGTGCGCGGCAGACGCTCGGAAGGAGGCGCGCTGGACGGGCGCGGCCTTGCTGCTGGAGTCGGCCGGGCGACGGGAGATGCAGCGGCGCGGTGAGGACGAGCTCCTCGCAACGCTCGGCGCGGGGGCGGCCTGAGGACGGAAGAGCACGGCGCAGGGGAGCTGCTCTGGCGCGGCAGAGAGGAGCTGCACCGGTGCGGACGCGCTGGAGGACGAAGGTGCGGCGCGGTGCAGAGGCCTGAGGAGGCCTGGGCGCTCGGAGTGGTTCGTGCGCGCGGCGACGAGGCGAGGAAAGGCAAGCGGCGCTGGGGCGCGCTGAAACGGAGGGAGGATGAGGCCGCGGGAGCCTGGCCTCTGGACGAGGAGGAGGCCGGGCGAGCGAGGCGCTGCGGGGAATGGGAGGGCGCTCGACGAGATGGGGACTGGTGCGGGACGAGGGGAAAACGGGATCGAGAAGAGGGACGAGGGGTGGCGGCGGCGTGCGGGAGATGAGAGCGAGCGAGGCTGAGGGAGTTAGGTTAGGCCGGCTCGGGCTGGTTGGCCTGGCCAGGAGGGAAGGTGGGCCTGCTGCGGCTGGCTGCAAGGCCTGGGCCTTAGGGAGGCCTAGAGAGAGGGAAAAAACAGGAGGAAAAAAAAAGGAGGCTGGTCTTCTTATTTTATTTTCTTTAGCAGAAAATAAAAGAGAAGAAAGAAAAGAGGAGGGGAGTTAGGAAAAGTTAGCGCCTGGAATTATATTTTTCTCGGGCTCATAAAAATAAGCACGACCGGAGAAAATACAAAAGGCCAGATCGGAAAAAATAATTCAAACATATTTGAATTTAATTCAAATAGTTTGAACTAAGACTTGAATATTGAAGTGTCCAAAAATGTTCAAATTTTCGGAGGAACCTCGAAACAACGGAAAAGAATTAAAGGCAAGGTTTTGAAGGTGAAACTAGAATTAAGAGACATGGGGAAAATTATGCAAGTGTGTTTGAGTAATTCCAAAGAATGGAATATTTTTTTAATATAGCTCCCTAAAATATTGAGAGGCTTTTATATGTTAAAAAGAGAAGTCACCTTCCCTCGATTTAAATGGACCGAAGGTCCACACGATTTATTTAGGTTGAGATGCAAAAATAAATATGACATGATGGCATGATGACATGATGCAATGTGAAAAATAAATAACACAAACACAAATGAAACACAGGGCAACCCAGAACATCTGGAATCTTCGGGCATCTTCTGGAATCTTCTGGGACGTCGGACTCGGGCGTCACAACTCTCCCACACTAACAGAGGATCTCGACCCGAGATCCTAGAGATATCACCGGGTAAAACGGAAGAGGAAGAGGTAAAACAAAGTTGCTTCTTTGACAGACGAGTGAAACCAAGGACCCTTGAGAGGTTGAACAATCTTGAAAGAAAGAATACAACGGAGATGAACGTAGATGAAACACTCCGTTAGAAAAGAGGAACAAAGGGCATTATGAGAACCTTGTAGGTTGAAAGACATGAAACAAGAGCTCACGGACCAAAAGAATGTGAAACTGCAATGGTATGGCCAAGGAATAAGAATGACAGAATTTGGACAGCACTCCGTCTGAAAATGGAAGGAATTAACAAGAACTAGAGAAGATGGAATGATACTTGCTGAAAACAACAACACACAGCCTCCGGAACAATTAAAAGAAAGGCACAAGGGGTAAGAAATATTTAGACAGCACTCCGGTTAAAAAGATAGGCAAAACTTGATAAGATGAGAGAACTTGAATGAAAAAAATACAACACTCCGGTTAAATGATAAGCAAGGGAAAAAACAAGATCTCGATAAAATGAGATGATGGTCAAAAGAGCAATATCACAATGCCTCCGGAATGAAAGAATAGCATGCCAATCAATGAAAGAAATGAATGGAGAAGAAAATGACAACTTCTCTCAAAATGAATTTGAAAGAGCATCCTTACGAAGAAGGGTTGAATAGAGTTGTTGGAAAATCAACAACGAAAAGAATAAGCTCGATGTGGGCTTATGGAAAACATCTCAAAATTAAGAGGTGACAACCAGCCACTAACGAAAACATTTGATTGGATTGAGATCAACAAGGAGACGAAAGAGTTAATTCACGGAGAGGATAAATGAAGAACTTGGTTCATTTATAAGCACCATAATAGCAACAATTCTCAGGGAAAGCTTATAGGTGAAATACAACCCAAGATAACTCCAATGAATAAATTGAAGGGTTGAAAGATCTGCTGAACAAGGAAAATGATGGTTTTAAATAACTCATTCCTGACAACTTGTGAATCATGAAACATGGAGGAAAATTATCAAGAATGACATAACACCATCTCAAAAGATAAGGGAGAAAGGATTGCAATTGGAATGCCTGATGAAGAATGCTTAAGCTCCAACAAGAATCTTGAAGAAAACTTCAAGGATGAATTAAATGATGATGAACCACCATGAAGAACTCCGGTAATGAAAGCAAGAGAATTTAAAGATGAAAAGAATAAGATTCAAGGCCTGCGGTGAATTAGATTGAGGTTGAAATGATAAAATTGAAATAACTTGAAGCTCCGGAAAACAAGATGAACAACTTAGAAGCGAGAATATGATATGATGAACAAGCTCCAGACAAAAGAATTAAATCACCTGAAGGAACAAGAATAAGAGTTATGTTATGCATCTCCTTCACCAATTAAATTGATGACAACCAAAGGATTTGGCATACTACTTATTCTCGTTGCAAAGAATTAAAGAGAGGTCTAGCACAAGCTTGGATAAATCTTCAACGAACCACCGGTAGGATTATGAAAAGAACGAGTGAATTAAAACGATAACAACAGAAGGGTAGACTTGAAAGAACCACCGTAAGAATATGGAGACGAACGAAGAGACATCAATGAAGAATATTTGGAGGACGAAGTTGAAAACTGAGAACGAAGAAAAATATTCTGAAATGATGGCCTTCGGAGGAACACAAAGAAAAGAATTCATGAAATGCTTCAGATGGTATGAAAATAATTCCACACAATCGAAACAATAATGAGGATGGCATGAAGCTAGAACCACGAATCTTCAAGAGAACGGGCCAAGATTCAAGAGAAACACTTCTCCGGTCTTCAAATGTTGAGAATGAAGACGATAAATGCCATAAGAATTGTTGAGCACTCCGGAATGAAGAATTAAAAAGGTTGAACCAACGATGAAAAAGAATTTGAAAGCGAACTTGGAGAAGGCATGTGACTGATGGAAATCATTCTTACGTCACACTTTGAAAAGAATTTGAGTATAACTCCAGAAAAATAGAAGAGTCAGGTAAGATCCTGGGAAAAGACCTGTGGGTTAGGGCCCACTCAAAAGAAATCACCGTTGGAAAAGATTGCTTAAGAGATATTGCACCGGTTGAATTAAATGGCTTGAGTAAGATGACAATCTCAAAAGTAGCTTGAATGGATTAAGAATGGAATTATGAATCTTCTGAGATACCTTCAGCTCTCCGGATATGAATAACAAGAGGAGAATGGTTAATTGGTCCACCGGAATAAGAAAGCATTGTGAAATGAGGAAAAAGGATAAGATCAACACCAAAAACTTGAATTACGTCCACTGGCAGAATTATGAAAACAAAAGAATGATGAACTTGAAGCTCTTGAGCAACTTCACGATAAATCACCGGATAAGAACATTGAAGGAAAAGAATGAAGGAATGTCACATGAATAAAAATGGATACTTCATCTGAGAATTTCTGGCTCCAAGAAGAAGAAGGGTGGGAGGGCGGGGAAAGCAAAGACAACTTGGAACGAAAGAAACAGACAAATCGTCAGATTTCTCAACGACGTCCGTAAGGAATAACTGAAAAGAAGGCACACCGGTTGAAAAGAACAACATGAAGATCTTGATGGTCAAGAAGAATTAGCACTCCCATAGAAATATGAGAACACCGATTAGGAAAGGTATGGAATCAACATTTGACATCGAAGCAACTCGAATACCAGAATCAAAACAAAACAAAGGATAGATATGCAACATGATCTTCACAATATCATTCAAACAGAGGATTGAACGAATGAATTCCGCAGGTACATCAACTCGACGAGAAGCCACTTGGAGAACAAAATAAATAAAAAGGAACAAGGAACAGATAGAACAAATACATGATAGAAGCTTCGTTCGACATATTCGTGCTGAAATCTCATGGAACGTGTTACAAAAGGGTTTTGCAATCCCCGGATCAGCATAGCCAAGGACCCTTTAAGATGCAACTCCCGATCAGAACAAGTCCATAAAACCACTTCACTCAATGTAGAACCCCAAACTTCATATCGAGCATCCGTTGGAAGAATGCCTAGAACTACTGGATGAACCCACCTATAGATTTCCGAAAGTTTCCAGTTATGCAATCAGGTGTTGGGGATACACGGGAAGCACCGCGCAATCAACTCTAAACCTACATCCAGGTGTATCCATCCTTCAACACATAACCAGTCTTTCTCGGAAACTGTGTACCTCGGACCTTCGAAAAGCATCCACTATAACAAGCTATGGCAATACTCTCGAACTACCTCCCCAGTACTGGGTGATGTCGGGGTTATCTTGCCACTGGCCGTATAGGAGAGATTTTCGATGTCGGCCGTCTTAAGTATTTAGTACTGCCGCGATATGCTTGTTACAATGATACCCCGAAGCTCAACTCCTCGGTAACAGGAGGCATCGAGATTAATATCCTCGTCACAAGAACATCGAAACAATCCCAGAATACTCGCGGGATCCTAAAAAAAATTTGGTGCGATTTTTGAAAACAGGAGAGACAAGAGTAGTCGTCAGGAGTCCTCACCAGAGAGAAAGGGGATGAGAAGCAAAGAAATCCTACTCTCCGATATAATATAGGACTCAAAAAGTTTTCAGTGTGTGCCTAGACTCAACCGTCAACGATTCGATCAATCAGTGGGGGCTTCTAGGTCGGAGAAGGCTCTGAATACCAACTTGTAATGCCCAGGATGGAGTTATACCTCCTACGTGTCGAGGCACGACTTAAAGGCATAAATCCATCCTAGAATGATCTCAAGTTTGGTATCTTTGCACGACTCATGTAAAAGAGGGATTAAATTGCAAAAGGAGATAGTTGGCTTACACTCGCCACTTCACACAATACAATACATAAACAATCATCATTCAAAACATCACAACCCGACTACGGGCGAAGATCAAAAGAAAGATACCAAAATAACATAAAGCCACAGGTCAGGATCGAATCCTAGTAGAAACCACTACTGATCGACGAAACGTCACAAGCATACGGCCAAACTCTTCAACAAGCTCCTGGTGAAGCACTGAACCAGCTCCTGCATCAAACTCGGCTGAACCTGCATCTGGTGTGGTGAAGTAACTGTGAGCCACAGAGGACTCAGCAATCCCGTTCCCGGGTAACAAGACTATTTAAGCCTTGGGTGAGGACAAGGCTGAAGAAAGAACGAGAGGTGAAGGAACAACAAGAGTCTGCAGCAGCAACTAGCACTAACTTACGTAAAAGAGAGCGAGAAGAGAAGTGCATCGGTCGAGAGATGATCACGAAGTGATCCTAACTAAAGCCGGTCAAACATAACCCCACCATGTTCAACTCCCGAATCCCTATTCGGAAATTGACAGTCACGGTACACACGCTGGTAGTGTATTGAATCCTTGTGTCAAGTTATCTACAACCGGATATTAACAAGCTCCCATCTGCCACATAACCGCGGGCACGGCTTTCGAAAGTTCAAATCCTGTAGGGGTGTTCCAACTTGACCCATTACAAGCCCACGATCCGCGGAGTCGCAACTCCATAGGTGGGAAGACCCGAGTATTCTCGGAATCCCGTGCTCGAGTTAAACCGAACTAAGGTAAGGCTAATCCAGCAAATCCTCCCGGCGTGTCGACACCCTGATAGTAGCCGCGCGTATCTAAGTCTCAGGACACGACCGGATGAGTCATCCTACAGGTTTTTACCAAACCTCAAGTTTCCTTGAGGTGGCCCCGCAGTCTGCTCGTTTCGGACCAACACTCATGTGGAGCACTGGCCCGGGGGGTTGAATTAAAATAAAAGGGATAGCTAGTCCACATGCAAGTTTTATTAGTTATTAGGCAAATAGTACCAATGTTGGGACTTGCTGGAAAAGACTTAGCACTTAGCGGTTTATCAAGGGGGTCCCATACACCCCAACCGTGTTAGGAACGCATAATCAAGGAACATAACACCGGCTTATACGGTTCCTAACGGCATGAGTGGAACAAATCACCAAGCAAAAGGCTTAGCCTTCCACCCTTGCCAATATATAGATGATTTCATTTTACGCATTTATATAGTGTGATATAACCCAACCAAACTTCAACATGAAGCAAGCATCTTCAATCTTCACCTGCAACTAACAATGCTATAAGAAGGGCTGAGCGAAGCGTACTTAGCCAAGCAACGGTTTGCATAGGTAGGGTGGTTAAACATGGCAATTGGTTACAAGTAGGAGGCTGACAAGAAGACATGGGCATCGAGGCAAAACTAAAGATCGAGACTACTAGCAATAGGCAAAGATAGTAATGGTATCCGGGTTCGGTCATCTTGCCTGGGATTCCACAAGGAAGAAGAACGGATCCACGAAGAAGACAGAGCAACAGTCGAGAGAAACCTCACAACTCCAGAACGAAACCGAAGCTAACAAGAGAAGCAACCGGAAAGGAAGAAACAACACGGTAAACACACAAGCATAAACATGGCATACGATGCACAAACAAGAATGATGCATGTCCGGTTTAAATATGCATGGCATGGCAAAGTGCACAAACAAGACTACAAGTTAAGTGGAGATCAATATGCAACGAGTTGCATATTGACGAAACACCACATTTAATTATTTAATTGACTCTCGGTTATTCACAAGACAAGGTTAAATGTTTTTAGCATGGCAAGAGGTGAAACATAATAAAACTACACTATTTAGACATTTTAAATGAGGCCGGAAATAACAACAACATATCCGGAAAATCCCCATGAGCATGTTTAGTAATTATAAACAAACAACAATTAAACATTCAAGGTTGTTAACATGATGCGGATGATATGATCAAGTTTATGCAAGCTTTATTAAAAGGTTAACATAAGAGATAAGAAGCATTTGTCACCGTGGTGGAAAGAAAGGGTGCCACGGCAACGATCCGAAAATGATGCAACGCAACATCTCGGTTCCGGTAACTCGTTGAGAGACCGGTGCAAAAGGTAAGAAGGCGTGAGCGAGTCAAACGAGATGAAAGGTGGGGCGATCCCGTTATCGGGTTCCCACGAGTCGGTGACGAGGCAACCGAGGAACATGACAAAAGGTGGAACGGGCACGAAGCACACACGAGAGACATTTCATACAACACAACAAGCATCACACGGGTCACGTCTCGGGGTTATACCTTCGAAACACTCGTTTCGGGACGGTTCGAGATCGTAGAGGAAGGAGTCGTGCTCGCGAGTCGTAGAGGAAGTAGTCGTTCACGAGGCGGTAGTTGTACTCGGGCGACGGTAGCGGAAGTAGACGTTCTCGTAGATGTACATGCCGAGGGTAGTGGTACTTGTCGGGATCGTCATCGACGTAGGGGTACACGTTCCGTAGTTGTACTTGAGGGTCTTCGGCGACGTAGTCGTTCACGTTACGTGTCGTGGTACTTGCGACGTCGGGGTACACGGGATCTCCATGTGTAGTCGAACTTGACGCAAACGAAGGGGTACTTGACGCGTTGTATAGTGTCGTCGTGGTACTTGGTGTCTTGACGAATCCGGAGACGCGGTAGAGGAACTCGTTCTTCACCGAAGATAGCCGTACACGTACGTAGACGTACTCGTCGTCGTGGCACTTGCTGCTCCATGGGTACTTGAGATACACAAAAACAGCAACAACAAAAGAAAAAAAACAGAAAAAGGCTGCGGGGGGTTGCACGGCGCTGCGGCGCAGGCGGCTGCTGGCTGGTGGACGAGGAGAACGGAGGGAAGGCCGGGGCGCTCGGGGCCCTGGCTGGCCTCGTGCACGGCAGACGCTCGGAAGGAGGCGCGCTGGACGGGCGCGGCCTTGCTGCTGGAGTCGGCCGGGCGACGGGAGATGCAGCGGCGCGGTGAGGACGAGCTCCTCGCGACGCTCGGCGCGGGGGCGGCCTGAGGACGGAAGAGCATGGCGCAGGGGAGCTGCTCTGGCGCGGCAGAGAGGAGCTGCACCGGTGCAGACGCGCTGGAGGACGAAGGGGCGGCGCGGTGCAGAGGCGTGAGGAGGCCTGGGCGCTCGGGGTGGTTCGTGCGCGCGGCGACGAGGCGAGGAAAGGCAAGCGGCGCTGGGGAGCGCTGAAACGGAGGGAGGATGAGGCCGCGGGAGCCTGGCCTCTGGACGAGGAGGAGGCCGGGCGAGCGAGGCGCTGCGGGGAATGGGAGGGCGCTCGACGAGATGGGGACTGGTGCGGGACGAGGGGAAAACGGGATCGAGAAGAGGGACGAGGGGTGGCGGCGGCGTGCGGGAGATGAGAGCGAGCGAGGGTGAGGGAGTTAGGTTAGGCCGGCTCGGGCTGGTTGGCCTGGCCAGGAGGGAAGGTGGGCCTGCTGCGGCTGGCTGCAAGGCCTGGGCCTTAGGGAGGCCTAGAGAGAGGGAAAAAACAGGAGGAAAAAAAAGGAGGCTGGTCTTCTTATTTTATTTTCTTTAGCAGAAAATAAAAGAGAAGAAAGAAAAGAGGAGGGGAGTTAGGAAAAGTTAGCACCTGGAATTATATTTTTCTCGGGCTCATAAAAATAAGCACGACCGGAGAAAATACAAAAGGCCAGATCGGAAAAAATAATTCAAACATATTTGAATTTAATTCAAATAGTTTGAACTAAGACTTGAATATTGAAGTGTCCAAAAATGTTCAAATTTTCGGAGGAACCTCGAAACAACGGAAAAGAATTAAAGGCAAGGTTTTGAAGGTGAAACTAGAATTAAGAGACATGGGGAAAATTATGCAAGTGTGTTTGAGTAATTCCAAAGAATGGAATATTTTTTTAATATAGCTCCCTAAAATATTGAGAGGCTTTTATATGTTATAAAGAGAAGTCACCTTCCCTCGATTTAAATGGACCGAAGGTCCACACGATTTATTTAGGTTGAGATGCAAAAATAAATATGACATGATGGCATGATGACATGATGCAATGCGAAAAATAAATAACACAAACACAAATGAAACACAGGGCAACCCAGAACATCTGGAATCTTCGGGCATCTTCTGGAATCTTCTGGGACGTCGGACTCGGGCGTCACAATCGTCCTGCTCCTAAGCAGCTGCAGGAGCCACAGAAGTATCAACAGTAGCACCAACAGTTTGGCCAGGCTGAAGAGTGACACGGCTCGCTTTGCGGAGGGCGGTTTCGCGACGTGAAGGTGGTTGTTGTTGTCGTTGCAATGGTGCAGCAGGTGGAGGTAGACGCGCAAGCACTTTAGCGAATTTGGCATCCAACTTGGTGTCAATTGACTTCTCAATGCCATCCATCCTCGCTAGTGCGTTGTCAAAACTGGTCATCACATCTTCTACCTGTTGACCCATCATTTGCTGAAATTTATCATGCAACTCCTTGTTCGTCATGTTCTCCCAGTCAGTCTCGTCGACTTGTGATCCTGGCATGGTTAGCAGCAATAGAAATACACAAAAATATGATCCTACAGACTACTAGAAATTGGTGGTGGTGGGGCGTCGCAAATCCGTCAAGCAAATCTTAAATTCTTACCGGTTCTTACCCAGCAGCAGCTGGTGATCGGCAACCGTGGTAGTCAAAACTCTCAAAGCATGGATAAAGCGATTACCCGGAAGAGTCAAACGCACGACGTAGATGTGTGTGGAGCTGGGAATGGCTTATAATATGGTAGCAAAGAGGGTCAGTAAAAATCAATTCAAAGATGCAAAGTTGAATAAACGCTCAACGACGGTACTGTGCTGGTCCTAGGCTAGACCGTACTAGAGACGCGAGCCTAGAACACTGCCAAAATCACGGCGCTACACGTAAACATGGGGAAAACACACTCTGAATTTTTTTTCACCTCTTTTGTTTTTCGCGCTCCTTTTTTTTGCCAAAAATCACTGTAATGGCGAGTGTCTCAGTAGCGACGACGAAAAAGTGCGGTAAAAAAACAGTATGATGGCACGTGTCTCAAAAGACTCAGAAAAGCCTAAAAATAGGATAGGGAAAAAATATTTTCACCTGTCAAAATTTTGGCCTAAAAACTGCCCGGGGGTCTCCGGACTCTTTTTTTTCGAGACCTACGCAGGCAAGGAAACACGAATCCGAAATCTAGATGGTTCTCGAGAACAAACCTAATATGAAAAGAACTCGGATTGGTGGTGGATATATGGTGGTAGGATATGGCAGCGGTTGTAGGTTATGGCAGCGGTGGTGGTATGTGGCAGCGATGGTGGTATGTGGTCGCGGTGGTGGGATATGGCAGCGGTGGTGGGATATGGCAGTGGTGGTGGTATGGCAGCAGCGATGAATATGGTGCGGTGGCGGCATGAAAAACAGTGAACAGAACTCGAAACTCTAAAGAACTAGACGCTAAGACTAGCAACTCGACACGACGATGCGATCGCAAATTCAACTAAGCAGACACGGAAAAGATTATGCAATGGCTCAGACTGGTTTGGATATGATGAACTAACCCTAATTTTTTTTGGCTTTTTCGTGGACTGTAGGTATGAAGAACAGACTCGATCTAAACTACGAAAAACTGTAAAATCTCACCGAGCAACCTGGAAATCTGATACCACTTGCTAGAGGCAAAGGTGTACCGTCTTTCAATGAGATGGTGGCTATCGTTTTGGAGGAAGTCTACTTTGACGATCCGACTACGAACGTGCGAGGACGTCGCGCCTTAGCAATCGCTAAACCAACTCCGAGAGGTTATTGACCACACCAGAGCACGATCAACCAGACCACGAGGGTCTATTTCCTGCAAGCAAATGAAGAACAAGCAAGAAACTAAGATTGCAATCTGGATATTGCGAATATAAGAGGAAAACTTTATTGATCAAGGTGGGGTTCTGTGATGTCTTTGTCTGGTCGTTGAACACAAACGAAGTATGCGAAGTTGCAGCTATGGCGAACTTTAATCTAAACAAAACCCAAAGTCTAAACGACGCCCTAAGGGTTGTATATATGGGGGAACAGGGGGAATTTCGTGGCCCTAGGAGGAGGGGTCCGAAACCAACCCTAACTCTTGTTTCCCCACACATACGGACTCTAAAAACAGCCTATACTCAAGTATTTCGAAATTACATGGGCCTGGCCCAATAATAAGGTGACGCAGCACCTATAATAGCCTCTGGACGAAATTTATGAAGTGGCATCTTGTGTATTTCGTCCAAGGCTTCACGCACTCATTATGGTGGCTTCAAAGTCCTGAAATCATCACTTGTAACTCCGTTCTTGTTCCCCTTGTGCATGCCAACATCTCCATGCTTGATATTGCTCCAATGTTCATCCTTCTTGTCCAAGCTAGGCCCTTCATTTGTAAGCAAGACAAATGTATCAAATTTAGGCAGCATCACATTCTCATGAACATTATAATCATTACCAAGAAACAAAAGTACCTGGTAATTTAATTGGCGTGCGCGAGCTCTAGTAATTGGTTATGTATATGTGTTAGTTGGGGCTGTGGGTGTAACCTTGTTAGTGATGTCCTCATCAGGTTGTGTCTCTCTTCGCATGGGAATTGGGGCAACTCGTTATATATGGGGCTAGTGGTGAACTCGCTCTCACTCTCAATATGGTGGCACAAGTCACTCAAGTCATCATACGCCGCCGTGGTTGAAGGGAAAATCCCATGCTCAACCATCTCGTCACCATCGCCGTGGATGAAGGCCGAAGATGGCACATCATCACTCTCGCCTCTATAGAAGGAAGCATCATCCTTGCTCTCACCATGTCGGTCGCCTTCAAAGCTTTTTCCTCGAATGGCTCCGTAATCATAGCCGTCGCCGCACCGTCTCGAAAATGAGTCGAAGTAGACTGGGCATCATCAATGCCACAAAGAGGGATGGGACGAAGTCAAATTTGGGAACGTCGTCTTGGAGCTCGTTGGGCTTGGACATCATGGTGGTACTAGCCTCATGCTCTCCGTCTTGGAGCTTGGTCTTCGAGAAGTGTGCTTGTGGTGGAGAAGCCTTGGCCTTCATGAGTTCTTGTTCTGCCTTGAGAGCACCAATGTAGTTGTCATCGAGGGAATTGTAGTTCTCGCGGAAGATAGTCTTGGAGATGTCGTTATTCAATCCCATCATGAAGTGGAACTTCATAGAAATGGGGTCGTCCATGCCGGCTCGTCGCAAGGCATTCTTCATCTCCATGAAGTACTTTTCGATTGACTTGGATCCTTGGGTGGTGTTCTCCAATTGGCATAGAAGTTGTTTTGTGTAGGTGGGAGGCACGAACTGATGTGAAGCATCCTACAGACATCACCATGCCAAGAGTCCATTTGGCAAGTGACACGTGCGACATCTACTTCACATAAACTAAGGTGAATCATCTCCTTTACACGTTCTCACTTGACCCCTTAGAGGATGGTATACTACTTGACACTTCTTCCATGTGCATGCATAGGTATTGCCGGAGCTTCACCATTGACGAGGAGTGCAGCCACAAGAACACACCAAGATCATCCCCGACGGAGGCATGGAAGAGAAGACGGAAGAAAGGAGAAGAAGAAGACGGAGCGGCTGCTGGAGCCAGGCCGGACGTCCGGACCGCCGTCCGGATCATCCGGGCCGTCCCCCGGATCATCCGGGTAACTGCGCCAAAGACACCCGAAGCTTCACCGTGAAGCCGGATCATCCGGACCTCCTGCCGGATCATCCGGGCCATCATCGCCCGGATCATCCGGACCGCCACCCGGATCATCCGGCCCTGCCTGCGTGCAATGTGATAGCTCATTTACCCCGAGACTATATACTCCTCCACCTCCACCATTTTAGGGTTAGCAAATGTGATAGCTCATTTTAGACTAGAGATTTGCTCATATTAGTGGTTCTACTCCTAGGAGAGACTGCGGCCCCTCTACGGAGAAGACCCCCCTTGGATTCAAGACCCCTAACGGGAAGATCCTTTTCGGATTCAAGACCTCCTCACGGAGATGAACTTTACCTTGTATCTTTCCCTTTGTTGTTCATGTACCTTGTAATCTTGTGTGTTTGATTGTCTAGTGGATGTGTGATTGGACTTGTTCTTGAGTGTTTCCCCTTGTGTTTTCTCCCCGTGTTCATCGTGTTCTTCCCGGGATCCTCTCCATTTCATGAAAGATCGGCCTAGATTGGGTTGACCCCGCATCATATGGTATCATGAGTCATAGTTTCTCACGAATTTGGAGCCTCCCCACCATTTTCTAGCCTTGTTTTGTTGTTTTCTTCCCAAAATTCGAAAATTCCCCACCAAAAATAGCCTTAAATTTTTTTTGTGCTTTGTTGGTTTGATGATGTTTTGTCGATCTTGATCCATGGATTCACTTGGTTTCAAGTGGATCTAGCATCTTGACAAGTTTCACCACCTTCCATCCACAAATTGTCCACAAATTTGCCCCGAAATCATCCTTTTCCGCCCAAAAATCATCCCCGAGCGAAAAATCTCGAGCAGTTTGACCTGCCCGGATCATCCGGAAGAACAACCGGATCATCCGGATCCACCTGGATCAGCTGGACCATCTCCCGGATGTCC
>LR738711.1:452226510-452246888 GCA_902687465.1 Secale cereale | reverse complement strand
AAAACAGAACCGGAGCTGACGAACCCGGATCATCCGAATGTTCTACCGGATCATCCGGACATAGCTCGGATGAGCTGGACTTTCTCCCGGATGTCCGGCTAACTCTGAAACTGACGCGGCTGAAATTTTGTTTTGGCCATAACTAATTCATCCGGAGTCCGTTCTTGACGTTCTTTAGCTCGTTTTGAAGCTCTTGACATCCCCCATACCACAAAAATACTACCATCATCATTTGACTCCATAAAAATTGTCAAATTTGGCAAGTTTGACTAGGCCTTCCACCATATCATCCGCGTAGCCACTATAGCCTTCCACAACCTAACCCATTTTGTCCACCATCGCATTTGTGGTTGCTTGAGTAGTGATTTGAGTCTCCTAAGGTGTTTAGGCTACTTAGGGACGATTGCTTCTTCATCAACCACCACCACCACATCCGCATAACATTGCACACCATACATTTCCGCCACCCAAACCTAACCCAATTTTGTTTGAGCTTATTTGAGTTGGGGCTTGTGTCTCCTAAGGTGTTTCCGCTACTTAGGGACGGTCACGATAACTCCGACACACATAACCCATCATTCCACTTCCGCTTTGCCGAGTGCATAACCACCACCGCATTCCCGCTACCACCATTTGACATTTGTCCTTGAGATTTTGAGTTGTGGTTTTTCCGTTTCCTAAGGTGTTTTGGCTAATTAGGAACATGTCTACATCAAGAACACCGCCTCTCATCATCGACTCGGACAGTAACCTCGATGACATCATTGTATATTCCCCTTGCAATTGCATTGTTAACCCCTAGCCCATTTTGCATCACTTGCCTATCGAGACAAGCCATTTGGTATTGCCGACAATTTTACTTGTGCACATTAGTGATCCGCCCTTCCATTGTATACATACCAAATCATATTTGTATCATCATATCATCCCTTGTGTCACAAGATTGTTCCCGCATATACACAATTGCTATCTTGGTTTGTGCATCGTGGCCATATACAAAAAAAGCTTTTAAGCAAAGGAGAAAAGCAAATAAGCTTGTAAGCAAGAGCCATAGCATCATACCACATTGCATATAAGATTGCCATATCCGATCATCTTGGATCATCTTGTGCTAAAAGCACTGGAATATCGTACACATATCATACTTGTGATAGGAAGTCGCTACATTTTGTCTCATATAGGTAGTGGAAAAGTTCGTAGGCGCCTATTGAGCAATCGTCTAGCGTCTCTCTAGTGTTGTGCGACAAGAGAATTTTCCGTGGATTCCACATTTTCAGATCAATCCTTGGTTGCACAACCACATTTATCTATCCGTGCGTGTGTTTCCGTGTGCCACTCCTTGCTATTGGTCTACTTGTTTCACTTGCGAATTTGTGAATCTCTTTCAACTTTATTGACTCTTGCTAAAATTTTGCATCAAATTTTTGTGCCACTTATCCTAACCAAGCCACTCAATAAGCTTTACTTTATAGGTGTGAGTGAACAAGTCCGGTACCAATTCCACTATTCTTTCATTTCACATTGAGTGAAACGGGATACGTCCTCAAAGTGTGGAAAAGGTAACTTGGTATTGTTTATCTCATCTCCTACTCACCTTTGCTCGAGTCTTGTGATGGATAGGCAAAGCATTTCATCTACTTCGGTCTACAACAACAACAACAACAAGTTCGCTGCCATGACGAACCATTTGTGCGCCAACATGGATGCTCAAATGAAGGAGCTCAAAGCCCTCATCAAGAACCGCAAGAGGTCTCCCTCATCTTCGAGAAGACGCTCAAGTGCACATCCTTCCGAGCTACCATCTCCGACAAGATCTCATTGGCATCGACACCATCAACGACAAGAACGTGAAGGTCAAGAGCTCAACTCCAACAACCGCTCAACGACTTCACCATGTACCTTGGCTTCTTTACCAAGCGACTTCAAGGCATCTTCGCCTTTGGACATACGGCATCTTCGCCAACAAGCACCCCAACCTTATGCTCAAGAGAAGCTACCCAAGCTCAAGTCCGCGACTTCCACGAGCTACCACAACCTCGACACTGACCACGAGATTCATTTCTCTGGGACTCAAGACCCCGAGGAGTATATCGAGTGGGAGCACAAGATTGACGACTACGTCAACCTACATCAAGTTCCCTACGAAGATCAAGTGAAGTGCGCCACAAGAAACTTCCGTGACAACACGTCAACATGGTGGCTTCACGCACCTTCGACGAGTTTCAACGTGAATTGGTCCAAGACGAAGAAAGCTATGCGGCGAGAGTTCGTGCCTCCCACCTACACAGAACAACTTCTACGCTAATTGGAGAACACCACCCAAGGATCCAAGTCCATCGACAAGTACTTCAAGGAGATGAAGAATGCCTTGCGACGAGCCGGCGTGGACGATCCCATTTCGATGAAGCTCCACTTCATGATGGGATTGCACAATGACATCTACAAGACTATCTTCCTCGAGAACTACAAGTCCCTCGACGACAACTACATTGGTGCTCTCAAGGCGGAACAAGACCTCATGAAGGCCAAGGCTTCTCCACTGCAAGCACACTTCTCGAAGACCAAGCTCCAAGACGGCGAGCATGAGGCTAGTACCACCATGATGTCCAAGCCCAACGAGCTCCAAGACGACGCTCCCACATTCGACTTCACCGCCATCCCTCTTTGTGGCATCGATGATGTCGATTCTACTCTGACTCTTTTTCAAGACGGTGCGACGACGACTACGACTACGGAGCCATTCCGGGACCAAGCTTTGAAGGCGACCAAAATGGTGACGAGCAAGGATGATGCTTCCATCCTTGGAGGCGAGAGTGATGATGTGCCATCTTTGGCCTTCATCCACGGCGATGATGACGAGATGGTTGAGCATGGGATTTTCCTTTCGACCAGGGCGACGTATGATGACTTGAGTGACTTGTTCCACCATATTGAGAGTGAGAGTGAGTTCACCACTAGCCCCATATATGATGAGCTGCCTCAATTCCCAAGTGAGGCGAGCCACAACCCGCACCACTTGAGTGAGATGAGTGACTCCACCATATGCGACATTGAGTGCACCTATTTTGAGGGAGTGAGTGAGTCACTACATAGAGAGAGTGAGATAGTTGATAGGTCATGTGAGGCCACTTTCAACACTAATGACTTGACCTCTACCTCTATTGTGTCTTCTCATTTGGTGCTAGGTCCCATATATGATGACGCGCCGATCCTCGACGACTTCGTCCTTCCTATGGACAAGACGATAGCCATGGTGGAATATGATGCACCCCCACTTGGTTCCATCAAGATGAAGATGATGACCACCATATGATCTTTCCCACCTCACCTACACCACATGAGTGGAATGAAAAAGGTAACAAAGGTGAAGGTGATGCTCTCGTCCCACTAGGGGACTATGTTAACATTGATTGCTTGCATGATGTTGATCAACCTATTGCCATGCTTCGTACTAGTATGATTTCCCCATGCGATGATTTACCCATTTATGATGAGTTTGATGATTGCCATGTGGAGTCTATTACTTGTGATGCCATGTTGCATAGGATTTCTTGTGATAATTCTCTTGGTCACATCATGTTTGATAATCCGCTTGACTTGCCATATGCTATGCATGAGATCAATCATATGTCATATTTGCAATATCCTCGTAGTAACTATGCACATGCCATGTGATGATATTCATATGCTACCTTTGCATCATTTAACTCATATGCCATGCCATGACCACCTACCTTCGGATATGCATTGTTTTGGATGTTGTTTATTTTCTCCATATGATGTTTCCAATATTGCTCATGAGGAGACCCCCATAGTTTCCTCATACATTTTAGGAGATTTTGATCCATCCCATCCATTGCATGATCCCCATTCTTGTATGCTCAATTTGCGTCCTGATGAGGACATCACTAACAAGGTTACACCCACAGCCCCAACTGACACATATACAGGACCAATTACTAGAGCTCGCGCACGCCAATTAAATTACCAGGTACTTTCTTTTTTGGTAATGATTCTAATGTTCATGAGAATATGATGCTGCCTAAATTGGATACATTTGTCTTGCTTACAAATGAAGGGCCTAGCTTGGACAAGAAGGATAAACATTGGAGCAAGATCAAGCATGGAGATGATGGCATGCGCAAGGGGACAAGAACGGAGTTACAAGTGATGATTTCAGGACTTTGAAGACACCATAATGAGTGCGTGAAGCCTTGGACGAAATATACAAGATGCCACTTCATAAATTTCGTCCAGAGGCTATTATAGGTGCCGCGTCACCTTATTATTGGGCCAGGCCCATGTAATTTCGAAATACTTGAGTATAGGTTGTTTTTAGAGTCCGTATGTGCTGGGAAACAAGAGTTACGGTTGGTTTCGGACCCCTCCTCCAAGGGCCACGAAATTCCCCCTCTTCCCCCATATATACAGCCCTTAGGGCGTCGTTTAGATTTCGGGGTTTTGTTTAGATTAAAGTTCGCCATAGCTGCAACTTCGCGTACTTCGTTTGTGTTCAACGACCAGACAAAGGCGTCATAGAACCCCACCTTGATCAATAAAAATTTCCTCTTATATTCGCAATATCCAGATTGCAATCTCAGTTTCTTGCTTGTTCTTTGTTTGCCTGCAGGAAAAAAACCTTCATGGTCAGGTTGATCATGCTCCGGCGTGGTTAGGTTGATCGTGCTCCGGCGTGGTCAATAACCTCTCGGAGTTGGTTTAGTGATTGCTAAGGCGCGACGTCCTCGCACGTTCGTAGTCGGATCATCAAAGTCGTCTTCCTCCAAAACGATAGTCACCATCTCATCGAAAGACGGGACGCCTTTGCCTCTATTACGTCCCCATCGTGTTAAAGATGACAACTATTCTTTCATGATGGATGACCTATTTCTCTATCATGCATCAAATTTCTTTGAGCGATGCCTATCTTGTGCTAACTCACATATGCACATACACATCATGATGGATGATGTGTACATTTATCATGCAGACACTTTCTTTGGCTTGTGTCTTTTTTGTGTAGGTACCCATGCATACTCGTCAACTTCACAAACGCACGAGTTGACGAAAAGAGCTCTAGATAGCACCAGCGACTTGGGATATAATGGATTGTCTTTCCCACCGCTCCTTTTGTGCACACACTTCGCGCATTCCTTCTACATGGCACTCACATGGTTATGGGTTATTGTCCATTATATCTCTTATGCCCACCTTGCCATGTTCACTTTGCATGATATGCTCATTCCTATGCATTTAACATGTATTTGTGACCAATGCTTGGCAATTCACATGATCCATGTTTTGACTACTTGTATGTGTATTTGCAAGATTGGTGGAGATTTCTCTTGTTATTGTCATGTTTGCATTGTGCCAAATGCCTATGATGATACCTTGTTCATGCTATGTGCTCGTGCTTGTGATATGTCATGTGCATTGCTTATGCCTACTATTGCTCACATGACATGATTGCTATGAACTCATCTAGTGTCTTGCATCTTTGCTCCACTAGTTTGCACAACATGATAGATATGATTGCTTATGTTGCATCACCGGTGATTCATACTTGCTCCTTTCATGCGGTTGATGTCAACCATTGCCATGATTTGCACATGATTCCCCTTGCTTCTTGTCATATACCTCCATATGTTGTATCTCTCATGCTAGATTGGCCATGTATTGAGTACAACAATGATATTAGTCTTGATAATGAGATTGTCCCCGTAGCATTCTCGCACATATTTGGAGATTTTGACATATTACTTGTGAAGCATGCTTGTCTTACCTCTTTGCATCATATGCCTACTGCCATGAAAATAGCCATTGTTGCATCCTATTATGCATGCACTTGTGCTTCTAATGGTTATGTGCAAGAGAAGAGAACCATCATGATGGATGATGTGTTTATGTACCATGCACATACGTTCTTCCTTTTGCTGTGTGCATGTGTAGGATACTTGGACTTCGTGTCGACTTCCACTTCACGCGACTTGACCATTCGAGCTCTTGAGAGTGAACCACCTTCTACCACGACGCTTCTACATCGCACTTGCTTGTGCTTCGGCATTGTGAAGAATGCACAAGGACATGCTTTCAAGGTTATATCCTTCTCTTTAGAGAACCCAAAAACCATGAGCATGAATATTGTGGATCATACTACAGGTGTTGCTCGCACCATGAGACTTATTTGTCATCTTGGATCCCTTGATCGCGCACATGTTAGTGATATTGCTTTCATTCATGATAGCCACATTGCCATGCCTCATGTTATATATGCCTTGTGTGTTGCATCCAATTCTTCGATTACTTATCCCTATCATATGGTTGGTTGCAACAATGTCATCTTTCCAATGAAGGGTGTGTTCTTCTTGCTCAAGGCATGTAGAGGCATATCAATTGTGCTAAAGTCCTTCACAAAACGTCGATAGAAACCGGCTAAACCAAGAAAGCTACGCACTTGTTGGAGATTCGTTGGTTGTTGCCAAGTTTTAATTGCTTCCATTTTAGTTTCATCAACGTGAACACCTTGTGAAGAAACGACAAATCCTAGGAAAACAACCTTGTCAACGCCAAAAGTGCATTTATCCATGTTAGCATATAAGCGCTCTTTCCGAAGGGTTTGTAAAACCATACGGATGTGTGTCACATGGTCCTCAAGCGACTTGCTAAAAACGAGGATGTCATAAAAATAAACCACTACAAAGACACCTATGTAAGGTCCTAGAACGAAATGCATGAGACGCATAAATGAACCGGGCGCTTCCGATAAGCCCATCGGCATGACCAACCACTCGTATAACCCAAACTTGGTTTTGAAAGCCGTTTTCCACTCATCACCCTCTTGAATGCGAATTTGGTAGTAGCCACTTTTAAGATAAATTTTTGAAAAGATGGTAGCACCACATAATTCATCAAGCATGTCGTCTAAACGTGGAATAGGGTGACGGTATATAATGGTGATAGCATTTATCGGACGACAATCGGAGCACATGCGAAAACTTCCATCTTTCTTAGGCACGAGAATAACCGGAACGACATAAGGGCTCAAGCTTTCACGTACATGACCTTTGTCGATGAGTTGTTGTATTTGTCGTTGTATCTCCTTGGTTTCCTCGGGGTTGACGCGGTAAGGAGCCTTGTTCGGAAGTGGTGCGCCGGGTATGAGGTCGATGCGGTGTTCGATTCCGTGAAGTGGAGGTAGACCCGGTGGTAGCTCATCGGGAAAGACGTCCGAGAATTCCTGCAAGAATTGAGACAACACTAAAGGTAGAGGTGGTGAAGTGTTAGTATGTTTGGCTTCTCCTTTTCATAAAAGCACAAGGTGAAAGACACTCGAGGGGTTCTCACACACTTCTCTCATCTCACTTTTGGTGGCGAATAACACTAGTTGTTTCTTGTCACTCATCGTGGAGCCGCTCATATTTGGCTTGTGGCTCTCACTCTCCTTTTGGTGGCTCACTCTCTCACCACTCTCTCCACGATGGTTGGTAGGTATGTGTTTGTCGATGGCTACTTGACTTGGTGGCTCACTCTCTCACCAATGTCACCAAGTCAAGTAGCCGCCGACAAACACATACATACCAACCATCATGGAGAGAGTGGTGAGAGAGTGAGCCACCAAAAGGAGAGTGAGAGCCACAAGCCAAATATGAGCGACTCCACGATGAGTGACAAGAAACAACTAGTGCTATTCGCCACCAAAAGTGAGATGAGAGAAGTGTGTGTGAACCCCTCGAGTGTCTTTCACCTTGTGCTTTTATGCAAAGGGGAAGCCAAACCTACTAACACTTCACCACCTCTACCTTTAGTGTTGTCTCAATTGTTGCATGAATTCTCGGACGTCTTTCCCGATGAGCTACCACCGGGTCTTCCTCCACTTCGCGGAATCGAACACCGCATCGACCTTATACCCGGCGCACCACTTCCGAACAAGGATCCTTACCGCGTCAAGCCCAAGGAAACCAAGGAGATACAATGGCAAGTACAACAACTCATCGACAAAGGTCATGTACGTGAAAGCTTGAGCCCTTGTGCCGTTCCGGTTATTCTCGTGCCTAAGAAAGATGGAAGTTTTCGCATGTGCTCTGATTGTTGTCCGATAAATGCGATCACCGTTAGATATCGTCACCCTATCCCACGTTTAGACGACATGCTTGCTAAATTATGTGGTGCGACCATCTTTTCAAAAATTGATCTTAAAAATGGCTACTACCAAATTCACATTCAAGAGGGTGATGAGTGGAAAAGGGCTCTCAAAACCAAGTTTGGGTTATATGAGTGGTTGGTCATGCCGATGGGCTTATCGGAAGCGCCAGGCTCATTTATGCATCTCATGCACTTCTCTCTCCGACCTTACATATGCGACTTTGTAGTGGTTTATTTTGATGACATCCTCGTTTTTAGCAAGTCGCTTGAAGACCATGTGACACACATCCGTATGGTTTTACAAACCCTTCGGAAAGAGCGCTTATATGCTAACATGGATAAATGCACTTTTGGCGTTGACAAGGTCGTTTTCCTAGGATTTGTCGTTTCTTCACAAGGTGTTCACGTTGATGAAACTAAAATTGAAGCAATTAAAACTTGGCCACAACCAACGAATCTCCAACAAGTGCGTAGCTTTCTTGGTTTAGCCGGTTTCTATCGACGTTTTGTGAAGGACTTTAGCACAATTGCTATGCCTCTACACGCCTTGAGCAAGAAGAACGCACCCTTCATTTGGGGTCCTTCGCAAGACACCGCGTTCAATGAGTTAAAAACCTTGCTTACCCACGCACCACTTCTTGCCCTACAAAACTTTGATAAACCGTTTGAGATCCATTGTGAGGATAGTGGTACCGGCATAGGAGGCGTGCTAATGCAAGAAAAACGCCCAATTGCATACTTTAGCGAGAAGCTATCCGAAGCGCAACTTAACTACCCCATCTATGATAAAGAGCTTTATGCATTGGTGAGAGTTTTGCGTGTTTGGGAACAATATCTTAGACCTCATGAATTCATTCTTCATACGGACCATGAGACGCTTAAGTATCTCAAGGGTCAAACTAAGTTAAACAAGCGTCATGCTAAGTGGAGTGAGTTCATTGAGTCTTTTCCCTATGTCATCAAATACTTCAAAGGCAAAGCGAATGTTGTGGCGGATGCGCTTTCCCGCAAATGCATGCTTGTTACACAACTTGAATTGAATGTTATTGGATTTGAGCACAAAAAAGACTTATATGAGCATGATCCTTTCTTTGCAAATCCTTATACTAAGTGTTTGACTCACACTTGTTGGGAACGTTACTACATAAAGGATGAGTGTCTTATGAGAGCTAACAAACTTTGCATTCCTGAGTCGTCGCTTCGTTTGCTCCTTTTGTAGGAATCTCATGGAGGAGGACTCATGGGACATTTTGGATGCGAAAAGACATTTGCTACGCTCTCCAAGAACTACTTTTGGCCCAAGATGCTCTGTGACGTCTCACGCCTCACCAACCGTCTACATGTCGCAAAGCTAAGTCAAAAGCTCAATCTCATGGTCTTTACATGCCACTTCCTATTCCATACCATCCATGGGAAGACATTGATAGAGGCGAGGGGCCCGATCTTTCGATGAGATGATAACTATCGATTTGGTGAAGATGACTTTGATGATCCGACTACAAACGTGCAACGACGTTGCGCCTTAGCAATCGCTAAACCAACTTCAAGAGGTTATTGACCACGCCGGGGCACGATCAACCTGACCACGAAGGTCTATTCCTGCAAGCAATCGAAGAATATGAATAAGCAATCTGAATATTGCGAATATGGATGAAGTATTGATAAAAGTGGGGTTTCATAAGCGGTCTTGGTCTGGTCGTTGGACACAAACAAAGTACACGAAGTTGCAGCAATGGCTAACTTTTAACTAAATAAAACCCAAGTCTAAACGGTGCCTTAAGGGTTGTATTTATAGGGGAAAAGAGAGGGTATTTTGTCCACCCTTGGCAAGGTGGTACTAAAACACCTCCTAAGTCGTTTCCCCTACAATATGGGCTCTAAAAAACCAAATTAGAGGTATTTCGAAAATACATGGGCCTAGCCCAAAACTAAGGTGACACAACACCAGTGATAATCTATGGACGAAATTTATGAAAGACATTTTGTATATTTCGTCCATCTTCTTGTTTTTCATCACGGTGGCTTCAAAGTGCGGAAATCTCCTCCAGAAACTCCGTTCTTGCTCCCTTCGCGCGCGCCTTCATCATAGTGCTTGATTATGCTCCAGTGTTCATACTTCTTGTCCATGCTAGGTGCTTCAACGTGCTAGACATGTCCTCATCATCCTCCCCTTCTTGAAAACAAAGCCGTCCTCGGCGTTGCTTAATCTGAAATATGACTAACAAAAGAGACAAGGTGTACATGTTGTATATGTATATGTCATCCATTTTTACTGATCTCAGTTGTGGCACATGTAACCAAGTTATACAAGAGCACCCTTCCAAAGTCGTGAAATATAAAGCCAATATATTGCCACAGGAAGTCAAAGGCATAAAAATATGCAACTCAATTTGCACATATAAGTGAAGCTCTTAATCGTAACAAATGATTGGCAATGCTCATCATTAAACCATCCCAACCTTGATGAACCATCACCAAGATTAGAGGTCATATCAAAATGATTAAACATTGGCACAACTATTTTCACGCGTATTTGATCCAAATCTGATTTATTCCCTGATTCAAATGGTTCTTTCGCATCAATAGTTAATTCAGTTGGTTCACTCAAAATTGTTTGATCTCATGGCAAATTCAAATCACGAACATATTCGTCTAAAATAGCTGGTGTCATCAAAGTAGTGGATAGCTCATCGCATGGTTCATTTAAATTTATAAGGCATTCATCATACTCATGTGGAGGTGAGATCGGTACCTTTGTCATTACCTCTTATGATCAACTCAGATGATGTAGGCACTCTCGGAGGTGATGTGTCACATGGTGGAGGTGATGTAGTCCGCACAACAACGGATGTGTCTGTCATAGTACGGCTAGTAGTGGAAGGAACAACCGTATCATCTCTTGGAATGTGCACCTAGCGCTTATTCTCCTGATGGACAACACGTCGTTTTATTTCCTGTTCAGCACTACAAGCAAGACGAAACAAACGGTCCATAGGATAACACTCTTCATGAATTAGTATCTCCTGAATATCATGGTTTAATCCTCCCCAAAATCTATCCATAAAATCATCTTCACTTTCCTCTAAAAAGGAGTGCAATAAGGTAGTTCGTAAATCGTCATAATATTTTGTTACGGTGTCACTGCCTTGTTTCAAATGTCGTAGTTTTTTAATCATGCCACGAGTATAATAAACATTGACAAATCTATTTCTCATCACAAGTTTTAAATCATCCAAGTAGTAGGTACATGATTAGGGTATTACCGACAATATTCACTCCACCAAACTAAAGCATAACCAGTGAAAGAACCAACCGCAACCTTAAGTTTTTTATGTTCATCAAAACTATGGGAAGAAAATATATTATTCATGTCAAACTCCCATTCAATATATAAAGCGGGTCTAAAACGGCCATTAAACGGTGCTATAGAAATATTAACCTGATCATGTGCATTTTGATGTTTGTCCACCTCTCGTGATGGTTGTGGTATGTCCTTAGGTGGTGGCACGTCTTCCGCGATCGATAAAGCCCATGAATTTACTCTGGACCCTGTCATGATTAGTAGAAACAAGAAACAAAATCCAAAAATAATGTTCCTATGAACTACTGGGATGTGGTGGTAAAGCGCTCACAGTATAGCAAAAATCAAAGTCTTACAAGTTCTTACCATGCAGTAGGTGGTGACCGGCAACCAGTGGTGTCAATAACTCTCAAAGTTGATAAAGCGATTGCCAGGTGAACATATGTATGCACGGTGTAGAAAATATGTGGAGTTGGGTTGGCTTTATATATGTGGAAAAAAATGCTACAACCACGTTAATTAATGCAAGCTGAAAATCCGTTTAAAGTGGTCGAGTGCTGGTCTTAGGCTAGACTATACTAGAGACGCGAGCCTACGACACAGATGAAAATTCACACCGCGACAGAGAAGAATATAATAAAGCGATGGAAAACGCATTCGAATAGTATGATGCGCTCCAAAGCAAACAAAAAAATTCTCTCTCCAAAAGCACTGTAGATTCAGCAATCAAAAATACGTGTGACATAAAGACCAATGAGGCAGCAGATAAAACTCGTGCGTCGTTGTTTACCGAACAAAGTCAAACTCTTGGTTTTTTTTAAGAGCCACAAGTACTAGTCACGCGGCTCCACAAGAAAATGCTCCTCTTTTTTTCCTTTGGTACACCAGAATATCCAATACGAAATTGGTAGTAGTACGCTCACGTATTCCAAAGAAAACAATCCAAACAAGGCAAGAATCATACTCTTTAAGTTCGCCCTTTTTTTGTCTTCCACAAAACGAGCAAGGCAGATTGTCCTTATTTCCTTTTAAATTCTCAACGGAATTAGCCCCCCCCCCCCTTTTTTGCGGATCCGACTTTCCTTTTTTTTTCTTAGCCGCGATCTCCTGTAAGGAAACCAAATCTGAACTGCGTTTTGCGGATCCGACTTTCCTTTTAAATTCCCCCTTTTTTGCAGATCTCCTGTAAGGAAACCGCTTTGTTTTTTTTTTACTCTTCCAACTCCAAAGTGGCCACTAGGATTCTCCAATAGAAACCAAATCTGAACTGCACATATACTTTTCTTGGGAATCCAAACCGAATCTCTCTCGTATTTAATTCAGAGTCTCTCCAAAAGAAAACTGATATTACACGTGACAAGTCCTAGTACTACTAGTACTACTTTGTACCTTTGCTCTTTCCTAGTATCTATACTACTATTAAAAGAGCAAACATGAATTCACCTAGAATCACACAAAAAACTGTACACAGGATAACCAGGACCCTACGATCAAATCCACTTAAACATATCCTACTGTCCATATTACGCCAATGACCTGTCACTCGGATCAACGGATCAGATCAAATGTTCTGCCGAGCAGACGCAGGTCGTGGTCTGCCAATACCAGCTCCGTGTCCCCTTGATCTCGCGAATCCCACCAGCAGAGGCCCCAATTTGCGGATCTATTCCAGCCGCCATTGATGAGCTGGTTATGCCCGAGAATTCCTCCGCTCCAGATCCAGTCATTTCCATCTTCCCATAAGCGTTGCCCTGCCTCCTCGACGCAAGCCCAACGCTGCCGCATTCCCGTACCGCGCCCACGCCTGTCAGACGCCGCCGCGATGCGAACTCCGCGCTCCCCCCGTCACGCTTGCCACGCGCCCTACATGCCCAGGATAACTCCTATAATGGATCCCGGGGGGTCCTATCCTCCGGCGCTAAAGGGTACGGCGGCCTGAAGAACGACGAGTCTTCGAGGAGGACGAGCGGCGGGTGTAGCTGGTGCTCAACCGGGAGAGCGCGCACCTATCGCTGCAGAGGAAGAAGCAGCGCTCGCCGCCACCCTTCACCATGTCTGCCGCCTCCCCCCGTTGCCAGGAGGCGCCTCACCGGCCAGATCCACTCGATCTGGACATGCCGCTACCACATCCCTCGAGGTAACTGGAGTACTGGACTGTGTAAACTGCCTCCACAGCTCAACCATGCCCCAGTCTCACGGCATCAGCTGCGTGAACGTGACCACCGTCGATCCATCCAGTTGCGGATGCACCAGCCTTAACACCATCTCCTTCCACCTGCTGGCGTACTTCTTGCGTGGACGCTCGCCATGATCTGGATGTCGCACAGCCTCAGCAGCCTGACGCCACCCATGAATCAGGTCGTCGCTCTTTTCCCCCTTTATATTCCATACAAGACCAACTCCAAATGTTTGGTTTCATGTATAAGTATTGTACAAGCTAGCATGTTCAGGTTTGATCTCAGCGTATCTTATGTATCATAGGCCTAATTACTTGGTTGTGAAAGGCGACAACGATCATGGTATTAATGGATTCTCCTTGATGATGCGCTATGACACAACAATGTTACACAGTGAATTGGTACTTTTCATAGCACTAGGTGGTGGATCGATTGAACTGGTTTGAGAGGATTGTGCTTTGATTTTCCGACTTCTTACAGCTTGATGACGAGGTATGTGCCCCTCCCGTGGTTACTTGCCAATACAATTAACCATGTCGGATTCAGTACAATTTTTAACCCATTTGTAGGAAGAGATGGATCTGCCTGTGTTGATGGGAGACATGCAATGCTTTTGGTGCTGTTTCGTAAATAAGATATACACATGTCTTCACATCGCCATTGCTGTTGCGCCCATAACGCAAGCTCTGGTGACGCCGCGATGTTGGTCCACGAAGAGGATGCAAACACTATAGCTCTGAACTCCATGGCAGACATTGCTCTCATTATGTTGCTATTGTTGTGGAGCACCGAGGACGCGTGTCCCATGGCCGCCGGGTCTTCCAGTCAGGGGACGCGAAATCTGCCACCGTCGTTTCTCTCTGTGCGCTGGTATGTTTTGTGTGTGATTTGAAGTTTGGCAACTGGCATGATGCGAGAAAAAACATCAGTAGATATCTCCCATCAATTGCAGACAATTGGTTTGTTACTTTAGACTGACGACTGAATCCATAGGTAATGTTTGCAGCAATAAAACTGCAACCTTCATTGCAGGACAAGTTCTACCTGAATCTCATGGTTTGTCTTCACATAATGTTCTCTTATTCGGTTTGCAGCATGCAACAAGATGAGCAACAAATCATCATCGTGAGATTTCTTTTCTAAGTGCTGAAGAAAGCTGCTAAGCAAGTTCATGTATGTACAACAGTTCTAATTGCTTCTTTTAGAGAAGCCCCAGTTGTAGGTAAGCTACACTGCCAATCTCATCTTACTAAAGTTTTCATTCAACTTCTACATATTGGACTGTACATTTCCATTATTATCTCTTCTACCTTATTTTAGTGAATGTAATCAGCTGCGATGGCATTCCACAACTCTTTATGTTTTTAGTCTTTTTATTTACTATCATTGTGTTCCGCTTCGAAACTCAAAGAACCACATATGCACTTTGAGACTATTATGCCCAGAATTAGCCAATAGCCTAAGACATACTAAAAACATTATTTAGCTGGGATAGTTAGGAAAAAAGAGACTGTTGATCAGTACTGAAATGCATAACATCGATGCTAGAATCTTATTTTTCGTTCTATATAATATGAACATGATTTTTTGCAGGTAATAAATTGCTTGGAAAAATGCAACATCGATGCTAGAATCCTGACGAGACTATGACCGGTGATGCAGATAATTTTGTATGCTGATGGTGTCGTGGCGGCTGCATGCCAGAGGGCTGCATACTCGACTTCTACATCGTCGTCTTCAACAAGGAGAAGATCTCCCTCGCTGGCCACGACGAGGTCCGCGCCTGCACTCCTCAAGCCCTCTTTAGTGATCGGATGGGACTACCAGGTTCAGCCCCATCTTGACTTTACTATGTCTCTGTACTTCTATTCTTTTCTTCTGAATATTGTTCTTGGAGCTTCAAAGGCAATTGCTTTACTGGTGAACATGTAGGAGGATTTGTGGTTTAGCGTTATTAGACCTCTGTAAATGCATGTCTAGGAGGATTCTTGGAGCTGTAGTGTATTATGTAAGTCCATTAAAGCTATTTGTTTATTGGTGAACATGTATAGGAGGATTCATTGTTAGACCTCTGTACATACATGTTTGCTCTGTGCTATAAAAAGACTCCTTTGGTGGTGACCATAAAAAGGAAGAAAATTACTACTCGCAATAAAATTTAATTGGGTGAACTATAGAAGCTGACTTTGTTAGAGAAAGGTTCATAACCCACCCTTTCTTTCTTGCAGGATTGAGAAGATTGTGACTTTGAAACCTTTTAGAGACTTTGTTAGAGAAAGGTTCAGAACCGACCCTTTCTTTCTTGCAGGATTGAGAAGATTGTGACTTTGAAACCTTTTAGATGTAGAGAAAGAAAGGAGATTCTGCTTGTACATAATGATGTTGAGAAGATCAAATATATGGTATGGGAAGTGGTTTAACTGATTGTACTTGTACAACAAGAGAGCAGATTATGTTTCCTTTCGGAAGACAACTTTTGCCGGCCCTTGTGTTGCTTGCAAGCAGAATACTTATTGATTTAGTTCTCTCAACAGTGATTCTGCTGAAGTTGTAACTTGTATTGAGTTATTTATATTGTATCAATCCTAACGTTGGCATATATGACCTAACATGTTGAGTTACCGCAAAGAAAACAAAAAGAATTTAATATTGTATACGATGCTACATGTCATAATATGTTTAGTTCCTGTTAGTTCTGTTTATTTGCATCTTGTGCTTTCTGTCCATGGACACATGCAACATATGGAGAACCACAAACTAGGTGCAATCCGATGTTTCCTTAGTAGAACCTGCTTTGAGAAAATAGTACCAAATGTTCCAAGCTTTCTACTATTTTTGGTGATTATTTTGTGATTCTGTAAATAAAGGGAAACTACACCACAGTCATCATGCAATTTGATACAGCCTGTGATATATCTTGCACGTTTGAAACCATTATATTGTATGAATACCTCTGCAGGTCATTGGGTAGAGTTGGAGTCGGTTGTGTTGTACATCTCTGGCCAACTTGTAGTTTGACTAAGGAACTCTTGTATTAATGTGTTTTTGTTAATTCTCTATGGTTGTTCTGTTGAGAAGTCCACTATATGCATGTTTGATACGATATAATTATGTTTTAACTATATGGCTCAAAACCTTTTTTTCTACAATTATACGTGTGTTGCACGTGCACGCTTACTAGTATTACCAAACAAGAGACAACAGAAGTTAATTCTTTCCAAAAGTAAGACTTGGTTTCCTTTTTTATCTCCAACGTGATGATCCAACGCAACAAACTACAACCATATGCACTCTCTTTTTTTTCCGGGAAGAAACCAACCGAGCAGCTCTTTCCCAAAATCCAACGTGGCTGACTAGTACATTCCAAATAAGCCAACCAACGTGGGAAGGAAGCACGTCCCAATCCCAACAGATGTGCTCCTCTTTTTTTTTAGCTGATTCAATCTCTTTATTTTTCAACCGATCTGAGCTTTCTCTCTCTTCTTCCAATTTTTTTAAAAGAACCGTGAGAGATTGCAACCAACGATGGATGTGTGCACCTAACCTTTTTTTATGCTTCGGTTTCTACTTGCAAACGAATCTGATCTCTCTTTCTTGTATGATCTTGCCTCAAGTTTTTCTTTCCACGAGACGAATTACGCTCCAAGACGGCGACGAACAACAACAATGGATGGATGGTGATGATGGCGGTGAACAAAAGAGTGGTAGCGGAAGATGACAATGAAGTGGATGATGGTGTGAACAGACACAACGTGAACAATATGTGACTAGAACTCGAAACTCTAAAAGACTAGACACCAAACCAGCAACTCGACACACGATGCAACCGAAAATTCAACAATGCAAAAACTAAATAGTAATAGCGAAAAAGGCTCAGACTGTCTGGGACACAGATGAACTAATCTAACTTTTTTGTGTGGCTTTTTCTTGGACTTTAAGTATAAAGAACAGATGCGATCTAGACTACGAAAAACTGGAAAATCTCACGATCAACCTGAAAACTGATACCACTTGATAGAGGCGAGGGGCCCGATCTTTCGATGAGATGATAACTATCGATTTGGTGAAGATGACTTTGACGATCCGACTACAAATGTGCAACGACGTTGCACCTTAGCAATCGCTAAACCAACTTCAAGAGGTTATTGACCAAGCCGGAGCACGATCAACCTGACCACGAAGGTCTATTCCTGCAAGCAATCGAAGAACAAGCAAGAATATGAATAAGCAATCCGAATATTGCGAATATGGATGAAGTATTGATAAAAGTGGGGTTTCATAAGCGGTCTTGGTCTGGTCGTTGGACACAAACGAAGTACGCGGAGTTGCAGCAATGGCTAACTTTTAACTAAATAAAACCCAAGTCTAAACGGTGCCTTAAGGGCTGTATTTATAGGGGAAAAGAGATGGTATTTTGTCCACCCTTGGCAAGGTGGGACTAAAACACCTCCTAAGTCGTTTCCCCTACAATATGGGCTCTAAAAAAACCAAATGAGAGGTATTTCGAAAATACATGGGCCTAGCCCAAAACTAAGGTGACACAACACCAGTAATAATCTATGGATGAAATTTATGAAAGACATTTTGTATATTTCGTCCATCTTCTTGTTTTTCATCACGGTGGCTTCAAAGTGCGGAAATCTCCTCCAGAAACTCCGTTCTTGCTCCCTTCGCGCGCGCCTTCATCATAGTGCTTGATTATGCTCCAGTGTTCATACTTCTTGTCCATGCTAGGTGCTTCAACGTGCTAGCCATGTCCTCATCAGACATAAGCATGGACTTTATACTTGGATTTCCTAGGACTCAAAATGGAAAAGATTCTGTGTTTGTTGTCGCGGATAGATTTTCTAAAATGGCTCATTTCATTCCTTGTAACAAGATCGACGATGCTTCACATGTGGCAAATCTCTTTTGTAGGGAAATCATTCGTCTACATGGAGTGCCCAAGACTATCGTGTCGGATTGGGACATCAAGTTCTTGAGCTACTTTTGGAAGACTCTATGCGCCAAACTCGGAATCAAGCTCCTCTTCTCTTCGGCATATCATCCACAAACCGACGGCCAAACGGAGGTGACAAACCGCACACTTTCGGCGCTTCTTCGCGTGTTGATCAAGAAGAACATCAAGGAATGGGAGCAATGCTTGCCCATCACCGAGTACGCCTACAACAACGCAAGACATTCGACTACCAGCAAGTCCCCTTTTGAGGTCGTCTACGGCTTCAACCCGTTGTCCCCATTGGACATCCTACCTCTACCTCTACAAGAATGCATCAACATGGACGCAAGTGCACGAGCAAGCTATCTCAAGAAGGTGCATGAATATACAAGGCCAATGATCGAGCGACAAGTGCAACACATAGCCACTAAGCTCAACATAAACATGGCCCCAATGGTGTTCCAATCAGGAGATCTCGTATGGCTTCATCTTCGAAAGGACCGCTTCCCCAACAAACGCAAGTCCAAACTCCTACCTCGAGCCGACGGACCTTTCAAGGTGCTAGCACGCTACAACAACAATGCCTACAAGATCGACATTCCACGAGACACGTACACCGTGAGCAATACCTTCAACGTCAAGGACCTCTCTCCTTTCCATGGTGATGAAGATTTCGATCCTAGGTCGGATCTTTCCCAAGGGAGGGGAGATGATGCGGAGCATCCCAAGGTCATCCCCATGGACCTACCGTCGCCTCACCAAGTGCCCAAAGGACCAATGACACGAGCCCGTGCAAGAGCTCTCAAAGCTGAGGTGAATTCACTCCTTTATCAATTTCCTCTTGATTCACATGAGACGGGGCTTCTACCCTCATCAGAAACTCTATGCATATTCAGGTACTTGGATGAAGGCCACGTAACAACTCTGCATAGTGGACAAGGCGGCGGGATCGACAAGTGAATGGAACAAGAGGAAGTGCCGCAGAAGATGCTTCAGGCACCGGACGTCCGGCCGACACCGGACGACCGGTCACCTCCAGGCCCCGGACGACCGGCAGGCACCGGACGACCGGCGACTCTCGGACGACCGGGAGACACCGGACGTCCATGACATCCTTTACAGAACCGAAATCGGCGAATATTACCGGAAGTCCGAGGCGCACCGGAGTCCGGTCCCTCCCAAGCCACTGGACGTCCGGAGACCCACCGGACGTCCGGCCCATCTGCCTGCGCGCAGTAACAGGGCCGAAGCCCATGTACCCCTGTGACGCCCGGATAATCAAGCTACAGTAACCACACACTAATGATGCCACGTCACCACTGTTACTGTTGATAATCTCTCGTTAATCCAAATCCAGTTCAAATTCAAATTCAAATTAAAGTCAAAATTTAAATTTGTCAAACATGAAACAAAAATGTTCCAAGTGTGGCAAATATTCTCTGGGTATTTGTCATGTTGAAACCACAATTTTGTAAAGTGTTTAGATGCACCAAAATAGTTAAAACAACAGCTAAACAATTATTTGAATTCTTTTTATAAACAATAAAATATTAAACTATTTTATTTAGCTGTAAATATTAAATGTGGCAGTGGGTTAATTATTAAAACTAATTTAGGAACTAGTTGCATATTTAATAAAATCAAAACAGGAAATAAAGAGAAACAAAAGAAAAGGAAAATACAAAAAATAAATAAATAAACAAAACAAAAGCAAGACCCCCCCTCCCACTGGGCCGAATGGCCCAGCCAGACCGGCCCACCCCACCATTGGCCCATCCGGCCACCCACTCTCCCTAACCCACGCACCCCACTCCCCCCA
>LR738711.1:452077055-452218848 GCA_902687465.1 Secale cereale | reverse complement strand
GCCTCTGGCCACCACGGCCCCGCCCCGCGTTCCCCTTCGCCCCCACCTCCCTCTACGCCGTCGCCCCCCCTGCTGCTCGTCGGCGACGCTGCTGCTGCTGCTGCTGCTGCTGCGTCGCTACCGCCGCTCCGGCCACCGGCGCCCGCAGCCCCGCGCCAGCCTCCGTGCCGCCGCGCCCGCGCTGCTCGCCCCGCCGTCCTCGCCACCGCGCCGCAGCCCCGCACCCGCGGGCCCCGTCCCCAGCGACCCCTGGCCACCCCTCCGGCCGGTGGCCGTTGCGCCGCTCGCCGTCCGGTGGCCTGCCTCCGCCGTCGGCGCCCCGGCCGCCTCGTCCCGCCGTGCGGGCGAGCGCTCGCTCGGGCGCCCACGCCCGCTCACCCGCTAGCAACCGCCGCCCGCTAAGGCCCTGTGCCAATGACACAGGGGCCCCGCCCCCAGAACGTCTAAAAAAAAGTATAGAAAATAAATATAAATAATAATAATTAGTTAATTAATTAATTAATTAATTAGTTAACTAAATAATTAACTTAATTAATCAGGATTAATTAAATCCTAATTAATCTAATTAGTTAATTAACTAATGTTTTAATTAAACTAATGACTACTTAACTTAATGATATACTGTTAAGTTAAACTAATTAATTGTGATTAACTTAATTAACTTTAATTAATTAAATTAATTAGGTTTAATTAATTAATTAACCCTAATTAATACTGTGCCACTGACAGGTGGGACCCACCTGTCAGGTTGACCAGTCAACCCCTGCTGCCGTCAGCATGACATCATGCTGATATCATAAATGCATTTTCAAATTAAATTAATTAATATTAAATTCCAGAAATTAATAAAAACTTAATAAAATCATATCTTTTAAACCGTAACTCGGATGAAAATACTTTGTACATGAAAGTTGCTCAGAACGACGAGACGAATCCGAATACGCGGTCCGTTCGTCCACCACACATCCCTAGCATACCGAACCCGCAACTTTCCCCCTCCGATTCATCTGCGCGAAAATGCCTAACACCGGGAATACTTTCCCGGATGTTATTCCTCTTCGCCTGTATCACCGAGCACCGCGTTAGGTCACACGTAGCACTGCGTATTTCCCTGTTATGCTTTGTGTGCTATTGTTTGCTCTGTTATTTATTTGTTTCCCCTTCGTTGCTTATTTTCGGTAGACTCCGATACTGTGATAGACCCCGAGACCATTGATGCTTCGGTGTTCGACTACGGCTACGATTCCGAAGATTCCTTTCGTCTGCAGAGCTTCCAGGCAAGCCCCCCCTTTGATCACCAGATATCGCCTACTCTTCTCTCTACTGCTTGCATTAGAGTAGTGTAGCATGTTACTGCTTTCGATAATCCTATTCTGCTGCATAGCCTGTCATTGTTGCTACCACTGTTGATACTTTACCTGCAATCCTAAATGCTTAGTATAGGATGCTAGTATTCCATCAGTGGCCCTACACCCTTGTCCGTCTGCCCTGCTATTCTATCGGGCCGTGATCACTTGGGTGTGATCACGGGTATATACTACATACATTTCACATACACATGATGATGGTTCGGAGATGGGGGCTGAAGGGGCAGGTGGTTCCACCCAGGTAGTGGTGGGCCTGGGTTCCCGACAGTCCCCTATTGGTTACTTTGTGGCGGAGCGACAGGGCAGGTTGCGACCACCTAGGAGACAGGTGGGCCTGGCCCTGGTCGTTGTCCGCGGTTATTTCATAATAACACGTTTAACGGGATCTTGGTATTTGATCTGAGTCTGACCATTTGGTCTATACGCACTAACCAGCTACGTGGGAATAGTTATGGGTACTCGACGTCGTGGTATCAGCCGAAGCCTTCTTGACGTCAGCGGTTTAGCGGCGCGCGCCGGGTTGGACCGCGTAACGCAACTTCCTTAGTAATGGAGGTTGCTAGGTCTGCTCACCGGCCGCCCTCGCAACGTGCAGGTGTGCATTGGGCGATGGGCCCAGACCCCTGTGTGCTTAGGACTTAGACCGACGTGCTGACCTCTCTGCTGTGCTTAGGTAGGGCTGCGACGTGTTGATCTTCCGAGGCCGGGCATGACCCTGGAAAGTGTGTCCGGCCAAATGGGATCAAGCGTGCTGGGTTATGTGGTGCACCCCTGCAGGGAAGTTAATCTATTCGAATAGCCGTGTCCCTCGGTAAAAGGACGACCTGGAGTTGTACTCGGAACTCATGACAACTAGAACTGGATACTTAATAAAACACACCCAGACAAGTTCCAGATATAACTCGGTGGTTGCTCTCTCACAGGGTGATGTGCGGGAGGATCGCCGGGTAGGTTTATGCTATACGATGTTACTTGGTGAACTTACCATCTATTTCCCTTCTACTGCTTCAAGATGAAGGCTGCGAGACGCGAGGATACTTGTTACTTCCATATATTCTCTTCTACTGCTGCAAGATGGAGGTGGCCAGAAGCGTAGTCTTCGATTGGATTAGCTATCCCCCTCTTATTCTGCTTTCTGCAGTTCAGTCCACATATATTACCCCCCCTTACACAGATATCATTGCATATGTAGTGTAGATCCTTGCTTGCGAGTACTTTGGATGAGTACTCACGGTTGCTTTTCTCCCCCTTTTCCCCTCTTGTTCCTTCTTCTCGGATGTTGCAACCAGATTGATGGAGTCCAGGAGCCAGATGATCCCGATGATGTTTCTACATGGAGTTCGGCTTCGAGGAGTAGTTAGGAGGTCCCAGGCAGGAGGCCTTGCCTTTTTGATCGTTGCTATATTTGTGCTAGCCTTCTTAAGGCAAACTTGTTTAACTTATGTCTGTACTCAGATATTATTGCTTCCGCTGACTCTTGTGTTTTCGAGCTTTTGTATTCGAGCCCTCGAGGCCCCTGGCTTGTAATATAAAGCTTGTATTATTTTAATTTGTGTCTAGAGTTGTGTTGTGATATCTTCCAGTGAGTCCTTGATCTTGGCCGTACACATTTGCGTGCATGATTAGTGTACGGACAAATCGGGGGCGTCACAACCCCCTTGTCCGGAGAATATATACCCATTGACTTCCTCCTTCCTAGGGCAGCTTTTGGATAGCTCATTTGATACCTAGAGCCTTTGCTCATCTAGTGGTTCATCTCCTCGAGAGTGACTGCGGCCCTCTTCGGAGAAGATCCACACGGTTTCAAGACCTCCGCCACGGAGAAGATCCCACGGGATACCCCCAAGACCTCCTTCCGGAGAAGACTATCTTGTACTGTTCGTTGTTGACCATGGATCGTGTGTCTCGTTATGTATCGCGGATCTAGCACTTGTGTGACCATCTTTGTGTTGATTTGAGTGTTCCTCTTGTGTTTTCCCCGTGACTCCCTTTGTGTTTTTCGTGTTCATCGTGGGATCCCTCTCCATTTCGTTAAAGATCGGCCTAGAATGGGTTGACCCCGCATCATATCTACCCTCTAATGGTGGAATATTCAATTTTAGTTTAGGGAGATGATCATGATCTCGTACCTGAGGGTGTGGTGCAACCCTACCAATGCGATTATTTGCATGTGGACGACCTAGTTGTTGTGGTGCTAGTTGTTGCACGTAGTTCTGATTTTGATCAACCTCATCCTCGTAATCGCCCACGTAATCGTCCTCCTCCTCAGTAGTAGCAGGAGCCACAGAAGTATCAACAGCAGCACCAACAGTTTGGCCAGGCTGAAGAGCGACACGGCTCGCTTTGCGGAGGGCTGTTTCGCGACGTGAAGGTGGTTGTTGTTGTTGCAATGGTGCAGCAGGTGGAGGTAGACGCACAAGCACTTCAGCGAATTTGGCATCTGATGAGGACATGACTACCTTGGATACGACCAAAAATATTGCATACATGTATATTTTTGAGGTGATTTCTAATGCAAACTATGCAACAATTTATTTATGTAATCCAGGACAAAAATACTTCACAGACTTTTGTGGCATGTCTAATTCCAGGTGTATGGGACATTTGTACAATTCACATATGAAGATAAGGGAAAAACAGAACTTTAGGTGCCGTTCAAAAAGTTCTCTGACGTCACTTTTGGGCCAAGAGAAGATAGAGTCCAAGTCTCTCACGTTCTGCATCCAGATTCGGACTGCACAGACATACCTGAATCAAAATGGCAAGAACTCCTTCATACGGACTCCGAATTGGGTGATTCTTTTTTTGTTGGAAACTAGATTTCGTGCACTTTCCAACCCAATTGGATTCACCTTCAAATTCGTTCGGAGCATTGAGATATCGACGAAACAATCTGACGCTACAGCAGAATCTGAGTCAAACTATAAGTCTAAAGGTGTTGCATCACTTCCACTTGGGCCCATGAGCCTTGTACGACCTATGGTTAGTTTTAGGCTGCCTTGGGACGTCCTTCCACCTCCTTGGCCGCCACCCCTTGCTCATATATAAGTAGATCCATCTTGTAGCTTTTTTCTTTGGGATTTGTTAGCTCAAATTTACAATATTCAGATTGCTTTATCATATTCTTGCTTGTTCTTCGATTGCATGCAGGAATAGACCTTTGTGGTTAGGCTGATCGTGCTTCTGGCATTGTCAGTAACCCCTGGAGATTGGTTTAGCGATTGCTAAGGCGCAACGTCGTGCACGTTTGTAGTCGGATCGTCAAAGTCATCTCCACCAAATCGATAGTTATCATCTCATCAAAAGATCGGGCCCCTCGCCTCTATCAATATCCAACTTGGTGTCTACTGACTTCTCAATGACATACATCCTCGCTAGTGCGTCGCCAAAACTGTCTTCTACCTGTTGACCCATCATTTGCTGAAATTTATCATGCAACTCCTTGCTCGTCATGTTCTCCCAGTCAGTCTCATCGACTTGTGTTCCTGGCATGGTTAGCATTAATAGAAACACACAAAAATATGATCCTACAGACTACTAGAAAATGGTGGTGGTGGGGCGTTACAAATCCGTCAAGCAAATCTCAAATTCTTACCAGTTCTTACCCAGCAGAATGTGGTGATCGGCAACCGTGGTAGTCAAAACTCTTAAAGCTTGGATAAAGCAATTACGAGAGAGAGTCAAACGCATGATGTAGATGTATGTGGAGCTGGGAAGGCAAGCACACTCTGATTTTTTTTCGCCTCTTTTTTTGCGCTCTTTTTTTTCGCCCTTTTTTTCTTTTCTTTTTTTTTTGCCGAAAATCACTTTAATGGCGAGTGTCTCAAAACTCTTCCCAAGTCAAACTAAGATGATAGGCATGAAATATTTTTGACGATTTTTTTTTCGAAAACAGGGCTGCGACGACGAAAAAGTGCGGTAAAAAAACAGTATGATGGCATGTGTCTCAAAAGACTCAGAAAAGCCTAAAAATAGGATAGGGAAAAAATATTTTCACCTGCCGAAATTTTGGGCTAAAAACTGCCCGGGGGTCTCCAGACTCTTTTTCCGAGACCTACTCAGGCAAGAAAACACGAAACCGAAACTAGATGGATCTCGAAAACCAATCTAAAACGAAAAGAACTCGGATTGGTGGTGGGTATATGGTGGTAGAATATGGTAGCGGTGGTGGTATATGGCAGCGGTGGTGGTATATGGATACAGATTGTTGGCGGTATATGGAAACAGATCGGGGTGGTATGTGGCAGTAGCGATGAAGATGTTGCGGGGGCGGCGTGACAACTTATGACCAGAACTCGAAACTCTAAAAGACTAGACGCTAAGACCAGCAACTTGACACGACGATGCTACCGCAAATTCAACAAAGCAAAATACTGAAAAGACTATGCGAACGCTCAAACTGGTTCGGATATGAGGAACTAACCCTAATTTTTTTTGGCTTTTGCGTGGACTATAGGTACAAAGAACAGACTCGATCTAATCTGCGAAAACTGTAAAATCTCACCGAGCAACCTGGAAATCTGATACCACTTGATAGAGGCAAAGGTGTCCCGTCTTTTGATGAGATGGTGGCTACCGTTTTTGGTGGAGTATACTTTGACGATCCGACTACGAACATGCGAGGACGTCACGCCTTAGCAATCGCTAAACCAACTCCGAGAGGTTATTGACCACGCCGGAGCATGATCAACATGACCACGAGGGTCTATTTCGTGCAAGCAAACGAAGAACTAGCAAGAAACTCAGATTGCAATCTGGATATTGCGAGTATAAGAGGAAAGCTTTATTGATCAAGGTGGGGTTCTGTGACATCTTTGTCTGGTCGTTGAACACAAACGAAGTACGCGAAGTTGTAGCTATGGAGAACTTTAATCTAAACAAAACCCAAAGTCTAAACGACACCCTAAGGGCTGTATATATGGAGAAAGAGAGGGGGAATTTCATGGCCCCTTGGATAAGGGGTCCGAAACCAACCCTAACTCTGTTTTCCCCACACATACGGACTCTAAAAATAGCCTATACTTTACTATTTTGAAATTACATGGGCCTGGCCCAATTATAAGGTGATGCAGCACCAATAATAGCCTCTGGATGAAATCTATGAAGTGGCATCTTGTATATTTCGTCCAAGCCTTCTCGCACTCATTATGGTGGCTTCAAAGTCCTGAAATCATCACTTGTAACTCCGTTCTTGCTCCCCTTGCACATGCCATCATCTCCATGCTTGATCTTGCTCCAATGTTCATCCTTCTTGTCCAAGCTAGGCCCTTCATTTGTAAGCAAGACAAATGTATCCAACTTAGGCAACATCATATTCTAATTAACGTTAGAATCATTACGAAGAAATGAAAGTACCTGGTAATTTAATTGGCGTGTGCGAGCTCTAGTAATTGGTCCTGTATATGTATCAGTTGGGGCTGTGGGTGTATGTAGTGACCGCGATCCGAAGGGACCGAAGTCTCTGTGTTTTGTGTCATCCCTGGATCGGTAATGCTGACACACACAGTACTTGAAGGATTTTTAACCGAGTGGCAATCACACACTGATTACATCAAATGTCTCAAATGAGAACTTATTACAAAAGTCTATGGCTTAAGGCCATCTAACAAAATAACAGCGGAAGGCTTAGAAGATAAGTGAGTCCATCAACTCCAACGGCATAGCTGAGTGCATGACAAACGACCTAGAACGTCTTACTCCTCGTCTGAAAAGTCTGCAACGTAACATGTTGCAGCCCGAAACGGGTCAGCACATGGAATATGCTGGCAAGATAACACAGTAGAATGCAAGTAACCGAGTAAAGGCTAACACTATATTCATATTTGGCTGGTGGAGACTCTAAGGTTAAAGTTTTTGCATAAAGACAATTTTTTCCTACAACAAAGGAATAAATTTTATTTAACTATCATGGTAGTTGAAACATCATTGAGAAGGTACCTCCAACTCAATCCCAATTAAAGTAATCATTAACCCAACAAATTAATTTTAGAGTGATGAGATCAACCAATAATTCAAGTACCAGATACTCAAGATTATCCATAACCGGGGACACGGCTAATCATGATCAGTTTGTACACTCTGCAGAGGTTTGCGCACTTTTCCCCACAAGACTCGATCTCCTCCGTTGAATTTCTCGCACTGCATGGTGTTTGAGAAACGGATGATCGAGACACAGTCTTTCAGAAGCATTTGCTCTTTACCCCGGGTGGACCGGTACACCTACTTTCCCCTACATCTGCTAGTCCACCACTGAAAGAGCTGACACAACTTACTCATACTATGCCAGAGCCCATAATGGCATTGTGGCTGCACGCGGAAGTTTCTAGCATGAATAGTTTTATGATCCCTTTGAGCTTGGGTGGCATTCCATAGGACAATCACACGGAACCCCGGGATTTCCTAGGACAACACTGGATTCTCCAGGTGCCCTGCAACCAATCCACCCATATGTGTATACAAGTAGCCACCTTAAGTTGAACCATTAATTAACAACTCACATCTGCCATGGATTTCACTCAAACCCAAACCACGTCTACGAGCATAGCATGATAACCTAAGCATAGCGTAGAGGTAACTCCCAAGGGTTTGAAAGTAATGCAGCTAATAGGTTCTACCTCAATCTACTTCCCAGTCCCACAAGTTAAGAGATCCCACTCATGCAATGTGTGAGGGTTTGATCTAATGCATAAAAACTGGGTAAGAAAAGAGTATGATCAAAGTGTTACTTGCCTTGCTGATGATTCGCAAAACCTAGAGACTCGTAGTAACACGCTTCATAGTCCGGGTATTCTATTGCAAGCAAACAATAGCATACATAAGCAATCAAGCAAAGATGCACAAACAGAACTCCAAAAGAAGATCTAACCAAAAAGTTCAACTTAAGAACTCCGGTTTGCAAAAAGAATCAAATCAAACGGAGCAACGAAACTCAAACTGCAAACAAAACAAGATCCGTTTACTAGATTGATCTAAAGTCAAATTTTACCATAGAAAAACCTTGTTCAGGTTGGTTAAACGGAAAGAGGGCGTCGAGATGAAGATCTGGGATTTTGAATCACCTGATTCCGACTCTCAAGCGAAAAGAAAAACGAAAAACAAGATCAGGGCAGAAATCACGATCAGAATAATCGCGGATAAAAGCCCCGAAAAAGAAAACTGACGAACAGGCTAACGAACGAACGTTCACTGTCTGGAACTAACGGACGAACAACGTTCGTTAAAATGAACGTACGTACGAACTTCCGCAAACTAGCTAAACCAGAAGAAAAACCGAACCGATCTATTAAAAAACAGATCTAGGTTTTCTTAAAAAAACAAACGGTTCTTTAAAAAAAATCGGTCGTACCTTAACGGGTCGGGCGGGTTAACGGAGCGGGCGGCGGAGCGGCTAAAGGAGCGGGCGGCGGCTGCCGGCGGCGGCGGCGACGGCGGCTCGACGACCGAGGGCGGCGGCGGTGCGGCTGCGGCGGCGGGCACAGCGCGGTGGCGGAGTGCGGCACGGCGGCGGTGTGGAGGCGGCGTGAGGGGGGAGGGCGGTGGCTATTTAAAGGGGGCAGGGGGCGAGCTGCTTGGGGAAGGGGGCAGCGAGGCCGGCGGAAGAGGCGGACTCCGGCCGGTGTCCCGGTCGAACACGGCGCGGGCGAGGCGGTGGCGCTGGCGGGCCGGCTGGGCCTTCGGCCCAGTTTGGTCCGAACCGAACCCCCCTTTTTTAAATAAATCCTGACGCCAAAAAACACGAAAATAAAATACTAAACGAGCTCCAAAAATTCCGAAATAAAATTTCACTTTCCTTTAATAAACTATAGGAAAAAGTGAACATTTTTCCCGGACCTAAATGCAATTTTGAAAAATGCGCATTTTTCCCTATGCAATAAAATCGCAAATAAATCTGAATAAAACCCAAAAGTGATTTTAATATTTTTCCTCCAATATTTCTTTTATTTTGGAGAAGTCATTTTATCTCCGCTCGTATATTTTATTAAGAAATATTTTTAGGAGAGAAAGATAATTAAAACCAACGTGATCCTCATACCGGTATTCGAGAAAAACTCAAATACGAAAACGGTGGAATTCCCAACTCTCTCTGTAGGTCCTTGAGTTGCTTAGAATTTTCGAGGATCACCACGCACAAAATGCAATAAGATATGCAATGCAATATGATCTATGTATAACATTCCAAATTGAAAATTTGGGATGTTACAAACCTACCCCCCTTAGAATGAATTTCGCCCTCGAGATTCGGCTTGGCTAGAGAACAGGTGTGGGTGGTCCTTGCGTAGATCATCTTCTCGCTCCGAGGTAGCTTCTTCCTCGGTGTGGTGACTCCACTGAACTTTGCAAAACTTGATAACCTTGCTGCGAGTGACTCTGCTCGAAAACTCGAGGATTTTAACGGGCTTCTCCTCGTAAGTCAGATCGCTATCCAGCTGAATTGCTTCCAGGAGTACTATGTCTCTTAGAGGAATATCGGCCATCTCTGCATGACACTTCTTAAGCTGGGAAACGTGAAACACATCGTGCACTCCTAACAATCCTTCGGGTAACTCCAATTTATAGGCAACCTCTCCCATGCGCTCCAAAACACGGTAAGGTCCCACAAATCTCGGAGCTAACTTTCCCTTAACTCCGAAACGTTTAACTCCTCGCAGAGGTGACACTCTCAGGTACGCTATGTCTCCAATTTCATAGACTACTTCCTTGCGCTTCGAGTCTGCATAACTCTTCTACCTGGACTGAGCTACCTTCAGTCTATCCCGAATCAACTTAACCTTCTCTTCTGACTCTTTGATCAGGTCTGGTCCAAACAACTGATGGTCTCCGACTTCATCCCACATCAACGGTGTTTGGCATCTCCTTCCGTACAATGCTTCGAATGGTGCCATCTTCAAACTGTCCTGGTAACTTTTGTTGTACGAGAACTCTGCATAGGGCAAGTTGTCATCCCAACTAGATCCATAATCTAACGCACAAGCTCTCAACATGTCTTCCAAAATCTGATTGACTCTCTCGGTCTGTCCATCTGTCTGCGGGTGAAAAGCTGTACTGAATTCCAGCCTTGTTCCCAAAGTTTGGTGGAGCTGATGCCAAAACTTTGAGGTGAACTATGTTCCTCTATCCGATACAATGGTCCTCAGAACTCCATGCAGACATACGATCCTGGTCATGTATATCTTCGCCAACTTCGCACTGGAATACGTGGTTTTCACGGGGATAAAGTGGGCTACTTTGGTCAAGTGATCCACTACTACCCAGATTGAGTCATATCCTGATTTGGTCATGGGCAATCCAGTGATAAAGTCCATGCCAAGCTTATCCCACTTCCATTCGGGTATCAGCATAGGCTGTAGCAATCCTGCTGGCATCTGATGTTCCGCCTTCACTCTCTGGCATACATCACATATGGCTACATACTCGGCAATATCCTTCTTCATTCCCGTCCACCAGAAACGTTCCTTCAAATCCAAATACATCTTTGTGTTTCCGGGGTGTATCGAGTATGGTGAATCATGTGCTTCCGGTAATATCAACTTCCTGATCTCCGGGTTGTTGGGCACATAGATTCGATCCTCAAACCACAAGGTGTCGTGTTCATCGTCACGAAATCCCATGGCTTTTCCTTCACTCATCTTCTCCTTTATCTCGGCAATCTCCTTGTCATCCTTTTGGGCTTCTCGTATCTTTCCCAACAATGTTGACTGAACCTTCAATGTTGCAACAAATCCTCTAGGAACTATCTCCAAACGAAGCTCCTTGAGATCCTCTGCTAACTCCTGTGGCAATTCCCCCTTTACTAGGGTATTTGCATAACTCTTTAGGCTCAAAACGTCTGCAACGACGTTGGCCTTTCCTGGGTGATAGTGCAGCTTCATGTCATAATCCTTTATAAGCTCCAACCATCTTCTTTGTCTGAGGTTCAGCTCCTTCTGAGTGAAAATGTACTTCAAACTCTTGTGATCCATGTACACATCACAACGATTTCCAATAAGGAAATGTCTCCAAGTTTTGAGAGCATGCACAACAGCTGCTAGCTCCAAATCATGCGTCGCATAATTCAACTCGTGTGGTCGAAGTTGACGAGATGCATAAGAAACAACTCTTCCATCCTGCATGAGTACTCCTCCAAGTCCTAAGTGTGAAGCATCGCAATATACTTGGAAATCCTTGCGTATATCTGGCAAGATCAGCACTGGGGCTATCGTCAACCGTTTCTTCAACTCCTGGAAACTTTCTTCGCACTCTTCAGTCCAATGTAACTTTTTCTCCTTCTTCAGCAATGTCGTCATCAGTTTTGCAATCTTGGAGAAATTTTCTATGAATCTCCGGTAATATCCCGTGAGTCCAAGAAAAATGCGGATCTCTCCAACTCAAGTGGGTGCCAACCATTCAGTGACTGCTTGCACTTTGACGGGGTCCACTGCTATACCTTCGCCTGATATAACATGCCCTAAGAATCCAACTTCCTTCAACCAAAACTCGCATTTGCTAAACTTGACGTATAACTGATGTTCTCTAAGCTTCTCTAGTACCATACGCAAATGCTCCGCGTGTTCCTTTTCGTTCTTCGAGTATACCAAAATATCATCAATGCATACCACGACAAACTTATCTAAGAACTCCATGAACACTTTATTCATTATACTTATGAAGTAGGCCGGGGCATTAGTCAATCCAAATGACATAACCATATACTCATATAGCCCATACCTTGTGGTGAAGGCTGTCTTAGGTATATCATTCTCTCGGATTTTCAACTGGTGGTATCCAGATCATAGATCGATCTTGGAGAATACTTTGGCTCCTTAAAGTTGGTCGAACAGATCATTGATCATCGGCAGCGGGTACTTGTTCTTAATGGTCACTTCATTCAGTGCTTGATAATCAACGACCATTCTTAAAGATCCATCCTTCTTCTCGACGAAAAGCACTGGGGTTCCCCAAGGTGATGAACTCCGGCGGATAAATCCTTTCTCCAATAACTCCTTAATCTGCTTCTTGATCTCCTCCAGATCATTTGCTGGCATCCGGTACGGTCCATTTTATATTGGTCCTGTGCCAGGCAATAGCTGTATCAAAAACTCAATATCCCTATCCGGTGGCATGCCGGGTAGCTCCTCTGGAAAAACATCCGGGTAATCCTTTACTACAGGCACTTCCTCTTGAACAACTCCCGTGAGATAATGTACTTGTGTCCTTCTAGGCGAATGCCTGGATACATACTTGATCCTTTTTCCCTCCGGGGTGGTAAGCAAAATAGACTTGCTAGCACAATCGATGTTCCCTCCATACATCGATAGCCAATCCATTCCTAGCATCACATCCAATCATTGTGACTCCAAAACTATCAGGTCCGAGGGGAATACATGGCATCCTATGACCAATGGCGTTTGAAAACATCCCTGATGTGCCATATACTCCGCTCCTGGAGAGCTTACTAACATGGGGGTCTTAAGGACTTGGGTGGGCAACTTATGTCTATTTACATGTATGAATGTGATGCACCAATATCGAAAAGAACTATTGCAGTAAATGACTTAACCAAAAACTTACCGACAACAGCATCTGGTAGCTCTTCAACCTCCTCCACGGTCACGTGGTTCACTTGTCCTTTGTTGAACGGGTTGGGCTTCTTCCCGGCACTTCCATTGTCGTTCCCATTCTTAGCTTCAGGGCACTCCGTGGAATAGTGTCCATTCTTCCCGCACTTGAAACAGGTAACGTGGCTCAAATCCCTCTTGGCGGGTGTGGTTGGAGTAGAGCGGTTCTGATTATTGTTTGCTCCATTCCCATTCCCATTCTTGGAGCCATTGTGGTTGTGAGAACTTCCTCCAATGCGGGGGTGGCTTCGATGGTTATGGGTGTATCCTCCCGAATTCGGGGTGAATCGGGGCTTCTGCTGGGCTCCAGAATTATTCCTTCCTTGTCCATACTTCCTCTTGCGGCTCTCAATCTATTGTTGCTACCCTTCAATCATAAGAGCCTTATCTACCAACTCCTGGTAGTTGTTGAAGGTTGCCACCATCAACTGTACGCGCATCTCATCATTCAGCCCTTCCATAAACCTCTCCTGCTTAGCGGCATCTATGGCCACATCATCTGGGGCATAACGAGATAGGGTACTAAACTCATCTACGTACTGAGCCATAGTACGATTTCCTTGGCGCAAGTTGCGAAACTCCCGCTTCTTCATGCTCATAGCTCCAGTTGAGACATGGGCAGTGTGAAAAGCTTGCTGAAACTGATCCTAAATGACATTGACTACAGGGAAAGTGGTTGTGTAATTCTCCCACCATGCCGCTGCTGATCTTGACAACTGATGTGCGGCAAATCGTACCTTCTCAGCATCCGTGCAATTAGCGGTGGTCAAATCCCTTCCAATCTTGTGCAGCCAGTCATAAGCAACTATTGGTTCACTGCTGCTAGCAAACACCGGTGGTTGCAACCTTAAGAAACGTGTCAGGTTGTCCACGAGTGGTGGTGATGGAGGGTTGTTGTTGTTCTAGTTGTTCTGAGTGTTCTGGACAAGAAGTTGCATCAAAGTGTTCTGCTGCTAGATCAACTGAGTGAGCTCAGGGGGAAACTGGAATCCGGGCTCACGTCTCGGAGGCATCTGATGGGTTTAGAGGGAAGAGATTAGAATAGCAATGAGGTCTAAGGGAAAATCACTACCCATATGCACATGAGACAAACACAATCATATCACACCAATCAATTTCAAACAAGGGTTGACAAAGATCTAACGTTACAAAAGTGCTCTAAATTCTACGTTGTGGGGAAAACTACTAGTCATAGGGTGGTCATCTAGAAATTTTGATCGGCGGAAGATTCCATGATGTCTGCTCCAGCTTCATCTTCGTAGTCTTCGTCATCACTATCATCGGGGTCTGAGTCCGTGTCGTCGATGATGATGTAGTCTTCAGAACGAATCTCATTGGGTTCTTCTTCCTCTTCTTCTCCTCCTGGTGCTGGATCTCCCATGAATACTCTTAGCCTCCTTGTCAAATCATCATTCTTCTCCACAAGTATCATCATATCCTCCTCGTATCCGTCACGCGTAGACTTGAGTTCCTCTTCTAGCTCCAAGTTCCTGGTTAGTGCCTTCTTCAAATCTATCATCCCTGCGCACATTTGGTGCTCCTGTCGACGAATGTGCTGGTTTAATTCCTGGATGAACGCTGCAATGGACCTATCCTTCCAGGTGTTGATCATGTCCCAACGCTCATTTTGGCGTCCACAAATCTGATAGATAGTGTCCTTTAGCTCCTGCTTGTAGACTTCTCCAATACGTCCCATAGTGATGTGGGCTTCCATACTCTTGCCTAGGCTCCAGGTTGGTGCATCGAAAGAAAACTCTATTGGTTCAGTGGATGGTGGGAATGTCCTCCCGGGAATTTGAACTTGAATACTCCATCGCTTCTCTTCTGGTAAAGTGGCGGTGTAGGTACCGGTGAAGCTTGGTATTCCTATGTTCAGGTACCTAGTGACTTCCTTCAAGTGTCGTCCAAACGGTGTGTCTTCATCTGGTTGAGTGAACTTGTTCCTTGGGTCCACCATCCTAAAGAGTAGAAAATGGAGAGGAGTCAGAAATGAGTAGAGAAGAGTGACCTAGGGTTTATCTTAGTGGTTGTGTCCTACAGTCAGCGTGTGCTCTGATACCATCTTGTAGCGATCGCGATCCGAAGGGACCAAAGTCTCTGTGTTATGTGTCATCCCTGGATTGGTAATGCTGACACACACAGTACTTGAAGGATTTATAACAGAGTGGCAATCACACACTTATTACATCGAATGTCTCAAATGAGAACTTTTTACAGAAGTCTATGGCTTAAGGCCATCTAACAAAATAACAGCGGAAGGCTTGGAAGATAAGTGAGTCCATCAACTCCAACGACATAGCTGAGTGCATGACAAACGACCTAGAACGTCTTACTCCTCGTCTAAGAAGTTTGCAACGTAACATGTTGCAGCCCGAAATGGGTCAGCACATGGAATATGCTGGCAAGATAACACAGTAGAATGCAAGTAACAGAGTAAAGGCTAACACTATATGCATATTTGGCTGGTGGAGGCTCTAAGGTTAAAGTTTTTGCATAAAGCCAATTTTTTCCTACAACAAAGGAATACATTTTATTTAACTATCATGGTAGTTGAAACATCATTGAGAAGGTACCTCCAACTCAATCCCAATTAAAGTAATCATTAACCCAACAAATTAATTTTAGAGTGATGAGATCAACCAATAATTCAAGTACCAGATACTCAAGATTGTCCATAACCGGGGACACGGCTAATCATGATCAGTTTGTACACTCTGCAGAGGTTTGCACACTTTTCCCCACAAGACTCGATCTCCTCCGTTGAATTTCTCGCACTGCATGGTGTTTGAGAAACGGATAACCGAGACACGGTCTTTCAGAAGCATTCACTCTTTACCCCGGGTGGACCGGTACACCTACTTTCCCCTACATCTGCTAGTCCACCACTGAAAGAGCTCACACAACTAACTCATACTATGCCAGAGCCCATAATGGCATTGTGGCTGCACACGGAAGTTTCTAGCATGAATAGTTTTATGATCCCTTTGAGCCTGGGTGGCATTCCATAGGACAATCACACGGAACCCCGGGATTTCCTAGGACTACACTAGATTCTCCAGGTGCCCTGCAACCAATCCACCCAGATGTGTATTCAAGTAGCCACCTTAAGTTGAACCAGTAATTAACAACTCATATCTGTCATGGATTTCACTCAAACCCAAACCACATCTACGAGCATAGCATGATAACCTAAGCATAGCGTAGAGGTAACTCCCAAGGGTTCGAAAGTAATGCAGGTAATAGGTTCTACCTCAATCTACTTCCCAGTCCCACAAGTTAAGAGATCCTACTCATGCAATGGGTGAGGGTTTGATCTAATGCATAAAAACCGGGTAAGAAAAGAGTGTGATCAAAGTGTTACTTGCCTTGCTGATGATTCACAAAACCTAGAGACTCGTAGTAGCACGCTTCACAGTCCGAGTATTCTATCGCAAGCAAACAATAGCATACATAAGCAATCAAGCAAAGATGCACAAACAGAACTCCAAAAGAAGATCTAACCAGAAAGTTCAACTTAAGAACTCCGGTTTGCAAAAAGAATCAAATCAAACGGAGCAATGAAACTCAAACTGCGAACGAAACAAGATCCGTTTACTAGATTGATCTAAAGTTAAATTTTAACGTTGCAAAACCTTGTTCAAGTTTGTTAAACGGAAAGAGGGCGTCGAGACGAAGATCTGGGATTTTGAATCACCTAATTCCGACTCTCGAACGAAAAGAAAAACGAAAAACAAGATCAGGGCAGAAATCGCGATCGGAATAATCACGGATAAAAGTCCCGAAAAAGAAAACTGACGAACAGGCTAACGAACGAACGTTCACTGTCTGGAACTAACGGACGAACAACGTTCGTTAAAACGAACGTACCGACGAACGTCCGCAAACTAGCTAAACCGGAAGAAAAACCAAACCGATCTATTAAAAAATCAGATCTAGGTTTTCTTAAAAAAAGGAACGGTTCTTTTAAAAAACGGCCATACCTTAACGGGTCGGGCGGGTTAACGGAGCGGGCGTCGGATCGGCTAACGGAGCGGGCGGCGGGCGTCGTCGTTGGCTGCGGCAGCCAAGGCGGCGGCGGCGCGGTGCGATGCTACTGCGGCGGCTGGCACGGCGTGACGGCGGAGTGCGGCGCGGCGGAGGTGTGGAGGCGACGAGAGGGGGGCTACGGCGGCTGGCACGGCACGACGGCAGTTTGGTACGAACCGAAACCCCTTTTTTTCAAATAAATCCTGGCGCCGAAAAACACGAAAATAAAATATTAAACGAGCTCCAAAAATTCCGAAATAAATTTTTGCCGTCCTTTAATAAACTATAGGACAAAGTGAATATTTTTCTCGGACCTAAATGCAATTTTGAAAAACGCGCATTTTTCCCTATGCAAAAATCGCAAATAAATCTGAATAAAACCCAAAAGTGATTTTAATATTTTCCTCCAATATTTCTTTTATTTTGGAGAAGTCATTTTTATCTCCGCTCGTATATTTTATTAAGAAATATTTTTAGGAGACAAAAATAATTAAAACCAACATGATCCCTGTACCGGTATTCGAGAAAAACAAAAATAGGAAAACGGTAGAATTCCCAACTCTCTCCGTAGGTCCTTGAGTTGCTTAGAATTTTCGAGGATCGCCACGCACAAAATGCAATAAAATATGCAATGCAAGATGATCTATGTATAACATTCCAAATTGAAAATTTGGGATGTTACAGTGTAACTCTGTTAGTGATGTCCTCATGAGAAAGAATAGTATAACGGCGAGATAATGCATCAGTAATAACATTTTCTTTTCCCTTCTTGTGTTTAATAACATAAGGGAAAGTCTCTATGAATTCAACCCATTTAGCATGTCTACGGTTCAGTTTAGCTTGACTTTTAATGTGCTTCAAAGATTCATGATCAGAATGTATAACAAATTCTTTGGGACATAAATAATGTTGCCATGTTTCCAAAGTCCGAACAAGAGCATATAATTCCTTATCATAAGTAGAATATTTCACACTGGGCCCACTCAATTTTTCAGAAAAGTATGCAACAAGTTTACCATCTTGTAATAACACACCTCCTAACCCAATTCCACTAGCATCATATTCAAGCTCAAAAGTCTTATTAAAATCAGGAAGTTGGAGTAAAGGAGCATGTGTCAACTTATCTTTCAATACCGTGAATGCTTCTTCATGTGTAGTACCCCATGCAAAAGGCACATCCTTATTTGTAAGCTCATTGAGAGGTGCAACAATGGTGCTGAAATCTCTCACAAAACGCCTGTAAAATCCAGCGAGGCCAAGGAAACTCCTCACGTGTGTGATCGTTTTGGGCTGCGGCCAACTCTCAATAGCTTCAATCTTGGCTTTATCAACCTCAATTCCCTGTGGAGTAACAACATATCCAAGAAAAGATACTCGGTCAGTGCAAAAGGTGCACTTTCCAAGGTTACCAAACAAACGTGCATCACGTAGAGCAATAAAAACAACACATAAATGTTCCAAATGTTCCTCCAAAGATCTGCCATAAATCAATATATCATTAAAGTAAACTACCACAAATCGTCCAATTAAAGCACGTAAAACTTCATTCATTAATCTCGTGAAAGTACTAGGTGCATTGATTAACCCAAAAGGCATGACTAACCACTCATATAATCCAAACTTAGTTTTAAATGATGTTTTCCATTCATCACCCAATTTCATACGAATTTGGTGGTATCCACTACGCAAATCAACTTTGGAGAATATTGTAGAGCTACTCAATTCATCAAGCATATCATCTAGCCTAGGAATAGGATGACGATAGCGAATAGTAATATTATTAATGCCTCTACAATCAACACACATACGCGATGTACCATCCTTTTTTGGCACTAGAATAATAGGAACAACACAAGGACTAAGGGATTCGCGTATATAACCTTTGTCGAGTAGCTCCTGTACTTGACGCATAATCTCCTTCGTCTCCTCTGGATTGGTATGGTATGGTGCGTGGTTGGGTAGCGATGCACTGGGAATTAAGCCAATCTGATGCTCAATCCCTCGAATAGGTGGTAATCCCGGTGGCACGTCTTGTGGAAAGACGTCCGCGAACTCCTGCAAAATGTTAGTGACAGCGGGAGGCAAAAAGGAAGGCACGTCCTCGAATGAAAATAATGCATCTTTGCACACAAAAGCATAGCAAACAGATTTGCTTAAATCTAGATCATCAATATCAGATTTGGTGGCAAGTAAACATCCACTTTTTAATTTAATTGCAGATGCAACATGAGATGATGGTGTGTTATTAGGCTTCATTTGTTGCTCAAATTATTTTGCCACAATCTGATTTTCACTCTTATTTTGCTCCCGTTTCGCTTTATTAGCTCTATTAATATCATCTTTCAAAATGGAATCAGGAGACATAGGAAGCAAAGTAATACGTTTATCCTTATGAACACGAGTATACTGATTGTTTCTAGCATGGTGTACATAATTTTTATCAAATTGCCATGGTCTACCAATTAATAAGGAACATGCTTGCATGGGTACCACATCACGATCAACATAATCAGCATATGTGGAGATACTAAAATGCACACGAACAGTACGTGTTACCTTAACATTGCCCCTGTTGTTGAACCACTGGATATAGTAAGGATGTGGATGTGGTCTTGTGGTGAGAGATAGCTTCTCCACCATCTCCATGCTAGCCAAGTTGTTGCAGCTCCCTCCATCTATGATGACATGAACAGAACGTTCCTTCACAACTCCCTTTGTATGGAACAAATTATGCCTCTGATTTTGCTCCGCTTGTGTGACCTGCACACTCAAAACACGTTGAGCAACTAAACGTTCATACCTGTCAGCGTCTTCAGGAGCCATGTATTGCGTCTCATTTTTAGAATCATCTCCACTGTGTTCTTCACGTGTAATAAGAGCCAAAATCTTCTCATCATAGTCACTAGCAGACTCATAACCACCATTTTCAGTAGCAATCATGACACGCTGAGATGGGCATGTGCTTGCATAGTGACCATGACCAGTGCAACGACGACATATAACATCATGTGTTGGCCCTGTGGATGCCATGGATGAAGAAGAGCTCTGCGCAGGACCGAAAGGTGTACTCCTGGTTGATGGTGGTGGTGCCTGTTTACTTTTATCACGGCTAGAAGTGACGGATGTAGTAGGCGGTGGTGCAGCTGGGCGTGTTGAAGTAGATGATGCGCGCGGTGTCCGTGATGAAGGTCGACCTACAGAATAATTAGTTCACGCCAAGGCCTGTCGATCCTGCACTTCACGTTTAGCTTTGGAAGAAAGATGGAATAAACGAGTGACATTATTATACTCCTTATACTCTAGAATTGTCTGAATCTCTCTATTTATGCCACCCATAAAACGTGCAAGCATAGCCTCATTATCCTCAACAACACCACATCTAATCAGGCCAGTTTGTAATTCCTGATAATATTCCTCTACATAATTTTTCCTTGTCTTAAACGCTGCAATTTCTGAAGTAATTCTCGTTTGGTGGAACCCAACGAGTATGCATAGCAGTTTTCAAAGCAGCCCAAGTAGTTGGAATATTATCCGGATATAATCTAGAATATTCAGACCACCATACACAAGCAAAACTAGTGAAAGCACAAAGAGCAGCAGCAACACGTCTCTCCTCGGGATATTTTAAACATGTAAAACGTTGTTCGGTTTCTAACTCCCAAGTAAGTTATATATCAGAACATATCTACCCTCACATGGTGGTATATTCAATTTTAGTTTAGGGAGATGGTCATGATCTCGTACCTGGGGGTGTGATGCAGCCCTACCATTGCGATTATTTGCATGTGGACGACCTGGTGGTTGTGGTGTTGGTTGTTGCACGTAGTTCTGGTTTTGATCAACCTCATCCTCGTAATCTCCCGCGTAATCATCCTCCTCCTCAGCAGCAGCAGGAGCCACAGAAGTATCAACAGCAGCACCAAAAGGTTGGCCAGGCTGAAGAGCGACACAGCTCGCTTTGCGAAGGGCTGTTTCGTGACGTGAAGGTGGTTGTTGTTGTTGTTGCAATGGTGCAGCAGGTGGAGGTAGACGCGCAAGCACTTCAGTGAATTTGGTATCCAACTTGGTGTCAATTGACTTCTCAATGCCATCCATCCTCGCTAGTGCGTTGTCAAAACTGGTCATCACATCTGCTACCTGTTGACCCATCATTTGCTGAAATTTATCATGCAACTCCTTGTTCGTCATGTTCTCCCAGTCAGTCTCATCGACTTGTGATCCTGGCAAGGTTAGTAGCAATAGAAACACACAAATATGATCCTACAGACTACTAGAAAATGGTGGTGGTGGGGCATCACAAATCCATCAAGCAAATCTCAAATTCTTACCAGTTCTTACCCAGCAGCAAGTGGTGATCGGCAACCGTGGTAGTCAAAACTCTCAAAGCTTGGATAAAGCGATTACCAGGGAGAGTCAAATGCACGACGTAGATGTATGTGGAGCTGGGAAGGCTTATAAGATGGTAGCAAAAAGGGTCAGCAATAATCAATTCAGAGATGCAAAGTTGAATAAACGCTCAACGACGGTACTGTGCCGGTCCTAGGCTAGACCGTACTAGAGACGCGAGCCTCGAACACTAACAAAATCAAGCGCTGCACATAATCAAGGGGAAAGCACACTCTGAATTTTTTTCGCCTCTTTTTTAGCTCTTTTTTTGTGCTCCTTTTTTTTCAAAAATCACTATAATGGCGAGTGTCTCAAAACTCTTCCCAAGTCAAACTAAGATGATAGGCACGAAATACTTTTGACGATTTTTTTTTCGGAATCAGGGCAGCGACGGCGAAAAAGTGCAGTAAAAAAACAGTATGATGGCACATGTCTCAAAATATTCAGAAAAGCCTAAAAATAGGATAGTGAAAAAATATTTTCACCTGCCGAAATTTTGGCCTAAAAACTGCCCGGGGGTCTCCAGACTCTTTTTTTCGAGACCTACGCATGCAAGGAAACACGAATCTGAAACTAGATGGATCTTAAGAAAAAACCTAATATGAAAAGAACTCGGATTGGTGGCGGATATATGATGGTAGGTGCTACTTCTCGAGCTTGCGTTGTATTCCCTCGAACAGGAAAGGGTGATGCAGCACAGTAGCGTAAGTATTTCCCTCAGTTTTTGAGAACCAAGGTATCAATCCAGTAGGAGACCATGCGCGAGGCCCTCGCACTTGCACAAACAAATAAGAACTTCTTAGCCAACGCAATAAGGGGTTGTGAATCCCTTTACGGTCACTTACGAAAGTGAGATCTGATAGAGATGATAGTTTTTATTTTTGGTATTTTTATTTTATAAGAACAACAAATAAAAGCGGTAAAAGTAAAGTAGATGTAGATTGATATGTTGAGAATAGACCCGGGGGCCATAGTTTTCTCTAGTGGCTTTTCTCATGATAGCGATATTCTACGGCGGGTAAAAAAATTAATGTCTAGCAACTGATAGAAAAGCGAATAATTATGATACTATCTAGGCATGATCATTGTATATAGGCATCATGTCCGAGACAAGTAGACCGACTCCTACTTGCATCTACTACTATTACTCCACACATCGACTGTTATCCAGCATGCATCTAGTGTATTGAGTTCATAAGAACAGAGTAACGCCTTAAGCAAGATGACATGATGTAGAGGGATAAACTCAAGCAATATGATATAAACCCCATCTTTTTATCCTCGATGACAACAATACAATACGTGCCTTGCTGCCCCTGCAGTCACTGGGAAAGGACACCGCAAGATTGAACCCAAAGCCAAGCACTTCTCCCATTGCAAGAATTATAGATCTAGTAGGCCAAAGCAAACCAATAATTCCAAGGGACTTGCAAGGATATTATGAGCACACATAAAAAGTTCAGAGAAGAACCAAATATCTTTCATAGATAACCTTGATCATAAACTCACAATTCATCGGATCTCGACAAACAGACCGCAAAAAGAGATTACATCGAATAGATCTCCTCGAAGACCGAGGAGAACTTTGTATTGAGATCCAGAGAGAGAGAAGAAGCCATCTAGATACTAGCTATGGACCCGAAGGTCTGTGGTAAATTACTCACAACTCATGGTGAGGGCGATGATGATGATGAAGAAGAAGAAGGCCTCTGTGATGGACCCCCCTCCGGTGGAGCTCCGAAACAGGCTCCAAGATGGGATCTCGATGGGAACAGAAGGTACGGCGGTGGAATTAGGGTTTTCTCTCTGTTCACGGAGTTTCTGGGTACGTAGACTTATATAGGAAGAAGGAGGGCATCGGGGGCCGCTCGAGGGGGCCACGAGGCAGGGGGCGTGCCCTGGGAAGGGGCGCGTCCCCACCCTCGTGGGCCAGCCCTCTATCCCCTGACGTAGTTCTCAAGCTCCGCGTGCGTGATTTTCTCCAAAAATATCTCTCGCGAAGTTTCATGCCATTTGGACTCCGTTTGATATTCTTTTTCTGCAAAATCCTGAAACAGGCAAAAAACAGCAATCTGGACTGGGCCTTTGGGTTAGTAGCTTAGTCCCAAAAATGATATAAAAGTGAATGATAAAGCCCATTAAACATCCAAGACTTCATAAATAATAGCATGGAACAATAAAAAATTATAGATACGTTGGAGACGTATCAAGCATCCCCAAGCTTAATTCCTGCTAGTCCTCGAGTAGGTAAATGATAAAGAAAGAATTTTTGATGTGGAATGCTAACCAATATTGTTTTTCAATGTAATTCTCTTAATTGTGGCATGAATGTTCAGATCTGAAAGATTCAAGATAAAAGTCTATATTGACATAAGAAACAATAATACTTTAAGCATACTAACAAAGCAATCATGTCTTCTCAAAATACTATGGCTAAAGAAAGTTATCCCTACAAAATCATATAGTCTGGCTATGCTCCCTCTTCATCACACAAAATATTCATAACATCCACAACCCTGATTTCAGCCAAGCACTTGTTTTCATACTCTATCTTTTCAAACCTTTCAACTTTCACGCAATACATGAGCATGAGCCATGGATATAGCACTATGGGTGGAATAGAGGTGGTTGTGGAGAAGACAAAAAGAGAGGAAGATAGTCTCACATCGACTAGGCGTATCAACGGGCTATGGAGATGCCCATCAATAGATATCAATGTGAGTGAGTAGGGATTGCCATGCAACGGATGCACTAGAGCTAAATAAGAATGAAAGCTCAACAAAAGAAACTAGTGGGTGTGCATCCAACTTGCTTTCTCACGAAGACCTAGGGCATTTGAGGAAGCCCATCGTTGGAATATAGAAGCCAAGTTCTATAATGAAAAATTCCCACTAGTATATGAAAATGACTAAGCATGAGACTCTCTACAATGAAGAACATGGTGCTACTTTGAAGCACAAGTGTGGAAAATAAGATAGTAGCAATTATTCCTTTTTTTCTTTGGCCTTTTTTTTGCGGAGGGGCTTTATAGATTTAGCCTTTTCTCCCATGGGACAATGCTCTAATAATGATGATCATCACACTTTCATTACAACACGATATTACAACTCGATACTACAACAACAAAGTATGACTCTATATGAATGCCTCTAGCGGTGTACCGGTATGTGCAATGAAACAAGAGTGACATGTATAAAAATTATGCATGGTGGCTTTGCCACAAATACGATGTCAACTACATGATCATGCAATGGCAATATGACAATATGATGCGTGTCATATGAACGGAACGGTGGAAAGTTGCATGGCAATATATCTTGGAATGGCTATGGAAATGCAATGATAGGTAGGTATGGTGGCTGTTTTGAGGAACAATATGGTGGCTATTTTGAGGAAGGATATATAATGGGTTTATGGTACCGGCGAAAGTTGCGCGGTACAAGAGAGGCTAGCAATGGTGGAAGGGTGAGAGTGCGTATAATCCATGGACTCAACATTAGTCATAAGAACTCATATACTTATTTCAAAAATCTACGAGTCATCAAAACAAAGCAATCAACGCATGCTCCTAGGGGTGAGGTTGGTAGGAGTTAACCATCGCGCGCCCCCGACCTCCACACAAAGGTTGGCACTCTACAAATACCTCATGGTCTAACTTCGTCACATAGCGGTTCACCATACGTGCATGATACGGGAATCACTAACCTTAACACAAGTATTTCTCAATTTCATAATAACTCCACTAGCATGACTCTAATATCACTATCCTCATGTCTTAAAACAATTATCAAGCATCCAACATCTCATTCTATTCAATGCACTTAGTGTGAGTTTCTTTTACTACATTGACATTGGATGTCTATCATGTGAAGACTAGTTTCTTTAGCCTAAACACATTACCATGCTGTTTTAATAGACTCTCAAAAGGATATAAGTGAAGCATGAGAGTTCAACAATTTCTATAAAATATTACCACCACCGTGCTCTAAAAGATATAAGTGAAGCACTAGAGCAAAAACTATTCAACTATAAAGGTATAAGTGAAGCATATCGAGTGTTCTAATAATTTCTAGGACATATTTAACTCTCTCAAATAGGTGTGTCCAGCAAGGATGATTGTGGCAAACTAACAAGCAAAGGCTCAAATTATACAAGACGCTCCAAGCAAAACACATATCATTTTGCGAATAAAAATATAGCTCCAATTATAGTTACCGATGGATGAAGACGAAAGAGGGAATGCCTTCCTGGGGCATCCCCAAGCTTAGACCTTTGCTACCCCTTGTTCCATAGTCCATCAAAGCAATACTCAAAACTTGAAAACTTCACAACACAAAACTTAGACAAAAATTCTCGTGAGGTCCGTTAGTATAAGAAAGCAAACCACTACTCAAAGGTACATCAATGAATTCATTCTTTGTTTATATTGGTGTTAAACCTACTGTATTCCAACTTCTCTATGGTTCATATCATCCAATACTACTCATAGATGCATCGGAATAAGCAAACAACACACGAAAATCAAAATCTGTCAAAGACAAAACAGTCTGTAGTAATCTGCAGGTGTCGCCTACTTCTGGAACTCCAAAAAAATCAAACTAAATTGGTAAATTCGCGGAATTTGTCTACCAATCATCTGCAAAAATAATCAACTAAAAAGCACGCTCCAGTAAAATCTGAAGACTACTTTAGCGAGCGCTAACAATTCTGTTTTTCACAGCAAGATCACATAAACTTCACACAAGTCTTCCCAAAGGTTCTACTTGGCACAAACACTAAACAAAACATGAAACCACATCTAATCAGAGGCTAGATGCAATATTTATTCCCTAACAGCAAAAAAACAAAAAAACAAAAAATTGTGTTGCTTCCCCACAAGCGCTATCGTTTTACGCCCCTAGCTAGGCACGATACAAGATAGATCTATGTATTGCCATCTTTGGAAGGCAATCCATAAGTGGCTCTCATGATAGATTCATATGGTAATTTGATTTTCTTTCTAGGAAAGTGTTCCATGCCTTTCCTTAACGGAAATTGGAATCTAATATTTCCTTCCTTCATATCAATAATTGCACCAATCGTTCTAAGGAAAGCTCTACCAAGGATAATAGGACATGAAGGATTGCAATCTATATCAAGAACAATGAAATCTTGGGGCACATAATTCCTATTGGCAACAATTAGAACATTATTAATTCTTCCCATAGGTTTCTTAATAGTGGAATCCGCAAGATGCTAATTTAAAGAACAATCATCAAGCTCATGGAACCCTAGCAAATCACACAAAGTTTTTGGGATAGTGGAGACACTAGCACCCAAATCACACAAAGCATAGCATTCATGATATTTTATTTTTATTTTGATAGTAGGTTCCCACTCATCATAAAGCTTTCTAGGTATAGAAACTTCCAACTCAAGTTCTTCTTCATAAGATTGCATCAAAGCATCAACTATGTGTTTAGTGAAAGCTTTATTTTGACTATAAGCATGCGGAGAATTTAGTACGGATTGCAACAAGGAAATAAAATCAATCAAAGGGTAATTATAATAATTGAATCCCTTGAAATCCAAAGTAGTGGGTTCATCACTATGCAAAATTTTAATCTCTTCACTCCCACTTTTAGCAATTTTAGCATCAAGACCTAAAAACTCTGAATCATTGGGACACCATAAAGCAGAATCATCTCCAATCCTATCTTCATCAAGATTTATACTAGAAAACAAGGATCTAATAGGAGACACATTAATAACTTTCATATCTTTATCTTTATTTTCATGATAACTAGAAGAATACGATTTAATGTAATCTTCTCTTTTAGCATGCATTCTAGCGGTTCTTCCTTTGCATTCATCAATGGAAATTCTCATGGCTTTGAGAGACTCATTGATATCATGCTTAGGTGGGATAGATCTAAGTTTCAAAGAATCAATATCAAGAGTAATTCTATCCACACTTCTAGCCAATTCATCAACCTTAAGCAATTTCTCTTCAAGCATAGCATTGAAATTCTTTTGCGAGATCATAACCTCCTTAACACTAGTTTCAAACTCAGAAGGCATCTTTCCATAAGAGTTGTTGCAGGAATTACCATAATTATTAGAGGAATTACTAGGAAAAGGCCTAGGATTAAAATTACCTCAATAAGCATTGTTACCAAAATTATTCCTACCAACAAAATTCACATCCAAAGATTCATTGTTATTCTCAATCAAAGTGGACAAAGGCATATCATTAGGATCAGAAGAAGCACTCTTAGCAGCAAATAATTTCATAAGTTCATCCATCTTTCCAATCAAAACACTAATTTCTTCGATAGCATGCACTTTTTTACTAGTAGATCTTTCGGTGTGACATTGAGAATAATTAACCATAATATTATCTAGGAGTTTGGTCGCTTATACTAAGGTAGTTTCCATGAAAGTGCCTCCGATGGCCGAATCTAAAAGATTTCTAGAAGCAAAATTCAAGCCAGCATAAAAGTTCTGAATAATCATCCATAGATTCAGACCATGTGTAGGGCAATTACGTATCATCAATTTCATTCTCTCCCAAGCTTGTGCAACATGCTCATGATCTAGTTGCTTAAAATTCATAATATCGTTTCTAAGAGAGATGATCTTAGCAGGAGGGAAATACTTAGAGATAAAAGCATCTTTGCACTTATTCCACGAATCAATACTATTTCTAGGCAAAGAGGAAAACCAAGTTTTAGCATGATCTCTAAGTGAAAACGGAAATAAATTCAATTTAAAAATATCGTTATCCGTATCCCTTTTCTTTTGCATATCACACAAATCAACAAAGTTGTTTAGATGGGTAGCGGCATCTTCACTAGGAAGGCCATAAAATTGATCTTTCATGACAAGATTCAACAAAGCAGCATTGATCTCACAATATTCAGCATCGGTAATAGGAGCAATCGGAGTGCTAATAAAGTCATTGTTGTTGGTATTGGAGAAGTCACACAATTTGGTATTGTTCTGAGCCATAGTGACAAGCAAGCAATCCAACACACACAAGCAAACAAGAAGCAAGCGAACGAAAAACACACGGCGGAAGAAGGGCAAATAAAATGGCAAGGGTGAAGTGGGGGAGAGGAAAACGAGAGGCAAATAAATGTAATGCGAAGGATAAAGGTTTGTGATAGGTACTTGGTATACGACTTTTGCGTAAGCCTCCCCGGCAACGGCGCCAGAAATTCTTCTTGCTACTTCTCGAGCTTGCGTTGTATTCCCTCGAAGAGGAAAGGGTGATGCAGCACAGTAGCGTAAGTATTTCGCTCAGTTTTTGAGAACCAAGGTATCAATCTAGTAGGAGACCACGCGCGAGTCCCTCGCACCTGCACAAACAAATAAGAACTTTGCAGCCAACGCGATAAGGGGTTGTCATTCCCTGTACGGTCACTTACGAAAGTGAGATCTGATAGAGATGATAGTTTATATTTTTGGTATTTTTAGTTTATAAGAACAACAAATAAAAGTAGTAAAAGTGAAGTAGATGTAGATTGATATGTTGAGAACAGACCCGGGGGCCATAGTTTTATCTAGTGGCTTCTCTCATGATAGCGATGTTCTACGGCGGGTAAATAAATTACTGTCGAGCAACTGATAGAAAAGAAAATAATTATGAGACTATCTAGGCATGATCATTGCATATAGGCATCACGTCCGAGACAAGTAGACCGACTCCTGCCTGCATCTACTACTATTACTCCACACATCGACCGCTATCCAGCATGCATCTAGTGTATTGAGTTCATAAGAATAGAGTAACGCCTTAAGCAAGATGACATGATGTAGAGGGATAAACTCAAGCAATATGATATAAACCCCATCTTTTTATCCTCGATGGCAACAATAAAATACGTGCCTTGCTGCCCCTACTGTCAGTGGGAAAGGACATCGCAAGATTGAACCCAAAGCCAAGCACTTCTCCCATTGCAAGAACTATAGATCTAGTAGGCCAATCCAAACCAATAATTCGAAGAGACTTGCAAGGATATTATGAGCACACATAAAAAGTTCAGAGAAGAACCAAATATCTTTCATAGATAACCTTGATCATAAACTCACAATTCATCGAATCTCGACAAACACACCGCAAAAAGAGATTACATCGAATAGATCTCCTCGAAGACCGAGGAGAACTTTGTATTGAGATCCAGAGAGAGAGAAGAAGCTATCTAGATACTAGCTATGGACTCAAAGGTCTGTTGTAAACTACTCACAACTCATGCTGAGGGTGATGATGATGATGATGATGAAGGCCTCCGTGATGGATCCCCCTCCGGTGGAGCTCCGGAACAGGCTCCAAGATGGGATCTCCACGGCAACAGAAGGTACGGCGGTGGAATTAGGGTTTTCTCTATGTTCACGGAGTTTCTCGGGTACGTAGACTTATATAGGAAGAAGGAGGGCACCGGGGGACGCTCGAGGGGGCCTTGAGGCAGGGGGCGCGCCTTGGGAAGGGGGGCGCGCCCCCCACCCTCGTGGGCCAGCCATTTGTCCCCTGACGTGGTTCTCAAGCTCCGCGTACGTGATTTTCTCCAAAAATATCTCTCGCGAAGGTTTCATTCCGTTTGGACTCCGTTTGATATATTTTTTTCTGCAAAACCCTGAAACTGGCAAAAAACAGCAATCTGGACTAGGCCTTTGGGTTAGTAGGTTAGTCCCAAAAATGATATAAAAGTGAATGATAAAGCCTATTAAACATCCAAGACTTCATAAATAATAGCATGGAACAATCAAAATATATAGATACGTTGGAGACGTACCAGTCGGATATGGCAGCGGTTGTAGGTTATGGCAGCGGTTGTGAATATGGTGCGGCGGCGGCGTGACAAACTGTGAACAGAACTTGAAACTCTAAAGAACTAGACGCTAAGACGAGCAACTTGACACGACGATGCAACCGCAAATTCAACTAAGCACACACGGAAAAGATTATACAATGGCTCAGACTGGTTCGGATATGATGAACTAAACCTAATTTTGTTTTTGGCTTTTTCGTGGACTCTAGGTATGAAGAACATACTCGATCTAATCTACGAAAAACTGTAAAATCTCACCGAGCAACCTGGAAATCTGATACCACTTGATAGAGGCAAAGGTGTCCCGTCTTTCGATGAGATGATTTTTATCGTTTTGGAGGAAGTCGACTTTGACGATCCGACTACGAACGTGCGAGGACGTCGCGCCTTAGCAATCGCTAAACCAACTCCGAGAGGTTATTGACCACGCCGGAGCACGATCAACCTGACCACGAAGGTCTGTTTCCTACAAGCAAATGAAGTACAAGCAAGAAACTGAGATTGCAATCTGGATATTGCGAATTCAAGTGGAAAACTTTATTGATCAAGGTGGGGTTCTGTGATGCCTTTGTCTAGTCGTTGAACACAAACGAAGTACACAAAGTTGCAGCTATGGCGAACTTTAATCTAAACAAAACCCAAAGTCTAAACGACTCCCTATGGGCTGTATATATGGAGAAAGAGAGGGGGAATTTCGTGGCCCATTGGATAAGGGGTCCGAAACCAACCCTAACTCTGTTTCCCCACACATACGGACTCTAAAAACAGCCTATACTTTACTATTTTGAAATTACATGGGCCTGGCCCAATAATAAGGTGACGCAGCAGCAATAATAGCCTCTAGACGAAATCTATGAAGTGGCATCTTGTATATTTCGTCCAAGGCTTCTCGCACTCATTATGGTGGCTTCAAAGTCCTGAAAATCATCACTTGTAACTTCGTTCTTGCTCCCCTTGCGCATGCCATCATCTCCATGCTTGATCTTGCTCCAATGTTCATCCTTCTTGTCCAAGCTAGGCCCTTCATTTGTAAGAACTACAAATGTATCCAACTTAGGCAGCATCATATTCTCATGAACATTAGAATCATTATCAAGAAACGAAAGTACCTGGTAATTTAATTGGCGTGCGCGAGCTCTAGTAATTGGTCATGTATAAGTATCAGTTGGGGCTGTTGGTGTAACTCTGTTAGTGATGTCCTCATCACTATGTCTCGTCGTTATAGACATGCTAAATGGGTTGAATTCATAGAGACTTTCCCTTATGTTATTAAACACAAGAAGGGAAAAGAAAATGTTATTGATGATGCATTGTCTCGTCGTTACTATGCTTTCACAACTTGACTTTAAAATATTTGGTTTGGAGACCATCAAAGATCAATATGTGCATGATGCTGAATTTAAAGATGTATTGCAGAATTGCAAAGAAGGGAGAACATGGAACAAGTTTGTCGTTAATGATGGATTTGTGTTTCGTGCTAACAAGCTATGCATTTCAGCTAGCTCTGTTCGTCTTTTGTTGTTGCAGGAGGCGCATGGAGGAGGATTAATGGGACACTTTGGCGTGAAGAAGACGGATGACGTACTTGCTACACATATCTTTTGGCCCAATATGAGACGGGATGTTGAGCGTTTTGTTGCTCGCTACACTACATGTCAAAAAGCTAAGTCACGACACAATCCCCATGGTTTACATATGCCTTTGCCTGTCCCTAGTGTTCCTTGGGAAGATATATCTATGGACTTTGTTTTGGGTTTGCCTCGAACAAAGAAGGGGAGGGATAGCATATTTGTTGTCGTGGATAGGTTCTCGAAGATGGCACACTTTATACCATGTCATAAAAGCAATGATGCGGCTAATGTTGCTGATTTGTTCTTTCGTGAAATTATTCGCTTGCATGGTGTGCCAAATACTATTGTTTCAGATCATGCTACTAAATTTATTAGCCACTTTTGGAGATGTTTATGGGCTAAGTTGGGGACTAAACTGCTTTTTAGTACTACTTGTCACCCCCAAACCGATGGACAAATTTAAGTAGTCAATAGAACTTTGTCTACTATGCTTAGGGCTATTTCGAAGAATAACAAGAAAATGTGGGAAGAATGCTTGCCTCATATTAAATTTACTTATAATCGTTGGTTGCATTCTACTACTAAGATGTGCCCTTTTGAAATTTTCTATGGTTTCCTACCTCGTGCACCTATTGATTTGTTGCCACTTCCATCTTCGGAGAAGGTTAATTTTGATGCTAAACAACGTGTTGAATTGATCTTAAACATGCATGAGTTAACTAAGGAAAATATTGAGCGCGTGAATGCTAAATATAAACTTGTTGGAGATAAGGGTAGAAAACGTGTTGTCTTTGCACCTGGAGATCTTGTTTGGTTACATTTGCGTAAGCATAGGTTTCCTAATTTGCGCAAGTCAAAGCTAATGCCACGTGCTGATGGTCCTTTCAAGGTGTTAGAGAAAATAAATGATAATGCATATAAACTTGAGTTGCCTACAGATTTTGGGGTTAGTCCCACATTTAACATTGCAGATTTGAAGATTTACTTGGGTGAGGAAGATGAGCTTCCATCGAGGACGACTTCAATTCAAGAAGGGGAGGATGATGAGGACATCACTAACAGAGTTACACCCACCGCCCCAACTGATACATATACAGGACCAATTACTAGAGCTCGTGCACGCCAATTAAATTATCAGGTACTTTCGTTTCTTGGTAATGATTCTAATGTTCATGAGAATATGATGCTGCCTAAGTTGGATACATTTGTCTTGCTTACAAATGAAGGGCCTAGCTTGGACAAGAAGGATGAACATTGGAGCAAGATCAAGCATGGAGATGAAGGCATGCGCAAGGGGAGCGAGAACGGAGTTACAAGTGATGATTTCAGGACTTTGAAGCCACCATAATGAGTGCGAGAAGCCTTGGACGAAATATACAAGATGCCACTTCATAGATTTCGTCCAGAGGCTATTATTGGTGCTACGTCACCTTATTATTGGGTCATGCCCATGTAATTTCGAAATAGTTAAGTATAGGTTGTTTTTAGAGTCCATATGTGTGGGGAAAATATATTTAGGGTTGGTTTCGGACCCCTTCTCCAAGGGGCCACGAAATTCCCCCTCTCTTTCTCCATATATACAGCCCTTAGGGCGTCGTTTAGACTTTGGGTTTTTGTTTAGATTAAAGTTCGCCATAGCTGCAACTTCGCGTACTTCGTTTGTGTTCAACGACCAGACAAAGGTGTCACAGAACCCCACCTTGATCAATAAAGCTTTCCTCTTATATTCGCAATATCCAGATTGCAATCTTAGTGTCTTGCTTGTTCTTCGTTTGCTTGTAGGAAATAGACCCTCCTGGTCAGGTTGATCATGCTCCGGCGTGGTCAATAACCTCTGGGAGTTGGTTTAGCGATTGCTAAGGCGCGACATCGTCGCACGTTCGTAGTCGGATTGTCAAAGTCTACTCCACCAAAAATGATAGCCATCATCTCAAAGACGGGACACCTTCGCCTCTATCAAGTGTCGCACATCGTGCACACCTCCACATGACCAAGTTGTCTCATGATGATACCACCTTGTGAATCCTTCAAAATGAAAGAACATGACAACCACTTGGAAAAACAAATGAGGTTAGCGGAATTGCCAAACCTATTCGTTGGTGAGTCACCCAACAAGTATTTTTGTCATTCTTATCATAAGAAAGGACAAGGGGACATGGCATTGTATGGAAGCATATGATGCGGTAACAATGAAATGCATTAGGCTCAAACACGCAAGCATGCATCACAAGTAAAATGTCCGAGTCTCTGAGATCAACAAGTATAGCACGGTTGCACTCACAATAAGTGAATATGAGAGATGCAACTATTGGAGACAAGTGACAATGATCAAGATATATCATGTGAAATGCATGAACATATATGTCATCATCCCAAGAAAGCAAGTAAGAGTGGAACATGGGTGATGCAATATAGCAAGCAATCATAGTGATCAAGTCAAGCAAGCTAGTAGTGCGAAGATGCAACATACTAGAGGTAATCTTGGCATGTGTGCGAATAGTAGGCATGAATAATGCACATGGCATATCACAAGCATGAAAGAAAGAGATGAGCAATTCATTGTATTGGCAACAGGTCCAATGCAAATGGCAATGGTGCATCATGACTCTCCCAACACAAGACGCATAAATAGCATGGGGCACAAAGAAATCATGGAAATAGCTAGCAATAACTCCACCAAGCTTGCAAATACACATGCACGTACTAGAATCAATCATCATGTGTAATGCAAAGTATGTGTCACAAAAGCATGGAAAAGGCATAGGAGTGAGCATATCATGCAAAGTGAAGATGGCAAGATGGGCATAGAATGTGCAATGGACAATAACCCATAACCATGTGAGGGCCATGTAGAAGAAATGCGCGGACTCAATGCGCGGATGAAACGGTTGGTGAGGCATATCATGGGTTCCCAAGGCATCGGTGCTCTCTAGAGCTTGTTTCGTCAACTCATGGTCTTGCGAGGTTGACGAGTAAGTATGGCGCCCTACACAAAAGAGACACAAACCAAAGAAATTGTGCATGTGGTAAATGTACACGTCATCCATCATCATGTGTATGTGCACATGAGAGTTAGCATAAGATAAGCAATGGCCAAAGAAATTTGTTGCATGGTATAAGAACATGTCGTCCATCATGAATGAATAGTTGTTATGTATAGCACGATGGGGATGCAAATTGAGCATACAATTATATGGCACATCAATAGCATTTTCATTCATGGGGAGCATATTGTGCAAATAATTCTGAGAATCATGCAAATGATGGGATGGCTCAAAATCTCCTAAAATGTATGAGGAAACTATGGGGGTCTCCTCATGAGCAATATTTGTAACATCATATGGAGAAAATTGACAACATCCAAAACAATGCATATCCCAAGCTATGTTGTCATGGCATGTCATATGAGATAAATGATGCAAAGGGAGCATATCAATATCATCACAAGATAAACAAATGCGAGAAGCCATGGGCTTGTCATCTATGCCATAAGTGCAAATTGGATTTATCTTAATGGCATATGCATAGTTACTACGATGAGATTGTAAATATGACATACGAGTGATCTCATGCATAGCCTATAACAATTTAAGCGGGTTGTCAAACATGATGTGTAATGCCCAGTATGAGATTATACCTCCCACGTGTCGAGGCACGACTTAAAGGTATAAGCTCATACTAGAATGATCTCAAGTATGGTATCTTTGCACGACTCGTGTAAAGAGGGATGAAATTGCAAAAGAGTAGTTGGCTTACACTCGCCACATCACACAATACATTACATAAGCAATCATCATCCAAATAACATCACAGTCCGACTACGGACGAAGATCCAAATGAAAGATACCACAAATAAAGCCACAGGGTCCGAATCGCCCCTAGTAGAAGCCACTACTGATCGTCGGGACTCGAAACTGACAATGGGAAGAGGCGAGTGGGACCGGGTGCAAGTGAAAACACGAATGCAATGCACATGATAACATGACATGGATGAAATGCACACACGCACGTGACAAAATGAAGAAACCCGGAATGAAAGAAGAGCCCAGAATGGAATTGATGAAGTCAAAGTTTCATAATTTGCCATAAATGGAAGGTGTTACATCTGGGGTGTTACAAACTCTCCTCTACTACAAAAAGATCTCGTCCCAAGATCTAGGACTGGAAGAAGGAAGGGTACTCGGTACGAAGGTGATCTTCTCGTTCCCACGTAGCTTCTCGGTCGGTATGGTGTGACCACTTCACTTTCAAGAACTTGATTGACTTGTTGCGGGTTTTGCGCTCAGTTTCTTCAAGAATAGCAACAGGGTGCTCACGGTAAGACAAGTCTTGTTGAAGATCAATCTCCTCAAACGGAATGGTGCGCTCAGGTGTCTTGAAGCACTTGCGGAGTTGAGACACGGGAAACACATCATGAACATTAGCAAAGTTGGAGGGGAGCTCAAGTTGATAGGCTAGATCGCCTCTTTTGCCAAGAATCTTGAAAGGGCCCATGTATCTAGGAGCAAGCTTTCCTTTGATACCAAATCTTTGGGTGCCTTTCATAGGAGAAACACGGAGATAGACATGATCTCCAATGTCGAAAGCCAAATCACGATGCTTGCCGTCATAGTAACTCTTTTGACGCGATTGAGCGGCTTTGAGATTCTCACGTATGACTTTTCACATTTCTTCGGCTTCTGAGATCAAGTCATTGCCAAGAAGTTGACGTTCACCAGTCTCGGACCAGTTGAGAGGGGTACGACACTTTCTGACATAGAGGATTTCAAAAGGAGCTTTGCCGGCACTTTCTTGGAAACTATTGTTGTAAGAGAACTCGGCAAACGGGAGACAATCTTCCCACTTCATGCCAAAAGAGATGACACAAGCTCTGAGCATGTCTTCGAGGATCTGGTTCACTCTTTCGACTTGACCACTAGTCTGAGGGTGAAACGCAGTGCTGAAACAAATCTTAGTGCCCATGGCTGACTGAAAGGAGTCCCAGAACTTGGATGTGAACAAACTTCCATGGTCTGAGGAGATAACTTGAGGAATGCCATGCAACGAAACAATTCCGGAAGTGTACATCTCTGCCAACTAAGCTGCATTTATGGATTCTTTGACGGGAAGGAAGTGAGCTACTTTGGTTAACTTGTCAATCACAACAAAGATAGCATCATTCCCCTTCTTGGACTTGGGAAACCCAGTGACGAAATCCATTTCAATGTGGTCGAATTTCCACTCGGGAATAGGAAGAGGTTGGAGGGGACCAGCTGGACGTTGATGCTCTGCCTTCACTCTTCTGCAGACATCACATTCATTCACGAATTGGGCAATCTCCCTTTTCATGCGAGTCCACCAGTATGATTGCTTGAGGTCTTGGTACATCTTAGAACTTCCAGGATGAATCGAGAGGAGGGAGTCATGTGCTTCGTTCATTATGAGCTTCCTGAGATCACCCTTGGGAATCACAATTCTGTCCTCAAAGAACAAGGTGTCTTTCTCATCACCACGGTAGCCCTTGTATTTGGGAGTACCCTTTGCAATACCATGTTTCACTTTCTACACCATAGCATCACTGAGTTGGGCCTCACGGATCTGATCTTCCAAGGTAGCAGCAACTTGAAGGTTTGCAATAAAGTCTTGTGGAACAACTTGGAGGTTGAGCTTCCTGAATGATTCACAAAGCTCAGGCTGAAACGGCTTGAGAAGGAGATTGTTGCAATATGCCTTTCTACTCAAGGCATCTGCAATGACATTAGCCTTGCCAGGTGTGTATTCGATGCTTGGATCATACTCTTGGATCATCTCAACCCAACGAGTCCGGCGAAGGTTCAGGTTAGGCTGTGTGAAGATGTACTTCAAGCTCTTGTGATCGGTGAAGATGTCCACTTTTCTACCCAACAGAAGGTGTCTCCACGTGATCAAGGCATGTACGACTGATGCTAGCTCGAGATCATGTGTGGGGTAGTTCTTCTCGTTCGGCTTCAATTGACGAGAAGTGTATGCCACAATCTTCTTGTCTTGCATGAGAACACCACCAAGTCCTTGTAAAGAAGCATCACAGAAGACTTCATAGGGCTTGGACTCATCCGGAGGAGTAAGAACCGGAGCAGAAATGAGCTTCTCTTTAAGTGTTTTGAATGCCACATCACAATCAGGAGTCCAGGAGTACTTGACATTCTTCTGCAGCAAGTTGGAGAGAGGCTTGGCAATCTTGGAGAAGTTCTCAACGAACCTTCTGCAATAGCTAGCGAGACCAAGGAAGCTTCGGAGTTGCTTGACGTTCTGCGGGGGTTCCCAGTTGACAATAGCTTCAACTTTCTCGGGGTTGACAGAAATACCCTCAGCAGAGATGATATGGCCCAGATATAAGACTTTATCCAGCCAGAATTCACATTTGGAGAACTTTGCATAGAACTTGTGTTCACGGAGCCTGTCGAGGACCAAACGGAGGTGCTTGGCATGGTCTTCTTCATTCTTGGAGAATACCAAGATGCCATCCAGATAGACAAGAACAAATTCATTGGTGTAGGGGTTAAATATGAAGTGCATCATCCTCGAGAAGGTGGGTGGAGCATTTGCGAGGCCAAAAGACATGACTGTGTATTCATAGGAGCCATAGCTTGTTCTGAATGCAGTCTTGTGAATATCCTCTTCACGGATACGAATCTGGTGGTAACCCATCCGAAGATCGAGCTTTGAGAACACTTTTGCTCCTTTGAGCTGCTCGAACAATTCATTGATATTGGGGAGCGGATACTTGTTCTTTATTGCTTCTTGTTCAATGGCTGGTAATCAACGCAAAGGCGCTCCGTGCCATCCTTCTTCTTGACAAATAGAACACCACATCCCCAAGGAGAAGTGCTAGGCCTGATTAGACCCATACGTTCTTGCTCATCGAGTTGTTTCTTCAGCTCCGTCAACTCATCAGGGGAGAGCTTGTACAGATGCCGGCATGCTGGCTCGGTACCGGGCTCGAGTTCAATGACGAATTCAACTTGACGATGCGGAGGCATGCCTGGAAGTTCTTCAGGGAAAACATCTTCATATTCATCGACCACCGGAATATGAGAAATGGCATTAATCTCGCCCTTGTCATTGAGAGAGAATAGCCTGATTGTGTTATCTCGAGCTGCGAAGATAATCACGTCTTCGTCAGGATGAGTAAGCTTGACTTCCTTATTTGCGCAATCAATGTTTGCATCATGCTTGGAGAGCCAATCCATCCCAAGAATAAGATCAATGTCGGAGTTGCCAAGAATAACCGGAGAAACCAGGAAATGGTAATCACCCATATGAAGAGATATATCCGGCACAACTGAGTTGGATCTCATCAGAGAACCTGGAGAAATAATGCACAATGGTTTATCCAAATAATATGATGAGAATTCATGTTTGGTAAAGAATGGCCTTGACATGAAACCGAGTGATGCACCAGAGTCAAACAATACTTTTGCAGGAATTGAGTTAACTGAGAGGTTACCAAGTATCACATCTGAAGAATTCTCTGCTTGAGCTGCATTCATCAGATTCACTCTTGCTGTCTTGGGGTTGTGCTTGACAATAGCATTGCTGACAGGAGGAGGAGGCGGAAGGCGCCTTTGAGTACATTTGTTTGCATAGTGACCTTTCTGGCCACACTTGTTGCAAGTCACTTCTGAGAGAGGATGGTGATAAGGACCACTTGACTTCAAAGCTTGAAAGTGATTCTTGGACTGATTGCTTGGGTTGGGTGGGTGGGAGAAACCACGGCCACCTGAGTGCTTGTTGTTGTTGGGAGGGCGGGTCACTTGAGGAGGTGGAAGCCAAAACTTCTGCTGCTTTGCGACCACTTGGGAAGAAGAGGAGGAGTTAACAGCATCTCTGATCCTCTTTTTGGAAGCGTCAACCTTGAGCTGGGCTGCCTCTTGCTTAAGTGCCATGTTATAGAATTGATCAAATTCATCCGGCTCAAACAAGGTGAGAGCTAGTTGGAGTTCATCCTTCAGACCACCACGGAACTGATAAATATTGCTCTTGGAATCTGGGATGTCTTGCTTGGCATAGCGGGCAAGGTTCTGGAACTTGACATTGTATTGATAAACGGACATGGTGCCTTGCTTCAGGTTGTGGAATTGCTCACGCATGCCTTTGATGACACTAGTTGGAATGTGGTGAGAGCGGAAATCCTTGCAGAAGTCAGTCCATGAGATTTCACGTCCTTCTCTGGAATCTTTGTACTGCTGCCACCAATCAGCGGCTTGGTCTTTGAGTTGGAAGGCGGCAAACTTGACATAATCCCTAGGTCTCACGTTACTGCATTCAAAGTGCTTCTTGATGTCTGTTATCCAGTCTTCAGCATCTAGCGGATCCACACAGTAACTGAACGCATTCGGTTGGTTTGCCAGGAATTGGTTGAGAGTGGCAAAGTGAGGTTGGTTGAACAAATTGCCTTGGCCTTGGTTCCCATGACCACCTTGATTTGCTTGGTTGGCTTGAAAGTTCTGCATCATTTTCATATGCATCTAGGTGTTCTGGTTCGTCGCTTGCATAATTGCTCTCCAGGCCTCAGACGGAGGAGGAGGGGAAGGAGGACGATCAGGAACTTCTTCACCCTCTGGGTTAGTGTTGGGAACCCTTTTAGGAGCCATCCTGAATGAGATGACAACTATTAGCCATTGATTGAAAATATATAAGCTAAATCAACGGCTAGAAATTGCAACATAAGTCTTCACAACAACATTAGAAAAAAATGAACGAATGTAATCCACAGTTTGATGGTACTACAATCTTTACGAGAAGCCACTTGGGAGAACAAAAGGTAAATAAAAATAACAAAGAGCGGATAGAACAAATACAAGATAGAAGCTTCGTTCGACATATTCGTGCTGAAAGCTTATGGAATGTGTTACAAAAGCGTTTTGCAATCCCCGGATCAGCATAGCCAACGACCCTTTAAGATGCAACTCCCGATCGGAACAAACGCCCATAAAACCACTTCACTCAATGTAGAACTCCAAACTCCATATCATGTATTCGTTGGAAGAATGCCTACGAGCTACTAGATGAACCCACCTATTAATTTCCGAAAGTTTCCAGTTATGCAATTAGGTGTTGGGGATACAGGGGAAGCACCGCGCACTCAACTCTAATCCTACATCCAGCTGTATTCATCCTTCAACACATAACCAGTTATTTCCGGAAACCATTTACCTCGGACCTTCGAAACGCATCTGCTATACAAGCTATGGCAATACTCCCGAACTACCTCCCCAGTACTGGGTGATGTCGGGGTTATCTTGCCACTAACCGCATAGAAGAGTTTTCGATGTCGTCCGTCTTAAGTATTCCAGAACTGCTGCGATAGATTTGTGACGACAACACCTCGGAGGTCAACTCCCCGGGACACTGCCACAACCCCTAAATGATAGGAGGCATCGAGAACAATGTTCTCGTCACAAAGACATCGGAACAATCCAAACAATACTCGCGTGAACCTAATAAAATTTTTAGTGGATTTTTGAGAGTAGAAGAGATAAGTAATCATCAGGAGTCCTCACCAGAGTGATAAAGGGATGAGGAGTAAAAAGAAATCCTACTCTCCGATATATATATAGGACTCAAAACATTTTCAAGTGTGTGCCTAGACTCAACCGTCAACGACTCGATCAATCAGTGGGGGCTCCTAGGTCGGAGAAGGTTCTGATTACCAACTTGTAATGCCCAGTATGAGATTATACCTCGCACGTGTCGAGGCACGACTTAAAGGTATAAGCTCATACTAGAATGATCTCAAGTATGGTATCTTTGCACGACTCATGTAAAGAGGGATGAAATTGCAAAAGAGTAGTTGGCTTACACTCGCCACGTCACACAATACATTACATAAGCAATCATCATCCAAATAACATCACAGTCCGACTACGGACAAACATCCAAATGAAAGATACCATAAATAAAGCCACAGGGTCTGAATCGCCCCTAGTAGAAGCCACTACTTATCGTCGGGACTCGAAACGAACAACGGGAAGAAGTGAGTGGGACCGGGTGCAATTGACAACACGAATGCAATGCAATGCACATGATAACATGACATGGATGAAATGCACACACGGACGCGACAAAACGAAGAAACCCGAAATGAAAGAAGAGCCCAGAATGGAATTGATGAAGTCAAAGTTTCATAATTTGCCCTAAATGGAAGGTGTTACATCTGGGGTGTTACATGATGTGACCTATAGAATTGTCACAAGAAATCCTATAAAACATGGCATCACAACTAATAGACTCCACATGGCAATCATCATACTCGTCATAAACGGGTAAATCATTGTATGGGGAAATCATACTAGCATGAAGCATGGCAATAGGTGGATCAACATCATGCAAACAATCAATGTTAACATAGTCCACTAGTGGGACGAGAGCATCACCTTCACTTTTGTTAACTTTCGCATTCCACTCATGTGGTGTAGCTGAGGTGTGAAAGACCAAATGGTGGTCATCATCTTCATCTTGATGGAACCATGTGGGTGGTACATCATAGTCCACCATGGCCATCGTCTTGTCCATAGGAAGGACGAAGTCATCACAGATCGGCATGTCATCATAAATGGGACCAAGCACCAAATGAGAAGACACAATAGAGGTAGAGGTCACGTTGTTAGAGGTGAAAATGGCCTCACAAGACCTATCAACTATCTCACTCTCTCTATGTGGTGGTGGCTCACTCACTCCCTCAAGGTAGGTGCACTCATGGTGGAGTCACTCATATCACTCAAGTGGTGGTGGTGGTGGCTCTCCTCACATGGGAAATGGAGCATCTCATTATATATAGGGCTAGTGGTGAAGTCACTCTCACTCTCAATATGGTGGCACAAGTCACTCAAGTCATCATACCTCGCCGTGGTCGAAGGGAAAATCCCATGCTCAACCATCACTTCACCGTTGTCGTGGATGAAGGCCGAAGTTGGCACATCATCACTCTCGCCTCGAAAGATGGAAGCATCATCCTTGCTCGTCACTGCGTCGTTCGCCTCCAACCCTTGGTCCTCGAATGGCTCCGTAGTCGTAGTCTTCGCTGCACCGTCTTGAAAAAGAGTCGAAGTAGACTCGGCATCATCAATTCCACAAAAAGGGATGGTGGTGAAATCGAACTTGGGAGTGTCGTCTTTGAGCTCGTTGGGCTTGGACATCATGGTGGTACTAGCCTCATGCTCGTCGTATTGGAGCTTGGTCTTCGAGAATTGTGCTTGTGGTGGAGAAGCCTTGGCCTTCATGAGTTCTTGTTTCGCCTTGAGAGCACCAATGTAGTTGTCGTCGAGGGACTTGTAGTTCTCGAGGAAGATAGTCTTGGAGATGTCGTTGTTCAATCCCATCATGAAGTGAAACTTCATCCAAATGGGGTCGTCCACACCGGCTCGTCGCAAGGAATTCTTCATCTCCTTGAAGTACGTGATGATGGACTTGGATCCTTTTATGGTGTTCTCAATTGGCATAGAAGTTGTTCCGTGTAGGTGGGCGGCACAAACTCTCGCCGCATAGCTTTCTTCGTCTTGGGCCAACTCATGTCATAGTCCTCCGAAGGTGTGTGAAGCCACCATGTGGACGCGAAGTCGTGGAAGTTTCTTGTGGCGCACTTCACTTGATCTTCATAGGGAACTTGATGTAGCATGAGGTAGTCATCCATCAAGCGCTCCCACTCAAGATACTCCTCGGCTTCTTGAGTCCCATAGAAAGGAATCGCGTGGTCGTTGTCGAGGTCGTAGTAGCTCGTGGAAGTCGCGGACTTGAGCTTGGGGAGCTTCTCTTGAGGTGCGGGTCAGTGAAGATGCTGCAAGTCCGAAGGCGAAGATGCCTTGAAGTCACTTGGCGAAGATACCAAGGTAGAGGGTGAAGTCATAGAGCGGTTGTTGGTGTTGAGCTCTTGACATTCACGTTCCTGTCGGTGATGGTGCCGATGCCGATGTGATCTATTCATGGCATTGAACTCGTCGTTGTTGTTGTAAACCGAAGTAGATGTGCGTTGCCTATCCATCACAAGACTCGAGCCAAGGTGAGTAGGAAAATGAGAAGACAATACCAAAGTTACCTTTTCCGAAGATTGAAAATGTATCGAGTATCACTCAATGTGATGCTACAATAGGGGAATTGGTATGGGGTTTGTTTCTCACACCTACACACATAAAGCTTATGGAGGAGCTCGGTTTGGATAAGTGGCACAAAATTTCAAGAAAATGTTAGTCAAGATATAAAAAATGTTGAGAAACTTCCCAAAATTGCAAGTAAAACAAGTAGACCAATAGCAAAGAATGGCACACGGAAACACACACACAGATAGATAAATGGGGTCATGCAACCAAGGAATGAGCACAAAATATGGAATCCACGAAAACGCTCATGCTGCACAACTCAAGAGAGACGCTAGCATGATTGCTCTATAGGCGGATACAACACTTGTGCACAACCTATGCCATGCAAAATGTATCGACTTTCTATCCCAAGTATGCTATATGTGTATGATGTGCTGGTGTTTCGCACACAATGATCCAAGATGATCAATATGGTAGTATGTGATGCAATGTGGCATGCTATTGCTATTGCTTAGAAGCTCTTTGGTTTTCCTCTTTTGCTTAAAAGCATTTTTTTTATACGGCCACTTATGCGAAATGCACAAACCAAGATAGCATTATGTATATGCGGGAACAATCTTGTGACACAAGGGATGGTACTATGATACCAAGATGATATGGTATGTATGTAATGGAAGGTGTAGGTCAATGATCACTAATGTGCACAAGTAACATTGCCGGCAATACTCAAAGGCTAGTCTCGATAGGCAAGTGACGCAAAATGGGCTAGGGGTTAACAATGCAATGGCAAGGGGAATATACAATGATGTCATTGAAGTTACCGTCCTTGCTTACGATGGTGTCAAGGTGAAGTGGTCAATGTCGATGAAGACCTCGTGGCGATGTTGAGAGGCGGTGTTCTTGATGTAGAACCGTCCCTAGTTAGCCGAAACACCCTAAGAAACGGAAAAACGCGAACTCAAAATCTCCAAGGACAAACGTCAAATGGTGGTAGCGGAAAAGCAGTGGTGGTTTTTCACTCGGCAAATGCGGAAGTGGAATGATGGGCTATGCGAGTTGATGTTGAGGTCACCGTCCCTAAGTAGCTGAAACACCTTAGGAGACACCAGCCACAACTCAAACAAGCTCGAACAAAAATTTGGGTTAGGTTGCGGAGGTCGGTGGTGGTTATGCAGATAATGTGGTGGATGGCCTAGGCAAACTTGCCAAAATGAGAATTTTTTTGATGGATTCAAATGATGTTGGAACCTATCTGGATGGATGGGGAATGTCAATAGCTACTCAACAAGCTAAAGAACACAAAAAACTGACTTCGGGAGTGGAAGTTATGGCAAAAACGGTGTTGTTGGTGGGCTGATTCGGGAGGGTGCGAGCACCCGGGGGCTGTGGGGTGCTGGTGCCCGGGGTGGTCTGGTAAAATTGGCCCGGGGGTGCGGGCACCCGGTGGTTCGAGGTGCGGGCACCCAGTGGTCTCCGGTTTGGGCGAAAATCTTTGGGAAATGGTCAAATTCGGTGGATTTCGTGGTGGGAAGGGTGGGGATGGATGGGGGAAGGCTAGATCCACTTGCCAAATAACAAATCCATGGACCAAAACAACAAAATCTCACAAGATCTAACAAATTGCAAGAAAAAATAGGCTATTTTTTGTGGGGATTTTCAAACTGGGACCAAAAAGCAACGGAATTAGGCTAGCAAATGGGGGGATGGGACTCGAAGATGTGAATCAACCTTGCTCATGATACCAAGATGTTGTAGGGTGGAACCCTAGGGGTGACATTTTCACACTTGGAGGGGGAAAGGAGCAAGAACACACGAACACACAAGGGAAATCACTCCAAACAAACCCAATCACACATCCACTAGAGTAGCAAACACATAGATCCACGGGAATACATGGACAATCCAAGGAAAATAGCCCATTCCAAAGGAGATGAGGTCTTGATGATAGTCTTCTCCAAGAGGAGGTCTAGAAATCCACAAGGATTCTTCTCCTAGGAGGTCTTGATCTCCAAGAGGAGAGGTAGATGAGCAAAGCTCTCTCAATATCTCATATATGCTTTGCTATCCCCTCTAAAAGAGCTAGGTGAGGGGTACTTATATTCTAGGGACAAAATGTGAGAGGGAAGAGGGATACAAGGGTCAAAACCCAAAATGCACGCAGGCATACGACATGTCCGGGCACCCCGGGGTAAAGGGGTCCGGGCACCCGAAGGGAGATGTGCCAGCGGGGGCCGGGCACACGGGGTGCGGAGGACCGCACACCCGGGCCGGGCGGAGAGGTTACGGCTTGGTGGCTGATGGGCCGAGCACCCGGGGTCGGCTGGGCCAGCGCCCGGAGCAGGCCGGGCACCCAGGGGTGGTGGCCCGGGCACCCGGGGAGGCGGAGCAACGCCCAGGCTGCTGGGCAGGGCACCCGGGGAGGCGAAGCAACGCCCAGGCTCCTGGGTCGGGCACCCGGGGGTGGCGACCCGGGGACCCGGGCGGGGCAGAGCAGCTCCAGCTGCTGGGCCGGGCACCCGGGGCGGCGGCTGTAGCACCCAGTCGGGGGCTTCGCACCCGGGGATGTCCATGCCCGGGCACTCTGGGTGTCCAGGGCCTCCGGTCTTCCATCCGTTTCGTATCCTTCTTCCTCCTCTCCCTCCATAGATGTTTGGGTCTTCCTCCTAGCTTATTCATGGGCATCTCCTTAGTACCTAAGATGCACAACGTTTCCCATTTGAGGAAGGACCCAACTCTCGAGTGAATTCAAATGGAGTTCGTAGAGGAAAGAGTTAACCTCGGTTTCGATAGCGTGTGCTCTTGTCATTGGTCCACGAGGTGCTTGACGAGTCATAGTAGAATCCATGGGGATGATGTAGGGATGCTCCACATCAGGAGTGGTGCTCGATGACCGCAGGAAGCATGGCCGGCCTGGCGGCCACGCGGGCGCATACAGCAAACCCGCCAAGCTGGAGGATCTGGCCCATGGCCAGTTTATTTCCGAGGGTGATCTCGTCGTTGATGACGAGACGAACCATCGATCGCCTTTCGCGAGCGTACAACGGAGCTCTCAATGAGCACCATTCTCGGTGTCAAAACCGGCAGATCTCGGGTAGGGGTGCCCAAGTTATGCGTGTAAGGATCGATGGTAACAGGAGACTGGTGACACGATCTTTACCCAGGTTCAGGCCCTCTTGATCGAGGTAATACCCTACTTCCTGCTTGATTGATCTTGATGAATATGGGGTTACAAGAGTTGATCTACCTCGAGATCGTAATGGCTAAACCCTAAAAGTCTAGCCTATGTGATTGCTATGATTCTATTACCCTCTACGGACTAGACCCTCCGTTTTATATATCCATCGGAGGAGACCTAGGGTTTACAAAGATTGCTTGGGAAGGAAGGAATTGTTACATCTGAACATCTATTCTACCTTTCTACGTATACAGGAGTCCTGGCCGGACACAGGGACGTCTTCATCTTCATGGCCCATGTATCCGGCCCAGCTTCGGTAGACTGGATCCGCATGGACCCCCAAATCCAAGACTCCCTTAGACACTACATCGACAAGTGACTGGTGTTTCGATGCGGTGGAGCGGTGGCCGATCGGCTCGCTCCTGCCAAGGGATGGCTTGTCGGGTCTTCTTGAAGATGTGTGCGCCTTGGTCCCCGGCAGGCATTGGGGACGTGACTGGCGCGGTTCGGGCCCGTTCTGTGCCGTTGCTTTGACCTCGCCGACATGGCTTGGCTAGCAAAGGTTGCTTCTATTGGAGTCTTGGTTTGGAATGCTGGTTTTTGTCTTCTTGATGCGCTCTTTGATCTCACGGAGAGCCGCTTCTCTGGCTTGGTCTGGATTTGACTAAACTTACGTCGATGGGTTCTGCTACTACTATATGTGCATAAGTCAGGGGCACTAGGTACCCCAGTCCTAGTGCACCGACAGGAGCCTCGGAGTCTGGCCCAAACACGCTCGCCCAATGCCATTAGGTCAGGCCCAAAATTTATGCACAGGCATGCAATATGTGGGAGTAACTGCCAACATTCAAGCGATCACTCACCCACTACCTCAGTCTATTTCCGCCACGCGCGCCGCATGCATATCGGGGAGTTTGCGGTGAATATGCATCGCTTAAAGGCGGGGGAGTGGCAGAAACTATAGCGCCAGGGATTGGAGCAATGGGGCGATTACCTATTCGCCCGTGATCGTGGGTAGTGGGATTGGTGACCATGGGCGGCCGCCTTGGAGCAGAGGAGAGCCAGCCCCCATGCACTCTCCTATAAATTGGGGGGGGGGGGCGGTAACCGCGGGTGATGATTATCCATCCTCATCTCCTCCTCAACCCCAGGCTCATATAGCTTGTCCTTCTTCTTTGGTTGTTGGACTATCCCTTCCCCTCTGATGGCCAGGGGAAGAGTCAGGAGCATGCGCCTGCTGTCCCAGGGTCTTCTTTTTATGTCCTTGCTTAGCCCCCGGCTTGCGTCGATGGTTTTGGACTGGGTGCCATTGCAAGAGGCCTTAGATGGGGGAGCGGGCGACGCGGCAGCCGCGCTAGGAGCAGCCATGGTGGTGCACCTGCCGTTGCGTCACCCGCTACTTCAGTCTTGACAGGACGGCGCATGGACGATACCGCGCTGGAGTCCATAGTGGAAATGTAGCGCTGTGGTTGACTGTGGTTCATGTGCTCCTTCTTCAAGGTCCCTCGGGAAAGATCAGCCTTACGGTCGTCGGTTGCGCACGAGCGGTCACAACAGCGGTTCATCATGGGTCGCGCAGAGTTCTCCACCCATGGCACTATGTATCCTATGCATAGGTGGGAGGCTTTCGCCTGCGGCTATAGCTTAGGGGAAGGGAATCTTCCCTTCCTCGGCTCGGTAGGGACGACCATGCTCTCTGTGAGGCTCTTCAGGAGATTTGCCATTTGCCTCGGCTGCCACGTCGAGGACACAGACGATGGCAAAGGTGCCCCCTTGAGCAGTGGTGATGAGGAAGGTAACGACGACGGCAACCCACGACGCTTGAAGAGTGGGGACGATGGCTCCGATGTGTCATGATTGCCGGCAGCACCATCATCACTGTTGTTCTTCGGTAGCACCACCATCTGCACCTGCCCTCCGTCTTCTTTCTCCCTGCAGGCTTCGTCCGCCCTGCCTGGGGGCAGGGTCCCTCTGGTCCTCTAGGAGACGTGTCCCACTGGCCCTGGCGGGTAGGCGCCTAACCCATCCAGGCGCTCCTTTTACCCTCTTTTTCTTCTCCATCTAATCCCTAAGGGGAGAGGGACAAGAAAGGCATTATGGGGCACTTATCTTTTTATAGATCAAAAGATGTAGGCGCGTGCCAACTTATAGTAATAATAATGTAATCTCTATCCATTTTATATCGAAAATGAATGAAAGAATGTTATTTCTCTTCCTTAAGTACTGCCCCTTTCCCCTTTTGTTTATATTGCAACAGCATGATTATCCTTGCCGCACAAAAGGATTGGTCGGGCCAATACTACTCGCGAGCGCTAAAGGGGGAGCGAGCCCCGACAGCAGGCTGGTAACATTCCCCGGCAGGGCTCCTTGCGGTCTCGGTGCGGCCCTCCAGAACTGTGGAGTGACAAGAGCTGGGGGCGGCTCGTCCCGACAAGGGTTTCCATTGCGTGAAGGGTTCCATTGTATGTAGTCAAAAGGATAGCAAGGGTTTCCTTAAGGGAGAAAATGGCACTGAGCTTGGAATACGTGATTAAACTTATCTTTTTCGGCAGTATCCCTTTCTGGAGTACGACGGGCCGCTGTCGTGGGAACGAGTATGACAGTAGAAGTATGGGGTATGTAGGAGAGGGCAGTGGCTTAGCTACGATGAGGTTGAACACACAGATTTACAAGTTCAGACCTCTCTCGGAGGAGGTAACATCCCTACGTCTCGGTGTCGCAGAGGAATGTTGAATAGTTATAGGGGGTGTGAATCCTTGTGCCAAAGGGGAGGGGTGGGTTATATAGAGTGCGCCGGACCCTCGCAGCCCTCCGTTACATAGGGGTTCAATGAGAGTTAAGTCCTGGACATTACTGGTAACGCCCGTGTTAAATGGCCTTTATGACGACGGAGTGAATGCCTCACCATTGCCATCCTGGGGTGACACTAGGTATTCTGTACTTTGAGTGGATTCTTGTGTGGTCGAGTGGAATTGGGATATCCGAGTGGGATCTTGATGTAGGGTGGAACCCTAGATGGCCGATCTTTCATGAAATGGAGAGGATCCCACGAAGAACACGGGGAGAAAACACAAGGAAAAACACTCAAGAACAAGTACAATCACACATCCACTAGACCATCAAACACACAAGATCACAAGGTACATGAACAAGAAAGGGAAAGATACAAGGCAAAGTTCATCTCCGTGAGGAGGTCTTGAATCCACGAAGGATCTTCCCGTTAGGGGTCTTGAATCCAAGGTGGATCTTCTCCGTAGAGGGGCCGCAGTCTCTCTCGTGGAGTAGATCCGTAATGGATGAGCAAAGCTCAATCTCACATATGAGCTAAACCAATGCTAACCCTAAAATTGTGGGGGTGGAGGAGTATATATAGTCTAAGTGGGCGAAAGGGTAAGTCGGAAGGGATACAAGGCCATAGGCCACGACTGCGCACAGGCAAGGAGCGGACGTCCGCTGGGTGCCGGACGTCCGGTGGCTCGGGAGGGACCGGACGTCCGGTATTTCACGGAGTTCCGCTATTTTCCACCGATTATGTCCTGTTGACGATGTCACGGACGTCCGGTGTCTGCCGGTCGTCCGGTCGCTTGGGACGCGTCGGACGTCCGGTGTGTAGCAGATGTCCGAAGCCTATAGCTTGCTGCAGCTCCGTTTCTTCTGTCTTCTCTTCCACGCTTCCCTCGCGGATGGTGTAGGTGATCCTTGGCGCTTGCACTCCTCCTCGTCGTCCGTGAAGCTCCGAGAATACCTATGCATGCACACAAGTGGAGTGTCAAGTAGTATACCATCCTCGAAGGGGTCAAGTGAACACGTGTAAAGGAGATGATTGACCTTTTTGTATGAGAAGTAGAGGTCGCACGTGTCACTTGCCAAGCGGACTCTTGACATGGTGATGTCCATAGGATGCTCCGCATCATCCCCCCCCCCCCCTTGGGAAAGATCCGACCTCGGATCGAAAACCAAATCACCATGGGAAAGAGATGGCGTCGTCCTGGAGATGTGGACGATCACGAAGTACTCATCATCTTGAAGCTCTACATGGGCACTCTCCAATGTCGCACCGTCTAGTGATTCCTTCAAAAGGAGCAAGGAAAACAAACACTTGGAAAAACGAATGTGGCTAGCGTTAGTGCAAAACCAAGCATTCAAGAGGTGATTCACCCAACAAGTGTTGTCATCAAGCATAGCATAGGGTGTGACAAAGGGTTGTGGCATGGCATTTAAGCACATCAATTGAGCACAATCAAGGTCATCATGGAAACAAGCATGTAAATGCGAGGTAGAGATGCACATATGTGTGACAAGAGAATAAGCATCTACCTCAAAGTCATAGCAAGCATGCATAAAGCGCTCAATGAAAGGTCGATGGTAGGGATAAGAATCATTAACAACACCGAATAAAATGAGGTGTCTAAACACATGGGTCAAGTGTAAGAGAATCCAAGCATAACGTGCATATGGTGTAGTGAAGATAGGGTGGCACTCAACACAATAGAAAGAGCAATTGTTCATCATGTGTGAGGAAATCATGTCAAACATGTAGCAATTAATGGGACATGGCATATGTGAAGAGATGACATTGTTGCAACCAAGCATATGATAGGAGCAAGTGATCCACAAGTCGGATGCAACACACAAGGCATATATAACACGAGGCATGGCAATGTGGTTATCATGAATGAAAGAAAAATCACTAACATGTGCGCAATCAAGTGGTCCAAGATGACAAATAAGTCTCATGGTGCAAGCAACACAAGTAGTGTGATCCACAATATGCATGCGCATGGTTTTTGGTTTCTCGAATGAGAAGGATATCACCTTGAAAGCATGTCCTTGTGCGTCCTTCACAATGCCGAAGCACAAGCAAGTTCGATGTAGAAGCGTCGTGGTAGAAGGTGGTTCGCTCTCAAGAGCTCGAATGGTCAACTCACGTGAAGTGGAAGTCGTCACATAGTCCAAGTATCCTACACATGCACACAACAAAAGGAAGAACGTATGCGCATGGTAGATAAACACATCATCCATCATGATGGTTCTCTTCTCTTGCACATAACCATTAGAAACAAAAGTGCATGAATAATATGATGCAACAATGTCTATATTCATGGCACTATGCATATGGTGCAAAGAGGTAAGGCAAGCATGCTTCACAATAAATATGTCAAAATCTCCAAATAAATGCGAGAATGCTATGGGGGCAATCTCATTGGCAAGTATAAAATCATGGTTACGCAAAATGCATGGAAAATCATATAGCATGAGAGAGGCAACATGTGGAGACATATGACAACAAGCAATATCAATCATGTGTAAAGCATGGGAATAGATGCCATCAACCGCATGTAATGAGAAAGTATGGAGCATGGTTGATGCACTACACAAAGCAAACATGGTAATCATGTCATGCAAGCTAGTGGCGCGAAGATGCAACACTTTAGAGGAACTCATGGCAATTATGTCATGTGAGCAAATAATGGATATAGGCAATGCACATGAAATATCGCAAGCATGATCACAAATCAAGACATCATAATAGGCATGGGGTACAAAGGAATCATGGCAGTAACAAGCAATGTCTCCACCACACTTGCAAATACACATACAAGTATGAGAATCAATCATCATGTGTAGTGCGAAGCATGGGTCACAAATGCATGGCAAAGTCATAGGAATAGGCATATCATGCAATGTGAACATGGCAATATGGGCAAATGATACATAACGAACAATAAGCCATAACCATGTGAGTGCCATGTAGAAGGAATGCGCGAAGTGTTTGCGCAAAAGGAGCGATGGGAAAGACAATCCATGGAATCCGAAGTCATCATTGCTCTCTAGAGCTCGTTTCGTCAACTCGTGCTCTTGCGAGGTTGACGATTATGCATGTGTACCTACACAAAAGAGACACAAGCCAAAGAAAGTGTGTGCGTGGTAAATGTACACATCATCCATCATGGTGTGTATGTGCACGTGTGAGTTAGCACAAGACAAGCAAAGCTCAAAGAAATTTGATGCATGGTATAAGAACATGTCATCCATCATGAATGAATACTTATTATGTATAGCGTGATGTGGATGCAAATTGAGCATACAATTATATGGCACATCTATAGCATGTTCATTCATGGGGAGTGTATGGTGCATATAAGGATTGGGCTCATGCAAGGGATGGGATGGATCAAAATCTCCTAATATGTATGAGGAAACTATGGGGGTATCCTCATGAGCAATAGTGGAAGCATAATATGGAGAAGTGGAACAACATCCAAAACAATGCATGTCCGAAGCTAGGTAATCATGGCATGGCATATGATGGATATGATACAAAGGAAGCATGTAAATATCATCACAAGAAAAACAAATGCCAATAACCATGGGCTTGTCATCTATGCCATAAGTGCAAAATGGATTTATCTTAATGGCATATGCATAGTTACTACGGAGATTGCAAATGTGACATATTGTTGATCTCATGCATAGCATACGACAAGTCAAGCAGATTATCAAACATGATGTGACCGAGAGAATTATCACAAGAAATTCTATGCATCATGGCATCACAACTATTAGACTCCACATGGCAATCATCAAACTCATCATAAATGGGTAAATCATCGCATGAGGAAATCATACTAGAATGAAGCATGGCAATAGGAGGATCAACATCATGCAAGCAATCAATGTTAACATAGTCCACTAGTGGGACGAGAGCATCACCTTCACCTTTGTTACCTTTCTCATTCCACTCATGTGGTGTAGGTGAGGTGGGAAAGACCAGATGGTGTCATCATCTTCATCTTGATGGAACCATGTGGGGGGTGCATCATATTCCACCATGGCCATCGTCTTGTCCAAAGGAAGGACGATGTCGTCGAGGAGCGGCGCGTCATCATATATGGGACCTAGCTCCAAATGAGAAGACAAAATAGAGATAGAGGTCAATTCATTAGTGTTGAAAGTGTCCTCGCATGACCTATCAACTATCTCACTCTCTCTATGTGGTGGCTCACTCACTCCCTCGAAATATGTGCACTCAAACTCACATATGGTGGAGTCACTCATCTCACTCAAGTGGTGGGGGTTGTGTTTGTCCTCACATGGGAATTTGGGCAGCTCATCATATATGGGGCTAGTGGTGAACTCGCTCTCACTCTCAATATGGTGGCACAAGTCACTCAAGTCATCATACGCCGCTGTGGTCGAAGGGAAAATCCCATGCTCAACCATCTCATCACCGTCGCCGTGGATGAAGGCCGAAGATGGCACATCATCACTCTCCTCCGTGACCGAAGGGAAATCCCATGCTCGATCATCTCATCATCGTCGCCGTGGATGAAGGTCGAAGATGGCACATCATCACTCTCGCCTCCTAAGATGGAAGCATCATCCTTGCTCGTCACCATGTCGTTTGCCTCCGAAGCTTGGTCCTCGAATGGCTCCGTAGTCGTAGTCGTTGCCGCACCATCTTGAAAAAGAGTCGAAGTATACTCGGCATCATCAATGCCACAAAGAGGGATGGCGGTGGAGTCGAACTTGGGAGCGTCGGCTTGCAGCTCGTTGGGCTTGGACATCATGGTGGTACTAGCCTCATGCTCGCCATCTTGGAGCTTGGTCTTCGTGAAGTGTGCTTGCGGTGGAGAAGCCTTAGCCTTCATGAGGTCTTGTTCCGCCTTGAGAGCACCAATGTAGTTGTCGTCGAGGGACTTGTAGTTCTCGAGGAAGATAGTCTTGGAGATGTCGTAATTCAATCCCATCATGAAGTGGAACTTCATCAAAATGGGGTCGTCCATGTCGGCTCATCGCAAGGCAATCTTCATCTCCTTGAAGTACTTGTCGATGGACTTGGATCCTTGGGTGGTGTTCTCCAATTGGCGTAGAAGTTGTTCCATGTAGGTGGGAGGCATGAACTCTCGCCGCAAAGCTTTCTTCGTCTTGGGCCAACTCATCTCATACTCCGCCGAATGTGTGGGAAACCACCATGTCGATGCGAAGTCGTGGAAGTTTCTTGTGGCGCTCTTCACTTGATCTTGGGGAGGAACTTGAAGTAGCGTGAGGTAGTCGTCCATCAAGCGCTCCCACTCGAGATACTCCTTGGGTTCTTGAGTCCCATAGAAAGGAATCTCGTAGTCGTTGTCGAGGTTGTAGTAGCTCGTGGAAGTCGCGGACCAGAGCTTGGGTAGCTTCTCTTGAGCATAAGCTTGGGGTGCTTGTTGGCAAAGATGTCGTATGTCCAAAGGCGAAGATGCCAACGTACATGGTGAAGTCGTTGAGCGGTTGTTGGTGTTGAGCTCATGACCTTCACGTTCTTGTCATTGATGTTGTCGATGCCGATGTGATCTCTCCGAAGATGGTAGCTCGAAAGGATGTGCGCTAGAGCGTCTTCTCGAAGATGAGGGAGACCTCTTGCGGTTTTTGAGGAGGGCTTTGAGCTCATTCATTTGAGCATCCATGTTGGCACACAAGTTGTTCATCATGGCATCGAACATGTCGTTGTTGGTGTAGACCGGAGATGAAATGCTTTGCCTATCCATCATAAGACTCGAGCAAAGGTGAGTAGGAAATGAGATAAACAATACCAAGTTACCTTTTCAGAATGTTGAGGATGTATCTCGTTTCACTCAATGTGAAATGAAAGAATAGTGGAATTGGTATCGGACTTGTTCACTCACACCTATCAAGTAAAGCTTTTCGAGTTGCTTGGTTAGGATAAGTGGCACAAACAAATTGATGCAAAAAGTTAGCAAAAGACAATTATGTTGAAAGAGATTCACAAATTCGCAAATGTAACAAGTAGACCAATAGCAATATGTGGCACACGGAAACACACACACGGATAGATAAATGGGGTCGTGCAACCAAGGAATGAGCACAAAATGTGGAATCCATGGAAAACGCTCGTGTTGCATAACTCAAGAGAGACGCTAGCACGATTGCTCAATAGGCGGATACGACACATGTGCACTACCTATAAGATGCAAAATGTATCAACTTTCTATCCCAAGTATGTCATGTATGTATGGTTCCCGTTGTTGATCCAATATGATCAGATATGATATCATATGATGCGATGCTTGGCTCTTGCTTACAAGCTTCTTTGCTTTTCTCTTTTTTTTGCTTAAAAGTGTGTTCTCTTTTTTTATATGGCCATGATGTACAAACCAAGATAGCATTTGTGTATATGCGGGAACATTCTTGTGACACAAGGGATGATATGATGATACCAATATGATATGGTATGTAAGCAATGGATGGGCGGATCGATGATCACTAATGTGCACAAGTAACGTTGCCGGCTATACTCAAAGGCTAGTATCGATTGGCAAGTGATGCAAAATGGGCTAGGGGTTAACAATGCAATTGCAAGGGGAATATACAATGATGTCGTTGAGGTTACCGTCCTTATGTACGATGACGACCTCGTGGCGATGATGAGTAGCAGTGTTCTCGATGTAGACCCATTCCTAATTAGCTGAAACACCTTAGGAAACGAAAAAACCGCGAATTCAAAATCTCAAATGTCAAATGGTGGTAGCGGCAATGTCGTGGTGGTTGCGGAAGTGGAAAGATGGGCTATACACGATGTCGGAGTTGAATTCACGGTCCCTAAGTAGCCGAAACACCTTAGGAGACACAAGCCACAACTCAAACAAGCTAAACAAAATTGGGTTAAGCTTCGTTGGCTATATATAGTGGACTAAGCTATGCGGAAGTGGTGGTGGTGGTTGATGAAGAACCAATTGTCCCTAAGTAGCCTAAACACCTTAGGAGACTCAAATCACTACTCAAGCAACCACAAATGATATGGTGGACAAACTGGGTTAGGTTGCGGAAAGCTATGGTGGCTATGCGGGTGATACGGTGGAAGGCCTAGGCAAACTTGCCAAATTTGACAAACATTGATGGATTCAAAAGATTATGGTAGTATTTTTGTGGTATGGGGAATGTCAAGAGCTTCAAAACAAGCTAAAGAACGTCAAAATCGGAGTGCGGATAAATTAGGTATGGACAAAACAAAAATCAGCTGAATTCAAAATCTATAGGTACCGGACGTCCGGAAATGGACGGATGTCCGGTGGCCGGATGTCCGGTCGCGCTCGGAAATCCGGTAATTTCTTCTATACATGTGGTTTCGGTCGTCCGATAGATGACGGACGTCTGGTGCTTTGTGAGGGTCCGGACGTCCGGTAAAACGCTGGTCGTCCGGTGGGTCGGGGTTAACGCGAGATTCGAGTTTCGGGACGCAATTTTGGGCGGAAAATGGAGATTTTGGGGTCAAAATTGATGAGATTTCGTGGATGAAAGATAGGGAAACTTGGGGAAATGCTAGATCCACTTGAAACCAAGCAAATCCATCGATCAAAATACACCAAAACATCATCAAACCAACAAATCACAAAAAAAAATTGGGGCTATTTTTGGTGGGGAATTTTCAAATTTGGGGAAGAACACAACAAAACAAGGCTAGAAAATGGTGGGGAGGCTCAAAATTCGTGATGAACCAAGGATCATGATACCATATGATGTAGGGTGGAACCCTAGATGGCCGATATTTCACGAAATCGAGAGGATCCCACGAAGAACACGATGAACACGGGGAGAAAACACAAGGAAAAACACTCAAGAACAAGTCCAATCACACATCCACTAGACAATCAAACACACAAGATCACAAGGTACATGAACAACAAAGGTAAAGATACAAGGTAATTTCATCTCCATGAGGAGGTCTTGAATCCGCGAAGGATCTTCCCGTTAGGGGTCTTGAATCCAAGGTGGATCTTCTCCGTAGAGGGGCTGCGGTCTCTCTCGTGGAGTAGATGCGTAATGGATGAGCAAAGCTCAATCTCACATATGAGCTAAACCAATGCTAACCCTAAAATGGTGGGGGCGGAGGAGTATATATAGTCTAGGTGGGCGAAAGGGTAAGTGGGAAGGGATACAAGGCCATAGGCCGCGGCTGCGCACAGGCAGGGAGCGGACGTCCGCTGGGCCCCGGACGTCCGGTGGCTCGGGAGGGACCAGACGTCCGGTATTTCACGGACTTCCGCTATTTTCCACCGATTACGTTCTGTTGATGATGTCATGCACGTCCGGTGGTTGCCGGTCGTCCGGTCGCTTGGGACGCGTCGGACGTCCGGTGTGTAGCGGACGTCCGGAGCGTGTAGCTTGCTGCAGCTCCGTTTCTTCTGTCTTCTCTTCCACGCTTCCCTCGCGAATGGTGTAGGTGATCCTTGGCGCTTGCACTCATCATCGTTAGTGAAGCTCCGACAATACCTATGCATGCACACAAGTGGAGTGCCAAATAGTATACCATCCTCGAAGGGGTCAAGTGAACACGTTTAAAGGAGATGATTCGCCTTTTTGTATGAGAAGTAGATGTCACACGTGTCACATGCCAAGCGGACTCTTGACATGGTGATGTCCATAGGATGCTCTGCATCTGATCTTCTGATCAGTGTATTACGCTTTGTGAGCATTTCAGTCGGTATCTTCTGTAGAATCTTTTAGGCCTTGGACTCCTGTGTGGTGTCCTTGGGTAGGGTGTCTAGGTCAGGCCTAAGACTACCCTATGTACATGACATCGTCATTAGCCCCCAAATGGATTGAGGACCGAGTGAAGAAGGGCTGAAGTTGATTCCACCCCGATTCAACGTCTCGGAGACATTTCCTTAGGGGCCTGAAAGCATGCTAGTATTTTAACCCATCGTCAGTGGCCTTGATCGATTCTGGCTTTTGGAATTTCTGAGTGAATTATGTTATATGTCTTTGAGTAAATTGGATTTGGATATCTCAGGCGTGATCGACTACTCTGCGGTTCCCTGATCTCACGGGATTCAAAATTTGGAGAAGCGCGCGGGATGGAATGCGGCGCGGTAAGCGGGGCGGGTGGATAGGGACCCTTCGATCCTCGCGCCACCTTTTTCGCCATGTATCGGGCCGGTGTGTGTTACGGGATGCGCCAGGATTGCACAGGCCCACGGGTCAGTCATTTGGAAGTGTGGCCATAAAAGGTACTACTGCCGATGCGTGGTACTATGCTCCCCATTCACTCCTTTCCTCTCTACTTCTCCGCCTCGTCTCCCCCATCGCCACGCTCCTCGGCCCACTCCTCTCGAGCTCTGCATCAATGGCGAAGGACAAGACTGCGGCTCTGGAGCACGCAACATGAACTCTTTGCCTTTCATCCTGAAGCTATAATGGTTGGTCCGTCCGTTGTGGGTGGCGCCGCGATCGTATTGCCATGGTCGTCCAAGAAGAAGGTGGCACGTGGACATAGGTACCACATCACACTCCAATGTGTCTTCCTAGGCGCCTATCTTGAAAGATAGTTGCACGATGTGCTCGACGCGAATAGTTCCGGTGTCACTAAGACATTGGACCTTGTATGGATGAGGGTGCTTCGTGTTGACCAATTGTAGCTTGTCGCATAGCTCTTCACTTGCCAAGTTATGACAACTTCCTCCATCGATGATAACCTCGACGGAACGTCCATTGATGCCGGCCTTGGTGTGGAAGATGTCACACCGTTGATCTTCATCTTGATGATGTTTAAGTGCCAAGATCTTGGAGACAACGAGATTAGGACTCGAATCATTGTCGCAAAACACTTGATTGTCTTCATCTTCATTCACTTGGCGATGCATAGCTACGTGTTCAAGAGATTCCATCTCATCATCGCTCATTGAGTCATATGATCTGTCGTCATTGATGATCATGGTGCGAACGGTCTTGCACTCAAATGACTTGTGGCCTTGTCCTTGGCATTTGAAACACTTGATGGAACTCATCTTGGAGGTGTCCTCGGTTGGAGTTGTAGATGATGAAGCTCTTGGCTTGAAGTTGTTCGAAGAAGCTGGACGACTTGATGTAGTCAAATTCTTGTAGCTTGACTTGTCACCTAAGCTTGTAGATGGTTTGGTAGAGGTAGGAGGTGCCGAAGTCGTTGAAGCTTGGTTGTAGGAGTCGTAGTTCTTTGAGGTGAACTTGGAGTACTTGTAGTCTTCTTGTACTTGTCCCTCTGCTTTCGTTGCTTGGTGTACTAGCTCTAGGAGATTCATGTATGGTTGGAAGTCTGGAATCTTCTTGATAGGATAGTTGAGTCCATTCAAGAATCTCGCCATAGTTTGATCTTCATCTTCCGTGATGTTGGCTCTTATCATGGCAATCTCCATTTCCTTGTAGTACTCTTCAACGGACTTGGTTCCTTGCTTGAGGAGTTGCAACTTTTTGAACAAGTCACGGTTGTAGTGTGTTGGCACGAAACATGCTCTCATGACTTCCTTCATTTGACTCCAAGTAGTGATAGGCGGTTTGCCTTTTGCTTCTCTTCTCTCGATGACTTGCTCCCACGAAATGAGAACATAGTCTGGGAACTGAAGGGATGCCATTGCGATCTTCTTTTCTTCATCAAAGTTGTGGAGGCGAAAGATCTTGTCAAATTTCAATGCCCATGAGAGGTAGTCTTTGGGATCAATGCTTTCGGAAACTTTGGCATGGTGAACTTGAGCTTGGCATAGCGATGCTCTTCATTGTTGGCTTGCCTATTGTGAGGGCGTTCTTGATTTGGAGGATCGTCAACCTCATGTTGTTCTCGATGGAGTGGTTGCTCATTGTCATGTTGTTCTTGTCGAGCTTGTGGTTCTTGTTGAGCTTATTGCTCTTGTCGTGCTTGAGGAGGAACTTGACGTTGAATTCGTGCTTGATTACGCCTCTCTTGCATCTCATCGCGAAGTGCTTCATCTTCTTGACAAATGTGTCAATTGTGAGTTGCAACATTGCGATCTGAATCACGTAGGGCACGTTGCGCCTCAAGAGCTTGAGCTTCTCGGCGTTGTTGTGCTTGACGTCGAGCCTCGGCATCTTGTTTTTCTTGGTGTTGACGTGCTCGCTCTTCTTGTTGTTGGCATAGTCGTTGCCGTTCTTGTGCTTGCTCAAGTGTAACTTGGTTTGACGATGTCGACTTTCTTGCTCTTCAAATAGCTCTTGTGAACTCTTGTCATGAAGTGGGTTCCGGTTGTCATGTCGAGCTTGACGCGCGGCTTGACGAATAGTGTTTGATGTAGGTGTACTTGAGCCGGAAGTGCAGTCGGCATGACGACTTGAGCGGCTCCGTCTTTGAGAAGATGTGGATGAAGAGCGTCGGTTGACAATCAAAGTCCGTAGCTCTTCAAATTAGGTAGACCTGTTGGTGTTGATGATATCGAATTACCCTCATGTGCGTGATTCGAATTGTAGTGCGTCGGCGGTGACTTTCTCAATGCGCTCTTGCATAGCTTCATGCTCTTGATGTAGAGCTCGTTGGACAACGAATAGATGTAGTTTGGTGACATAGTTGTTCCATTCTTGAGGATCGTCGAAAAGCGGGTTCGTAGAGGTACTTGGCCTATCCATCATTGCAAGCAAGAATGCGTGAGTTGGAGAAAGGAAGAACTATACCAAATGTACCTTGACCAAACTTGAAGATGGATCAATGATCACTCAATAGTGTAACCCGGAAATAGCACAATTGGTACAGTATCTTGTCGATCTCTCACACCTACACAAGTAAGGCTTTTGATGGAGCTTGGTTAGGATAGTGGCACAAAATCAATGCAACCGTTAACAAGAATCAATGATGTTGGAAATGATTCACAAATTTGCGCAAGAAACAAGTAGATCACTAGCAAGAATAAGTCACACGGAACACACGCACGAATAGATAGATGTGGTTGTGCAACCAAGGGTGAGCGAACATGTGGAAACCACGAAAAATGCTCGTGTTGCACAACACTTGGAGAGACGCTCACTGATTGCTTAATAGGTGGATACACACTTGTGCACGACCTATAGAAAAAAAAGTAGCGACTTACTATCACAAGTATGCTATAAGTGTATGATATGCCGATGCTTTATCACAAGATGGTGTAATGCTATTACATAAGATCTCTTTGGGTGCACGATGTATGATGCTAAGGTCGTTTGCTTATAAGCTTTTTGATGGCTATTTTGCTTAGAAGCTTGAGCTCTTTCTTTTGCCACTTATATGAGATTCTCGTATCAAGATAGCTATTGTGTATGCAGAACACTCTTGTGACACACCGGGGTGTAATGATGTAGTATGCAATATCTATGACTAACACTAATGTGCACAGGTGTCGTGGCCCATCAATACTCAAATGGCTAGTCTCAATAGGAAAGCTATGCAAAATGGTCTATGGGGTGACAATGCAATTGCAAGGGTGTCGTCGATGTTACCGTCCTTGTCGAGTGTGAGCGGTGGTATTATCAAAGTTGTCCCGTTCCAAGTTAGCCTAAACACCCGAGGAAACGAAGAAAACCACAACTCAAGTCTATTGGGGAATGTTGTATTTCAAAAAAAATCCTACAATCACGCAAGATCTATGTAGAAGAAGCATAGCAACGAGCGGGAAGAGTGTGTCTACGTACCCTCGTAAACCGTAAGCGGAAGCGTCTAGTGACGTGGTTGATGTAGTCAAACGTCTTCGCGATCCAACCGATCCAAGCACCGAACGTACGGCATCTCCGCGTTCAGCACACATTTAGCTCGATGACGTCCCACGAGCTCTTGATCCAGTTGAGCGTCACGGGAGAGTTTCATCAACACAACGGCATGGTAACGGTGATGATGAAGCTACCGGCGCAGGGCTTCGCCTAAGCACTGCAACAGTATGACCGAGGTGTGTATCTGTGGGGAGGGGCACCGCACACGGCTAAAACAATGTCGCTTGTGTGTCCATGGGGTGCCCCTGGCCACGTATATAAAGGATGGAGGAAGGAGTAGGCCAGCCCTCATAGGGCGTGCCAAAGTGTGGAGTCCTACTAGGACTCCCTAGTCCTAGTAGGATTCCTCCTCCCATATGGAATAGGAAAAGGGGAAGGGAGAGGAGAAGGAAGGAAGGGGCGCACCCTTTCCCTAGTCCAATTCGGACCAATCCATGGGGAAGGGGCGCGGCCACGCTTGAGGCCTTTCTCTCCTTTCCCGTACGGCCCATTAAGGCCCAATATGAATTCCCATAACTCTCGGGTACTCCGAAAAATACCCAACTCACTCGGAACCTTTCCGATGTCCGAATATAGCCTTCCAATATATCGATCTTTACGTCTCGACCATTTCGAGACTGTTCATCATGTCCGTGATCTCATCCGGGACTCCGAACAAACATCGGTCAAACAATCACATAACTCATAATACAAATCGTCATCGAACGTTAAGCGTGTGGACCCTACGGGTTCGAGAACTATGTAGACATGACTGAGACACTTCTCTGGTCAATAACCAATAGCGGAACCTGGATGCTCATATTGGTTCCTACATATTCTACGAAGATCTTTATCGGTTAAACCGCACAACAACATACGTTGTTCCCTTTGTCATCGGTATGTTACTTGCCCGAGATTCGATCGTCGGTATCATCATACCTAGTTCAATCTCATTACCGGCAAGTCTCTTTACTCGTTCCGTAATACATCATCCCGTGACTAACTCATTAGTCATTTGCTTGCAAGGCTTATTACGATGTGTATTACCGAGAGGGCCCAGAGATACCTCTCCGACACTCGGAGTGACAAATCCTATTCTCGATCTATCCCAACACCACAAACACCTTCGGAGACACCTGTGGAGCATCTTTATAATCACCCAGTTATGTTGTGACGTTTGATAGCACACAAGGTGTTCCTCCGGTATTCGGGAGTTGCATAATCTCATAGTCATAGGAACATGTATAAGTCATGAAGAAAGCAATAGTAGTAAAACTAAACGATCAAGTTGCTAAGCTAATGGGTGGGTCTTGTCCATCACATCATTCTCCTAATTATGTGATACCGTTGATCAAATGACAACTCTTTTCTATGGTTAGGAAACATAACCATCTTTGATTAACGAGCTAGTCTAGTAGAGGCATACTAGGGACACTCTGTTTTGGTCTATGTATTCACACATGTACTAAGTTTCCGGTTAATAAAATTATAGCATGAATAATAAACATTTATCATGATATAAGGAAATATAAATAAAAACTTTATTATTCCTCTAGGGCATATTTCCTTCAGTCTCCCACTTGCACTAGAGTCAATCATCTAGTTCACATCGCCATGTGATTTAATATTGATAGTTCACATCGTTATGTGAATAACACCCACAGTTCACATTGCCATGTGACCAACACCCAAAGGGTTTACTAGAATCAATAATCTAGTTCACATCGCCATGTGATTAACACCCAAAGAGTACTAAGGTGTGATCATGTTTTGCCTCGTGAGAGAAGTTTAGTCAGTGGGTCTGTTACATTTAGATCCGTATGTATTTCACAAATTTCTATGTCTACAATGCTCTGCATGGAGCTATTCTAGCTAATTGCTCCCACTTTCAATTCGTATCCAGATTGATAATTAGAGTCATCTGGATTAGTGTCAAAGCTTGCATCGGTGTAACTCTTTACGACAAACTCTTTATCACCTCCATAATCGAGAAACATTTCCTTAGTCATCCAGTAACCGAGGATAATTTTGACCACTATCCAGTGATCTACTCCTGGATCACTTTTCTACCTCCTTGCTATACTCATGCAAGGTACACAACATGTTTGGTACACAGCATGGCATACTTTATAGAACCTATGGATGAGGCATAGGGAATGACTTTCATTCTTTCTCTATCTTCTGCTGTGGTCGGGTTTTGAATCTTACTCAACCTCATACCTTGCAACACAGGCAAGAACTCTTTCTTTGACTGTTCCATTTTGAACTACTTCAATAACTTGTCAAGGTATGTACTCATTGAAAAATCTTATCAAGTGTCTTGATCTATCTCTATAGATCTTGATGGTTAATATGTAAGCAGCTTCACCGAGGTCTTTCTTTGAAAAACTTCTTTCAAACACTCCTTTATGCTTTCCAGAAAATTCTACATCATTTCTGATCGATAATATGTCATTCACATATACTTATCAGAAAGCTTGTGGTGCTCCCACTCACTTTCTTGTAAATACAGGCTTCACCGCAAGTCTGCATAAAACCATATGCTTTGATCAACTTATCAAATCGTATATTCCAATTCCGAGATGCTTGCACCCGTCCATAGATGGATCGCTGGAGATTGCACATTTTGTTAGCTCCTTTAGGATCGAAAAAAAACTTCTAGTTGCTTCATATACAACTCTTCTTTAAGATATCGATTAAGGAATGCAGTTTTGACATCCATTTGCCAGATTTCATAATCTTAAAATGCGGCAATTGCTAACATGATTCGGACAGACTTAAGCATCGCTACGAGCGAGAAAATCTCATCGTAGTCAACTCCTTGAACTTGTCGAAAACCTTTCGCAACAAGTCGAGCTTTGTAGATAGTAACATTACCATCGGCGTCAGTCTTCCTCTTAAAGATCCATTTATTTTCAATGGATTGCCGATCATCGGGCAAGTGAACCAAAGTCCACACTTTGTTCTCATACATGGATCCCATCTCAGATTTCATGGCCTCAAGCCATTTTGTGGAATCTGGGCTCATCATCGCTTCCTCATAGTTCATAGGTTCATCATGGTCTAGTAACATGACTTCCAGAACCGTGTTACCGTACCACTCTGGCACAGAACGTACTCTGGTTGACCTTCGAGGTTCAATAGTAACTTGATCCGAAGTTTCATGATCATCATCATTAGCTTCCTCGCTGATTGATGTAGGAATCACCGGAACTAGTTTATGTGATGTACTACTTTCCAATTCGGAAGAAGGTACAATTACCTCATCAAGTTCCACTTTCCTCCCACTCACTTCTTTCGAGATAAACTCCTTCTCTAGAAAGGATCCATTCTTAGCAACGAATATCTTGCCTTTGGATCTGTGATAGAAGGTGTACCCAACAGTTTCCTTTGGGTATCCTATGAAGACGCATTTCTCCGACTTGGGTTCGAGCTTATCAGGTTGAAGCTTGTTCACATAAGCATCGCCGCCCCAAACTTTGAGAAACGACAACTTTGGTTTCTTGCCAAACCACAGTTCAAATGGTGTCATCTCAAAGGATTTAGATGGTGCCCTATTTAACGTGAATGCAACTGTCTCTAATGCATAACCCCAAAATGATAGTGGTAAATCGGTAAGAGTCGGACCATATCTAATAAAGTACGGTTACAACGTTCGGACACACCATTACGTTGTGGTGTTCCAGGTGGCGTGAGCTGTGAAACTATTCCACATTGTTTCAAATGAATACCAAACTCATAACTCAAATATTCGCCTCTACGGTCAGATCGTAGAAACTTTATTTTCTTGTTACGATGATTCTCTACCTCACTCTGAAATTCTTTGAACTCTTCAAATGTTTCAGACTTGTGCTTTATTAAGTAGATATACCTATATCTGCTCAAATCATCAGTGAAGGTCAGAAAATAATGATACCTGCCGCGAGCCTCAACACTCATCGGTCCACATACATCAGTATGTATGATTTCCAAGAAATCTATTGCTTGCTCCATTGTTCCGGAGAATGGAGTTTTAGTCATGTTGCCCATGAGGCATTGTTCGCAAGCACCAAGTGATTCATAATCAAGTAATTCCAAAAGTCCATCAGCATGGAGTTTCTTCATGCGCTTTACACCAATATGACCTAAACGGCAGTGCCATAAATAAGTTGCACTATCATTATCAACTCTGCATCTTTTGGCTTCAATATTATGAAAATGCGTATTTACTACGATCGAGATCCAACAAACTATTTTCATTGGGTGTATGAGCATCGAAGGTTTTATTCACGTAAATAGAACAACAATTATGCTATGACTTTAAATGAATAACCATATTGCAACAAACATGATCAAATCATATTCATGCCCAACACAAATGCCAAATAACATTTATTTAGGTTCTACACTAATCCCGAAAGTATAGGGAGTGTGCGATGATTATCATATCAATCTTCGAACCACTTCCAACACACATCGTCACAACACCTTAGTCTCTATTCATTTTGCAACTCTTGTTTTGAGTTATTAATCTTAGCAACCGAACAAGTATCAAATACCCAGGGGCTACTATGAACACTAGTGAGGTACACATTATCAATAACATGTATATCAAATATACCTTTGTTCACTTTGCCATCCTTCTTATCCGCCAAATATTCGGGGAACTTCCGCTTCCAGTGACCATTTTCTTGCAGTTAGAAGCACTCAGTTTTAGGCTTAGGTCCAGCTTTGGGCTTCTTCATGGGAGTGATAACTTGCTTGCCATTATTTTTGAAGTTCCCTTTCTTCCCTTTGTCCTTTTCTTGAAACTAGTGGTCTTGTTAACCATCAACAATTGATGCTCTTTCTTAATTTCTACCTTCGCTGATTTCATCACAAAGTTCCAGTAACCTCGTGATAGTGACTAGAGAACTCTATCAATCACTATCTTATCTGGAAGATTAACTCCCACTTGATTCAAGTGATGGTAGTCCTCAAACATTCTGAGCACATGCTCATTGGTTGAGCTATTCTCCTCCATCTTGTAGGCAAAGTACTGTCAGAGGTCTCATACCTCTTGACACGGGCATGAGTATGAAATACTAATTTCAACTCTTGGAACATCTTATATGCTCTGTGGCGTTCAAAACGTTTTTGATGTTCCGGTTATAAGCCGTAAAGCATGGTGCACTAAACTATTAAGTAGACATCATTTTGAGCTTTCCCAAACGTTCATAATGTTTGCATCTGCTCCTGCAATAGATCTGTTACCTAGCGGTGCGTCAAGGAGATAATACTTGTGTGCAGCAATGAAGAAAATCCTCAGATCACGGAACAAGTCCGCATCATTGCTACTATCATCTTTCAACTTATATTTCTCTAGGAAACTATAAAAATAAACGGGGAGCTACATCGCGAGCTATTGATCTACAACATAGATATGCTAATACTACCAGGACTAAGTTCATGATAAATTAAAGTTCAATTAATCATATCACTAAAGAACTCCCACTTAGATAGACATCCCTCTAGTCATCTAAATGATCACGTGATCCAAGTCAACTAAACCATGTCCTATCATCATGTGAGATGGAGTAGTTTTCAATGGTGAACATCTTATGTTGGTCATATCTACTATATGATTCACGCTCGACCTTTCGGTTTCCAATGTTCCGGGGCCATGTCTGTACATGCTAGGCCATGTTTGTATTTGAACGTAGAGCTTATCACACCTGATCACCACGTGGTGGCTCTGCACGAAGAACTTTCGCAATGGTGCATACTCAGGGAGAACACTTGTACCTTGAAATTTTGTAAGGGATCACCTTATAATGCTACCGCCATACTAAGAAAAATAAGAAGCATAATAAGATAAACATCACATGCAATCAAAATATGTGACATGATATGGCCATCATCATCTTGTGCTTTTGATCTCCATCTCCAAAGCATCATCATGATCTCCATCGTCACCGGCTAGACACCATGATCTTCATCATAGCCTCGTGGTCGCCTCGCTAACTATTGCTACTACTACTATCGCTAACTCATAGTGATAAAGTAAAGCAATTACATGGCCTTCGCAATTCATACAATAAAGAGACAACCATAAGGCTCCTGCCGGTTGCCGATAACTTTACAAAACATGATCATCTCATACAATAACGTATAACTCATCACGTCTTGACCATATCACATCACAACATGCCCTGCAAAAACAAGTTAGCATCCTTTACTTTATTGTTGCGAGTTTTACGTGGCTGCTACGGGCTTAGCAAGAATCGTTCTTACCTACGCATGCAAAAACCACAATGATTTTTGTCAAGTATGTGTTGTTTTAACCTTCCCAAGGACCGGGCGTAGCCACACTCGATTCAACTAAAGTGAGAGAGACAGACACCCGCCAGTCACCTTTAAGCAATGAGTGCTCGTAACGGTGAAACCAGTCTCGCGTAAGCATACGCGTAATGTCGGTCCGGGCCGCTTCATCTCACAATACCGCCGAATCAAAGTATGACATGTTGGTAAGCAGTATGACTATTATCGCCCACAACTCATTGTCTTCTACTCGTGCATATCATCTAAGCATAACTAGTGATGCGGAGCATCCCAAGGACATCCCCATGGACCTATCGTCGCCTCACCAAGTGCCCAAAGGACCAATGACACGAGCCCGCGCAAGAGCTCTCGAAGCCGAGGTGAATTCACTCCTCTTTCAACTTCCTTTCGATTCACATGAGACATGGCTTCTACCTTCATCGGAAACTCTATGCATATTCAGATACTTGGATGAGGACCACGGAACAGCTCTACACGTTGGACAAGGTGGAGGGATCAACAAGTACAAGGAACAAGAAGAAGTACCGCTGAAGATGCTACAGGCACCGGATGTCCGGCCCTTACCGGACGACCGGTCAACTCCAGGCGCCGGACAACCGACACACATCGGATGTCCGACGACTCCCAGACGACCGGACGACCGGAAGCCACGGGACATCCGTGACATCCATCACAGAACCGAAATCGGGGAATACTACCGGAAATCCGAGCCCGACCGGACGTCCGACCCCTCCCGAGCCACCGGACGTCTGGAGACCAAGCGGACATCTGGCCCATCTGCCTGCGCGGAGTGATGGGCCGGAGCCCATGTACCCTCTCGCCCCTAGACTATATATACCCTTTGACTTCCTCTTTTCTAGGGTTAGCTTTGTGTTAGCTCACTTGATACCTAGAGCTTTGCTCATTTAGTGGTTCATCTCCTCGAGAGTGACTGCGGCCCCTCTTTAGAGAAGATCCACACGGATTCAAGACCTCCGCTACGGAGAAGATCCTACGGGATACCCTCAAGACCTCCTTCCAGAGAAGACTACCTTGTATCGTCCGTTGTTGACCATGGATCGGTATCTCGTTATGTATCGTGGATCTAGCACTTGTGTGACCATCTTCATGTTGATTTGAGTGTCCCTCTTGTGTCTTCCCCCGTGTTTCCGATCGTGTTCTTCGTGGGATCCTCTCCATTTCGTGAAAGACAGGCCATCTAGGGTTCCACCCTACATCATATGGTATCAAGAGCCAGGTTTCTCATGAAATTGGAGCCCCTGCCCGTGTTTTCTAGCTTGTTTTTGTTGTGTTCATTCCAATTTCGAAAATTCCGCACCAAAAATAGCCCCACAAATTTTTGTGATCTGTTGATTTGACGAGATTTTGTTGAATTTGTTCCATGGATTTGCTGTGCCACGAGTGGATCTAGATGTCCCCATTCGTTTCCCCAATTTTTCTTCCGCGAATTCGGCCAATTTTGACCATTTCGGCCACGATTACCTCGAACCCTAGCAGCTTGCCCGAGCCCGAAATCGCCCAGGCACCGGTCGTCCGCCAACTTACCGAACGTCCGGCGACCAGACGTTCGGCGACCCACCGAACGTCCGCTCAACCCTGACGAAACTGAATTTACTCAGTTTTCGTTCCACCTTCCGCACCCGCTTACCCATTCATACACCCACATATACCATACCATGACCACCTTTGCCTAACCAAAATCATTACGGTCTTACACCCTTTTGTCTTGGATCATTTGAGTTGTGGTTTATCCGATTCCTTGTGTGTTTCAGCTATCTTGGAACGGTACGACATCGACATAACCACCTCTCAACCTCGACAAGGACGGTAACATTTTGTCACCCTGTAGACCATTTTGCGTAGCTTTCCCATTGAGACTAACCATTTGAGTATTGCCGGGCCACGACACTTGTGCACATTAGTGATAGTCATAGATATTGCATACTACATCATCATATCTCCATGTGACACAAGAGTGTTCCGCATACACAATAGCTATATTCATACGAGAAGCATGCATAACTGGCCAAAGAAAGAGCTCACAAGCTTTTAAGCAAAAGATCCATCCAAAGCTTATAAGCAAAAGAACAACAGCATCAAGCGCATTGCATCGAAAGAGATCATATGAGATAGCAATACATCATCTTGTGCTCAAGCATCGTCACATCATACACTCATAGTATACTTGTGATAGGAAGTCGTTATGTTTGCCTCTTATAGGTCGTGCACAAGTGTGTATACGCCTATTAAGCAATCGGTTAGCATCTCTCTAGTGTTGTGCAACAAGAGCATTTTCCGTGGTTTCCACATTTTCGCTCACCCTTGGTTGCACAACCACATTTATCTATCCGTGCGTGTGTTCCGTGTGCTACCTATTGCTTGTGATCTACTTGTTGCATGAGCAAACTGTGAATCATTTTCAACATCATTGAATCACTTTGACAATTCATTGAATTTGTGCCACCATCCTAACCAAGCTCGTCTCAAAGCTTTACTTGTGTAGGTATGAGAATCGACACGAAGTGGTACCAATAGTGTTATTTCTGGGTTACAATGTTGAGTGATCATTGATCCATTTTCAACTTCGGTCAAGGTAGATTTGGTATTGTCTTCTCCTTTCTCCCACTCACATTCTTGCTTGCAATGATGGATAGGCCAAGTACATCTAGGAACCCGCTCTTTGACGATCCTCAAGAATCGAACAACTACGACACCAAACTATATCTCTTCGGTGTCCAACGAGCTCTACATCAAGAGAGTGAAGCTATGTAAGAACGAATTGAGCAAGTAGCCGCCGACGCATGACAATTTGAAGCACGAACAAGAGAGCAATTCGACATCATCAACACCAACATGTCTACCCAATTCGACGAGCTACGGACTTTCATAGTCAACCGACGCTCCTCACCCACATCTTCACAAAGGCGAAGCCGCTCAAGTCGTCATACCGACTACACGTCCAGCTTAAGTACACCTACATCGAACACTCTTTGTCAAGCCGCACGTCAAGCTCGACATGACAACCGGAACCCCCTTCATGACAAGAGTTCTCAAGAGCTATTAGAAGATCTAGAAAGTCGACATCGTCAAAACCAAGCTACACTTGAGCAAACGCAAGAACGACAACGACTACGCCAACAACAACAAGAGCGAGCACGTCAACACCAAAAAGAACAAGATGCCGAGGCTCAACGTCAAGCACAACAACGCCGAGTAGCTCAAGCTCTTGAGGTGCAACGAGCATTCCGTGATTCACATCGCAATGTGGCAACTCGCAATCAACACACTTGTCAAGAAGAGGAGTTCCTTCGAGATGAGATGCAAGAGAGGCGCCACCAAGCAAGAATGCAACAAGAAGTTCCTCCTCAAGCGCGACAAGAGTAACAAGATCACCAAGAACCACAAGCTCGGCAAGAACAATATGACAATATACATCAACCCCGCCAAGAGCAACATGAGGTTGACAATCATCCAAATCAAGACAGCCCTCATAATAGGCAAGCAAACAATGAAGAGCGTTGCTATGGCAAGCTTAAGTTCACCATGCCAAAGTTTTCCGGAAGCATTGATCCCGAAGACTACCTATCATGGGCATTGAAAGTTGACAAGATCTTTCACCTACACAACTTTGATGAAGAAAAGAAGATTGCAATGGCATCACTTGAGTTCGAAGATTATGTTCTCATTTGGTGGGAGCAAATCATCGAGATAAGAGAAGCAAAAGGCGAACCGCCTATCACTACTTGGACTCAAATGTAGGAAGTCATGAGAGCACGTTTTGTGCCAACACACTACAACTGTGACTTGTTCAAGAAGCTGCAACTCCTCAAGCAAGCTACCAAGTCCGTTGAAGAGTACTACAAGGAGATGGAGATTGCCATGATAAGAGCCAACATCACGGAAGAAGAAGAACAAGCGATGGCGAGATTCTTGAATGGACTCAACTATCATATCAAGAAGATTGCGGACTTTCAACCATACACAAATCTCCTCGAGCTAGTACACCAAGCCACCAACGCGGAGCGACAAGTTCAAGAGGACTAAAAGTACTCCAAGTTCACCTCCAAGAACTACGGCTCCTCCAACCAAGCCTCAACGACTTCGACTCCTCCTACCTCTACCAAGCCATCTACAAGCTTCAGTGACAAGTCAAGTTACAAGAATGCGACTACATCAAGTCATCAACCTTCTACGAACAACTTCAAGCCAAGAGCTTCATCTACAACTCCAACCGAGGACAACTCCAAGACGAGTTCCATCAAGTGTTTCAAATGCCAAGGTTGAGGCCACAACTCATTTGAGTGCAAGACCGTTCGCACCATGATCATCAATGACGACGGATCCTATGACTCAAGGAGCGACGATGAGATGGAAGCCCTTGAACATGTAGCTATGCATCGCCATGTGAATGAAGACGAAGACCATCAAGTGTTTTGCGACCATGAATCGAGTACCAATCTCGTTGTCTCCAAGGTCTTGACACTCCAACATCAACAAGATGACGATCAACGATGTCACATCTTCCATACCAAGGCCGGCATCAATGGACGATCCATCAAGGTTATCATCGATGGAGGAAGTTGTCATAACTTGGCAAGTGAAGAGCTATGCGACAAGCTAAAATTGGTCAAGACGAAGCACCCTCATCCCTACAAGGTCCAATGGCTTAACGACGCCGGAATTCTTCGAGTCGAGCACACCGTGCAAGTATCCTTCAAGATAGGCGCCTACAAGGACACACTTGAGTGTGATGTGGTCCCTATGTCCGTCTGCCACCTTCTCCTTGGACGTCCATGGCAATACGAACGTGGAGTCACACACAACGGACGGACCAACCATTATAGCTTAAAGATGAAGGCCAAAGAGTTCGTGCTATGCCCAATGTCACCAAGTCAAGTAGCCGCCGACAAACACATACCTACCAACCATCATGGAGAGAATGGTGAGAGAGTGAACCACCAAAAGGAGAGTGAGAGCTGCAAGCCAAATATGAGCTTCTCCACGATGAGCGACAAGAAACAACTAGTGCTATTTGCCACCAAAAGTGAGATGAGAGAAGTGTGTGAGAACCCCTCGAGTGTCTTTCACCTTGTGCTTTTATGCAAAGGGGAAGCAAAACGTACTAACACTTCACCACCTCTACCTTTAGTGTTGTCTCAATTGTTGCAGGAATTCTCGGACGTCTTTCCCGATGAACTACCACCGAGTCTACCTCCACTTCACGGAATCGAACACCGCAGCAACCTCATACCCGGCGCACCACTTCCAAACAAATCTCCTTACCGCGTCAACCCCGAGGAAACCAAGGAAATACAACGGCAAGTAGAACAACTCATCGACAAAGGTCATGTACGTGAAAGCTTGAGCCCTTGTGCCGTTCCGGTTATTCTCGTGCCTAAGAAAGATGGAAGTTTTCGCATGTGCTCCGATTGCCTCCCAATAAATGCTATCACCGTTAGATACCATCACCCTATCCCACGTTTAGACGACATGCTTGATGAATTATGTGGTGCTACCATCTTTTCAAAAATTTATCTTAAAAGTGGCTATTACCAAATTCGCATTCAAGAGGGTGATGAGTGGAAAATGGCTTTCAAAACCAACTTCAGGTTATATGAGTGGTTGGTCATGCCAATGGGCTTATCGGAAGCGCCCGGCTCTTTCATGCGCCTTATGCATTTCGTTCTCCGATCTTATATAGGCGTCTTTATAGTGGTTTACTTTGATGACATCCTCATTTTTAGCAAGTCGCTTGAGGACCATATGACACACATCTGTATGGTTTTGCAAACCCTTCGGAGAGAGCGCTTATATGCTAACATGGATAAATGCACTTTTTGCGTTGACAGGGTTGTTTTCCTCGGATTTATAGTTTCGTCACAAGGTGTTCACGTTGATGAAACTAAAATTGAAGCAATTAAAACTTGGCCACAACGAATGAATCTCCAACAAGTGCGTAGCTTTCTTGGTTTAGACGGGTTCTATTGACGTTTTGTGAAGGACTTCTGCACAATTCCTATGCCTCTTCACGGTTTGAGCAAGAAGAACATCCTTTATTTGGGGTTCTTCGCAAGACACCGCGTTCAATGAGCTAAAAGCCTTGCTTACCCACGCACCACTTCTTGCCCTACCAAACTTTGACAAACCTTTTGAGATTCATTGTGACGCTGGTGGTACCGGCATAGGTGGCGTGCTAATGCAAGAAAAACACCCAATTGTGTATTTTAGCGAGAAGCTATCTAGAGCGCATCTTAACTACCCCATCTATGATAAAGAGCTCTATGCCTTAGTGAGAGTTTTACGTGTTTGTGAACATTATCTTAGACCTCATGAATTCATTCTTCATACGGACCATGAGACGCTCAAGTATCTCAAGGGTGAAACTAAGTTGAACAAGCGTCATGCTAAGTGGAGTGAGTTAATAGAGTCTTTTCCTTACATCATCAAGTACATCAAAGGCAAAGAGAATGTTGTGGCGGATGCGCTTTCCCGCAAATGCATGCTTGTTACCCAACTCGAGTTGAATGTTATTGGCTTTGAGCACATAAAAGATTTGTGTGAGCATGATCCTTTCTTTGAAAATCCTTATACTAAGTGTTCGACTCGCACTTCTTGGGAACGATATTACATAAAGGATGGATATCTCATGAGAGCTAACAAACTTTGCCCTCCAGAGTCTTCGCTTTGTTTGCTCCTTTTGCAGGAATCTCATGGAGGAGGACTCATGGGACACTTCGGATGCGACAAGACATTTGCTACGCTCTCCAAGAACTACTTTTGGCCCAAGATGTTCCGTGACGTCTCACGCCTCAACAACCGATGCTCTACATGTCGCAAAGCTAAGTCAAAAGCTCAATATCATGGTCTTTACATGCCACTTCCTATTCCATACCATCCATGGGAAGACATAAGCATGGACTTTATACTTGGATTGCCTAGGACTCAAAATGGAAAGGATTCCGTGTTTGTTGTCGTGGATAGATTTTCTAAAATTGCTCATTTCATTCCTTGTAACAAGATCGAGGATGCTTCACATGTGGCAAATCTCTTTTGTAGGGAAATCATTCGTCTACATGGAGTGCCCAGGACTATTTTGTTGGATCAGGACATCAAGTTCTTGAGCTACTTTTGAAAGACTCTATGCGCCAAACTCGGCATCAAGCTCCTCTTCTCTTCGGCATATCATCCACAAACCGACGGCCAAATGGAGGTGACAAACCGCACACTTTCGACGCTTCTTCGCGTGTTGATCAAGAAGAACATCAAGGAATAGGAGCAATGCTTGCCCATCGCCGAGTATGTCTACAACCACGCAAGACATTCGACTACCAGCAAGTCCCCCATCGAGGTCGTCTACGGCTTCAACCCATTGTCCCCATTGGACATCCTACCTCTACCTCTACAAGAGAGCATCAACACGGACGCAAGTGCACGAGCAAGCTATCTCAAGAAGGTGCATGAAGATACAAGGGCAACGATTGAGCGACAAGTGCAACGCCTAGCCACCAAGCTCAACGTCAACAAGCACCATTGGTGTTCCAATCGGGAGATCTCGTATGGCTTCATCTTCGCAAGGACCGCTTCCCCAAGGAACGCAAGTCCAAGCTTCTACCCCGCGCCAATGACCCTTCAAGGTGCTAGCACGCTACAACGACAACGCTTACAAGCTCGACATCCCGCGTGACAAGTATATTCTGAGCGACACATTCAACATGAAGGATCTATCTCACTTCCGTGGTGATGAAGATTCCGATCCGAGGTCGGATCTTTCCCAAGGGAGGGGAGATGATGCGGAGCATCCCAAGCAAGGTTGTCAGAATCGTGATTCTGTTATATGATTCTACGACTTTACGATCCAAACTAACTCCTATGATTATACGATTCTAGTTCTTAGAATCAACGTTTCTACGATCTTGATAGTGAAAATTCTACGGTTTGCAATCCTACCACTGAAGCTCCGATCCGATTCAAAATCCCGATTCTGACAACCTTGATCCCAAGGACATCGCCATGGACCTATCATTGCCTCACCAAGTGCCCAAAGGACCAATGACACGAGCCCGTGCAAGAGCTCTCGAAGCCGAGGTGAATTCACTCCTCTTTCAACTTCCCTAAGATTCACATGAGACATGGCTTCTACATTCATCGGAAACTCTATGCATATTCAGATACTTGGATGAGGACCACGGAACAGCTTTACACGTTGGACAAGGTGGAGGGATCGACAAGTACGAAACAAGAAGAAGTACCGCTGAAGATGCTATAAGCACTGGATGTCCGGCCCTTACCGAATGACCGGTCAACTCCAGGCGCCGGAAGACCGATAGACACCGGACGTCCGACGACTCCCAGACGACCAGACGAACGGAAGCCACTGGACGTCTGTGGCATCCATCACAGAACCGAAATCGGGGAATATTACCGGAAATCCGAGCCCGACCGGACGTCCGGCCCCTCCCGAGCCACCGGATGTCCGGAGACCAAGCGGACGGGCCGCACGCAGTGAAGGGCCGAAGCCCATGTACCCCCTCGCTCCTAGACTATATATACCCTTTGACTTCCTCTTTTCTAGGGTTAGCTTTGTGTTAGCTCACTTGATACCTAGAGCTTTGCTCATCTAGTGGTTCATCTCCTCGAGAGTGACTACGGCCCCTCTTCGAAGAAGATCCACACGGATTCAAGACCTCTGCTACAGAGAAGATCCTACGAGATAACCCCAAGACCTCCTTCCGGAGAAGACACCTTGTATCGTCCGTTGTTGACCATGGATCGTGTATCTCGTTATGTATCGTGGATCTAGCACTTGTGTGACCATCTTCATGTTGATTTGATTGTCCCTCTTGTGTTTTCCCCCATGTTTCCCATCGTGTTCTTCGTGAGATCCTCTCCATTTCGTGAAAGATCGGCCATCTAGGGTTCCACCCTACATCAACCTGCCTCTGATACCACTGTTGGGGACTGTTGTATTTCAAAAAAATTCCTACGATCATGCAAGATCTATCTAGAAGATGCATAGCAACGAGCGGGGAGAGTGTGTCTATGTACCCTCGTAGACCGTAAGCGGAAGCGTCTAGTGACACGGTTGATGTAGTTGAGCATCTTCGCGATCCAACCGACCCAAGCATCGAACATACGGCACCTCCGCGTTTAGCACATGTTTAGCTCGATGACATCCCACGAGCTCTTGATCCAGTTGAGCGTCACGGGAGAGTTTCGTCAACACGACGGCGTGGTGACGGTGATGATGAAGCTACTGGCGCAGGGCTTCGCCTAAGCACTGCAACGTTATGACCGAGGTGTGTATCTGTGGGGAGGGGCACCGGACACGGCTAAAACAATGTTGCTTGTGTGTCCATGGGGTGCCCCTGGCCACGTATATAAAGGATGGAGGGAGGAGTAGGCCGGCCCTCATAGGGTGCGCCAAAGTGTGGAGTCCTACTAGGACTCCCTAGTCCTAGTAGGATTCCTCCTCCCATATGGAATAGGAAAAGGGGAAGGGAGAAGGAGAAGAAGGAAGGTGGCGCCCCCTTTCCCTAGTCCAATTCGGACCAGTCCATGGGGAAGGGGCGCGGCCACCCTTGAGGCCTTTCTCTCCTTTCCCGTATGGCCCATTAAGGCCCAATACGAATTACCGTAACTCTCCGGTACTCCGAAAAATACCTGAATTACTCGGAACCTTTCTGATGTCCGAATATAGCCTTCCAGTATATCGATCTTTACGTCTCGACCATTTCGAGACTGTTCGTCATGTCCGTGATCTCATCCGGGACTCTGAACAAATGTCGGTCATCAAATTACATAACACATAATACAAATCGTCATCGAACGTTAAGCGTGCGGACCCTACGGGTTCGAGAACTATGTAGACATGACCGAGACACTTCTCTGGTCAATAACCAATAGCGGAACCTGGATGCTCATATTGGTTCCTACATATTCTATGAAGATCTTTATCGGTCAAACCGCACAACAACATACGTTGTTCCCTTTGTCATCGGTATGTTACTTGCCCAAGATTCGATCGTCGGTATTACCTAGTTCAATCTCATTACCGGCAAGTCTCTTTACTCGTTCCGTAATACATCATCCCGTGACTAACTCATTAGTCATTTGCTTGCAAGGCTTATTACGATGTGTATTACCGAGAGGGCCCAAAGATACCTCTCCGACACTCAGAGTGACAAATCTTATTCTCGATCTATGCCAACACCACAAACACCTTCGGAGACACCTGTAGAGCATCTTTATAATCACCCAGTTACGTTGTGATGTTTGATAGCACACAAGGTGTTCCTCCCGTATTCGGGACTTGCATAATCTCATTGTCATAGGAACATGTATAAGTCATGAAGAAAGCAATAGTAGTAAAACTAAACGATCAAGTTGCTAAGCTAACGGGTGGGTCTTGTCCATCACATCATTCTCCTAATGATGTGATCCCGTTGATCAAATGACAACTCATGTCTATGGTTAGGAAACATAACCATCTTTGATTAACGAGCTAGTCTAGTAGAGGCATACTAGGGACACTCTGTTTTGGTCTATGTATTCACACATGTACTAAGTTTCCGGCTAATACAATTCTAGCATGAATAATAAACATTTATCATGATATAAGGAAATATAAATAACAACTTTATTATTCCCTCTAGGGCATATTTCCTTCAAAGTCTCCAAGACAAAACGTGACAGAATTTTTTGAAGTTGGTAGCGGGTAGGCGATGGTGGTTGCGGAAGATGATGGTGGTATGCGGAAGATGATGGTGGTATGTGGAAGTGGGGCAGCTAGAGGGTGGATGTAATTGGGTTGCGGGCACCGAATGGTCGGGCTCAGAGCCGGATGTCCAGGGTATCGGGCCGGATGTCCGGGCTCCCCAATCCGCGAAGAACTCGTTTGGAAAGAAAATTTTGGGTGAAATTTGATGGATTTTTGTGGATAAAATTTGGGGAAAAGTTGGGGAAGTAGTAGACCCACTCGTGGCAAAGCAAATCTATGGATCAGATCCAACAAAACCTCATCAAATCAATAGATCAAAAACATTGGTAGGGCTATTTTTTGGGGAATTTTTGAAATTGGGACAAAATTAACAAAACAAGTGTAGGGGCTCCAAATTCATGATCAACCTAGGCTCTGATACCATAATGATATGTGGACAACCCGATAATAGGCCGATATTTCAGGAAAAGGAGGGATCCCGAGGAAGAACACGAAGAACACGAAGGATAACACGAGAGAAACAAGAAGAAAACACTCAAATCAACAAGTTTAGGTCACACATATGCTAGATCCGGAAACACGAAGAGTGATACACGATCCACGATCAACTAAGGACGATACAAGTAGCCATAGTCTACTCTGTGAGGTCTTGATGTCTTCTCCATGAGGAGGTCTTGAATCCATGTGGATCTTCTCCGTGGAGGCCGCGGTGTCTCGAGGAGATGAACCACTAAGGATGAGCAATGTTCTAGGTTTAGATGATCTATCACAATGTTGACCCTAGAAAAAGGTACGTGGAGGAGTATATATAGTCTTAGGGGGCGAAGGGGTACATGGGCCACGACCTAGACGAAATGCACACATGCCTTAGAGGCCGGATGTCCGGGCTGTCACGAGGAGCCGGTTGTCAGAGCCTGGCACTGGATGTCTGGGATGACGGGGTTGAGCCATGGGTATGCTTCTATGGTGTGGCGTCGCCTTTCCAGGCTCCGAGCTGGATGTCCGGGCCCTGTCTGGTCGGATGTCCGGGGCCTGGCCGGAAGTCCGGCCCCTGTAGCTTCACCTGTGGGGGCTCGGCGGCCGAGGATGCTCTAGGGGCTGGATGTCCGGGCTTGGGGGCGGATGTCCGGGGCCTAGAGTCTTCTCCGGTTCTGCTCGATGTTGCTCTTCCTCCGTATGCTTGGGGACTTGTCCATCTTCATGAGCCTCTTCGAGGGGGCCTTCTTGGCACCTGAGTATGCAAAGTAAACCCGTTTGAGGTAGTAGCCATGTCTCGCATGATTCGCATGGAAGTTGGTTAAGGAGAGATGTCACCTCGGTCTCGAGAGCTCTTGCACGGGCACGTGTCATGGGCCCACTTGGCACTTGGTGAGACGAATATAGGTCCATGAGGATGACTATGGGATGCTCCGCATCACCTCCGTTTTTATTTACTCTGCATACCCCCTCCATTTTTGTATACAATGCCACAAAACAATATTACAGCTACCAAGGTAAAAGTAAATGTGTGCTTAAGCCAATATTGCAAGCCAGCTTGTCTCCTTGTTTGTCGTGTTAATTAATGCATATTTCTTCGTCCCACCTTCTACAACAAGCCAATGCTCTCAATCCTTTTGGTTAATTAATGAGGCGCATGCAAGCCAACTTCTCACACACACATGCATGCAAGGGATTACTAATGCCTCCTTTACTAGTACGAGGCAGACACCATCAGTTTTGTCTCGATTGGTGTTTCTGGCCTTGTATCGTTGCAAATTGTAATTTTGATTGTGGCCTTGTATATAAAAATGGAGGCAGTATTATATTTGACTAAAGTCAAACTTTGTAAAGGTTGACCAAGTTTAGGCCGAACACAACAAATACATAATTATTGAGAGAGGGAAAACTGGACATGCAAAGTAATTGAAATTAAATTAATTTATTTGTACACACTCTCACACCATTCCGATAATTTTGTGCGTGTGTGGTTGTTCACTTAACGGATGGTAGTGTACCACACGTGAACGACATGAAGTGTGACTAGGACGCGTCGATCGTTAGTTGTTCCTAGTTTTCTTCACCGATACGTTAAATAAAGAGTTTTGTTTCATACACAATTTAAAGGGATTGTTATGGAGAGAAAAAGAAAACCACTCCACTTGATTAGTACTATATAAGTTGGAGCCTCAGCCCTGGTTCGCTAGGGTTTGCACTATTCAGACACTCGCTGCACTACATATATATACACGCCGGAGGCTTAGCGTTCCTTTGCTAGGGTTTCCTCTATTCACAATCTCTCACCCTCTACATTAGATCTAAACAAGACTATGTTGGCCTCTCCCCCCCCCCCCCACATCTGGTGAAGGAGCCGTCCGGATCCCGTTGAATCAGGAAGGGGAGGAGGTGCAGCGTTCACTCTGTTGCCTTCAGCGAGGGAGGCAACCCACTGCTGGCTGCGTTGTTCTCTTTCACCCAACGCCTGTGCGGGAGGGCCTCTCTGTCAGGCCCAAGATGCGATTCTATCCCGATCATGTGACACTTACGTGATTGGGGCACAACCGCATTTCGGGCGCTTAGCAAGATGGATATCATTACATCAAACCATTACATACATACATACATAGGGGATACAACAATACATACAGGTCACATGAATACAACGTCAATACAAGGCATCCGACTACGGAAGCAAACATGAAAAGCACAGTGACATCCATCTGCTATCACAGGCTGCCAACCCGGAACCTAACCCAAGACTGAAGAAGAAGAAGAAGAAGAAAGAACTCCAACACAACGATCATCGCTCTCACGTCAAGACATCGGAAACCTGCACCTGCAAATGTTGTTGTAGTATCTGTGAGCCACGAGGACTCAGCAATCCCATAACCATGGGTAACAAGACTATCAAAGCGTAATGGGTAGGAAGAGGTAAAGTGGTGAGGTTGCAGCAGCGGCTAAGCAATATATGGTGACTAACTTACGAGTACAAGAATAAGATGAGCATCTACGCAGACGGTCGCAACTAGTAGTGATCGCTAAAGATCCTAAACTACCTACGAGTCAAACATAACCCCACCGTGTTCTCTTCTCAAAGTGAAAAGAGACAGTCACGGTTACTCACATAGTTGTGTGTTTTACTTTGGATCCTCTGTCAATTTTTCTACAACCGGACATTAACAAATTCCGATCTACCACATAACCGCGGGCACGGCTTTCGAAAGATCATAACCCTGCAGGGGTGTCCCAACTTAGCCCATCACAAGCTCTCACGATCAGCTAAAGTAATAATAATTATTACCCCTTATCTTAGGGAAATCCGACCATGCTCGGCATCCCGGTGCACAAGACATTTCGACGATGGTAAAACAAGTCCAGCAAGACCTCCCGGCGTGCCGACACCCTGATAGTAGCCGCGTGTATCTCGTCTTAGGCCACGTCCGGATGAGCACTACGTACAGCAACCGAAGACCCCAGATAACTGGGTGGCACCGCAAGTGGCTCTAGTTTGGGACCAACACCATCAGCACTGGCCCCCCTGCTATGTAGAAGAATACTCGGGGGCGCGACCCCCTATGCAATTTTAATTAATTAATTAAGTTATTATTATGAGGCAAATTAAAACCAATGTTGGGCCTTGCTGGAGGAGTTTTATTCAAAGACGAACTGTCAAGGGGTCCCCATATACCCAACCGTGTAAGGAACGCAAAATCAAGGAACATAATGCCGGTTTATCGGCTCCTAAGGTGGCATGAGTGGAACAAAACACCGAGCAAAAGGCCAAGCCTTCCACCCATGCCCAGTATATAGGTGTGTTAATAATAATAATAGATATTATAATATTCCAACAACAAGTTCCAACATGGAACGAACTTCATCTTCACCTGCAACTAGCAACGCTATAAGAGGGGCTGAGCAAGCGGGTATCATAGCCAAACAATGGTTTTGCTGGGAAGGTGTGAAATGTTAGAGGTTTCATGGCAACAAGGAGAGGCTGACATAAATGATGGGTAGCGCGACATATAACGACAGCATCGAGACAACTAAGCATGGCAATGATAGTAAAGGTATCCAAGGTGATGGTCATCTTGCCTGAGATCCCGCAAGGAAGAAGAATGAGTCCATGAAGAAGCCGAAGAAGAGGCCACGGAGTCGAACCACGCGTATTCGAACGAATCCTCACATCGCAACATTACCGCAACCAAGAAGCAACACCGGAAAGAAACAAACAACATGGTAAACACACATATCGTAACCATGGCATGATGCACAAACAAATATGATGCATGACAAGATTAAATAGGCATGGCATGGCAAAGTGCAACAAACAATACTACAAATTAAGTGGAACTCAATATGCAACAAGTTGCATATTGAGGAAACACCACATTCAAATATTTAGTTCACTCTTGTTTATGTACCCAACAATATTAAATGTTTTTAAACATGGCAAGAGGTGAAGCATAAGAAAAATAATTATCTAGGCAATTTAAATGAGGCCGGAAACAACAAACAACAATTCCGGAGAATCCCCATGTGCATAATTTGAATTTGGTACTGTTCTGCCTATAACATAATTTTATTGTTGTTAAACGGTAAGATAAAGTGCACCAAGTTAATCTATACATTTTTCCACCCCATTTACATATAAAGTTTATTAAATTTGGAGCTACGATTATTTAGTTATGACAAAAACCATTTTACATGTCAATCAAGCAAATTAAAGCAAACAACAAGTTTAAACATTTTAAACATGGATGAAAGTTGAATATTATAAAACTAGATGAAAAAACTTAGCAGTATGCCTATATGACATATTTTATTATGATGCATGGATAGTTAGATATGAGCAATGCAAAATAATGGCATTTCTATAATTAACATGCAAGATTTATGCTACCACAAAAATACAGAAAACATGCTGATGCAACACACCTGATGACATGGCAAGATGCAACACGCAAGCAGATGACATGGCAACGACGACGAATAACTGGCTGACACCTGACGCACCGGTCTCGGGGTGTCACAACACTCCCCTACTAACAAGAGATCTCGTCCCGAGATCTTAGGAACGAGACGGAAGAGAAAAGGAAGAACAAAGTTCTTCGAGGTCAAAAAGAATGAAACAACAGAACCTCAAGAGGTTGAGCCACTCGAAAGGAAGAATGCAACGGAGATGAACGAAGTTGCAAGGACTTCGTTAAACAAGAGGAACAAGGAATACGACGAGAATCAAGGAGGTTGAAATAGCACGAAACTAGATCTGAAGTAACAAGAATGAATTCAAAGCCACTCTGGTTAAAAGAGATAGAAAACGAATTCAAATGAAGGAATTTGGGCTGCACTCCGGCTGAAAATGGAAGAAATAGCACACCGGTTGAACATGAATGGAATAGGACAAGAACCTGAGAAGATAAAACGAAAACATGACGAAAAGAACAAGAAAAACCTCCAGAAGAATTAAAGAATGGAATGAGAAGAACGGAGAAGAGGATGACAACTTTCACGACGAGTGAACTCAAAGCATCCTTGCGAAGAATGGATGAACGGAGTTGTTGAAAAACAATAACGAAAAGAATCAACTTGTTGTGGACTTATGATAATCATCTCAAAACTTGAGGTGAATTACCGCCGCAACGAAAAGATGGATTAGCTGAGGATGAAGAAATGCAAAACTCCACTTCAAAAGAATACTGAGGATTATTTTCACTCGAGAGGCCAAAGAATAAGAATGCTTGAGCTGCTCCATAAGAATTAGGTGAACGTTTGAAGAATGATTTAAATGATGGAGAACCACCAAGAAGAACTCCGGTAACGAAAGGATGATGATATAGAAATGACGGATGAAAAGAATAAGATTAAAGCCTGGTGATGGTTAGACGGGGTTCCGATGAGATAGCCGAGAAAACTTGAACTCCGGGGAAGAAAAGATGGAAGCACTTGGAACTAGAATTTATTCATCAAGAACAAATTCCGGAGGAAAGGATTAATTAAATCGATGAAAAGAATAAGAATTATGTTATGCTTATCCTCCACCAATTAAATTGATGAGAAATAATGGATTCGCATATCACTTATTCACTTTGAATAGAATTAAAGAGAGATGTATCGCGAACTTGCGAAAATCTTCCCAAAACACCGGTAGGATTGGAATAAAAATGAATGGGTTGATATGATAGCACCGGAAAAGAATTGTTGAACGAATCACCGTAAAGAATTAAAGCCGGGTGAAGAAAAGAAATGAACCACCGGGAAGAATTAAAATCGAATGATGGAAGAGGACAAACCACCGTAAAGAATTGAAATTGAGTGAATACAAGAGAATGAATCACCGGGGAGAATAAATAACTTGAGGAAATTTTGAATGACGAGAACTAAGAGATCGTGAACTGATTAAGGAATATTTGAACGAAGCGCCGGACAAATGTGAGACAAATGAAGAAGCATCAATGAAGAATATTTGGAGGACGAAGTTGAAAACTGAGAATGAAGAAATCTTCTGACTGATGGCCTTCGGAGGAACACAATTAGAAGAATTGATGGAATACTCCGGAAGAATGAAAAGAAGGAATGTCGAATCAACACGAAAGATTTGAAAGCGATCTCGAAGAAGGCATATGACTGATGGAATACATACTTACGTCACACTTGAAAAGAATTTCAGAACACCCCAGAAAAATTAGAAGAGTCAGGTAAGATCCTGGGAAAAACCTGCGGGTTATGAGCCCACCGAAGAGAAAACACCGTTGGAAAGGATTGAAAAGGAGATAATGCACCGGAACGATTAAGAGACTCGAATGAGGTGACAACCTCAAATTAATTGGAAGACAGATGAACCTCCTGGAATGTCTTCGGAACTCCGGAATAATTAAATGCCGAGAGGTCACGAGCAATTGGAAACATCTGAGCTGAGGGAAAAAGAATATGACGAACACCGAAACTTGAATTGGAACCACCGGAAAAGAAGAAGAGATGAAGAAGGACGAACTAGACGAGAATTCACCAGTTGAAATAACTCGGGAAAGAATGCAAAGGATTCACATGAGTTGGATAGATACTCGATTAAGGGCTTCGGCTCCGAGAAGAAAAAGGGTGGGCAGGTGGGAAAACAAAGATAACTTCGGAAGGGGAAACAACAACGGTTGGAAAGAACCGAAGATTGAACTTGCAAAGAAGAAGAGGGTCGAATCCACTTGACGAGAGATGCACCAGATGAAAGACTGACAACGTAACGAACGAAAACTAACCGCGAGATCCAAAAAAAATATGAAGGGGAAGAGGAGTAATTCAAAACACCTACGTCAAGATTCCTCACCAGAGCGACGAAGGGGCTGAGGAGTAGAAAGAATTCCTACTCTCCGATATAACTAGACTCCGAAAAAGTTTTCTGCTAGACTCGACAGCGGCCATTCTACGATCAATCAAGGGGGCTCCTATGGTCGGTCGAGGCTCTGATACCAACTTGTCACGCCCAAGATGCGATTCTATCCCGATCATGTGACACTTACATGATTGGGGCACAACCGCATTTCGGGCGCTTAGCAAGATGGATATCATTACATCAAACCATTACATACATACATAGGGCATACAACAATACATACAGGTCACATGAATACAACGTCAATACAAGGCATCCGACTATGGAAGCAAACATGAAAAGCACAATGACATCCATCTGCTGTCCCAGGCTGCCGACCCGGAACCTAACCCAACATTGAAGAAGAAGAAGAAGAAGAAGAAGAAGAAGAAGAAGAAGAAGAAGAAGAAGAAGAAGAAGAAGAAGAAGAAGAAGAAGAAGAAGAAGAAGAAGAAGAAGAAGAAGAAGAAGAAGAAGAAGAAGAAGAAGAAGAAGAAGAAGAAAGAACTCCAACACAACGATCATCGCTCTCACGTCAAGACATCGGAAACCTGCACCTGCAAATGTTGTTGTAGTATCTGTGAGCCACGAGGACTCAGCAATCCAATAACCATGGGTAACAAGACTATCAAAGCGTAATGGGTAGGAAGAGGTAAAGTGGTGAGGTTGCAGCAGCGGCTAAGCAATATATGGTGACTAACTTACGGGTACAAGAATAAGATGAGCATCTACGCAGACGGTCGCAACTAGTAGTGATCGCTAAAGATCCTAAACTACCTACGAGTCAAACATAACCCCACCGTGTTCTCTTCTCAAAGTGAAAAGAGACAGTCACGGTTACTCACATAGTTGTGTGTTTTACTTTGGATCCTCTGTCAAGTTTTCTACAACCGGACATTAACAAATTTCGATCTGCCACATAACCGCGGGCACGGCTTTCGAAAGATCATAACCCTGCAGGGGTGTCCCAACTTAGCCCATCACAAGCTCTCACGATCAGCTGAAGTAATAATAATTATTACCCCTTATCTTAGGGAAATCCGACCAGGCTCGGCATCCCGGTGCACAAGACATTTCGACGATGGTAAAACAAGTCAAGCAGGACCTCCTGGCGTGCCGACACCCTGATAGTAGCCGCTCGTATCTCGTCTCAGGCCACGTCCGGATGAGCACTACGTACATCAACCGAAGACCCCAGATAACTGGGTGGCACCGCAAGTGGCTCTAGTTTGGGACCAACACCATCAGCACTGCCCCCCTGCTATGTAGAAGAATACTCGGGGACGCGACCCCCTACGCAATTTTAATTAATTAATTAAGTTATTATTATGAGGCAAATTAAAAACACTGTTGGGCCTTGCTGGAGAAGTTTTATTCTAAGACGAACTGTCAAGGGGTCCCCATATACCCAACCGTGTAAGGAACGCAAAATCAAGGAACATAATGCCGGTTTATCGGCTCCTAAGGTGGCATGAGTGGAACAAAACACCGAGCAAAAGGCCAAGCCTTCCACCCATGCCCAGTATATAGGTGTGTTAATAATAATAATAGATATTGTGATATTCCAACAACAAGTTCCAACATGGAATGATCTTCATCTTCACCTCCAACTAGCAACGCTAGAAGAGGGGCTGAGCAAGCGGGTATCATAGCCAAACAACAGTTTTGCTGGGAAGGTGTCAAAGGTTAGAGGTTTCATGGCAACAAGGAGAGACTGACATAAATGATGGGTAGCACGACATATAACGACAGCATCGAGACAACTAAGCATGGCAATGATAGTAAAGGTATCCAAGGTGATGGTCATCTTGCCTGAGTTCCCGCAAGGAAGAAGAATGAGTCCATGAAGAAGACGAAGAAGAGGCCACGGAGTCGAACCACGCGTATTCGAACGAATCCTCACATCGCAATGTTACCGCAACTAAGAAGCAACACCGGAAAGAAACAAACAACATGGTAAACACACATATCGTAACCATGGCATTATGCACAAACAAATATTATGGATGACAAGATTAAATAGGCATGGCATGGCAAAGTGCAACAAACAATACTACAAATTAAGTGGAACTCAATATGCAACAAGTTGCATATTGAGGAAACACCACATTCAAATATTTAGTTCACTCTTGTTTATGTACCCAACAATATTAAATGTTTTTAAACATGGCAAGAGGTGAAGCATAAGAAAAATAATTATCTAGGCAATTTAAATTAGGTTGGAAACAACAAACAACAATTCCGGAGAATCCCCATGTGCATAATTTGAATTTGGTACTGTTCTGCCTATAACATAATTTAATTGTTATTAAACAGCAAGATAAAGTGCACCAAGTTAATCTATACATTTTCCCACCCCATTTACATATAAAGTTTATTAAATTTGGAGCTACGATTATTTAGTTATGACAAAAACCATTTTACATGTCAATCAAGCAAATTAAAGCCAACAACAAGTTTAAACATTTTAAACGTGGATGAAAGTTGAATATTATAAAACTAGATGAAAAAACTTAGCAGTATGCCTATATGATATATTTTATTATGATGCATGGATATTTAGATATGAGCAATGCAAAATAATGGCATTTCTGTAATTAACATGCAAGATTTATGTTACCACAAAAATACAGAAAAACATGCTGATGCAACACACCTGATGACATGGCAAGATGCAACACGCAAGCAGATGACATGGCAACGACGACGAATAACTGGCTGACACCTGGCGCACCGATCTCGGGGTGTCACACTCTGACCCCTTCTTCCTTGGTACCATACGTAGTGTGGGCAGATCCGGCCTCCCGCCACACGCCTAGCCACATCCCGACGACCCTAAGGTATAACTTTCTTTGAAATCTTCATTGCTCAAGCTGCAGCGGATCTTTTTTGAGTTTGTTCTGTCGAATTTAGGTCTTGGTTCAAAGAGGAAAGAAGGGCAGGGTGGGGTGGATCATGAATCTAGGACGTGGTTCAATGAGGAAAGGAGGGAGGGAAAGTAGTATAGACTGGCTATCCAGCTAGTTTGTTGGTCGAAAAGGGAAAAAGGGGGTAACCCAGTACTCACATCTGTAAAGAAACTACAATTCGGTTTGTGGAAAGGAACCGATCTTTGTTGAAAAGGGAAAGAAACAGGGGGGTCTGGTAGTTTGTGCAGTTCTAGAGTTGATGCCCTCACATAGAAAAAAGGTTCAAAGAGAACAAATATGGGACCAACGCAGATATGCTGCTTGGAAACATACTCTCCATCACCCAGTTATGCGTGTGGACGCACATGGTGCTGGCATGTCCCATGTCCCATGTCCCATACAACTATTTTGCTGTTGTTAATCTAAGAATGCCGCTAGAAAATGGAAGCAATGCCACTGGAAAATCAAAGTACATTTTAATGAATGTTGTTTTAATAGAATGTCTCTGTTAATATGAATCAATGTAACCGTTTTAGAAATGCTACTGTCCTACTTTGTTTTCCATCAAGATAAGGTAGATGCTTCTTTTTGTCTACGTATGTTTCATCCTCCTTTATTGGCCAGTAATTGTTTACTTTTTTGCCTATTTTAAAACAGGGATATCTATTCAACTTGTTGCTATTGCGAACTTAAATGTCACACCCGTGACTTTCCTTGATTTAGTTGAACTACTCAAAACGATATTGGATTTCCTATGCGTGTTGGCAGATTCGTAGGTGATCTTGACTGCGTCATGAAAGGTCAGTACCGGCCTTCATCCACATGATCGTGCAGTGTGCTTTGAGATGTCGTGCTACTTGTATTGGTACTATTTTAAATAAATGTTGAATTGAAGCTATTGAATTGCTGTCTTTTCCCATTAAGTTAACAAAAATGGGACCAACCCAGACATGATGCTTGTTGCGTTGTTACAACAAACTCTGCATCACCCCCTTTATAAGTAGATGAAAGCACATGGTGTTATTGCACCCACTCTCCCTTGGAACTATTTATGCTTTTTGTTACTCTAATGCCACCTGTAAAATTAAGCAATGCCACTCTCAGAATCAACTGTCGAATCTTAGTTCAAAACTGGAACACTTGTTAGGGATCGGCAGTAGTACCATTTCTGTTAGGGATCGGCTGGAGTACATGTTTTGGAAATGTATTGTTGAGATAATGTCTCTCTAATTATATATCAGTTACAGTGTTTTACAAATGGTAATATCCTGCTTTGTAGTTCTTTCTACATGTTTAACCAAGGTATTGTTAAGATATTGTCTCTGTTAATATGGATCAGTTGCATTGTTTTAGGAATGGTACTTTTCTGCTTTGTCATTCTTTATACATGTTGAAACAAGGCATTGCTAAGATAATGTCTCAGTTAATATGAATGAATCACATTCTTTGACAATTGCCACTCTCCTGCTTTGTTTCCCATTAAGATAAGGTTGATATTTTTTCTCGTGGGAGTATTAGTCATCAACCGTTATTTCTCAGTAATTGTTTCCTTTATACCTATTGTTGCATACAGGGATTATACCTATTGTTGCATACAGGGATTTCAGAACTTCTGCTCGGTTCTATTTCGACTTTGATTTAAGTTGAACTACACAAAAGGAGCCAATGTGTTAGGCAAACTGTTGCATTATTGGGCCTAGTTGGTCTTTCCACTTTGCAGAAAGAAGGAGTCACTGTTTGCGCCATATTACACAAGGAATGATCGAGAAGTTTTATAGAGTATTAGTAGATGTTGGTGAGATGACTAGTCTGTAGAGAGCATGGGAAACTCAACAACACATCTAGTGCAAAATTCACTCCACAAGGAAAGGTTTGACCAAGTCAGTTGCCGACACAGCTGTAAGAAACAAGGTCAGTATCGACCTTCATCCACATGATTGTGCTTTGTTATGTTGTGCTACTTATATTGTTGTATTGTTTTGAATACATATTTAGTTGAAGCTATTGTATTGCTATCTTTTCTTGTTAAGATAATGAAGATGATTATAGTTGTAAGCGTATGTTTAATCAACTAGTACCACTATTATATTCATCATGCTTTTTCTGTATTTATGCACACGTGGATGCTCATCTTGATTTCAGTGGAAAATGCACAAAATGTTCAGATGGTTCCTGTCCTCCATAATACTTTTATCATGCACAATACATGAATGGTTCTCTAATCATTCGTCGTCACCTTGGGCCACCGGGCTATCTACTTGAATGGAACTGCTAATGTGGTCAACGCCTTGCAACATATAAATACTAAATCCACCATGCTACGCAAGTGTCGGTACAACAAACCCTGGGTCCGTTGCCCTAGACTGTGCACATGCCCAAGGGCAGGCGTACGACACCAGCATCAGATCAAGGTTCAAGGGGATCAGCTCTTTGGAGAACCAGAGAGTTGTACGAGGAGATCAAGACAACCAGAACCAGCCAAAGAGGCAAGATATCGCCAGAGGAAGAGCCCTCCTTGCCGGGCATGCGAGCCTGGCTGATGAGGACATCACTAACAAGGTTACACCCACAGCCCCAACTGACACATATACAGGACCAATTACTAGAGCTCGCGCATGCCAATTAAATTACCAGGTACTTTCGTTTCTTGGTAATGATTCTAATGTTCATGAGAATATGATTGATGCGGAGCATCCTACGGCTATCTCCATATACACCGTCATAGCACCTCAAGCCCCAAGTGAACCTACCGGACTTAAGGTGAACCCGCTCCTCTTCGAGATTTACATGAATATCATTTGGACTTGGTCACTACCTCACCACGGAACATCATGCATCTTTAGGTACAAGGACGACCACCTCCATGAAGCCAGGAAGCATCACCAAGTCCACACGGAGACCTACGGAGAAGGAGGAGGAAGGAGAACGCCAAGATGCGGAGGACCAAAGACCTCCTGGACACCCCGGGTGCCCGGACAAGAGGATCCCTGGGTGCCGGATCATGCGGCCGCGGGGTGGGCAAAGCCCTTGTACACCCCGGGTGCCCGACCCCTAGAGCCCCGGGTGCCCGGCCTCCCCACCTGGGCGGACCCCTCGGGTGCCCGGCCACTTGGCCGCGGGTGCCCGGCCCCTCCTGCCGCACGCCTCCAGGCCGCCACGGGTGCCCGGCCTTCCGCCACCAGCCGCCTGGCGCCGGTCCGGGTGCACGGCCTTTCGGACCCGGATGCCCGGTCATCTTCAGCCGCACCACCTCCGGGTGCCCGGGCCCCTTTACCCCGGGTGCCCGGACCCCTCCGTATGCCTGCATGCATGATTGGGTTAAAATGACCCTTGTACCCCTTTTCTTTATTATTTCGTCCCTAAACTATAAGTACTCTCCCCCTAGCACATTTGTGAGGTTAGCAAATATGATAGCTCTTTTATATGTTAGCTTTGCTCCTACCTTCTCCTCTTGAGAGAGAGATACTACTCCATTGGAGGCCAAGACCTCCATCTTCGAGAAGATCCCTAGTGGATTCAAGACCCCATCTAGGGAAGGATCCCCATCATAGGATCAACAAGACCTCTCTCCTCATAGTATTGGGATGAACTTTACCATGTACCGTGTTTCCCTTTGATTGTTCTTGTACCTTGTGGATCTTGTGTGTATGTGAGTCTAGTGGATGTGTGATTTGGGCTTGTTCTTGAGTGTTTCTCTTGTGTTCTTCCCTTTGTGCTCATCTTGTTCTTGGGGATTCTTCTCCAATTTGTGAAAGATCTCCACCTAGGGTTCCACCCTACAACAATGATGCTGCCTAAATTGGATACATTTGTCTTGCTTACAAATGAAGGGCCTAGCTTGGACAAGAAGGATGAACATTGGAGCAAGATCAAGCATGGAGATGATGGCATGCGCAAGGGGAACAAGAACGGAGTTACAAGTGATGATTTCAGGACTTTGAAGCCACCATAATGAGTGCATGAAGCCTTGGACGAAATATACAAGATGCCACTTCATAAATTTCGTCCAGAGGCTATTATAGGTGCTGCGTCACCTTATTATTGGGTCAGGCCCATGTAATTTTGAAATACTTGAGCATAGGCTGTTTTTAGAGTCCGTATGTGTCGGGAAACAAGAGTTAGGGTTGGTTTCGGACCCCTCCTCCAAGGGCCACGAAATTCCCCCCTCTTCCCCCATATATACAGCCATTGGGGCGTCGTTTAGACATTGGGTTTTGTTTAGATTAAAGTTCGCCATAGCTGCAACTTCATGTACTTCGTTTGTGTTCAATGACCAGACAAAGGCGTCACAGAACCCCACCTTGATCAATAAAGCGTTCCTCTTGAATTCACAATATCCAGATTGCAATCTTAGTTTCTTGCTTGTTCTTCGTTTGCCTGCAGGAAACAGACCTTCGTGGTCAGGTTGATCATGCTCCGGCGTGGTCAATAACCTCTCGGAGTTGGTTAAGCGATTACTAAGGCGCGACGTCCTCTCACGTTCGTAGTCGGATCATTAAAGTCGACTTCCTCCAAAACGATAGCCACCATCTCATTGAAAGATGGGACACCTTTGCCTCTATCAAGTGGTATCAGATTTCCAGGTTGCTCGGTGAGATTTTATAGTTTTTCGTAGATTAGATCGAGTATGTTCTTCATACCTACAGTCCACGAAAAAGCCAAAAAAGAATTATTAGGTTAGTTCATCATATCCAAACCAGTCTGAACCTTTGCATAATCTTTTTAGGGTTTTGCTTTGTTGAATTTGCGGTTGCATCGTCGTGTCTAGTTGCTGGTCTTAGTGTCTAGTCCTTTAGAGTTTCGAGTTATGTCACAGTTTGTCACGTCACCACCGCGCCATATTCATCGCTGCTGCCATACCACCACCGCTTCCATATCCCACCACCGCTGCCATATCCTACCACCATATATCCACCACCAATCCGAGTTCCTTTCATATTTGGATTGTTCTTGAGATCCATCTAGTTTCGGATTCGTGTTTCCTTGCCTGCGTAGGTCTCGGAAAAATAAAGTCTGAAGACCCCCGAGTAGTTTTTAGGACAAAATTTCGGCAGGTGAAAATATTTTTCCCTATCCTGTTTTTAGGCTTTTCTTAGTCTTTTGAGACACGTGCCATCATAATGTTTTTTACCGCACTTTTTCGTCGTCGCTGCCCTGATTCCGAAAAAAAATCAGAGTGTGCTTTCCCCTTGATTACGTGCAGCGTCGTGATTTTGTTAGTGTTCTAGGCTCGCGTCTCTAGTACGGTCTAGCCTAGGACCAGCACAGTACCGTCGTTGAGCGTTTATTCAACTTTGCATCTCTGAGTTGATTATTGCTGACCCTTTTTGCTACCATCTTATAAGCCTTCCAACCTCCACATACATCTACGTCGTGCGTTTGACTCTCCCTGGCAATCGGCTTATCCAGGCTTTGAGAGTTTTTACTACCACGGTTGCCGATCACCACCTGCTGCTGGGTAAGAACTGGTAAGAATTTGAGATTTGTTTGACGGATTTGTGACGCCCCACCACTACCAATTTCTAGTAGTCTGTAGGATCATATTTTTGTGTGTTACTATTGCTGCTAACCATGTCAGGATCACACGTCGATGAGACTGACTGGGAGAACATGACGAACAAGGAGTTGCATGATAAATTTCAGCAAATGATGGGTCAACAGGTAGAAGATGTGATGATCAGTTTTGACAACGCACTAGCGAGGATGGATGGCATTGAGAAGTCAATTGACACCAAGTTGGATGCCAAATTCGCTGAAGTGCTAGCGCGTCTACCTCCACCTGTTGCACCATTGCAACAACAACAACAACAACAACCACCTTCACATCGCGAAACCGCCCTCCACAAAGCGAGCCGTGTCGCTCTTCAGCCTGGCCAAACTGTTCGTGTTGTTGTTGATACTTCTGTGGCTCCTGCTTCTGCTGAGGAGGAGGACGATTACGCGGGGTGATAGAGGCAAAGGTGTCCTATCTTTCGATGAGGTGGTGGCTATCGTTTTGGAGGAAGTCGACTTTAACCCCATATTCTGCAGGCAACTCAAGTTTATATGCATTAGCATTTATTTTCTCTAACACCTTGAAAGGACCATCAGCACGTGGCATTAGCTTTGACTTGCGCAAATTAGGAAACCTATCCTTACGCAAATGCAACCAAACAAGATCTACAGGTGCAAAGACAACACGTTTTCTACCCTTATCTCCAGCAAGTTTATATTTAGCATTCATGCGCTCAATATTTTCCTTAGTTAACTCATGCATTTTAAGATCAATTCAGCATGTTGTTTAGCATCAAAATTAACCTTCTCCAAAGATTGAAGAGGCAACAAATCAATAGGTGCACGAGGTAGGAAACCATAGACAATTTTAAAAGGGCACATCTTAGTAGTAGAATGCAACGAACGATTATAAGAAAATTCAATATAAGGCAAGCATTCTTCCCACATTTTCTTATTATTCTTCAAAACAGCCCTAAGCATAGTAGACAAAGTTCTATTGACTACTTCAGTTTGTCCATCAGTTAGGGGTGACAAGTAGTACTAAAAAGCAGTTTAGTCCCCAACTTAGCCCATAAACATCTCCAAAAGTGGCTAAGAAATTTAGTATCACGACCCGAAACAATAATATTTGGCACACCATGCAAGCAAATAATTTCACGAAAGAACAAATCAGCAACATTAGCAACATCATCGTTTTTATGACATGGTATAAAGTATGCCATCTTTGAGAACCTATCCACGACAACAAATATGCTATCCCTCCCCTTCTTTGTTCGAGGTAAACCCAAAACAAAGTCCATAGATATATCTTCCCAAGGAACACTAGGGACAGGCAAAGGCATATATAAACCATGAGGATTGAGTCGTGACTTAGCTTTTTGACATGTAGTGCAGCGAGCAACAAAACGTTCAACATCCCGTCTCATCTTTGGCCAAAAGAAATATGTAGCACGTACGTCCTCCGTCTTCTTCACGCCAAAGTGTCCCATTAGTCCTCCTCCATGCGCCTCCTGCAACAACAAAAGACGAACAGAGCTAGCTGGAATGCATAGTTTGTTAGCACGAAACACAAATCCATCATTAACGACGAACTTGTTCCATGTTCTCCCTTATTTACAATTCTGCAATACATCTTTAAATTCAGCATCATGCACATATTGATCTTTGATGGTCTCCAAACCAAATATTTTAAAGGTAAGTTGTGAAAGCATAGTATAATGACGAGACAATGCATCAACAATAACATTTTCTTTTCCCTTCTTGTGTTTAATAACATAAGCGAAAGTCTCTATGAATTCAACCCATTTAGCATGTCTACGGTTCAGTTTTGCTTGACTTTTAATGTGCTTCAAAGATTCATGGTCAGAATGTACAACAAATTGTTTGGGCCATAAATAATGTTGCCATGTTTCCGAAGTCCTAACAAGAGCATATAATTCCTTATCATAAGTAGAATAATTCACACTAGGCCCACTCCATTTTTCAGAAAAGTATGCAACAGGTTTGCCATCTTGTAATAACACACCTTCTAACCCAATTCCACAAGCATCACATTCAAGCTCAAAAATCTTATTAAAATCAGGAAGTTGGAGTTAAGGAGTATGTGTCAACTTATCTTTCAATACCGTGAATGCTTCTTCCTGTGCAGTACCCCAAACAAAAGGCACAACCTTCTTTGTAAGCTCATTGAGAGGCACAGCAATGGTGCTGAAATCTCTCACAAAACGCCTATAGAATCCAGCGAGGCCAAGGAAACTCCTCCCGTGTGTGACCGTTTTGGGCTGCGGCCAACTCTCAATAGCTTCAGTCTTGGCTTTATCAACCTCAATTCCCTGTGGAGTAACAACATAGCCAAGAAAAGATACTCGGTCGGTGCAAAAGGTGCACTTTCCATGGTTACCAAGCAAACGTGCATCACGTAGAGCAATAAAAACAGCACGTAAATGTTCCAAATGTTCCTCCAAAGATCTGCTATAAATCAATATATCACCAAATGTTCCAAATGTCTCAACTGGAGCCATGAGTATGAAGAAGCAGGAGTTTCCCAACTTGCGCCAAGGGAATCGTACAGTAGCCCAGTACGTGGATGAGTTTAGTACCCTATCTCGTTATGCCCCAGATGATGTGGCTACAGATGCCAAGAAGCAGGAGAGATTTATGGAAGGGCTGAATGATGAGATGAGTGTACAGCTGATGGTGGCAAATTTCAATAACTATCAGGAATTGGTTGACCGAGCCCTGATGATTGAAAGGAAGCATCAACAGATTGAGAGTCGCAAGAGGAAGTATGGGCAAGTGAAGTATAATTCTGGAGCTCAGCAGAAGCCTCGCTTTACCCCTAAAGCAGTAGGACAGTTTCAGCATACCCATGGAGGAAGTAGCTCACACAACCACAATGGCACCAAGAATGGCAATGGTAATGGGAGTGGGAATGGAGCCAATGGAAACCAGAACCGCCCTGCACCGTCCACACCCACCAAGAGGGATTTTAGCCATGTCACTTGTTACAAGTGCGGGAAGACTGGACATTATGCTAATGAATGCCCAGAAGTTAAGAATGGGAACGGCAATGGAAGCGCCGGGAAGAAGCCCAACCCGTTCAACAAAGGACAAGTGAACCACGTGACCGTGGAGGAGGTAGAAGAGCAACCAGATGCTGTTGTCGGTAAGTTTTTGGTTAAAACATTTACCGCAATAGTCCTTTTCGATACTGGTGCATCGCATTCATATATTTCAAGGGGATTCGTGAATAAACATAGGATGTCCACCCGAGTTCTAAAGACCCCCATGTTAGTAAGTTCACCTGGAGTAGATTATATGGCACACCAAGGATGTTTTCAGACGCCATTGACCATAGGACGCCATACTTTCCCCTCTGACCTAATAGTTCTGGAGTCACAAGGATTGGATGTGATATTAGGTATGGATTGGCTATCGCAGTATGGAGGTAACATTGACTGTGCCAGTAAGTCTATTTTGCTCACCACCCCGGAGGGAAAAAGGATTAAGTATGTATCTAGGCATTCGCCTATAAGGACTCAAGTATATTCTCTCACGGGAGTTGTTCAGGAGGAAGTGCCAGTAGTGAAGGATTATCCGGATGTGTTTCCAGAGGAGTTACCTCGCATGCCACCGGATAGAGATATAGAGTTTTTGATTGAGCTTTTGCCAGGCACCGGGCCAATTTCCAAGAGACCATATAGGATGCCCGCAAAGGATTTGGTGAAAATTAAGAAGCAGATTAAGGAGTTACTGGATAAAGGATTCATACGCCCAAGTTCTTCGCCTTGGGGTTCGCCAGTACTTCTAGTGGAGAAGAAGGATGGATCGTTAAGAATGGTTGTTGATTACCGAGGATTGAATGAAGTAACGATCAAGAATAAGTACCCACTGCCAATGATCAATGATCTGTTCGATAGATTGCAAGGAGCTAAAGTATTTTCGAAGATCGATCTACGATCAGGGTACCATCAATTGAAGATTCGAGAGCAAGATATCCCTAAGGCGGCCTTTACCACTAGGTATGGGTTGTATGAGTACACCGTTATGTCGTTTGGTCTGACAAACGCACCGCCATACTTTATGAACCTGATGAACAAAGTGTTTATGGAGTATTTGGATAAGTTCGTCGTAGTGTTCATAGATGATATTTTGATCTTCTCGAAGGATGAAGAGGAGCATGAAGAGCATTTGTGATTGGTATTGGAGATGCTCAGAGAGCACCAGTTGTATGCCAAGTTTAGCAAATGTGAGTTTTGGTTGAAGGAAGTCGGATTCCTCGGACATGTTATATCCGGAGAAGGAATAGCAGTAGATCCCGCCAAGGTGGAGACTGTGACCAATTGGGAAGCACCGACGACCGTTGGAGAGATCCGGAGTTTTCTTGGACTCGCAGGATACTACCGGAGATTTATCGAGAATTTCTCGAAGATTGCCAAGCCAATGACGGAGTTGTTGAAGAAGGAAACCAAGTTCGGTTGGATCGAAGAATGTGAGACTAGTTTCCAGGAGTTGAAGAAAAGGTTGGCATCATCCCCTGTGTTGATTCTGCCAGATCAACATAAGGATTATGAGGTGTACTGCGACGCTTCACGTCGAGGACTTGGAGCAATTCTTATGCAGGAAGGAAGAGTTGTTTCGTATGCTTCATGACAACTAAAACCTCATGAGATGAACTATGCCACCCACGATTTGGAGTTAGCAGCCGTAGTGCATGCGTTGAAGACATGGAGACATTTTCTCATAGGAAACCATTGTGATGTATATACGGACCATAAGAGTCTGAAGTATATATTCACTCAGAAGGAGTTGAATCTTAGGCAAAGGAGATGGCTGGAACTCATTAAGGATTATGACATGAGATTGCATTACCATCCCGGAAAGGCTAACGTAGTAGCGGATGCGCTAAGCCGTAAGAGCCATGTCAATACCCTAATGATGGAAGAGTTTCCAAAGGAGCTAGCCGAGGACCTACGAGAACTACGTTTGGAGATAGTTCCGAGAGGCTATGTAGCAACACTAGAAATCCAGTCTACCTTGATGGATAAAATCAGAGAAGCTCAGAAAGCCGACAAGGAGATTGTCGCTATAAAGGAGAGGATGAGCGAAGGAAAAGCTAAAGGTTTTCGTGAGGATGAGCACGACACCTTGTTGTTTGAGGATCGAATCTATGTGCCCAATGACCCGGAGATTAGGAAGTTGATTTTACAGGAGGCCCATGATTCGCCATACTCGATTCACCCAGGAAATACTAAGATGTATTTGGATTTAAAGGATACTTCCTGGTGGACCGGTATGAAGAAAGATATTGCGGAGTATGTAGCAGTTTGCGATGTATGCCAAAGAATAAAGGCAGAACATCAGAAGCCAGCAGGATTGCTACAACATATGCCAATTCCCGAATGGAAGTGGGAGAAGCTTGGTATGGATTTTATCACCGGATTGCCCAGGACCAAAGCAGGGTATGATTCAATCTGGGTAGTAGTAGACCGATTGACTAAGGTAGCCCACTTTATCCCGGTGAAAACCACATATACTAGTGCGAAGTTGGCTAAGATATACATGACCAGAATTGTATGTCTGCATGGAGTTCCGAGGAGTATTGTATCTGATAGAGGAACCCAGTTTACCTCAAAGTTTTAAAATCAGTTACATGAAACCTTGGGTACCAGGCTAGAGTTTAGCACAATGTTTCATCCTCAGACCGATGGATAGACGGAGAGAGTCAATCAGATTCTGGAGGATATGTTGAGAGCCTGTGCATTAGATTATGGATCTAGTTGGGATGACAACTTGCCTTACGCGGAGTTCTAATACAACAACAGTTACCAGGCCAGTTTGAAGATGGCGCCGTTCGAGGCATTATATGGCAGGAGATGCCGAACACCGTTGTCGTGGGATGAAGTTGGAGACCGACAGTTGTTTGGACCAGACTTAATCAAAGAGTCCGAGGAGAAAGTGAAGTTAATCCGAGATAGACTGAAGGTAGCTCAGTCCAGGCAGAAGAGTTACGCCGACTCGAACCGCAAGGAGATATACTATGAGATCGGAGACAGAGCGTACTTGAGGGTATCGCCTCTGCGAGGAGTTAAACGTTTTGGAGTTAAAGGGAAGTTAGCCCCGAGATTTGTTGGACCTTACCGTGTTTTGGAACGCATGGGAGAGGTTGCCTATAAGTTGGAGTTGCCCGAAGGATTGTCAGGAGTGCACGACGTGTTTCACGTTTCGCAACTGAAGAAGTGCCACGCGGAGATGGCCGATATACCACTTAGAGACACAGTACCCCTGGAAGCAATTCAGTTGGACAGTGACCTGACCTACGAGGAGAAGCCCGTTAAGATTCTCGAATTTTCGAGTAGAGTTACCCGTAGCAAGGTTATCAAGTTTTGCAAAGTTCAGTGGAGTCACCACACCGAGGAAGAAGCCACCTGGGAACGAGAAGATGATCTACGCAAGGACCACCCACACCTGTTCTCTAGCCAAGCCGAATCTCGAGGGTGAGATTCATTCTAAGGGGGTAGGTTTGTAACATCCCAAATTTTCAATTTGGAATGTTATACATAGATCATAATTGCATTTGCATATTTTTGCATTTTGTTCGTGAAGTTCCTCGAAATTCTAAGCAACTCAAGGACCTACGGAGAGAGTTGGGGATTTTACCGTTTTCGTATTTGAGTTCGCTCGAATACCGGTACGAGGACAGTGTGATTCTAATTATTTTTCTCTCCTAGAAATATTTCTAAATAAAATAAATGAGCGGAGATAATATGACTTCTCCAAAACAATAGAAATATTGGAGGAAAAATATTAAAATCACTTTTGGTATTTTTCTGGATTTATTTTCGGATTTATTTGCATAGGAAAAATATGCGTTTTTCAAAATTGCATTTAGGACCGGGAAAAATGTTCACTTTGTCCTAAATATTATTGAAGGACGGTGAAAATTTATTTCGGGAATTTTGGAGTCCGTTTGATATTTATTTCGTTAGTTTTACTGCGCCGGGACTCTATTTAAAAAAAACGGGAACCGACTTAGTCTCGTACCGGACCGGGACTCCGGGCTTTATATAGCGCCCAGGCCGGCCCGACATCGCCCAGCCCGCCCCCGCGCAAAAACCCTAGCCCTAGCCGGATCCCGCCGCCGCCGCCGCCGTCGCCGCCCACGCCGCCACCCGCGCCCGCCGCCGACGCCGCCGTCCGCCGCCCCGCCGCCGACGCCGCTGCCCGACGCCGCCGTCCGCCGCCCGCCGCCCCTCACCGACGCCGCCGCCCGCCGCGACCTCGCCGGAGCCGCCGCCCGCCGGAGTCGAGGTAGACGCCCGTTGTTTTTTTTTTTGAGAGATCAGATCGGTTTTATAAATAAAAAAACACAAGATCTGGTTTTTTTCGATTTAGATCGGTTTTTCGTCGGTTTAGTTAAATAGAGGACGTTCGTCCGTACGTTCGTTTTAACGAACGGTTTTCGTTAGTTAATCGCACACAGCGAACGTTCGTTCGTTAGCCAGTTCGTCGTTTTTCTTTTCGGGGTATTTTATCCACGATTTTTCCGATCGCGATTTCTGCCCTGATCTTGTTTTTCATTTTTCTTTTCGCTCGAGAGTCGGAATCAGGTGATTCAAAATCCCAGATCTTCGTCTCGAAGCCCTCTTTACGTTTAACCAACTTGAACAAAGTTTTGGCTACAGTAAAATTTGACTTTAGGCCAACTAGTAATTCGGAGCTCGTTTCTTTTGCAGTTTGAGTTCCGTTGCTTCTTTCGAGTTGATTCTTTTTGCCAACCGGAGTTCTTAAGTTGAACTTTCTGGTTAGATCTCTTATTTGAGTTTTACCAGTGCATTAGTTAAGTACTTATTGTATGCTTGTTGTTTGATTGCGATAGAGTACCCGGAGTGCGTCGCTTGCTACTTTGAGTCTCTAGGTTTTGCGGATCATCAGCTAGGCAAGTAACACTTTGATCATGATTTCCAATTACCCAGTTTTCATTGCTTTAGTCAAACCCCTCACACATTGCTTGAGTAGGATCAAATAACTTGTGGGATTGGGAAGTAGATTGAGGTAGTACCTATTACCTGCATTACATTCAAACCCTTGGGAGTTACTCTACGTCTGCTGTTAGGACATGCTATGCTCGTAGACGTGGTTTGGGTTTGAGTGAAATCCATGACAGATGTGAGTTGTTAATTAATGGTTCAACTTAAGGTGGCAACTTTAATACACATCTGGGTGGATTGAGGCATCTGGGTATTCCAGGATTGCTTGTTTTTCTTTTGGACCGCCACCCAGGCTCAAAGGGATCGTGAGATTTTTCATACTAGAAACTTCCGTGTGCAGCCACATGCCAATATGGGCTCTGGCATAGTTGAGTAAGTTGTGGGAAACCTTTCCACGATGGGCTAGCAGATGTAGTTGGGTTTTGTAGGTGTGTCGGCCTATCTATCGGGTTAAGGGGACCTCTTCGGAAAGACTGTGTCTCGGTCATCCGTTTCTCAAACACCATGCAGTGCGAGAAACCAAACGGAGGCGATCGAGTCTTGTGGGGAAAGTGCACAAACCTCTGCAGAGTGTACAAACTGATCATGATTAGCCGTGTCCCCGGTTATGGACATCTTGAGTATCTGGTATTTGGATTATCATGTGCATCTCAACATGTTACTCTAATTTAATTTTCTTGGGTTTAATGATTACTTTTAATTGGGGTTGAGAGGATGTCTATCTTCTCAACGATGTTTCAACTACCATGATAGTTAACTAAAATACATTCCTTTGAAGTAGGGAAAAATTGGCTTTACGCAAAAACTTAACCATAGAGCTTTCCACCAGCCATATTGCATATAGTATAGCTTTACTTTCATTGCATATCTTGTGTTACCTTGCCAGCATATTCCATGTGCTGACCCATTTTTCGGGCTGCAACATTTCATGTTGCAAACTTTTCAGACGACGAGTAAGATGCCCTTTTTAGGTCGTGGTTCTATACTCAGTGATGCCGCTGGAGTTGATGGACTCACTTATCTTCCAAGCCTTCCGCTGTTATCGTATTAGATGGCCTTCAGCCATGATTTTTTGTAATAAATTCATCGTTGGACTATCAATGTAATAAGTGTGTGATTGCTACTCTGTTATAAATCCTTCGAGTACCATGCGTGTCAGCATTACTGATCCAGGGATGACACTGATGCATGGAGATCAGACTGTTTGAGGTCTGGTCGCTACAATATATGGTCGCGGTGGTGGGATATGGCAGAGGTGGCGGTATGGCAGCGACGATGAATATGGTGCGGCGGCGGCGTGACAAACTGTGAACATAACTCGAAACTCTAAAGAACTAGACGTTAAGACCAGCAATTCGACACGACGATGCAACCGCAAATTCAACTAAGCAAACACGGAAAAGATTATGCAAAGGCTCAGACTAGTTCGGATATGATGAACTAACCCTAAATTTTTTTGGCTTTTTAGTGGACTGTAGGTATGAAGAACAGACTCGATCTAATCTACGAAAAACTGTAAAATCTCACCGAGCAACCTGGAAATCTGATACCACTTGATAGTGGCAAAGGTGTCCCGTCTTTCGATGAGGTGGTGGCTATCGTTTTGGAGGAAGTCGACTTTGACGATCCGACTACGAACGTGCGAGGACGTTGCGCCTTAGCAATCGCTAAACCAACTCCGAGAGGTTATTGACCACGCCGAAGCACGATCAACCTAACCACGAAGGTCTGTTTCCTGCAGATAAACGAAGAACAAGCAAGAAACTAAGATTCCAATATGGATATTCGAATTCAAGAGGAAAGCTTTATTGATCAAGTGGGGTTCTGTGACGTCTTTGTCTGGTTGTTGAACACAAACGAAGGATGCGAAGTTGCAGCTATGGCGAACTTTAATCTAAACAAAACCCAAAGTCTAAACGACGCCCTAAGGGCTGTATATATGGAGAAAGAGAGAGGGAATTTCGTGGCCCCTTGGAGAAGGGGTCCGAAACCAACCCTAACTCTGTTTTCTCACACATACGGACTCTAAAAACAGCCTATACTTTACTATTTTGAAATTACATGGGCCCAGCCCAATAATAAGGTGACGCAGCACCTATAATAGCCTCTGGACGAAATTTATGAAGTGGCATCTTGTATATTTCGTCCAAGGCTTCACGCACTCATTATGGTGGCTTCAAAGTCCTGAAATCATCACTTGTAACTCCATTCTTGTTCCCCTTGCGCATGCCATCATCTCCATGCTTGATCTTGCTCCAATGTTCATCCTTCTTGTCCAAGCTAGGCCCTTCATTTGTAAGCAAAAGACAAATGTATCCAATTTAGGCATCATCATATTCTCATGAACATTAGAATCATTACCAAGAAACGAAAATACCTGGTAATTTAATTGGCGTGCACGAGCTCTAGTAATTGGTCATGTATATGTGTCAGTTGGGGCTGTGGGTGTAAACTTGTTAGTGATGTCCTCAACACGGGGGATTACGAGGATGAGGTTGATCAAAATCAGAATTACGTGCAACAACCAGCACCACAACTACCAGGTCGTCCACATGCAAATAATCGCAATGATAGGGCTGCACCACACCCTCAGGTACGCGAGCATGACCATCTCCCTAAACTAAAATTGAATATTCCACCATTTGAGGGTAGATATGTTCCTGATATATATCTTACTTGGGAGTTAGAAACCGAACAACGTTTTACATGTTTAAAATATCCCGAGGAGAGACGTGTTGCTGCTGCTCTTTGTGCTTTCACTAGTTTTGCTTGTGTGTGGTGGTCTGAATATTGTAGATTATATCCGGATAATATTCCAACTACTTGGGCTGCTTTGAAAACTGCTATGCGTACTCGTTGGGTTCCACCATATTATCAATGCGAATTACTTCAGAACTTGCAGCATTTAAGACAAGGAAAAAATTGTGTAGAGGAATATTACCAGGAATTACAAACTGGCCTGATTAGATGTGGTATTGTTGAGGATAATGAGGCTATAGTTGCATGTTTTATGGGTGGCTTAAATAGAGAGATTCAGACAGTTCTAGAGTATAAGGAGTGTAATAATATCACTCATTTATTCCATCTTGCTTCCAAAGCTGAACGTGAAGTGCAGGATCGACAGGCCTTGGCTTGAACTAATTTTTCTGCAGGTCGACCTTCATCATGGACACCGAGTGCATCATCTACTTCGACACGTCCGGCTGCACCACCGCCTACTTCATCCGTCACTTCTAGTCGTGATAAAAGCAAACAGGCACCACCACCATCAAACAGGAGTACACCTTCCGGTCCCGCGCAGAGCTCTTCTTCATCCATGGCATCCAATAGGCCAACACATGATGGCATATGTCGTCATTGCACTGGTCGTGGTCACTATGCGAGCAAATGACCATCGCAGCGTGTCATGATTGCTACTGAGGATGGTGGTTATGAGTCCTCTAGTGACTATGATGAGGAGATTTTGGCTCTTATTACACGTGAAGAACATGGTGGAGATGATTCTAAAAATGAGACACAATACATGGCTCCTGAAGACGCTCACAGGTATGAATGTTTAGTTGCTCAACGTGTTTTGAGTGTGCATGCCACACAAGTAGAGCAAAATCAGAGGCATAATTTGTTCCATACAAAGGGAGTTGTGAAGGAACGTTCTGTTTGCGTCATCATAGATGGAGGGAGCTGCAACAACTTGGCTAGCATGGAGATGGTGGAGAAGTTATCTCTCACCACAAGACCACATCCACATCCTTTGTGACACCCGAAGACCGACGCCCCAGAAGATTCCAGATGTTCCGGGTTCTCCCGTGTGTTTCATTTGTGCTTGTGTTATTTATTTTGCATTGCATCATGGCATCATGCCATCATGACTTTAATTCTGCAACTCAACCAAATAAGTCGTGTGGACCTTCGGTCCATTTAAATCGAGGGAAGGATGACTTCTCTTTATAACATATATATATCCTCCTAATATTTATGGAGCTATTATAAAAATATTCCATTGTTGGAAGCAACCATCACACACTTGCATAATATTCCCCATGTCTGTTTCACTCCAAGTTTTGACTCCCACAACCTTGCTTGATCATCTTCTTCTCCTTCTTCGTTAGTCCTTTTAAATTGTGGCATTCTATTTCCTGCACCAATTTAATGTTCATTCTTTTCCTATCAATTCTCAACCATGCCTTCAACATCCTTGCCAATTTTTAGTTCCTTTGGACTTGTTTTGGTTGGGTTCAAAAATGGCTCAAGTTTGAATTTAATTCAAACTTGAATTATTTTTTATATCCTTAAAAATGTCCAAACTAGTTTATTCAAATTGTGCATAAATCTAGGAGTTCAAGTATATTTTTACTTCCTTCTTATTCTTCATATAACTCCCTGTCCATTTTTCCTTTTCATCATCGGGATTTGAGTTTGCTTTTGTTTTTTTAAGGATAACGGGCCCCTTGCGCTGCTCTGGGCCTCCCAGCCGCAGGCTGGCCCATCTCCTTCCCGTGGCCCAGCTGGCCACTAGGCCTCCATAGGCCAACTCGAGCGCCCCCTGCGCAACCCTAGCCCGACCGAGCACATCTCCCCATCGCACCCTCGTCCCTTTCCTGGCGCCGCCACTCCGCCCCGCACCCGAGGCCATCGATCTCTCCCTCGACCCCCGCCTCCTTCTCCCTACTGCGTGACCTGCTCCTCTCCCTCTCCCTCGTTCCCTCGAGCGCCGCCCAGGCCGCCGCGCCATGGCGCCCCAAGGGATCCGTCCCCTCGCCTCATGCCTCCTTGCTGGACCGGGCCGCTCCAAGTGCTCCGCCGGCGGCCTCTCCTGCATCCCCGCGCGACCTCAGCGCCGCTCATCACATGGCCGGCCGTGTCGGATCTCCATCCCGCCGCCGTGCCGTCTCCGTTCCCACGTCGCTCCTTGACACCATCGCGCTGGGCTGCACGCGAGCGTGTCACCGGAGTCCTCAGCGCCGCTGTCCTCGTGTTGCATCGCCGCCGCTGCCGGATCTTGCCTCCTCCGCCCGGCCCCGTGAAGCTCTTCCCTGACTCATGATGCGTAACTATTCGGTGAGAAAACAAGGACGCCAAGCCCTGCATCGACTCGCTGCTACCCCTGCCTCCTCGCTGCCCGGCGAGCTTCGCCTGACCTCACCGTGGCCGTGACCGAGACCACCATTCCTTTGTTGTTGTTGTTGTTTCGCCAAGGACCTCGGAGGCGTCAAGTTCCTCACCGTGTACGTCTACGGCTCGTGTACCCCTATGTCAACGACGACTCGACAAGTACCCCGCCGGCAAGACCGACGCCCAAACGACTACACAAGACGATGCGCCAAGTTCAACTACGCCCGACGACATGTACATCTTCGAAACGAGAACGCCTACACGGTGACACGTCAAGTACCACTACCGTCGCCGAAGAACCGTGAACGAAAAGGCCAACGTGTACGACTACCGTCGCCCCGGAAACGATGGATTCGTCAAGTACCTCTCCGAAACGGAACGAGTACCTCTACGTCAACGATGACCCCGACGCCCCGTGTACGACTGCAAACGGAACGACTACTTCCCTCTAGGAACGTGTACCACGTCCCGCGAGTACCACTACTTCCCTCGACGATCTCGATCCTCCCCGAAATGAATGTTCCGCAGGTATAACCCCGAGACGATGACCCGTGGACTGCATGTGTTGTATGAGATGTATCGGATGTTTGCATCGTGTCCGTTGTGCCCTCGTTTGCCTTGGCGGCAACCCGTGGGAACCCAGTGACGGGATCACCCCACCTTTCATCTTGTTCGACTCGCTCACGCCACCTTTCTTTTGCACCGGTCTCTCGACGAGTTACCGGAACCGATATGTTGCGTGGCATCATTTTCGGATTCGCCGCCGTGGCCCCTTTCTTTCCACCACGGTGACAAATACTTCATATCTCTTCATGTTAACGTTTACTAAAAATTGCATAAAACTTGATCATCTCATGTTAACGTTTACCATTGTCGAAATGTCTTGTGCACCGGGATGCCGAGCCTGATCGGATTTCCTAAGATAAGGGGTGATGATATTATATTTATCACTTCAGCTGATCGTGAGAGCTTGTGATGGGCTAAGTTGGGACACCCCTGCAGGGTTATGATCTTTCGAAAGCCGTGCCCACGGTTATGTGGCAGATTGGAATTTGTTAATGTCCGGTTGTAGAAAACACGACAGAGGATCCGAAGTAAAACACACAACTGTGTGAGTAACCATGACTGTCTCTTTCCACTTTGAGAAGAGAACACGGTGGGGTTATGTTTGACTCGTAGGTAGTTTAGGATCTTTAGCGATCACTACTAGTTTGCGACCGTTTGCGTAGATGCTCATCTTATTCTTGTACTCGTAAGCTAGCCACCATATTATGCTTAGCCATTGCTGCAACCTCACCACTACCCTTCTCCATACCCATAAAGCTTTGCTAGTCTTGATACCCATGGTTATGGGATTGCTGAGTCCTCGTGGCTCACAGTTACTACAACACCAGATGCAGGTTCAACCGAGAATGATGCAGGAGATGGATCAGAACTCCACCGGGAGTTCGATGAAGAGCGTGGCCGTATGCTTGTGACGTTTTCGACGATCAGTAGTGGTTTCTACTAGGGGCGATTCGGACCTGTGGCTTAATGTTTTTGGTATCTTTCATTTGGATCTTCGCCCGTAGTCGGGTTGTGATGGTATTTGGATGATGATTAGCTTATGTAATGTATTGTGTGATGTGGCGAGTGTAAGCCAACTATCCTTTTGCAATTTCATCCCTATTTTTACATGAGTCGTGCAAAGATACCAAACTTGAGATCATTCCAGAATGGGCTTATACCTTTAAGTCGTGCCTCGACACGTAGGAGGTATTGTCCCATCCTGGGCATTACAAGTTGGTATCAGAGCCTTCTCTGACCTAGGAGCCCCCACTGATTGATCGAATCGTTGATGGTTGAGTCTAGGCACACACTTAAAATGTTTTGAGTCATATATATATATATATATATATATATATATATATATAGGAGAGTAGGGTTTCTTTTTACTCCTCATCCCTTTATCACTCTGGTGAGTACTCCTGACGATTACTTATCTCTTCTACTCTCAAAAATGCACCAATTTTTTTTAGGATCACGCGGGTATTGTTTGGATTGTTCCGATGTCTTTGTGACGAGAACATTGTTCTCGATGCCTCCTGTCATTTAGGGGTTGTGGCAGTGTCCCGGGGAGTTGAGCTCCGAGGTGTTGTCGTCACAAATATATCGCAGCAGTTCTGGAATACTTAAGACGGCCGACATCGAAAACTCTCCTATGCGGTTAGTGGCAAGATAACCCCGACATCACCCAGTACTGGGGAGGTAGTTCGGGAGTATTGCCATAGCTTGTATAGTAGATGCGTTTCGAAGGTCCGAGGTAAACGGTTTCCGGAAATAACTGGTTATGTGTTGAAGGATGGATACAGCTGGATGTAGGATTAGAGTTGAGTGCACGATACTTCCCCTGTATCCCCAACACCTGATTGCATAACTGGAAACTTTCGGAAATTAATAGGTGGGTTCATCTAGTAGCTCGTAGGCATTCTTCCAACGAATGCATGATATGGAGTTCGGGGTTCTACATTGAGTGAAGTAGTTTTATGGACGTTGTTCCGATCGGGAGTTGCATCTTAAAGGGTCCTTGGCTATGCTGATCCGGGGATTGCAAAACCCTTTTGTAACACGTTCCATGAGCTTTCAGCATGAATATGTGGAACGAAGCTTCTATCTTGTATTTGTTCTATCTGCTCCTTGTTGTTTTTACTTATATTTTGTTCTCCCAAGTGGCTTCTCGACAAGTTGATGTACCTACGGAATTAATTCATTCAATTCTCTGTTCGAATGATATTGTGAAGATTATGTTGCAACATATATATTCATTGTTTTTGTTTTGATTCTGGTATTCGAGTTGCTTCGATGTCAAGTGTTGATTCCATACCTTCCTAATCGGTGTTCTCACATTTCTATGGGAGTGCTAATTCTTCTTGACCATCGAGATTTTCATGTTAATCCTTTTCAATCGGTGTGCCTTCTCGTCAAGTTATTCCATACGGACGCCTTTGAAAAATCTGACGATTTGTCTGTTTCATTCATCCCAAGTTGTCTTTGTTTTCCCCACCCTCCCACCCTTCTTCTTCTCGGAGCCAGAATTCTTAATCAAGTATCCATTTTATTCATGTGATATTTCTTCATTCATTTCCTTCAATGTTCTTATCCGGTGATTTATCATGAAGATGCTCGAGAGCTTCGAGTTCATCATTCTCCGTTCTCGTTTCTTCTCCGGTGGAATAAATTCAAGCTTCGGTCATGATCATATCTCTTCCTTTTTGTTTAACATGTTTTCCGATGTTGAAATTTCTTATCCGAAGGCTCTCTTTTTTATTCAACTCTCTTATTCATATTCGGAGTGTTCAAGATGTCTCAAAAGATTCACGTTTCCATTCTTAATCCGTTCAAGCTATTTTGAGGATTGCTATCTTATTCAAGCCATTTAATTCAACCGGTGCAATATCTCTTAAGCAATCTTTTTCAACGGTGATTCCTTTTGAGTGGGCCCTAACCCACAGGTCTTTTTCCAGGATCTTACCTGACTCTTCTAATTTTTTCCGGAGTTATACTCAAATTATTTTCAAAGTGTGACGTAAGAATGATTTCCATCAGTCACAGGCCTTCTCCAAGATCGTTTTCAAATTCTTTTCATGTTTGGTTAAACCTTCCATTTTTTTATTCTTCCGGAGCATCTCGCAATTCTTCAAGGTGTTTCTCCTTGTCATTTCTCAATATTTGAAGATAGGAGAAGAGTTTCTCTTAAATCTCGGCCCGTTCTCTTGATGAGTTGGGATTATAGCTTCATGCCATCCTCACTATTGTTCCGATTGTGAGGAATTCTTTTTATACCCATCCGAAGCATTTCATAAATTCTTTCCATTGTGATCCTCCGAAGGCCATCATTTCCGAATATTTCTTCGTTCTCAGTTTTCAACTTGTCCTCCAAATATTCTTCATTGACATCTCTTCGTTCGTCTCCATATTCTTCCCGGTGATTCATTCTTTTATATTCACTCAATTTCAATTCCTTACGGTGGCTTGTTCTCTGTCATCAATCCATTTCAATTTGTACAGTGGTTTGTTAAACATTCTTTACTATGTTATCATGTCATTTCACTTGTGCTTTTCATAATCCTACCGGTGAGTCGTCCAAGATTATTCTCAAGTTTGGCTATATCTCTCTCCATTCCTTTTCAAGAAGAATAAGTAGTAGGCCAAATCCGTTGCTGGTCATCAATTTAATTTGATGAAGGATAAGCATACTGTAAATCTTATCCTTATTTCCTCGAAGTGATTAATCCCTTACTTCGGAGCTTGTTCATCATATCATATCCTTGGTTCTAAGTTGTTCGTCTTGCTTTCCAGAGTTCCAAGTTATTTCTATTATATCATTTCAAACCTCCATCTAATTCATCGCATGCCTTGAATCGTATTCTTTTCATCTTTCGCTTCTCATGCTTTCATTACCGGAGTTCTCATGATGGTTGATCATGATTTAATTCATCCTCGAAGTCGTCATCAAGATTCTTGTTGGAGCTCAAGTATTCTTCTTCATGCAATTGAAGTGTAATTCTTTCTATCTTATCTTTGAGATGGTGTTATGTCATTCTTGTCAATTTTTCCTTCATGTTTTATGATTCACGAGTTATCAAGAATGAGATATTTAAAACCATCTTATTCTTCGTTCATGAAATCTTTCAACCCTTCAATTTATTCGTTGAAGTAATCTTGGGTTGTATCTAACCTAAAAGCTTTCCCAGAGAATTGTTGCTATTATGGTGCTTATAAATGACCCAAGTTCTTCAGTTATCCTTCCGGTGAAATAAGTTTATCGTCTCCTTGTTGATCTCAATCCAATCAAATTTTTTTCGTAAGTGGTTGCTTGTCACCCCTTAATTTTGAGATGTTTTCCATAAGCCCACATCAAGCTTATTCTTTTCGTTGTTGATTTTCCAACAACTCTATTCAACCCTTCTTCGTAAGGATGCTCTTTCAAATTCAATTTTGAGAGAAGTTGTCATATTTTTTTTCTCCGTTCATTTCTTTCATTGATCTATATTCTATTCTTTCATTCCGGAGGCATTGTGATATTTCTCTCTTTGACCATCTTCTCATTTTTATCAAGATCATATTCTTCCCTTGCTTGTCTATTTAACCGGAATGTCGTGTCCTCCATTCAAGTTCCGTCATCCATCTAGCTTTTCCTCTCTTTTCAACCGGAGTGCTGTCTGAATCCTTCTTACCCCTTGTGCCATTCTTTCATTTGTTTCAGAGGCAATATGATGTTCATTTCATCAAGATCGTCCAATCTTCTCAAGCTCATGTTAATTCATTCCATTTTCAGTCGGAGTGCTGTCCAAATTATGTCATTCTTATTCCTTGGCTATACCATTGTAGTTTCATATTCTTCTGGTTCATGAGCTCTTGTTTCATGCCTTTCAACCTACAAGGTTCTCGTAATGTTCCTTGTTCCTCTTTTCTAACGGAGTGTTTTCATCTTCGTTCATCTCCGTTGTATTCTTCTTTCAATTTGTCCAACCTCTCAAGGTTCGTGGTTTCACTCATTTGTCGAAGAAGCAACTTTGTTTTACCTATTCCTCTTCCGTTTTATCCGGTGCCATAGTGTGGGAGAGTTGAGACGCCCGAAGACCGACGCCCCAGAAGATTCCAGATGTTCCGGGTTCTCCTGTGTGTTTCATTTGTGCTTGTGTTATTTATTTTGCATTGCATCATGTCATCATGCCATCATGACTTTAATTCTGCAACTCAACCAAATAAGTCGTGTGGACCTTCGGTCCATTTAAATTGAGGGAAGGATGACTTCTCTTTATAACATATATATATATATATCCTCCTAATATTTATGGAGCTATTATAAAAATATTCCATTGTTGGAAGCAACCATCACACACTTGCATAATATTCCCCATGTCTGTTTCACTCCAAGTTTTGACTCCCACAACCTTGCTTGATCATCTTCTTCTCCTTCTTCATTAGTCCTTTTAAATTGTGGCATTCTATTTCCTGCACCAATTTAATGTTCATTCTTTTCCTATCAATTCTCAACCATGCCTTCAAGATCCTTGCCAATATTTAGTTCCTTTGGACTTGTTTTGGTTGGGTTCAAAAATGGCTCAAGTTTGAATTTAATTCAAACTTGAATTATTTTTTATATCCTTAAAAATGTCCAAACTAGTTTATTCAAATTGTGCATAAATCTAGGAGTTCAAGTATATTTTTACTTCCTTCTTATTCTTCATATAACTCCCTGTCCATTTTTCCTTTTCATCATCGGGATTTGAGTCTGCTTTTGTTTTTTTAGGGGAAAGGGCCCCTTGCGCTGCTCTGGGCCTCCCAGCCGCAGGCTCGCCCATCTCCTTCCCGTGGCCCAGCCGGCCACTAGGCCTCCATAGGCCAACTCCAGCGCCCCCTGCGCAACCCTAGCCCGACCGAGCACATCTCCCCATCCCTCCCTCGTCCCTTTCCTCGCGCCGCCACTCCGCCCCGCACCCGAGGCCATCGATCTCTCCCTCGACCCCCGCCTCCTTCTCCCTACTGCGCGACCTCCTCCTCTCCCTCCCCCTCGTTCCCTCGAGCGCCGCCCAGGCCGTCGCGCCATGGCGCCCCAAGGGATCCGTCCCCTCGCCTCATGCCTCCTTGCTGGACCGGGCCACTCCAAGTGCTCCGCCGGCGGCCTCTCCTGCATCCCCGCGCGACCTCAGTGTTGGAAATATGCCCTAGAGGCAATAATAAATTGGTTATTATTATATTTCCTTGTTCACGATAATCGTTTATTATCCATGCTAGAATTGTATTGATAGGAAACTCAGATACATGTGTGGATACATAGACAAACACCATGTCCCTAGTAAGCCTCTAGATGACTAGCTCGTTGATCAATAGGTGGTTACGGTTTCCTGACCATGGACATTGGATGTCGTTGATAACGGGATCACATCATTAGGAGAATGATGTGATGGACAAGACCCAATCCTAAGCCTAGCACAGATCGTGTAGTTCGTATGCTAAAGCTTTTCTATATGTCAAGTATCTTTTCCTTAGACCATGAGATTGTGCAACTCACGGATACCGTAGGAATGCTTTGGGTGTACCAAACGTCACAACGTAACTGGGTGGCTATAAAGGTGCACTACAAGTATCTCCGAAAGTGTCTGTTGAGTTGGCACGAATCGAGACTGGGATTTGTCACTCCGTGTGACGGAGAGGTATCTCTGGGCCCACTCGGTAGGACATCATCATAATGTGCACAATATGTGATCAAGGAGTTGATCACGGGATGATGTGTTGCGGAACGAGTAAAGAGACTTGCCGGTAACGAGATTGAGCGAGGTATCGGCATACCGACGATCGAATCTCGGGCAAGTGCTATACCGATAGACAAAGGGAATCGTATACGGGATTGATTGAATCCTTGACATCGTGGTTCATCCGATGAGATCATCGTGGAACATGTGGGAGCCAACATGGGTATCCAGATCCCGCTGTTGGTTATTGGCCGGAGAGTTGTCTCGGTCATGTCTACATGGTTCCCGAACCCGTAGGGTCTACACACTTAAGGTTCGATGACGCTAGGGTTATAGGGAAAGTATGTACGCGGTTACCGAATGTTGTTCGGAGTCCCGGATGAGATCCCGGACGTCACGAGGAGTTCCGGAATGGTCCGGAGGTAAAGATTCATATATGGGAAGTCCCGTTTTGGTCACCGGAAAAGTTTCGGGCGATATCGGTAATGTACCGGGACCACCGGGAGGGTCCCGGGGGTCCACCAGGTGGGGCCACCAGCCCCAGAAGGCTGCGTGGGCTAAGTGTGGGAGGGGACCAGCCCCAAGGGGGCTGGTGCGCCCCCCCACCAAGTCCCTAGGCGCATGGAGAGGGGAGGGGGGCAAACCCTAGGTCCAGATGGGCCTTAAGGCCCACCCTAGGGCGCCCCCTCTCTCTCCCCCCCCTTGGCCGCACCCTAGATGGGTTTTCTAGGGCTGGCCGCACCCCTAGGGGTGGGAAACCCTAAAGGGGGCGCAGCCCTCCCTTCCCCCTATATATATGTGAGGTTTTGGGGCTGCTAGACACACGAGAACGTCTCCCTCTTGGCGCAGCCCTACCCCTCTCCCTCCTCGTCTCTTGCAGCGCTTGGCGAAGCCCTGCTGGAGTCCCGCGCTCCTCCACCACCACCACGCCGTCGTGCTGCTGTTGGTCGGAGTCTTCCCAACCTCTCCCTCTCTCCTTGCTGGATCAAGGCGTGGGAGACGTCACCGGGCTGCACGTGTGTTGAACGCGGAGGCGCCGTCCGTTCGGCGCTAGATCGGATCTTCCGCGATTTGAATCGCCGCGAGTACGACTCCATCAACCGCGTTCTAGCAACGCTTCCGCTTAGAGATCTACAAGGGTATGTGGATCCAACTCTCCTCTCGTAGATGTGCATCTCCTAGATTGATCTTGGTGAGCGTAGGAAACTTTTTGTTTCCCATGCAACGTTCCCCAACAGTGGTATCAGAGCTAGGATCTTGCGTAGATGCTTTCACGAGTAGAACACAAAAGGGTTTGTGGACGTTGATGTTTAGATTGCTTCCCTCCTTAGTCTTTCTTGATTCAGCGGTATTATGGGATGAAGCGGCCCGGACCAACTTTACATGTCCACGTACATGAGACCGGTTCCATCGACAGACATGTGACTTTTGTTGCATAAGATGGCTGGCGGGTGTCTGTCTCTCCTATCTTAGTTGAATCGGAATAGAACAAGGCGGTCCTTGTAGAAGGTTAAATAGCAACTTAAATATCACCGTTGTGGCTTTGCGTAGGTAAGAAGCGTTCTTGCTAGATACCCATAGCAGCCACGTAAAACATGCAACAACAAATTAGAGGACGTCTAACTTGTTTTTGCAGGGTATGTATGTGATATGATATGGCCAATGACATGATGAGATATATTTGATGTATGAGATGATCATGTTGTAATAGTTAATATCGACTTGCATGTCGATGCATACGGCAACCGGCAAGAGCCATAGGGTTGTCTTTAATTTTTGTATGACCTGCGTGTCAATCATTAAGCGCTTTGTAATGCTTTACTTTATCGCTAAACGGTAGCAATAGTAGTAAGAGCATGGTGGGCGCGCGACAACCCCGATGGCGACACGATGATGGAGATCATGATGATGGGGATCATGGTGTGGCGCCGGTGACGATGGAGATCATGCCGGTGCTTTGGAGATGGAGATCAAAAGCACGAGTTGATGGCCATATCATGTCACTTATGATTTGCATGTGATGTTAATCCTTTTATGCATCTTATTTTGCTTAGGACGACGGTAGCATTATAAGATGATCCTTCACTAAAATTTCAAGATAAAATTGTGTTCCCCCCGAGTGTGCGCCGTTGCGAAGGTTCGTCGTTTCGAAGCACCACGTGATGATCGGGTGTGATAGACTCTACGTTCGCATACAACGGGTGCAAGCCAGTTTTGCACATGCAGAACACTCGGGTTAGACTTGACGAGCCTAGCATGTACAGACATGGCCTCGGAACACGGAGGACCAAAAGGTCGAGCATGAGTCATATAGTAGATATGATCAACATGTTGATGTTCACCATTGACACCACCTCATCTCACGTGATGATCGGACTTGGGTTGGTAAATTTGGATCATGTCACGCTCGAATGACCAGAGGGATGTCAATTTGAGTGGGAGTTATAAGTAATTTGATTAGTTAAACTCACTTATCATGAACAATAGTCTAAGTTGACTTTGCAAATTATGTTGTAGACCAATAACTGCGTTGTAGCTCCCTGTTTAAATACGATCCTAGAGAAAGACTAAGTTGAAAGATATTGTAAGCAAGGATGCGGACTGGGTCCGTAGTCCGAGGAGTGTCCTCACTGCTGCACAGAAAGCTTACGTCTTTGATGCACCGCTCGATGTGCAAAACCCCACAACGTTGTCTGTGGATGTTGTGAACACCTGACAGACACGTCCTGATAACTACTTGATAGTTTAGTGCACCATACTTTACGGCTTAGAATCGGGATTCCAATGACGTTTTGAACGCCATAGAACATATGAGATGTTCTAAGAGCTGAAATTGGGATTTCAGGCTCATGCCCGTGTTGGGAGGTATGAGACCTCTGACAAGTTCCTTTGCCAAAAAGATGGAGGAGAATAGCTCAACTAGTGAGCACGTGCTCAGAATGTCTGGGTGCTAAAATCACTTGAACCAAGTGGGAGTTAAATCTTCCAGGTGAGATAATGGTTGACGGAATTCTCTAGACACTATCACCAAGCTGCTAGAACTTCGTGATGAACTATGACATGCAAAGGATGGTGATGATCCCGGTGCTGTTAGCGGTTCTTAGTACCGCAAAAGTAGAAATCAAGAAGGAGCATCAAGTGTTGATGGTTTAACAAGACCACTGGTTTCAAAAAGGGTAAGGGCTAGAAGGGAAACTTCATGAATGGCAAACCTGTTGTCGCTCTGATGAAGGAACCCATGGTTGAACCCAAACCTCGAGACCAAGTGCTTCTATTGTAAGGGGAACGGTCACATGATAGCGGAACCACCCCAAATACATGGTAGATATGATAGCTGACAACTTCAACAAAGTGTATTTGATATACGTGTTATTAATGTGTACCTTAGTAGTACTCCTTGTAGCACCTGGGTATTGGATACCGGTTCAGTTGCTATTATTAGTGACTTGAAGCAAAAGCTACGGACTGAACGGAGACTAGCTAAGGACGAGGTGACGATGTGTGTTGGAAGTGTTTCCAAGGTTGATGAGATCACCATCGCACACTTCCTCTATTTTCGAGATTAGTGTTGAACCTAGATAAATGTTATCAGGTGTCTACGTTGAGCATGAAAATGATTAGATCATGTTCATCGCAATACGGTTATTCATTTGAGTTAGAGAATAATGGTTATTCTGTTTACATGAATAATACCTTTATGGTCATGCACCCAATGGTTCGTTGAATCTCGATCATGGTAATACACATAATGATAATATTAATGCCAAAAGATGTAGAGTTAATAATGATAGTACCACTTTCTTGTGGCACTGCCGCTTAGGTCATTTTGGCATAAAATGCATGAAGAAACTCCATGCTGATGGACGTTTGGAGTCACTTGATTTTGAATCGCTTGACACATGCGAGCCATGCCTCATGGGCAGGATGACTGAGATCTCGTTTTTCAGGTACAATGAAACGGGTAAGTGACTTATTGGAAATCATACATGCTGATGTATGTGATCCAATGAGAATTAAGGCGTGTGGTGGATATCGTTATTTTCTCATCTTCACTGACGATTTGAGTAGATATGGTATATTTACTTAATGAAGCAAAAGTCTGAAACGTTTGAAAGGTTCAAAAATTTCAGAGTGAAGATTAAGAATCATCATAACAAGAAGATCATGTTCCTACGATCTGATCAAGGGGATATTATCTTAATTATGAGTTTGGCAATCACTTAAGACATTGTGGAATTGTTTCGCAGTTGAAGTCCCCTGGAACACCACAGTGTAATGGTGTGTCCGGACATCGTAATCGAACCTTATGAGATATGGTGCGATCTATGGTGTGTCTTACCGATCTACCGCTATTATTTTGAGGTTATGCATTAGAGATAGCTGCATTCACTTTATATAGGGCACCATCTAAGTCCGTTGAGACGACGTCGTATGGTTTGGCAAGAAACCAAAGTTGTCGTTCTCTTAAATGTTTGGGGCTGCGATGCTTATGGCTTCAGCCAGGAAAAGCTCGAACCCAAAGCGGACAAATACATCTTCATAGGATACCCAAGGGTAACAGTTGGGTATACCTTCTATCTCAGATCCAAGGACAAAAATGTTTGTCGCTAAGAACGGGTCCTTTCTCGAGAAGGAGTTTCTCTCGAAAGAATTGAGTGGGAGGAAGATAGAACTTGATGAGGTTGTCGAACCCTCACTTCAACCGGAGAGTAGTGCAACACAGAAAGATGTTTCTGTGGAATCTACGACAGTTGAAGAGGAAACTAATGATAGTGATCATGAAGCTCCAGATCAAGTTGCTATCAAACCTCGTAGGTTGACAAGGATATGTACTACTCCTGAGTGGTACGTTGATCCTGTCTTAGAGGTCATGTTGTTGGACAACGATGAACCTACGAACTATGGAGAAGCGATGGTGGGCCCATATTCCGACAAATGGTTAGAAGCCGATAAATCCGAGATAGGATCCATGTATCAAAACAAAGTATGGACTTTGGTGGACTTGCCCTGTGATCGGCAAGCCATTGAGACAAATGGATCTTTAAGACTAAGACGGGTGTGGACGGTAATGTCACCGTCTATGAAGCTCGACTTGTGGCGAAGAGTTTTCCACAAGTTCAAGGAGTTGACTACGATGAGATTTTCTCACCCGTAGCGATGCTTAAGTCCGTCGGAATCATGTTAGCATTAGCTGCATTTATGAAATCTGGCAGATGGATGACAAAACAAGTTTCCTTACCAGTTTTCGTAAGGAAAGGTTGTATGTGATACAATCAGAAAGGTTTTGTCGATCCTAAGGATGCTAAAAGATATGCTAGCTCCAACGATCCTTCCATGGACTAGAGCAAGCATCTCGGAGTCGGAATATACACTTTGATGGAGTGATCAAAGTTTTTGGGTATACAAAGTTTGGTGGAAACTTGTATTTGCAATAAAGTGAGTGGGAGCACTACAACATTTCTGATAAGTATATGTGAATGACATATTGTTGATCCGAAATGATGTAGAATTTCTGGAAAGCATAAAGGGTTGTTTGAAATGAGTTTTTCAAAGGAAGACCTGAATAAAGCTGCTTACATATTGGGCATCAAGATCTATACAGATAGATCAAGACGCCTGATGATCCTTTCAAAAGATCACACACCTTGGCATGATTTTGAAGAAGTTCAAAATAGATCAGTCAAAGAAGGAGTTCTTACCTGAGTTGTAAGGTGTGAAGTTGAGTAAGACTCAAAGCTTGACCACGGCAGAAGAAAGAGGAAGGACGAAGGTCGTCCCCTATGGTTTTGTCATAGGCTCTATACGATATGCCATGCTAAGTACCGCACCTGATGTGTGCCTTGCCACATGTCTGGCAAGAGGGTACAAAGGTGATCCAGGAGTGGATTACTAGATAGTGGTCAAAATTATCCTTAGAGGAATAAGGAAATGTTTCTCGGTTATGGAGGTGATAAAGAGTTCGACGTAAAGAGTTACGTCGATGCAAGCTTAACACCTATCCGGATAACTCTAAGTGGAGATACCGGATACGTATAATGGAGCAACAGTTTGGAATAGCTCCAAGTGGAACGTGATAGCAGCATCTACGATATGACATAAGTTTTTGCGAAGAACATAGGGATCTGAATGTTACAGACCCGTTGACTACAACCTCTCTCACAAGCATAACATGATCAAACCCAGAAATCATTGAGTGTTAATCACATATTGATGTGAACTAGATTACTGACTCTAGTGAACTCTTTGGATGTTAGTCACATGGCGATGTGACCTGTGAGTGTTAATCACATGGCGATGTGAACTAGATTATTGACTCTAGTGCAAGTGGGAGACTGTTGGAAATATGCCCTAGAGGCAATAATAAATTGGTTATTATTATATTTCCTTGTTCACGATAATCGTTTATTATCCATGCTAGAATTGTATTGATAGGAAACTCAGATACATGTGTGGATACATAGACAAACACCATGTCCCTAGTAAGCCTCTAGATGACTAGCTCGTTGATCAATAGGTGGTTACGGTTTCCTGACCATGGACATTGGATGTCGTTGATAACGGGATCACATCATTAGGAGAATGATGTGATGGACAAGACCCAATCCTAAGCCTAGCACAGATCGTGTAGTTCGTATGCTAAAGCTTTTCTATATGTCAAGTATCTTTTCCTTAGACCATGAGATTGTGCAACTCACGGATACCGTAGGAATGCTTTGGGTGTACCAAACGTCACAACGTAACTGGTGGCTATAAAGGTGCACTACAAGTATCTCCGAAAGTGTCTGTTGAGTTGGCACGAATCGAGACTGGGATTTGTCACTCCGTGTGACGGAGAGGTATCTCTGGGCCCACTCGGTAGGACATCATCATAATGTGCACAATATGTGATCAAGGAGTTGATCACGGGATGATGTGTTACGGAACGAGTAAAGAGACTTGCCGGTAACGAGATTGAGCGAGGTATCGGCATACCGACGATCGAATCTCGGGCAAGTGCTATACCGATAGACAAAGGGAATCGTATACGGGATTGATTGAATCCTTGACATCGTGGTTCATCCGATGAGATCATCGTGGAACATGTGGGAGCCAACATGGGTATCCAGATCCCGCTGTTGGTTATTGACCGGAGAGTTGTCTCGGTCATGTCTACATGGTTCCCGAACCCGTAGGGTCTACACACTTAAGGTTCGATGACGCTAGGGTTATAGGGAAAGTATATACGCGGTTACCGAATGTTGTTCGGAGTCCCGGATGAGATCCCGGACGTCACGAGGAGTTCCGGAATGGTCCGGAGGTAAAGATTCATATATGGGAAGTCCTGTTTTGGTCACCGGAAAAGTTTCGGGCGATATCGGTAATGTACCGGGACCACCGGGAGGGTCCCGGGGGTCCACCAGGTGGGGCCACCAACCCCAGGTGGCTGCGTGGGCTAAGTGTGGGAGGGGACCAGCCCCAAGGGGGCTGGTGCGCCCCCCACCAAGTCCCAGGGCGCCCCAAGAGGGGAAGGGGGGCAAACCCTAATGCAGTTGGGCCCTAAGGCCCAATAGTGGTGCGCCTCCCCCTCTCTCCCCCTTTGGCCGCCCCCCCTAGATGGATCTAGGGCTGGCCGCACCCTAGGGGAGGGAAACCCTAAAGGGGGGCGCAGCCCTCCCTTCCCCCTATATATATGAGGGGTTTTGGGGCTGCTAGAGACACGAGAACATCTCCATCTTGGCGCAGCCCTACCCCTCTCCCTCCTCGTCTCTTGCAGCGCTTGGCGAAGCCCTGCTGGAGTCCCGCGCTCCTCCACCACCACCATGCCGTCGTGCTGCTGTTGGATGGAGTCTTCCCCAACCTCTCCCTCTCTCCTTGCTGGATCAAGGCGTGGGAGACGTCACCGGGCTGCACGTGTGAAGAACGCGGAGGCACCGTTGCTTCGGTGCTAGGATCTTCGGCGATCTGAATCGCGGCGAGTACGACTCCATCAACCGCGTTCTTGAACGCTTCCGCTTAGCGATCTACAAGGGTATGTGGATCCAACTCTCCTCTCGTAGATGCATCTCCTAGATTGATCTTGGTGAGCGTAGGAAAATTTTTGTTTCCCATGCAACGTTCCCCAACACTCAGCGCCGCTCATCACATGGACGGCCGTGTCGGAGCTCCATCCCGCCGCTGTGCTGTCTCCGTTCCGGCGTCGCTCCTTGACGCCACCGCGCTGGGCTGCACGCGCGCGTGTCGCCGGAGTCCTCAGCGCCGCCGTCCTTGTGTTGCATCGCCGCCGCTGCCGGATCTTGCCTCCTCCGCCCGGCCCCGTGAAGCTCTTCCCTGACTGATGATGCGTTGCTATTAGGTGAGAAAACAAGGACACCAAGCCCTGCATCGACTCGTTGTTGCCCCTGCCTCCTCGCTGCCCGGCGAGCTTCGCCTGACCTCACCGTGGCCGTGACCAAGACCACCATCCCTTTGTTCCTGTTGTTGTTTCGCCAATGACCTCGGAGGCGTCAAGTTCCTCACCGTGTACGTCTACGGCTCGTGTACCCCTACGTCAACGACGACTCGACAAGTACCCTGCCGGCAAGACCGACGTCCGAACGACTACACAAGACGATGCGCCAAGTTCAACTACGCCCGACGACATGTACATCTTCGGAACGAGAACGCCTACACGGCGACACGTCAAGTACCACTACCGTCGCCGAAGAACCGTGAACGAAAACGCCAATGTGTACGACTACCGTCGCCCCGGAAACGATGGATTCGTCAAGTACCTCTCCGAAACGGAACGAGTACCTCTACGTCAACGACGACCCCGACACCCCGTGTACGACTACGAACGGAACGACTACTTCCCTCTACGAACGTGTACCACGTCCCGCGAGTACCACTACTTCCCTCGACGATCTCGATCCTCCCCGAAACAAACGTTCTGAAGGTATAACCCCAAGACGATGACCCGTGGACTGCATGTGTTGTATGAGATGTATCGGATTTTTGCATCATGTCCGTTGTGCCCTCGTTTGCCTTGGCTGCAACCCGTGGGAACCCGGTGACGGGATCACCCCACCTTTCATCTTGTTCGACTCGCTCACGCCACCTTTCTTTTGCACCGGTCTCTCGACGAGTTACCGGAACCGATATGTTGCGTGGCATCATTTTCGGATTCCCCGCCGTAGCCCCTTTCTTTCCACCACGGTGACAAATACTTCATATCTCTTCATGTTAACGTTTACTAAAAATTGCATAAAACTTGATCATGTCATCCGCATCATGTTAGCAACATTAAAATGTGTGAATTGTTGTTTGCTTAATATTGCTAAACATGCATATGGGGATTTTCCGGAATTGTTGATGTAGTTTCCGGCCTCATTTAAACTTGTTGACTTGTGTTGTTTTCGTGTGCTTCCTACCTTGCCATGTATTGCATCCTATATAGACTTGTCTTGCATCCTACTTGGTTGAGCATATTGTCATGTTGCTTGTGTTGTTTTTCTGTGCTTCCTACCTTGCCAGGTATTGCTTCCTGTATAGACTTGTCATGCATCATACCTTGCCATGTATTGCATCATATATAGACTTGTGTTGTTTTCCGGTGCTTCCTACCTTGCCATGTATTGCTTCCTGTATAGACTTGTCATGCATCATACCTTGCCATGTATTGCATCATATATAGACTTGTGTTGTTTTTCTGTGCTTCCTACCTTGCCATGTTTTGCTTCCTGTACAGACTTGCTGTGCATCATATGTAGACTTGTTTTGCATCATACTTGATTGAGCATATTGTCATGTCTCGTGTGGTGTGTTTACCGTGTTGCTTGTTTCTTTCCGGTTTGCTCCTCTCGCTAGCTCCGGGTTCGTTCCAGAGTTGTGAGGATTGTTTGACTACTGCATGGACTTGTTCTTCTCCCTCGCGGAATCCCAGGCAAGATGACCATACCCTTGGATACCTTTACTATCATTGCCATGCTTAGTGTCTCGATGCTATCGTTATATGTCGCACTACCCATCTTTATTGTCAGCCTCTCCTTGTTTCCATGAAACCTCTAACCTTTGAAACCTTCCTAGCAAAACCATTGTTTGGCTATGTTACCCGCTTGCTCAGCCCCTCTTATAGCGTTGTTAGTTACAGGTGAAGATGAAGATCGTTCCAGGTGGGAACTTGTTGTTGGAATATCACAATATCTATTATTATTATTAACACACCTATATACTAGGCATGGGTGGAAGGCTTGGCCTTTTGCTCGGTGTTTTGTTCCACTCATGCCACCTTAGGCACCGATAAACCGGCATTATGTTCCTTGATTTTGCGTTCCTTACACGGTTGGGTATATGGGGGCCCCTTGACACTTCGTCTTTGAATAAAACTCCTCCAGCAAGGCCCAACATTGGTTTTACTTTGCCTCATAATAAAAACTTAATTAATTAATTAAATTTTCATAGGGGGTGACGCCCTCGGGATTCTTTTCTACATAGCAGGGGGGCCAGTGCTGATGGTGTTGGTCCCAAACGGGGGTCCTGCAGGGCCACCTTGGGGAAACCCGAGGGCTGGTTTTACGTGTAGCATTGCCCATCCGGACGTGGCCTGAGACGAGATACGCGCGGCTACTATCAAGGTGTCGGCACGCCGGGAGGTCTTGCTGAACTTGTTTTACCATTGTCGAAATGTCTTGTGCACCGGGATGCCGAGTCTGATCGGATTTCCCTAAGATAAGGGGTGATGATATTATATTTATCACTTCAGCTGATCATGAGAGCTTGTGATGGGCTAAGTTGGGACACCCCTGCAGGGTTATGATGTTTCGAAAGCCGTGCCCACGGTTCTGTGGCAGATTGGAATTTGTTAATGTCCGGTTGTAGAAAACATGACAGAGGATCCGAAGTAAAACACACAACTGTGTGAGTAACCGTGAATGTCTCTTTTCACTTTGAGAAGAGAACACGGTGGGGTTATGTTTGACTCGTAGGTAGTTCAGGATCTTTAGCGATCACTACTAGTTTGCGACCGTTTGCGTAGATGCTCATCTTATTCTTGTACTCGTAAGCTAGCCACCATATTATGCTTAGCCGCTGCTGCAACCTCACCACTACCCTTCTCCATACCCATAAAGCTTTGCTAGTCTTGATACCCATGGTTATGGGATTGCTGAGTCCTCGTGGCTCACAGTTACTACAACACCAGATGCAGGTTCAGCAGAGAATGATCCAGGAAATGGATCAAAACTCCACCGGGAGTTCGATGAAGAGCGTGGCCGTATGCTTGTGACGTTTTCGACGATCAGTAGTGGTTTCTACTAGGGGCGATTCGGACCTGTGGCTTAATGTTTTTGGTATCTTTCATTTGGATCTTCGCCCGTAGTTGGGTTGTGATGTTATTTGGATGATGATTTGCTTATGTAATGTATTGTGTGATGTGGCGAGTGTAAGCCAACTATCCTTTTGCAATTTCATCCTTATTTTTACATGAGTCGTGCAAAGATACCAAACTTGAGATCATTCCAGAATGGGCTTATACCTTTAAGTCGTGCCTCGACACGTAGGAGGTATAGTCCCATCCTGGGCATTACATACTTACTACCTCCAATGGGTCAACAACAGCGGCAAGGTTAAGGTAACACGTACTGTTCGTGTGCATTTTAGTATCTCCACATATGCTGATTATGTTGATTGTGATGTGGTACCCATGCAAGCATGTTCCTTATTACTTGGTAGACCATGGCAATTTGATAAAAATTCTGTACACCATGGTAGAAACAATCAGTATACTCTTGTTCATAAGGATGAACGTATTACTTTGCTTCTTATGTCTCCTGACTCCATTTTGAAAGATGATATTAATAGAGCTAATAAAGCGAAACAGGAGCAAAATAAGAGCGAAAATCAGATTGTGGCAAAAGAATTTGAGCAACAAATGAAGCCTAATAACACACCATCATCTCATGTTGCATCTGAAATTAAATTAAAAAGTGGATGTTTACTTGCCACCAAATCTAATATTGATGATCTAGATTTAAGCAAATCTATTTGCTATGCTTTTGTGTGCAAAGAGGCATTATTTTCATTCGAGGACGTGCCTTCCTCTTTGCCTCCTGCTGTCACTAACATTTTGCAGGAGTCCGCGGACGTCTTTCCACAAGACTTGCCACCGGGATTACCACCTATTCGAGGGATTGAGCATCAGATTAACTTAATTCTCGGTGCATCGCTACCCAACCGCGCACCATACCGTACTAATCCAGAGAAGAGGAAGGAGATTATGCGTCAAGTACAGGAGCTAGTCGACAAAGGTTATATGCGAATCCCTTAGTCCTTGTGTTGTTCCTATTATTCTAGTGCCGAAAAAGGATGGTACATCGCGTATGTGTGTTGATTGTAGAGGCATTAATAATATTACTATTCGTTATCGTCATCCTATTCCTAGGCTAGATGATATGCTTGATGAATTGAGTGGCTCTACAATATTCTCCAAAGTTGATTTGCGTAGTGGATACCATCAAATTCGTATGAAATTGGGAGATGAATGGAAAACAACATTTAAAACTAAGTTTGGATTATACGAGTGGTTAGTCATGCCTTTTGGGTTAAGTAATGCACCTAGTACTTTCATGAGATTAATGAATGAAGTTTTACGTGCTTTCATTGGACGATTTGTGGTAGTATCCTTTGATGATATATTGATTTATAGCAGATCTTTGGAGGAACATTTGGAACATTTACGTGTTGTTTTTATTGCTCTATGTGATGAACGTTTGTTTGGTAACCTTGGAAAGTGCACCTTTTGCACCGACCGAGTATCTTTTCCTGGCTATGTTGTTAGTCCATAGGGAATTGAGGTTGATAAAGCCAAGATTGAAGCTATTGAGAGTTGGCCGCAGCCCAAAACTGTCACACATGTGAGGAGTTTCCTTGGCCTCGCTGGATTCTATAGGCGTTTTGTGAGAGATATCAGCACCATTGCTGCACCTCTCAATGAGCTTACAAAGAAGGATGTGCCTTTTGTTTGGGGTACTGCACAGGAAGAAGCATTCACGATATAGAAAGATAAGTTGACACATGCTCCTTTACTCCAACTTCCTGATTTTAATAAGACTTTTGAGCTTGAATGTGATGCTAGTGGAATTGGGTTAGGAGGTGTGTTATTACATGATGGTAAACCTGTTGCATACTTTTCTGAAAAATTAAGTGGGCCTAGTCTGAATTATTCTACTTATGATAAGGAATTATATGCTCTTATTCGGACTTTGGAAACATGGAAACATTATTTATGGCCCAAAGAATTTGTTATACATTTTGATCATGAATCTTTGAAGCACATTAAAAGTCAAGCAAAACTGAACCGTAGACATGCTAAATGGGTTGAATTCATAGAGACTTTCCCTTATGTTATTAAACACAAGAAGGGGGAAAGAAAATGGTATTGCTGATGCATTGTCTCGTCGGGCTTTCACAACTTGACTTTAAAATATTTGGTTTGGAGACCATCAAAGATCAATATGTGCATGATGCTGAATTTAAAGATATATTGCAGAATTGTAAAAAAGGGAGAACATGGAACAAGTTCGTCGTTAATGATGGATTTGTGTTTCGTGCTAACAAGCTATGCATTCCAGCTAGATCTGTTCATCTTTTGTTGTTGCAGGAGGCGCGTGGAGGAGGATTAATGGGACAATTTGGCGTGAAGAAGATGGAGGACGTACTTGCTACACATTTCTTTTGGCCAAAGATGAGACGGGATGTTGAGCGTTTTGTTGCTCGCTGTACTACATGTCAAAAAGCTAAGTCATGACTCAATCCTCATGGTTTATATATGCCTTTGCATGTCCCTAGTGTTCCTTGGGAAGATATATCTATGGACTTTGTTTTGGGTTTACCTCAAACAAAGAAGGGGAGGGATAGCATATTTTTTGTCGTGGATAGGTGATGCGGAGCATCCCAAGGTCATCCCATGGACCTACCGTCGACTCACCAAGTGCCCAAAGGACCAATGACACGAGCCCGTGGAAGAGCTCTCGAAGCCGAGGTGAACTCGCTCCTTTATCAATTTCCTTTCGATTCACGTGGGACATGGCTTCTACCCTCATCAGAAACTCTATGCATATTCACGTACTTGGATGAAGACCACGTGATAGCTCTGCACAGTGGAAAAGGCAGCAGGATCGACAAGTGCTTGGAACAAGAAGAAGTGCTACTGAAGACGCTACAGGCACCGGACGTCTGACCTCTACAGGACGACCGGTCACCCCCAGGCACCGGACGTCCGACGATCACCGGATGACCGACGACTCCCAGACGATCGGACGACCGGAGGCCACCGGATGTTTGTGACTTCGACTACAAAATGTAATTAGCGGAAATCCGAGGGTTATCGGACGTCCGGTCCCTCCCGAGCCACCGGACGTCCGGAGACCCTGCGGACGTCCGTCCCGTCTGCCTGCGCGAAGTGACAGGGCTTAAGACCATGTACCCCTCTCCTCGTCCGGAGAATATATACCCGTTGACTTCCTCCTTCCTAGGGTAGCTTTTGGATAGCTCATTTGATACCTTCTTGTGGTTCATCTCCTCGAGAGTGACTGCGGCCCTCTTCGGAGAAGATCCACACGGATTCAAGACCTCCGCTATGGAGAAGATCCCAAGGGATACCCCAAGACCTCCTCCGGGAGAAGACAATCTTTGTACCGCCGTTGTTGACTATGGATCGTGTGTCTTGATATGTATCGTGAATCTAGCACCTGTGTGACCATCTTTGTGTTGATTTGAGCGTTTCCTCCTGTGTTTCCCTCCATGATTTCTTTGTGTTCTTCGTGTTCATCGTGGGTTCCCTTTCCTTTTCGTGAAAGATCGGCCAAGAACGGGTTGACCCCGCATCATATGGTATCAGGAGCCAAGGTTTCTCACGAAATTGGAGCCCCTACCCGTGTTTTCTAGCTTGTTTTTGTTGTGTTCTTCCCAATTACGAAAATTCCCCACCAAAAATAGCCCCAATTTTTTTTTGTGATCTGTTGATTTGGCAAGATTTTGTTGAACTTGTTCCATGGATTTGCTGTGTCACGAGCGGATCTCGAGTTTCCCCACCTTCTCCGCAAATTTTTTCCGCAAATTTGGCCAATTTTGACCAATTTGTCCACGGATACCTCGAACCCTAGCCCAGACCCACCGGATGACCGGTGTTTTACCGGACATCCGGACCCCCGCGAAGCACCGGACGTCCGTCACCCACCGGACGACCGGCACATCCTATACAGAAGTTTTCACCGGATTTCCGAGACCTACCGGACGTCTGGCGACCGGACGACCGGCAACCCACCGGACGTCCGCTGAACACTGACGAAACTGCACTTACTCAGTTTTGTTCCACCTTCCGCACCCGCTTACCCATTCATACACCCACATCTACCATACCACCACCACCATTGCCTAACCAAAATCACTACGGTCTTACCTCTTTGTGTCTTGGATCATTTGAGTTGTGGTTCTCCCGTTTCCTTGTGTGTTTAGGCTATCTCGGAACGGAACGGCTTCGACAAGACCACCTCTCAACCTCGACAAGGATGGTAACATCGACGATGCTTTGTCATTCTACCTTGCAATTGCTTTGTCACCCTATAGACCATTTGCATAGCTTTCCCATCGAGACTAGCCATTTGAGTATTACCGGGTCACGACACTTGTGCACATTAGCGATAGTCATAGATATTGCATACTACAACATCATATCTCTGTGTGACACAATAGTGATCCGCATACACAATAGCTACCTTGATCCGAGAAGCATGCATAAGTGGCCAAAGAAAGAGCTCACACGCTTTTAAGCAAAAGAGCCACCCAAAGCTTATAAGCAAAAGGAAACTAGCATCATACGCCTTGCATCAAAAGAGATCATATGAGATAGCAATACATCATCTTGTGCTCAAGCATCGGCACATCATACACTCATAGCATACTTGTGATAGGAAGTCGTTACGTTTGCCTCTTATAGGTCGTGCACAAGTGCGTATCCGCCTATTAAGCAATCGGTTAGCGTCTCTCTAGTGTTGTGCAACAAGAGCATTTTTCGTGGATTCCACATTCTGGCTCACCCTTGGTTACACAACCACATTTATCTATCTGTGCGTGTGTTCCGTGTGCTACTTATTGCTTGTGATCTACTTGTTGCATGAGCAAATTGTGAATCATTTTCAACATCATTGAGTCAATTTGACAGTTGCATTGAATTTGTGCTACCATCCTAACCAAGCTCCTCTCAAAGCTTTACTTGTGTAGGTGTGAGAATCGACACGAAGTGGTACCAATAGTGCTATTTCCGGGTTACATTATTGAGTGATCATTGATCCATTGTCAACTTCGGTTAAGGTACTTTGGTATTGTCTTCTCTTTTCTCCCACTCACAGTCTTGCTTGTAATGATAGATAGGCCAAGTACATCTTCGAACCCGCTCTTCGATGATCCTCAGGAATCGAACAACTATGTCACCAAACTAGATCTCTTCGGTGTCCAACGAGCTCTACATCAAGAAAATGAAGCTATGCGAGAGCACATTGAGCAAGTCGCCGCCGACGCGCGACAATTTGCAGCAAGAACAAGAGAGCAATCCGACATCATCAACACCAACATGTCTACCCAATTCAACGAGCTTCGGAATTTGATAGTCAACCGACGCTCCTCATCCACATCTTCTCAAAGACGAAGCCGCTCAAGCCGTCATACCAACTACACGTCCGGCTCAAGTACCCCTACATCAAACACTCTTCGTCAAGCCGCACGTCAAGCTCGACATGACCACCGGAACCCCCTTGATGACAAGAGCTCCCAAGAGTTATTTGAAGAGCAAGAAAGTCGACATCGTCAAAACCAAGCTACATTTGAGAAAGCACAAGAATGGCAACGACTATGCCAACAACAACAAGAGCGAGCACGTCAACCTCAAGAAGAACAAGATGCCGAAGCTCATCGTCAAGCACAACAACGCCGAGAAGCTCAAGCTCTTGAGACGCAACGAGCATTACGTGATTCACATCGCAATGTGGCAACTCGCAATCGACACACTCGTCAAGAAGAGGATTTCCTTCGCGATGAGATACAAGAGGGGCGCCACCAAGCACGAATGCAAGAAGAAGTTCCTCCTCAAGCGCGACAAGAGCAACAACTTCAACAAGAACCACAAGCTCGGCAAGTACACCATGACAATGAACATCTACTCTGCCAAGAGCAACATGAGATTGACAATCGTCCAAATCAAGAACGCCCTCACAATAGGCAAGTCAACAATGAAGAGCATCGCTATGGCAAGCTTAAGTTCACCATGCCAAAGTTTTCCGGAAGCATTGATCTCGAAGACTACCTCTCATGGGCATTGAAGGTTGACAAGTTCTTTCCCCTACACAACTTTAATGAAGAAAAGAAGATCGCAATTGCGTCACTTGAGTTCCAAGACTATGTTCTCATTTGGTGGGAGCAAATCATAGAACGAAGAAGCAAAAGGCGAACCTCCTATCACCACTTGGGCTCAAATGAAGGAAGTCATGAGAGCACGATTCATGCCAACACTCTACAATCGTGACTTGTTCAAGAAGCTACAACTCTTCAAGCAAGGTACCAAGTCCGTTGAAGAATACTACAAGGAGATGGAGATTGCCATGATAAGAGCCAACATCACGGAAGATGAAGAGAAAACAATGGCGAGATTCTTGAATGGACTGAACTATCCTATCAAGAAAATTGCGTACTTTCAACCCTACACGACCCTCCTCGAGCAAGTACACCAAGCAACCAAAGCGGAGCGACAAGTTCAAGAGGACTACAAGTACTCCAAGTTCACCTCCAAGAACTTCGGCTCCTACAACCAAGCTTCAATGACTTCGGCTCCTCCTACCTCTACCAAGACATCTACAAACTTTGGTGACAAGTCAAGCTACAAGAATGCGACTACATCTAATCATCCACCTTCTACGAACAACTTCAAGCCAAGAGCTTCATCATCTACAACTCCAACCGAGGACAACTCCAAGACGAGTTCCATCAAGTGTTTCAAATGCCAAGGGCGAGGCCACAAGTCATTTGAGTGCAAGACCGTTCGTACCATGATCATCAATGATGACGGATCCTATGACTCAATGAGCGATGATGAGATGGAAGCCCTTGAATATGTCGCTATAAATCGACAAGTGAATGAACATGAAGACCATCAAGTGTTTTCCGACAATGACTCGAGTCCCAATCTCGTTGTCTCCAAGGTCTTAACACTCCAACATCAACAAGATGACGATCAACGATGTCACATCTTCCATACCAAGGCCGGCATCAATGGACGCCCCGTCAAAGTTATCGTCGATGGAGGAAGTTGTCATAACTTGGAACGCGAAGAGCTATGCGACAAGCTCCAATTGGCAAAGACGAAACACCCGCATCCCTACAAGGTCCAATGGCTTTGCGATGTCGGCCTTCTTCGAGTCGAGCACACCATGCAAGTTTCCTTCAAGATAGGCGCCTACGAGGACACACTTGAGTGTGATGTGATCCCTATGTCTGTGTGCCACCTTCTTCTTGGACGACCATGGCAATACGATCGTGGAGTCACACACAATGGTCGGACCAACCATTATAGCTTCAAGATGAAGGGCAAGGAATTCGTGCTACATCCAATGTCACCAAGTCAAGTAGCCGCCGACAAACACATACCTACCAACCATCGTGGAGAGAGTGGTGAGAGAGTGAGCCACCAAAAGGAGAGTGAGAACCACAAGCCAAATATGAGCGACTCCACGATGAGTGACAAGAAACAACTAGTGCTATTCGCCACCAAACGAGAGATGAGAGAAGTGTGTGAGAACCCATCGAGTGTCTTTCACCTTGTGCTTTTATTCAAAGGGGAATACAAACCTACTAACACTTCACCACCTCTACCTTTAGTGTTGTCTAAATTGTTGTAGGAACTCTCGGACATCTTTCCCGATGAGCTACCTCCGGGTCTACCTCCACTTCGCGGAATCGAACACCGCATCGACCTCATACCCGGCGCACCACTTCCAAACAAGGCTCCTTACCGCGTCAACCACGAGGAAACCAAGGAGATACAATGGCGAGTGCAACAACTCATCGACAAATGTCATGTACGTGAAAGCTTGAGCCCTTGTGCCGTTCTGGTTATTCTCGTGCCTAAGAAAGATGGAAGTTTTCGCATGTGCTCCGATTGTCCCCCGATAAATGCTATCACCGTTAGATACCGTCACCCTATTCCACGCTTAGACGACATGCTTGATGAATTATGTGGTGCCGCCATCTTTTCGAAAATTGATCTTAAAAGTGGCTACTACCAAATTCGCATTCAAGAGGGTGATGAGTGGAAAACGGCTTTCAAAACTAAGTATGGGTTATATGAGTGGTTGGTCAAGCTAATGGGTTTATCGGAAGCGCCCGGTTCATTTATGCGTCTCATGCATTTCGTTCTCCGACCATACATAAGCGTCTTTGCAGTGGTTTATTTTGATGACATTGTCGTGTTTTACAAACCCTTCGGAAAGAGCGCTTATATGCTAACATGGATAAATGCACATTTGGCGTTGACAAGGTTTTCCTAGGATTTGTCGTTTCTTCACAAGATGTTCACGTTGATGAAACTAAAATTGAAGCGATTAAAACTTGGCCACAACCAACGAATCTCCAACAAGTGCGTAGGAGGTGGCCAAGTTTCTATCGACGTTTTGCGAAGGACTTTAGCACAATTGCTATGCCTCTTCACGCCTTGAGCAAGAAGAACGCACCCTTCATTTGGGGTCCTTCGCAAGACACAATGTTCAATGAGCTAAAAAGCTTGCTTGCACACGCACCACTTCTTGCCCTACAAAACTTTGACAAACCTTTTGAGATTCATTGTGACGCTAGTGGTACCGGCATAGGTGGCGTGCTAATGCAAGAAAAACGCCCAATTGCATACTTTAGCGAGAAGCTATCCGGAGCGTAACTTAACTACCCCATATATGATAAAGAGCTCTATGCCTTGGTGAGAGTTTTGCGTGTTTGGGAACATTATCTTAGACCTCATGAATTCATTCTTCATACGGACCATGAGACGCTCAAGTATCTCAAGGGTCAAACTAAGTTAAACAAGCATCATGCTAAGTGGAGTGAGTTCATTGAGTCTTTTCCCTATGTCATCAAATACATCAAAGGCAAAGAGAATGTTGTGGCGGATGCGCTTTCCCGCAAATGCATGCTTGTTACAAAACTTGAGTTGAATGTTATTGGCTTTGAGAACATAAAAGATTTATATGAGCATGATCCTTTCTTTGCAAATCCTTATGCTAAGTGTTTGCCTCACACTTCTTGGAACGTTACTACTTAAAGGATGGATATCTTATGAGAGCTAACAAACTTTGCATTCCCGAGTCGTCGCTTCATTTGCTCCTTTTGCAGGAATCTCATGGAGGAGGACTCATGGGACACTTTGGACGCGAAAAGACATTTGCCACGCTCTCCAAGAACTACTTTTGGCCCAAGATGCTTCGTAAAGTCTCACGCCTCACCAACCGATGCTCTACATGTCGCAAAGCTAAGTCAAAAGCTCAATCTTATGGTCTTTACATGCAACTTCCAATTCCATACCACCCATGGGAAGACATAAGCATGGACTTTACACTTGGATTGCCTAGGACTCAACATGGCAAAGATTCTGTGTTTGTTGTCGTGGATAGATTCTCTAAAATGGCTCATTTCATTCCTTGTAACAAGATCGGCGATGCTTCACATGTTGCAAATCTCTTTTTTAGGGAAATCATTCGTCTACATGGAGTACCCAAGACGATCGTGTCGGACCGGGACGTCAAGTTCTTGAGCTACTTTTGGAAGACTCCATGCGCCAAACTCGGCATCAAGCTCCTCTTCTCTTCGGCATATCATCCACAAACCGACGGCCAAACGGAGGTGACGAACCGCACACTTTCGACGCTTCTTCACGTGTTGATCAAGAAGAACATCAAGGAATGGGAGTAATGCTTGCCCATCGCTGAGTACGCCTACAACCGCGCAAGACATTCGACTACCGGCAAGTCCCCTTTCGAGGTCGTCTACGGCTTCAACCCGTTGTCCCCATTGGACATCCTACCTCTACCTCTACAAGAATGCATCAACATGGACGCAAGTGCACGAGCACGCTATCTCAAGAAGGTGCACGAAGATACAAGGGCAACGATCGAGCGCCAAGTGCAACGCATAGCCACCAAGCGCAACGTCGACAAGGCACCAATGGTGTTCCATCCGAGAGATCTTGTATGGCTTCATCTTCGAAGGGACCGCATCCCCAACGAACGCAAGTCCAAACTACTACCTTGAGCCGACGGACGTTTCAAGGTGCTAGCACGCTACAACAACAATGCCTACAAGATCGACATTCCACGAGACAAGTACAATGTGAGCAATACCTTCAACATCAAGGACCTATCTCCTTTCCATGGTGATGAAGATTTTGATCCGAGGTCGGATCTTTCCCAAGGGAGGGGAGATTATGCGGAGCGTCCCAAGGTCATCCCCATGGACCTACTGTCGACTCGCCAAGTGCCCAAAGGACCGATGACACGAGCCCATGCAAGAGCTCTCGAAGCCGAGGTGAACTCGCTCCTTTATCAATTTCCTTTTGATTCACGTGGGACATGGCTTCTACCCTCATCAGAAACTCTATGCATATTCAGGTACTTGGATGAAGACCACGTGATAGCTCTACAGAGTGGACAAGGCGACGGGATCGACAAGTGCTTGGAACAAGAAGAAGTGCTGCTGAAGACGCTACAGGCACCGGACGTCCGACCTCTACCGGACGACCGGTCACCCCCAGGCACCGGACATCCGATGATCACCGGACGACCGACGACTCCCAGAAGACCGGATGACCGGAGGCCACCGGATGTCCGTGACTTCGACTACAGAACGTAATTATCGGAAATCCGAGGGTTACCGGACGTCCGGTCCCTCCCGAGCCACCGGACGTCTGGAGACCCAGCGGACGTCCGTCCCGTCTGCCTGCGCGTAGTGACTGGGCCGAAGCCCATGTACCCCTCCCCTCGTCCGGAGAATATATACCCGTTGACTTCCTCCTTCCTGGGGTAGCTTTTGGATAGCTCATTTGATACCTTCTTGTGGTTCATCTCCTCGAGAGTGACTACGGCCCTCTTCGGAGAAGATCCACACGGATTCAAGACCTCCGCTATGGAGAAGATCCCAAGGGATGCCCCAAGACCTCCTCCGGGAGAAGACTATCTTTGTACCGCCGTTGTTGACTATGGATTGTGTGTCTTGATATGTATCATGAATCAATTACCTGTGTGACCATCTTTGTGTTGATTTGAGTGTTTCCTCCTGTGTTTCCCTTCGTGATTCCTTTGTGCTCTTCGTGTTCATCGGGGGATCCCTCTCCTTTTCGTGAAAGATCGGCCAAGAACGGGTTAACCCCGCATCAATAGGTTCTCGAAGATGGCACACTTTATACAATGTCATAAAAGCGATGATGCTGCTAATGTTGATGATTTGTTCTTTCCTGAAATTATTCGTTTGCATGGTGTGCCAAATACTATTGTTTCAGATCGTGATAGTAAGTTTCTTAGCCACTTTTGGAGATGTTTATGGGCTAAGTTGGGGAGTAAACTGCTTTTTAGTACTACTTGTCACCCCAAACTGATGGACAAACTGAAGTAGTCAATAGAACTTTGTCTACTATGCTTAGGGTTGTTTTGAAGAATAACAAGAAAATGTGGGAAGAATGCTTGCCTCATATTGAATTTGCTTATAATCGTTCGTTGCATTCTACTACTAAGATGTGCCCTTTTGAAATTGTCTATGGTTTCCTACCTCGTGCACCTATTGACTTGTTGCCTCTTCCATCTTCGGAGAAGGTTAATTTTGATGCTAAACAATGTGCTGAATTGATCTTAAAAATGCATGAGTTAACTAAGGAAAATATTGAGCGCATGAATGCTAAATATAAACTTGTTGGAGATAAGGGTAGAAACCGTGTTGTCTTTGCACCTAGAGATCTTGTTTGGTTACATTTGCGTAAGGATAGGTTTCCTAATTTGCGTAAGTCAAAGCTAATGCCACGTGTTGATGGTCCTTTCAAGGTGTTAGAGAAAATAAATGATAATGCATATAAACTTGAGTTGCTTGCAGATTGTGGGGTTAGTCCCACATTTAACATTGCAGATTTGAAGCCTTACTTGGGTGAGGAAGATGAGCTTCCGTCGAGGACGACTTCAATTCGAGAAGGGGAGGATGATGAGGACAGCACTAACAAGGTTACACCCACAACCCCAACTGACACATATACAGGACCAATTACTAGAGCTCGCGCACGCCAATTAAATTACCAGGTACTTTCGTTTCTTGGTAATGATTCTAATGTTCATGAGAATATGATGTTGCCTAAATTGGATACATTTGTCTTGTTTACAAATGAAGGGCCTAGCTTGGACAAGAAGGATGAACATTGGAGCAAGGTCAAGCATGGAGATGATGGCATGCGCAAGGGGAACAAGAACGGAGTTACAAGTGATGATTTCAGGACTTTGAAGCCACCATAATGAGTGCATGAAGCCTTGGACGAAATATACAAGATGCCACTTCATAAATTTCGTCCAGAGGTTATTATAGGTGTTGTGTCACCTTATTATTGGGCCAGGCCCATGTAATTTTGAAATACTTGAGTATAGGCTGTTTTTAGAGTCCATATGTGTGGGGAAATAAGAGTTAGGGTTGGTTTCAGACCCCTCCTCCAAGGGCCACGAAATTCCCCCCTCTTCCCCCATATATACAGCCCTTGGGTGTCGTTTAGACTTTGGGTTTTGTTTAGATTAAAGTCCGTCATAGCTGCAACTTCGTGTACTTCGTTTGTGTTCAACGACCAGACAAAGGCGTCGCAGAACCCCACCTTGATCAATAAAGCTTTCCTCTTGAATTCGCAATATCCAGATCGCAATCTCAGTTTCTTGCTTGTTCTTCATTTGCCTTCAGGAAACAGACCTTCGTGGTCTGGTTGATCTTGCTCCGGCGTGGTCAATAACCTCTCGGAGTTGGTTTAGCGATTGCTAAGGCGCGACGTCCTCGCACGTTCGTAGTCGGATCGTCAAAGTCGACTTCCTCCAAAATTATAGCCACCATCTCATCGAAAGACGGGGCAACTTTGCCTCTATCACTGGCGGGGTGGGATCGCCCCGGAAGCCAGCCTCCAGCATTGCCCCAGCAGGCCTGCCGGGGGGCTCGTGGAGGCAAACTACCACCCCACAACGACGCCCGTCATCAATCAGTGCGGTGTCAAGCTCTTAAGTGGCTCAGTGGTAGCCTCCTACCACATGGCAGCCACTCCCTACAGAAAGAACCCACAAATGACACATGTCCTGCGACGTGTCAAGCAAGCAGGCGCGAAGCTGGCAAAACAAGCCGGCAAGGCCTACCGTGCGGGCTTTTATGTGACACTGAACCGCGCATTTAATGTGCTCTGTTAGCCTGCAGAGTTAGGTATGATAGAACCGTTTGCTATCTAATCGGCCTGAAAGGACTGATTTGCCACTATTGTCACCCCTTAATCTGCAAAAGGAGGCCCATGGCAACCGTAGAGAGGATTCGGCCATTCGAACCCACACACACTCGTATGCGCACGATCGCTCTCGCCCCGAGGCAACCTTGCCGGGCTAGAGCGTCGCGCTCTTTTCCATCATTCCACCATCAATCCACCAAAGCAGGAGTAGGGTTTTACGCCTCGCGGTGGTCCAAACTTGGGTAAAAATTGTCTGTGTGATCTCTGCCTTGCTGCACCATACTTTCCGCTCTTTGTGCAACGTACCCATCCCCCCGCCGAACCAAAAAGGGACTCCTGTCCCATAGGTGGTTGTGGTTTTCCCGCAACATCTTTGGCGCGCCAGGTAGGGGGATCACTTGTGCAAACCCGAGAGCTTGAGTAGCGGGTCGTCTTCATCACCAACTTCATCGCCCTCAGCTCCATCGACCTTGGCGCCCAAGAAGAAATCCGGTGCAATCGCTCACCCGTCCACTTCTAGGGCCGCGATGCCCACGGCCGCCGATGCCACAGGGAATGCGGGGACGCATGGGAACGCGGACGCTGCGGGGGATGTTGTTGACGCAGGCGGTGTCGCTACCACATCTCCCGCGGCCAAAGCATGAGCGGGAGGCACCGGAATAGAACAACATCACAGCAGCCACGCCGTACGAGGTAAGAGCAGAGAGATTATTCCGTCCGTACCTCCTCGCCTAGCCGAAGAGCATTGTATTGGTGGTGTCGCTCGCTCTGGGGCGAACCGCAACTCTCCGGCCACTCCCGTCACGGGCGCGACCACGGAGCATGCGCACCCCGGTACGAGCTAACTCGACCACTATGCTTGATGGAGCAGCTGGCCCTCATGCGCCTCCGCCTCGTCCTCACGCCGTCCAAGCGGATGGCTCACAACTATGAGGGCATGGCACGGTTGTCACTGGCACCGTCAGGAGCCGGGCGACGCTGCGGTCCACATCATCATCGCCTATGCCAAGCACCGCCTCGGAGGCTATGGCGCGAGCCCAACTGCTGCTGAGATTTCCGCTAGCGGCCAATCAGATGGATGAGTGGCGAGCCACCATCCAAAGTCGGATCGGTTTCGCCGAGGCGGGAGGATCACAGCAAGTTGGCCCATCAAGGCCTCCCCAGGCGACAGCCCATGCTGCTTGTCGTACTAAGGGAGCCACCACTACTGGAAGCAGGCACTTTGCCATCTCCCATGGCTGACGGCAAAGGCCTGCCTGGCGGACGGTAAAGACCTTTGTCGCTAGCCAGCAGATGGCAAACCGTCCGGCTAATGAGCTATGGCAAAAGGCCCTATGGCAAAGATGCAAAGGCCTTTGTCGTCAGCCAGCAGATGACAAAGGGCATCAACGGCACATGTTTGGGCTTAGCTCCATTAAGGGGTTAATGGTGTTCTTTGCCGTTTGCTGGCAGACGGCAAATACTTTTGCATCTTTGCCGTCTACCAGCTGATGGCAAAGTGGCCAAAAAGGCCAGCCTAGGTGCCCCCCCAGGTAGGTGCCATGTGGCTGGCTATGCCGTCTACTGGCAGACGACAAAGATGCAAAGTTCTTTGATGTCTGTCAGCAGACAGCAAAGCAACCATATAGGCCAGCCCAGGGCCCCCCAGGTTGCACAGGTAGCTGCCACGTGGTAGCTTTGCCATCTGCTCCTGTTTTTTCTTAAATTCAATCAATTTCACACACACACACACACACACACACACA
>LR738711.1:451961791-452076049 GCA_902687465.1 Secale cereale | reverse complement strand
ATAGACACACACACACATTTGAAAATACTTTCAACAAGCATACATATCCTTACCATATGGATATGATCATCCAACACATATACATACCAACTCTAAAGTCCATATCCAACATATATATAGCCAACATATATCCAACAACAAGCATACAATGGTTTCATCCATACATACATATAGGTAGCAAGTTTCACATTGTTCATCTATTAGATTTCGGGTTCCGCAAACCCTTGAGAGCTTCGAACTCTGGGGTGCGCACGAAGAACACTCTCTCCCCAGCGCGCTCACCCTACGATTCCATGGCCTAGCTTGACGAACTCAAAGAACAAGGGACACAGAGGATTATACTGGTTCGGGGCACCTTGTGGTGTAATACCCTAGTCCAATGGGTGTGTGGTGGATTGCCTTGTATGGATGAGGATGAACTAATACAAGGGATGAACAGCCTCCGGAGGAGAGGTGTTCTTGGGCTCGGATGAGCTTGTGGTATGGTCGGGTGGAATGAATCGGATCCCTTTTATGGTGGTGGCTATGTCCTATTTATAGTGGCCTTGGTCCTCTTCCCAAATATTGGCGGGAAGGGATCCCACAATGGCGAAATTTGAAGGGGAACAACTAGTACAAGTTATCCTGACAAAACTAGTCTTCACCTGCCAAAGGCTCTGATGGTGACGCCGCGCCGGGCTCCACAATGACCTCCATTCTGCAGCCATGATGGTCTTCGGTCTTGTTGCATCGATATGGAAACCTTTGCCTGATCCCTCGGGACTCCGCGCCTGCGCTTTCCCTCTTAGCACCAAAGAGGAAACTGGTACACTGCGCCCGTTGGCGCCCGCCTGGCCTTGGTCATCATGGCTCATGTCACGCGAACCTCGCGAGGTGCACCTTGCATAGATATCTCCACTCCTCGAGAGCCAATCTAGAGAGACTGTCCCAAGGGAGGTTTTGCTGTCGCCTGCCTCGCGAGGCTTGGCCCCTCACGAGGGTCTTGAGTTGCAGTTGCTGAAGTTGGGCCGCACCAGGCCACTGATGGTAATTAGTCACGGGCTGCAGGCAGGCAAGTCTTGGTACCCCTGTTCCCAGGACGCCGACAGTAGCCGCCGGGATCAAGGTGCGCACGTACTTGGCTTCTAGGCGAAGCCAAACGGGCAAGTGCGAAGCGCTGCGGGCCCCAAACGCGTGCGGCCTTGGTCCACGCGTGGCGACTTGATTGGACGTGGGCGTCTCCACTTCCCCATGTTGCCTCGGCAACTGCCCAATCTAACAAAAGGCTGGCGAGCGCTGCTGGGTTTTCCTTACCTTCCTTTGCCTTGCTCCAGATCCCCTTCTGTTTCCTGCCCCAAGAGTCTCCAGATCCGCTTGTTTCCTCCCCTGAGCGCATAGTCGATGGCGTCGGACAAGGTGAAAGCCGCTCGCTCGCCCTCCTGGTTCAAGCCTGCATTGAGCACGCCGACAGTTTCGGAGAAAAAGGTCACCACCGCACGCCTAATGGCGGCGAGTGGCGGCGACGAGGAGAAGGAGCCTGAGCTCCGGGCGGGCACCGCCATGCCGGAGCCCCCAGGCAACACTTTTTACCATTTCTTTATGTACAATGTCCTCGCGGGGCTAGTTTCCCCTTTATCTGAATTCTTCTTCGCCATTCTCTGCCATTATAATCTTCACGCTCTTCATCTTCACCCCAACTCCGTTCTTCTTCTGTCCATCTTTGCCTTTTACTGCGAGGCATTCATGGGGGTGATGCCGTCTGTGGCGTTGCTTTGCCACTTCTTCTACGTACGGATCAAGGAGGACCAGTGCTCAGGGTGTGCCAACTTCATTGCGGCCGATGGGGCCAATGCGATCTCAAGAGCTGGGAAGAAGGTGGAGGGCTTCAGGAACAAGTGGGTTCTCATGGACGCGGAGATCTCCCACACGCTGCTGGCGTTGCCGACGAAGGTGCCAGCATCCCATGACGGGTGGAACAGTGCAAAGCTCAGCGACCCCCGGGCTGAGTAGTGGGTGGCAAGGATGATGGCTGACCTGAAGCCCGATGACCCAAAGGCGAAGAAGCTGATGGGGGCCATGATTATCAAGGAGTTCCTGATGCAGCGCCTGGCTCCGCTCCAAGCACACTCGCGTCCCTTGTGGAAGTTCATGGAAGAGGGCGATGACCTCCACTTTCGCCCAGATGCCTTGCCCGACGAGGAGCTGAGCAAGATCCTCCTTCTTCTGGTGTCAGAGGACCAACAGTATCCTCCTAACTCCCATTTTCCTCTGTACCGCCGCCTGGATGGGGCATAGATTGCTACCGCCATGCCCGCCTTCAACGAACGCGGGCTCGTGCTGCCGGCGCCCACTAGAGCCTCAGTCGTGCTGTCTTCCAGCGAGTCCGTCTAGGGGGAGGGGAAGACGAACTCGGAGGCGACCCAGGAAGGCGTGGGGGAGACTTCTCCCCCATGCCAGTCTAAGCACCTATGCATTCTTCCCGACGATGATGACAACGGTGAGCGACCAGCTAGGGAGCCGCCGCACCCCACCGGGTTACCACAAGGTTAACGCGCACCCCCTAAACAGGTCGTAGGCTAGGGTTCCGAAGAAGGGGCGGTCGGCGCTGATTCTTCAAGGCGGTACCTCCGCTGCGACTTCGGTCAGCACCGCTGCGAGTTTGGCTGTCGTGCCCCATCCGCTCCTGGGGCTCAAGTGCCTGTGCCCTCGGCCATGAGGCTCTCCGGCCTCGTGCTTTAGAAGAGGGAGATGGGTTATGCTGTCGTGGACTAGTAAGTGCTTCGCCCTTACCCTTGTCCATGTATTTGCAGCTGCTTCTTGATGCTTCTCCTTCGCACTGCTAGGCCGATGTCGGCGCCGAAGAAGAGGAGGGACTCGACGGTGACCCCTGCGGCTCAACCGTCTGCTGTGGTTGTGCCGCGCCTGGGGCGGGGGGACGGCGTCCCTGTCGGTGTCAAATCTGGTAGATCTCGGGTAGGGGGGAAAGCTATGCGTTTAGAGGATCGATGGTAACAGGAGGCTGGGGACATGATGTTTACCCAGGTTCAGGCCCTCTCGATCGAGGTAATACCCTACTTCTTGCTATATTAATATGGATGAATATGAATACAAGAGTTGATCTACCTCGAGATCGTAATGGCTAAACCCTAAATCCTAGCCTATGAGGGTATTGTGATGTTGATGATCCCCTCTACAGACTAAACCCCCGGCTTATATACATGCTAGAGGGGACCTAGGGTTACAAGGGTGACTTGGGGAGGAAGTAATTGATACATCCGGACTCTACACTTGCCTTTCTACGTACATAGGAGTCCTGGCCGAACATGGGGGAGAGTCTTCTGCTTCTTCTTTACGTGGCCCATCAATACGGCCCAGCTTCAATGACCCGGATGCCTGAGGACCCCTAAATACAGGACTCCCTCAGTAGCCCCCGGAATTGCCTTCAAGGACGAGTTTGTGCCCGGCTTCATGTCTTCGGTCTTGCAAGGTGAGTCCTCTTGGATGATAGTTCGGCTTCTTTAAATATTGTATTCCATTGATTCATCGCCGTCGTCGCCTTAGCTTCCACGTGTCCAACGAATGCGAACCGTCTGGGTAGTTTTAAAAATACCCCCTTGACTGTGTAGGGAAGGCGCCTATATAAGAGAATAGATCCCAGTTGCCTCTCCATCCCATTCCACATGAAAGAAACCCTAATGCCTGCAAAAAATCTACAAACATGGCTAGCGCCCCAAGCTCTTCCTCGCGCCCTCATGGCCCTTGTGCAGGAGATTGGAAAAGTTACTATGTGTCCCACGCGCGTCTGAGGACACTACAAGCGCAGGGATATCTCCCTCCCGAGGATCTAGTCCCCGTCCGGGCCAGACTAACTTCTATCGAAAATCAAGCCCTGGCAGAGAGCTTTCCCAACCCCTCTGATGGAGAGCGGGTATGTTTTGTCCCCTTCCTTTTAAGAGGCGTAGGGTTCCCCGCCCACCCCTTCCTTAGGGGACTCTTGGAGTTCTATGTTCTCCAACTACATGATCTTACGCCGGGGTCTATCCTGCATATCGCGGGTTTTGCATCTACGTCGTGCGTTTGACTCTCCCTGGTAATCGCTTTATCCAAGCTTTGAGAGTTTTGACTACCACGGTTGCCTATCACCACCTGCTGCAGGGTAAGAACTAGTAAGAATTTGAGATTTGCTTGACGGATTTGTGATGCCCCACCACCACCATTTTCTAGTAGTCTGTAGGATCATATTTTTGTGTGTTTCTATTGCTGCTAACCATGCCAGGATCACAAGTCTACGATACTGACTAGGAGAACATGACAAACAAGGAGTTGCATGATAAATTTCAGCAAATGATGGGTCAACAGGTAGAAGATGCGATGACCAGTTTTGGCGATACACTAGCAAGGATGGATGGCATTGAGAAGTCAATTGACACCAAGTTGGATGCCAAATTTGTTGAAGTGCTTGCGCGTCTACCTCCACCTGCTGCACCATTGCAATAGCAACAATAACAACCACCTCCATGTCGCGAAACAGCCATCCGCAAAGCGTGTCGTGTCCCTCTTGAGCCTGGCCAAACTGTTGGTGCTGTTGTTGATACTTCTGTGGCTGCTGCTGAGGAGGAGGATGATTATGCGGGAGATTACGAAGATGAGGTTGATCAAAATCTGAACTACATGCAACCACCACCACCAGGTCGTCCACATGCAAATAATCTCAATGGTAGGGCGGCACCACACCCTCAGGTACGAGATCATGACCATCTCCCTAAACTAAAATTTAATATTCCACCATTTGAGGGTAGATATGTTCCTCATATATATCTTACTTGGGAGTTCGAAACCGAACAACGTTTTACATGTTTAAAATATCCCGAGGAGAGACGTGTTGCTGCTGCTCTTTGTGCTTTCACTAGTTTTGCTTATGTGTGGTGCTCTGAATATTGTAGATTATATCCGGATAATATTCCAACTACTTGGGCTGCTTTGAAAACTGTTATGCATACTCATTGGGTTCCACCATATTATCAACGTGAATTACTTCAGAAATTGCAGCGTTTAAGACAGGGAAAAAATTATGTAGAGGAATATTATCAGGAATTACAAACTGGCCTGATTAGATGTGGTATTGTTGAGGATAATGAGGCTATGCTTGCATGTTTTATGGGTGGCTTAAATAGAGAGATTCAGATAGTTCTAGAGTATAAGGAGTATAATAATTTCACTCGTTTATTCCATCTTGCTTGCAAAGTTGAACTTGAAGTGCAGGATCGACAGGCCTGGCGCGAACTAACTTTTTTGCAGGTCAGCCTTCATCATGGACACCACGTGCATCCTCTACTTCGACACGTCCGGCTGCACGACCGCCTACTTCATCCGTCACTTCTAGCCGTTATAAAAGCAAACAGGCACCACCACCATCAACCAGGAGTACACCTTTCGGTCCTGTGCAGAGCTCTTCTTCATCCATGGCATCCAGAGGGCCAACACACGATGTTATGTGTCGTCGTTGCACTCATCGTGGTCACTATGCGAGCAAATGCCCATCTCACCATGTCATGATTTCTACCGAGGGTGGTGCTTATGAGTCCGCTAGTGACTATGATGAGGAGATTTTGGCTCTTATTACACGTGAAGAACACGGTGGAGATGATTCTGAAAATGAGACGCAATACATGGCTCCTGAAGACGTTGACAGGTATGAATGTTTAGTTGCTCAACGTGTTTTGACTGTGCAGGTCACAAAAGCGGAGCAAAATTAGAGGCATAATTTGTTCCATACAGAGTTGTGAAGGAATGTTCTGTTCGCGTCATCATAGATGGAGGGAGCTGCAACAACTTGGCTAGCATGGAGATTATGGAGAAGGTATCTCTCACCACAAGACCAAATCCACATCCTTACTACATCCAATTGTTCAACAACATCGGCAAGGTTAAGGTAACACCTACTATTCGTGTGCATTTTAGTATCTCCACATATGCTGATTATGTTGATTGCGATGTGGTACCCATACAAGCATGTTCCTTATTACTTGGTAGATGATAGAGGCAAAGGTGTCCCGTCTTTCGATGAGATGGTGGCTATCGTTTTCGGTGGAGTAGACTTTGATGATCCGACTACGAACGTGCGAGGACGTCGCGCCTTAGCAACCGCTAAAACAACTCTGAGAGGTTATTGACCACGCCAGAGCACGATCAACCTGACCACGAGGGTCTATTTCCTGCAAGCAAACGAAGAACAAGCAAGAAACTAAGATTGCAATCTGGATATTGCGAATATAAGAGAAAAGCTTTATTGATCAAGGTGGGGTTCTGTGACATCTTTGTCGGGTCGTTGAACACAAACGAAGTATGCGAAGTTGCAGCTATGGCGAACTTTAATATAAACAAAACCCAAAGTCTAAACGACGCCCTAAGGGCTGTATATATGGGGGAAGAGGGGGGAATTTCGTGGCCCTTGGAGGAGGGTTCCGAAACCAACCCTAACTCTTGTTTCCCCACACATACGGACTCTAAAAATAGCCTATACTCAAGTATTTCGAAATTACATGGGCCTATCCCAATAGTAAGGTGACGCGGCACCTATAATAGCCTCTGGACGAAATTTATGAAGTGGCATCTAGTATATTTCGTCCAAGGCTTCACACACTCATTATGGTGGCTTCAAAGTCCTGAAATCATCATTTGTCACTCTGTTCTTGTTCCCCTTGTGCATGCCATCATCTCCACGCTTGATCTTGCTCCAATGTTCATCCTTCTTGTCCAAGCTAGGCCCTTCATTTGTAAGCAAGACAAATGTATCCAATTTAGGCAGCATCATATTCTCATGAACATTAGAATCATTACCAAGAAACAAAAGTACCTGGTAATTTAATTGGCGTGCGCGAGCTCTAGTAATTGGTCATGTATATGTGTCAGTTGGGGTTGTGGGTGTAACCTTGTTAGTGATGTCCTCACCAGTAGACCAAGGCAATTTGATAAAAATTATGTACACCCTGGTAGAAACAATCAGTATACTTTTGTTCATAAGGATAAACGTATTACTTTGCTTCCTATGTCTCATGATTCCATTTTGAAAGATGATATTAATAGAGCTAATTTAAGAGTGAAAATCAGATTGTGGCAAAAGAATTTGAGTAACAAATGAAGCCTGATAACACACCATCATCTCATGTTGCATCTGAAATTAAATTAAAAAGTGGATGTTTACTTTCCACCAAATCTGATATTGATGATCTAGATTTCAGCAAATCTGTTTGCTATGTTTTTGTGTGCAAAGAGGCTTTATTTTCATTCGAGGACATGCCTTCCTCTTTGCCTCCTGCTGTCACTAACATTTTACAGGAGTTCGCGGACGTCTTTCCATAAGACATGCCACCGGGATAACCACCTATTCGAGGGATTGAGCATCAGGTTGACTTAATTCATGGTGCACCGCTACCCAACTGCGCACCATACCGTACCAATCCAGAGGAGACGAAGGAGATTATGCGTCAAGTACAGGACTTGCTCGACAAAGGTTATATATGTGAATCCCTTAGTCCTTGTGTTGTTCCTATTATTCTAGTGCCATAAAAAGGATGGTACATCGCGTATGTGTGTTGATTGTAGAGGCATTAATAATATTACTATTCGTCATCATCATCTTATTCCTAGGCTAGATGATATGCTTGATGAATTGAGTGGCTCTACAATATTCTCCAAAGTTGATTTGTGTAGTGGATACTATCAAATTCGTATGAAATTGGGAGATGAATGGAAAACAGCATTTAAAACTAAGTTTAGATTATATGAGTGGTTAGTCATGCCTTTTGGGTTAACTAATGCACCTAGTACTTTCATGAGATTAATGAATGAAGTTTTGCGTGCTTTCATTGGACGATTTGTGGTAGTTTACTTTAATGATATATTGATTTATACCAGATCTTTGGAGGATCATTTGGAACATTAACGTGTTGTTTTATTGCTCTACGTGATGCACGTTTGTTTGGTAACCTTGGAAAGTGCACCTTTGGCACCCACCGAGTATCTTTTCTTGGCTATGTTGTTACTCCATAGGGAATTGAGGTTGATAAAGCCAAGATTGAAGCTATTGAGAGTTGGTCACAGCCCAAAACGGTCACACACGTGAGGAGTTTCCTTGGCCTCGCTGGATTCTATAGGCCTTTTTTGCGAGATTTCAGCACCATTGCTGCACCTCTCAATGAGCTTACAAAGAAGGATGTGCCTTTTGTTTGGGGTACTGCACAGGAAGAAGCATTCACGGTATTGAAAGATAAGTTGACACATGCTCCTTTACTCCAACTTCCTGATTTTAATAAGAATTTTGAGCTTGAATGTGATGCTAGTGGAATTGGGTTAGGAGGTGTGTTATCACAAGATGGTAAACCTGTTGCATACTTTTCTAAAAAATTGAGTGGGCCTAGTCTGAATTATTCTACTTATGATAAGGAATTATATGCTCTTGTTCGGACTTTGGAAACATGGCAACATTATTTATGGCCCAAAGAATTTGTTATACATTCTGATAATGAATATTTGAAGCACATTAAAAGTCAAGCAAAATTGAACCGTATACATGCTAAATGGGTTGAATTCATAGAGATATTCCCTTATGTTATTAAACACAAGAAGGAAAAATAAAATGTTATTGCTGAAGCATTGTCTCGTCGTTATAGGCTTTCACAACTTGACTTTAAAATATTTGGTTTGGAGACCATCAAAGATCAATATGTGCATGATGCTGAATTTAAAGATGTATTGCAGAATTGTAAAGAAGGGAGAACATGGAACAAGTTTGTCGTTAATGATGGATTTGTGTTTCGTGCTAACAAGCTATACATTCCAGCTAGCTCTGTTCATCTTTTGTTGTTGCAGGAGGCGCATGGAGGAGGATTAATGGGACACTTTGGCGTGAAGAAGACGGAGGACGTACTTGCTACACATTTCTTTTGGCAAAAGATGAGACGGGATGTTGAGCGTTTTATTGCTCGCTGCACTACATGTCAAAAAGCTAAGTCGCGACTCAACCCTCATGGTTTATATATACCTTTGCCTGTACCTAGTGTTCCATGGGAAGATATATTTATGGGCTTTGTTTTGGCTTTAACTCGAACAAAGATGGGGAGGGATAGCATATTTGTTGTCGTGGACAGGTTCTCGAAAATGGCACACTTTATACCATGTCATAAAAGCGATGATGCTGCTAATGTTGTTGATTTGTTCTTTCGTGAAATTATTCTCTTGCATGGTGTGCCAAATACTATAGTTTCAGATCGTGATATTAAATTTCTTAGCCACTTTTGGAGATGTTTATGGGCTAAGTTGGGGACTAAACTGCTTATTAGTACTACTTGTCACCCCCAAACCGATGGACAAACTGAAGTAGTCAATAGAACTTTGTCTACTATGCTTAGGGTTGTTTTGAAGAATAACAAGAAAATGTGGGAAGATGATGAGGACATCACTAACATAGTTACACCCACAGCCCCAACTGATACATATACGTGACCAATTACTAGAGCTCGCGTACGCCAATTAAATTACCAGGTACTTTCGTTTCTTGGTAATGATTCTAATGTTCATGAGAATATGATGATGCCTCAATCGGATACATTTGTCTTGCTTACAAATGAAGGGTCTAGCTTGGACAATAAGGTTGAACATTGGAGCAAGATTAAGCATGGAGATGATGGCATGCGCAAGGGGAGCAAGAACGGAGTTACAAGTGATGATTTCAGGACTTTGAAGCCACCATAATGAGTGCGAGAAGCCTTGGACGAAATATACAAGATGCCGCTTCATAGATTTCGTCCAGAGGCTATTATTGGTGCTGCGTCACCTTATTATTGGGCCAGGCCCATGTAATTTTGAAATAGACAAGTATAGGTTGTTTTTAGAGTCCGTATGTGTGGGTAAAACATAGTTAGGGTTGGTTTCGTACCCCTTCTCCAAGGGGCCATGAAATTCCCCCTCTCTTTCCCCATATATACAGCTCTTAGGGCATCGTTTAGTCTTTGGGTTTTGTTTAGATTAAAGTTCGCCATAGCTAGAACTTCGCGTACTTCGTTTGTGTTCAACGACCAGACAAAGACGTCAGAGAACCCCACCTTGATCAATAAAGTGTTCCTCTTATATTCGCAATATTCAGATTGCAATCTTAGTTTATTGCTCGTTCTTTGTTTGCTTGTAGGAAATAGACCCTCCTGGTCAGGTTGATCATGCTCCGGCGTGGTCAATAACCTCTCGGAGTTGGTTTAGCGATTGCTAAGGCGCGACGTCCTCGCACGTTCGTAGTCGGATCGTCAAAGTCTACACCACCAACAACAATAGCCACCATCTCATCGAAAGACGGGACACCTTTGCCTCTATCAAGTGGTATCAGATTTCCAGGTTGATCGATGAGATTCTACAGTTTTTCATAGTTTAGATCGAGTATGTTCTTCATACCTAAAGTCCACGAAAAAGCCAAAAAAACTATTAGGGTTAGTTCATCATATCCGAACCAATCCGAGCCTTTGCATAATCTTTTTAGGGTTAGCTTTGTTGAATTTGCGGTTGCATCGTCATGTCTAGTTGCTGGTTTTAGTGTCTAGTCCTTTAGAGTTTCGATTTCTGTCATAGTTTGTCACGCCGCCGCCGCACCATATTTATCGCTGCTGCCATACGACCCCCGCTGCCATATCCCACCACCGATGCCATATCCTGCCACCATATATCCACCACCAATCCGAGTTATTTTCATATTAGGTTTGTTCTCGAGATCCATCTAGTTTCGGATTCGTGTTTCCTTGCCTGCGTAGGTCTCGAAAAAAAAGTTTGGAGACCCCCGCACAGTTTTTAGGCCAAAATTTTGACAGGTGAAAATATTTTTTTCCCTACCCTAATTTTAGGCTTTTCTGAGTCTTTTGAGACACGTGCCATCATACTGTTTTTTTTACCGCACTTTTTCGTCATCGCTGCCCTGATTCCGAAAAAAAAATCGTCAAAAAATTTTCGTGCCTATCATCTTAGTTTGACTTGGGAAGAGTTTTGAGACACTCGCCATTATAGTGATTTTCGCCAAAAAAAGGCACAAAAAAGGAAAAAATAATGATTTAGAGTGTGCTTTCCTCTTGATTACGTGCAGCACCGTGATTTTATTAGTGTTCTAGGCTCGCATCTCTAGTACGGTCTAACCTAGGACTAGCACAGTACCGTAGTTGAGCATTTATTGAACTTTGCATCTCTGAATTGATTATTGCTGACCCTTTTTGCTACTGTATTGTAAGCCTTCCCAGCTCTCCTTTGCATATCACGGGTTTTGCATCTACGTCGTGCGTTTGACTCTCCCTGGTAATCGCTTTATCCAAGGTTTGAGAGTTTTGACTACCATGGTTGCTGATCACCACCTGCTGCTGGGTAAGAACTGGTAAGAATTTGAGATTTGCTAGACAGATTTGTGACGCCCCACCACCTCTATTTTCTAGTAGTCTGTAGGATCATATTTTTGTGTGTTTCTATTGCTGATAACCGAGCCAGGATCACGAGTCGATGAGGCTCACTTGGAGAACATGACCAACAAGGAGTTGCATGATAAATTTCAGCAAATGATGGGTCAACAGGTAGAAGATGTGAAGTAGGGTGGAACCCTAGATGGCCGATCTTTCACGAAAAGGAGGGATCCCGAGGATGAACACGTGGTACATGAGGGAAAGCACAAGAGGGACAAGAAGAAAACACTCAAATCAACAAGTTTAGGTCACACAAATGCTAGATCAGGGAACACAAAGAGTGGTACACGATACACGATCAACTAAGGACGATACAAGTAGCGATAGTCATCTCCGTGAGGAGGTCTTGATGTTCTTCTCCTCGAAGGAGGTCTTGAATCCGTGTGGATCTTCTCCGAGGAGGCCGCGGTCTCGTAGGAGAGGAACCACTAAGGTTTTAGATGAGCTATCACAAAAGGTGACCCTAAAAAGATGTAGGAGAAGGAATATATATAGTCTAAGGGGCGAAGGGGTGCATGGGTCACGGCCAAAGGGGATGCGCGCAGGCAATTAGGGTCCGGATGTCCGGGCGTCGGGCCGGATGTCCGGGGCTTCGCTGGTCGCCTAATGTCCGAGCCGAGGGGCCGGATGTCCGGCTGATGTCGCCCAATGCTCTCTGGATAGGATGGTCCAGATTTCCGGGCACAAGGACGGATGTCCGGGGCCTGCCGGGCGGGATGCCCGGGCCCTGTAGCTTCGGCTACTGGGGCTATTCTGTAGCTGATCGTCCAGGTGCCGGATGTCCGGGCCAGGGGGTCGGATGTCCGAGGCCTGGAGCTTTCTTCAGCTTCTCTCGATGCAAAGCTTTGTCCGTGAGCTTGGGGACTTGTCCATCTTCGCGAGCCTCTCCGATGGGGTCTTCTTCATACCTGAGCACACAAAACACATCCGTCTGAGGTAGTAGCCATGTCTCGCAAGATTCATATGGAAGTTGGACTAGGAGAGATGTCACCTCGGTCTCGAGAGCTCTAGCACAAGCACGTGTCATTGGTCCTTGGGGCACTTGGTGAGGTGATGGAGGGTCCATGGGGATGACCTTGGGATGCTTCGCATCATCTCCCCTCCCTTGGGAAAGATCCGACCTCGGATCGAAATCTTCATCACCATGGAAAGGTGAGATATCCTTGACGTTGAAAGCATCGCTCACGTTGTACTTTTCGCGTGGAATGTCAATCTTGTAGGCATTGTTGTTGTAGTGTGCTAGCACCTTGAAAGGTCCGTCGACGCGAGGTAGGAGTTTGGACTTGCGCTCGTTGGGGAAGCGGTCCTTGCAAAGATGATGCCAAACAAGATCTCCCGATTGGAACACCATTGGTGCCTTGTTGACGTTGAGCTTGGTGGTGAGGCGATGTACTTGTCGCTCGATCGTTGCCCTTGTATCTTCATGCACCTTCTTGAGATAGCTTGCTCGTGCACTTGCGTCCATGTTGATGCGCTCTTGTAGAGGAAGAGGTAGGATGTCCAATGGGGACAAAGGGTTGAAGCCGTAGACGACCTCGAAAGGGGACTTGCCGGTAATCGAATGTCTTGCGCGGTTGTAGGCGTACTTGGCGATGGGCAAGCATTGCTCCCATTCCTTGATGTTCTTCTTGATCAACACGCAAAGAAGCGTCGAAAGTGTGCGGTTCGTCACCTCCGTTTGGCCGTCCGTTTGTGGATGGTATGCCGAAGATAAGAGTAGCTTGATGCCGAGTTTGGCACATAGAGTCTTCCAAAAGTAGCTCAAGAACTTGACGTCCCGATCTGACACAATAGTCTTGGGCACTCCATGTAGATGAATGATTTCCCTACAAAAGAGATTTGCCACATGTGAAGCATCGTCGATCTTGTTACAAGGAATGAAATGAGCCATTTTATAAAATCTATCCACAACAACAAACACGGAATCCTTTCGATTTTGAGTCCTAGGCAATCCAAGTACAAAGTCCATGCTTATATCTTCCCATGGATTGTATGGAATAGGAAGTGGCATGTAAAGACCATGAGATTGAGCTTTTGACTTAGCTTTGCGACATGTAGAACATCGGTTGGTGAGCGTGAGACGTCATGGAGCATCTTGGGCCAAAAGTAGTTCTTTGAGAGCGTAGCAAATGTCTTGTTGCGTCCAAAGTGTCCCATGAGTCATCCTCCATGAGATTCCTGCAAAAGGACCAAACGAAGCGAAGACTCGAGAATGCAAAGTTTGTTAGCTCTCATATGATATGCATCCTTTATGTAGTAATGTTCCCAAGAAGTGTGAGTCAAACACTTAGCATAAGTATGTGCAAAGAAAGTATCATGCTCATATAAATCTTTTATGTGCTCAAAGCCAATAACATTCAATTCAAGTTGTGTAACAAGCATGCATTTGCGGGAAAGCGCATCCGCCACAACATTTTCTTTGCCTTTGATGTACTTGATAACGTAGGGAAAAGACTCTATGAACTCACTCCACTTAGCATGACGCTTGTTCAACTTAGTTTGACCCTTGACATACTTGAGCGTCTCATGGTCTGTATGAAGAATGAATTCATGAGGTCTAAGATAATGTTCCCAAACCCACAAAACTCGTACCAAGGCATAAAGCTCTTTATCATAAATGGGGTAGTTAAGTTGCACTCCGGAAAGCTTCTCACTAAAGTACGTAATTGGGCATTTCTCTTGCATTAGCACGCCACCTATGCTGGTATCACTAGCATCACAATGGATCTCCAACGGTTTGTCAAAGTTTGGTAGGGCAAGAAGTGGTGCGTGTGTAAGCAAGCTTTTTAGCTCATTGAACGCGGGGTCTTGCGAAGGACCCCAAATAAAGGGTGTGTTCTTCTTGATCAAGGCGTGTAGAGGCATAGCAATTGTGCTAAAGTCCTTCACAAAACATCGGTAGAAACCGGCTAAACCAAGGAAACTACGCACTTGTAGGAGATTCGTTGGTTGTGGCCAAGTTTTAATTGCTTCAGTTTTAGTTTCATCAATGCGAACACCTTGTGAAGAAACGACAAATCCAAAGAAAACAACCTTGTCAACACCAAAAGTGCATTTATCCATGTTAGCATATAAGTGCTCTTTCCGAAGGGTTTGTAAAACCATACGGATGTGTGTCACATGGTCCTCAAGTGACTTGCTAAAAACGAGGATGTCGTCAAAATAAACCACTACAAAGACGCCTATATAAGGTCGGAGGACAAAATGCATAAGACGCATAAATGAACCGGGTGCTTCCGATAAGCCCATTGGCATGACCAACCACTCATATAACCCAAACTTGGTTTTGAAAGCCATTTTCCACTCATCACCCTCTTGAATGCGAATTTGGTAGTAGCCACTTTTAAGATCAATTTTCGAAAAGATGGTGGCACCACATAATTCATCACGCATGTCGTCTAAACGTGGGATAGGGTAACGGTATCTAATGGTGATAGCATTTATCGGGCGACAATCGGAGCACATGCGAAAACTTCCATCTTTCTTAGGCACGAGAATAACCGGAACGGTACAAGGGCTCAAGCTTTCACATACATGACCTTTGTCGATGAGTTGTTGCACTTGCCGTTGTATCTCCTTGGTTTCCTCGGGGTTGATGCGGTAAGGAGCCTTGCTTGGAAGTGGTGCGCCGGGTATGAGGTCGATGCGGTGTTCGATTCCGCGAAGTGGAGGTAAACCCGGAGGTAGCTCACCGGAAAGACGTTCGAGAATTCCTGCAACAATTGAGACAACACTAAAGGTAGAGGTGGTGAAGTGTTAGTAGGTTTCGCTTCCCCTTTGCATAAAAGCACAAGGTGAAAGACACTCGAGGGGTTCTCACACACTTCTCTCATCTCACTTTTGGTGGAAAATAGCACTAGTTGCTTCTTGTCGCTCATCGTGGAGTCGCTCATATATGGCTTGTGGCTCTCACTCTCCTTTTGGTGGCTCACTCTCTCACCACTCTCTCCACGATGGTTGGTAGGTATGTGTTTGTCGGCGGCTACTTGACTTGGTGACATGGGACGTAGCACGAATTCCTTACCCTTCATCTTGAAGCTATAGTGGTTGGTTCGTCCATTATGTGTGACTCCACGATCGTATTGCCATGGTCGTCCAAGAATAAGGTGGCACACGGACATAGGAACCACATCACACTCAAGTGTGTCCTCGTAGGCACCTATCTTGAAAGATACTTGCACGGTGTGCTCTACTCGAAGAGTTCCGGCGTCGTTAGGCCATTAGACCTTGTAGGGGTGAGGGTGCTTCGTCTTGAACAATTGGAGCTTATCACAAAGCTCTTCGCTTGCCAAGTTATGACAACTTCGTCCATCGATGATAACCTTGACGGAGCGTCCATTGATGCTGGCCTTGGTATGGAAAATGTGACATCGTTGGTCGTCATCTTATTGATGTTGGACTGTCAAGACCTTGGAGACAACGAGATTGGGACTTGAGTCATTGTCGCAAAACACTTGATGGTCTTCATCTTCATTCACTTGGCGATGCATAGCTAAATGTTCAAGGGCTTCCATCTCATCATCGCTCATTGAGTCATAGGATCCGTCGTCATTGATAATCATGGTACGAACGGTCTTGCACTCAAATGACTTATGGCCTCGCCCTTGGCACTTGAAACATTTGATGGAACTCGTCTTGGAGTTGTCCTCGGTTGGAGTTGTAGATGATGAAACTCTTGGCTTGAAGTTGCTCGTAGAAGGTGGACGACTAGATGTAGTCGCATTCTTGTAGCTTGGCTTGTCACCTAAGTTTGTAGATGACTTGGTATAGGTAGGAGGAGCCGAAGTCGTCGAAGCTTGGTTGTAGGAGCCGAAGTTCTTGGAGGTCAACTTGGAGTACTTGTAGTCCTCTTGAACTTGTCGCTCCGCTTTGGTTGCTTGGTGTACTAGCTCGAGGAGGGTCGTGTAGGGTTGAAAGTCCGCAATCTTCTTGATAGGATAGTTGAGTCTATTCAAGAATCTTGCCATTGTTTGGTCTTCATCTTCCGTGATGTTGGCTCTTATCATGGCAATCTCCATCTCCTTGTAGTATTCTTCAACGGACTTGGTACCTTGCTTGAGGAGTTGTAGCTTCTTGAACAAGTCACGGTTATAGTGTGTTGGCATGAAACGTGCTCTCATGACTTCCTTCATTTGAGCCCAAGTAGTGATATGAGGTTCGCCTTTTGCTTCTCTTCTCCCTATGATTTGTTCCCACCAAATGAGAACATAGTCTTGGAACTCCAGGGAGGCCATTGCAATCTTCTTTTCTTCATCGAAGTTGTGTAGGCGAAAGATCTTGTCAACCTTCAATGCCCATGAGAGGTAGTCTCCGGGATCAACGCTTCCGGAAAACTTTGGCATGGTGAACTTAAGCTTGCCATAGAAATGCTCTTCATTGTTTGGTTGCCTATTTGGAGGGCGTTCTTGATTGGGATGATTGTCAATCTCATGTTGCTCTTGACGGAGTAGATGTTCATTGTCATGGTGTACTTGCCGAGCTTGTGGTTCTTGTTGAGCTTGTTTCTCTTGTCGCACTTGAGGAGGAACTTCTTCTTGCATTCATGCTTGATGGCGCCTCTCTTGCATCTCATCACAAAGGAAATCCTCTTCTTGACGAGTATGTCGATTGCGAGTTGCCACATTGCGATGTAAATCACGTAATGCTCGTTGCGCCTCAAGAGCTTGAGCTTCTCGGTGTTGTTGTGCTTGACAATGAGCCTCGGCATCTTGTTCTTCTTGGTGTCGACGTGCTCGCTCTTGTTGTTGTTGGCATCGTCGTTGCCGTTCTTGCGCTTGTTCAAGTGTAGCTTGGTTTTGACGATGTCGACTTTCTTGCTCTTCAAATAACTCTTGGGAGCTCTTGTCATGAAGTGGATTCAGGTTGTCATGTCGAACTTGACGTGCGGCTTGACGAAGAGGGTTCGATGTAGGTGTACTTGAGTCGGACGTGTAGTCGGTATGATGACTTGAGCGGCTTCGTCTTTGAGAAGAGGTAGATGAGGAACGTTGGTTGACTATCAAAGTCCGTAGCTCATTGAATTGGGTAGACATGTTGGTGTTGATGATGTCGAACTGCTCTCTTGTTCTTGCTTCAAATTGTCGTGCGTCGGCAGCGACTTGCTCAATGTGCTCTCGCATAGCTTCACTTTCTTGATGTAGAGCTTGTTGGACACCGAAGATATGTAGTTTGGTGACGTAGTTGTTCGATTCTTGAGGGTCATCAAAGAGCGGGTTCGTAGATGTACTTGGCCTATCCATCATCACAAGCAAGAGTGTGAGTGGGACAAAGGAGAAGACAATACCAATTGTACCTTGACCAAAGTTGAAAATGGATCAATGATCACTCAATAATGTAACCCGGAAATAACACTATTGGTACCATTTCTTGTCGATTCACACACCTACACAAGTAAAGCTTTGAGAGGAGCTTGGTTAGGATGGTGGCACAAATTCAATGCAATTGTCAAAGTGACTCAATGATGTTGAAAATGATTCATAATTTGCTCATGCAACAAGTAGATGACAAGCAATAAGTAGCACACGGAACACAAGCACGGATAGATAAATGTGGTTGTGCAACCAAGGGTGAGCGAAAATGCGGAATCCACGGAAAATGCTCGTGTTGCACAACACTAGAGAGACACTAACCGATTGCTTAATAGGCGGATACGCACTTGTGCACAACCTATAAGAGGAAAAACGTAACGACTTTCTATCACATGTATATTATGAGTGTATGATGTGCCGATGCTTGAGCACAAGATGATGTATTGCTTTCTCATATGATCTCTTTTGAGGCAAGGCGTATGATGCTATTTTCCTTTTGCTTATAAGCTTTGGGTGGCTCTTTTGCTTAAAATCTTGTGAGCTCTTTCTTTGGCCACTTATGCATGCTTCTCGGATCAAAGTAGCTATTGTGTATGCGGGACACTCTTGTGTCACACGGAGATATGATGATGTAGTATGCAATATCTATAACTATCACCAATGTGCAAAAGTGTCGTGGCCCGGCAATACTCAAATGGCTAGTCTCGATGGGAAAGCTACTCAAAAATGGTCTATAGGGTGACAATGCAATTGCAAGGTAGAATGAACAAGGTGTCGTCGACATTATCGTCCTTGCCGAGGTTGAGCGGTGGTGTTATCGGAGTCGTTCTGTCCCAAGGTAGCCTAAACATCGAAGGAAACGGTGAAACCACAACTCAAGTATCCAAGGCAAAGTGAGACAAAATTGTCAAAATCGTAGCGCGACGCGATGGTGGTTGCGGAAGTGGTGGTGGTATGCAGAAGGTGGGCGGGATACCGAACGAAAATGGCGGGCTAAGTGCAAAGTGGTGTGGATGGGAGGTTTTAGGTTGCGGAAGGCCGGATGTCCGGGCCAGGTCGGATGTCCGGGGCACGGGCCGGATGTCCGGGATGCCCGAGGCCCTGATGAACTCCTTGCACACGGTGACTTACGGGGCCAAAATTCGTCAGATTTTGCGGATCAAAATTGGGGAAAAGGTGGGGAAAAGCTAGATCCACTCGTGGCACAGCAAATCCATGGAACAAATTCAACAAAATCTCGTCAAATCAACAGATAACAAAAAATGTTTTGGGGCTATTTTTGTGGGGATTTTCGAAATTGGACGAAAAACAAGCTAGAAAAACAAGGTGTGGGGCTCCAATTTCGTGATCAGCCTATGCTCATGATACCATAATGATGTAGGGTCGAACCCTAGATGGTCGATCTTTCACGAAAAGGAGGGATCTCGAGGATGAGCACATGGTACACGAGGGAAAACACAAGAGGGACAAGAAGAAAACACTCAAATCAACAAGTTTAGGTCACACAAATGCTAGATCCGGGAACACAAAGAGTGATACACGATACACGATCAACTAAGGACGATTCAAGTAGCGGTAGTAATCTCCGTGAGGAGGTCTTGATGTTCTTCTCTGTGAAGGAGGTCTTGAATCCGTGTGGATCTTCTCCGAGGAGGCCGCGGTCTCGTAGGAGAGGAACCACTAAGGTTTTAGACGAGCTATCACAAAAGCTGACCCTAAAAAGATGTAGGAGAAGGAATATATATAGTCTAAGGGGCTAAGGGGTACATGGGGCCAAAGGGGATGCGCGCAGGCAATCAGGGTCCGGATGTCCGGGCGTCGGGCCAGATGTCCGGGGCTTCGCTGGTCGCCGGATGTCCGGGCCGAGGGGCCGGATGTCTGGGCTGAAGGGGCTCGGTCCCGATGCTCTCTAGATAATATGGTCTGGATTTCTGGGCACGAGGCCGGATGTCCGGGCCCTGTAGCTTCGGCCGATGGGGCTGTTATGTAGCTGATCGTCCAGGGGCTGGATGTCCGGGCCAGGGGGTCGGATGTCCGGGGCCTGGAGCTTTCTTCAGCTTCTCTCGATGCAAAGCTTCGTCCATGAGCTTGGGGACTTGTCCATCTTCATGAGCCTCTCCGATGGGGTCTTCTTCATACCTGAGCACACAAAACACATCCGTCTGAGGTAGTAGTCATGTCTCGCAAGATTCATATGGAAGTTGCACTAGGAGAGATGTCACCTCGGTCTCAAGAGCTCTAGCATGAGCATGTGTCATTGGTCCTTGGGGCACTTGGTGAGGCGATGGAGGGTCCATGGGGATGACCTTGGGATGCTCTGCATCAAGATGTGATGACCAGTTTTGGTGACGCACTAGCAAGGATGGATGGCATTGAGAAGTCAATTGACACCAAGTTGGATGCCAAATTCGCTGAAGTGCTTGCGCGCCTACCTCCACCTGCTGCACCATTGCAACAACAACAACAACAACAACCACCTTCACGTCGCGAACAGCCCTCCGCAAAGCGAGCCGTGACGCTCTTCAGCCTGGCCAAACTGTTGGTGTTGTTGTTGATATTTATGTGGCTCCTGCCGCTGCTGAGGAGGAGGACGATTATGCTGGAGATTACGAGGATGAGGTTTATCAAAATCAGAACTACGTGCAACAACTAGCACTACAACCACCAGGTCGTCCACATGCAAATAATCGCAATGGTAGGGCTGCACCACACCCTCAGGTACGAGATCATGACCATCTCCCTAAACTGGAATTTAATATTCCACCATTTGAGGGTAGAAATCTTCCTGATATATATCTTACTTGGGAGTTAGAAATCGAACAACATTTTACATGTTTAGGATATCCCGAGGAGACATGTGTTCCTGCTGCTTTTTGTGCTTTCATTAGTTTTGCTTGTGTGTGGTGGTCAGAATATTGTAGATTATATCCGGATAATATTCCAACTACTTGGGCTGCTTTGAAAACTGCTATGCGTACTCGTTGGGTTCCACCATATTATCAATGTGAATTACTTCACAAATTGCAGCGTTTAAGACAAGACAAAAATTCTGTAGAGGAATATTATCAGGAATTACAAACTGGCCTGCTTAGATGTGGTATTGTTGAGGATAATGAGGCTATGCTTGCACGTTTCTAGGTGGCTTAAATAGAGAGATTCAGACAATTCTAAAGTATAAGGAGTATAATAATATCACTCGTTTATTCCATCTTGCTTCCAAAGTTGAACGTGAAGTGCAGGATCGACAGGCCTTGGCGCGAACTAATTTGTCTGCAGGTCGACCTTCATCATGGACACCGCGTGCATCATCTACTTCGACACGTCCGGCTGCACCACCGCCTACTTCAGCCGTCACTTCTAGTCGTGATAAGAGCAAACAGGCACCACCACCATCGACCAGGAGTACACCTTCCGGTCCTGCGTAGAGCTCTTCTTCATCCATGGCATCCACAGGGCCAACACATGATGTTATATGTCGTCGTTTCACTAGTCGTGGTTACTATGCGAGCAAATACCATCTCAGCGTGTCATGATTGCTACTGAGGATGGTGGTTATGAGTCCGCTAGTGACTATGATGAGGAGAGTTTGGCTCTTATTACACGTGAAGAAAACGGTGGAGATGATTCTGAAAATGAGATGCAAAACATGGCTCCTGAAGACGATGACAGGTATGAATGTTTAGTTGTTCAACGTGTTTTGAGTGTGCAGATCACACAAGCGGATCAAAATCAGAGGCATTATTTGTTCCATACAAAGGGAGTTGTGAAGAAACATTTTGTTCGGGTCATCATAGATGGAGGGAGTTGCAACAACGTGGCTAGCATGGAGATGGTGGAGAAGCTATCTCTCACCACAAGACCACATCCACATCCTTACTACATCCAATGGTTCAACAACAGCGGCAAGGTTAAGGTAACACGTACTGTTCGTGTGCATTTTAGTATCTTTACATATGCTGATTATGTTGATTGCGATGTGGTACCCATGCAAGCATGTTCCTTGTTACTTGGTAGACCATGGCAATTTGATAAAAAAAATCTATACACCATGGTAGAAACAATCAGTATACTCTTGTTCATAAGGATAAACGTATTACTTTTCTTCCTGTGTCTCCTGATTCCATTTTGACAGATGATATTAATAGAGATAATAAAGCGAAACAGGAGCAAAATAAGAGTGAAAATCAGATTGTGGCAAAATAATTTGAGCAACAAATGAAGCCCAATAACACACCATCATCTCATGTTGCATCTGAAATTAAATTAAAAAGTGGATGTTTACTTGCCACCAAATCTAATATTGATGATCTAGATTTCAGCAAATCTGTTTTCTATGCTTTTGTGTGCAAAGAGGCATTATTTTCATTCGACGACGTGCCTTCCTCTTTGCCTCCTGTTGTCACTAACATTTTTTAGAGGCATTCATAATATTACTATTCGCTATGTGTGTTGATTGTAGCGGCATTCATAATATTACTATTCGTTATCGTCATCCTATTCCTAGGCTAGATGATATGCTTGATGAATTGAGTGGCTCTACTATTTTCTCCAAAGTTGATTTGCGTAGTGGATACCATCAAATTCGTATGGAATTGGGAGATGAATGGAAAACATCATTTAAAACTAAGTTTGGATTATATGAGTGGTTAGTCAAGCCTGTTGGGTTAACTAATGCACCTAGTACTTTCATGAGATTAATGAATGAAGTTTTACGTGCTTTCAATGGACGATTTGTGGTAGTTTACTTTGATGATATATTGATTTATAGCAGAACTTTGAAGGAACATTTGGAACATTTACGTGCTGTTTTTATTGCTCTACGTGATGCACGTTTGTTTGGTAACCTTGGAAAGTGCACCTTTTGCACCGACCGAGTATCTTTTCTTGGCTATGTTGTTACTCCACATGGGAATTGAGGTTGATAAAGCCAAGATTGAAGCTATTGAGAGTTGGCCGCAGCCCAAAACGGTCACACATGTGAGGAGTTTCGTTGACCTCGCTGGATTCTGTAGGCGTTTTGTGAGAGAGTTCAGCACCATTGTTGCACCTCTCAATGAGCTTACAAAGAAGGATGTGCCTTTTGTTTGGGGTACCGCACAGGAAGAAGCATTCACGGTATTGAAAGATAAGTTGACAAATGCTCCTTTACTCCAACTTCCTGATTTTAATAAGACTTTTGAGCTTGAATGTGATGCTAGTGGAATTGGGTTAGGAGGTGTGTTATTACAAGATGGTAAACCTATTGCATATTTTTCTGAAAAATTTAGTGGGCCTAGTCTGAATTATTCTACTTATGATAAGGAATTATATGCTCTTGTTGGGACTTTGGAAACAGGGCAACATTATTTATGGCCCAAAGAATTTGTTATACATTCTGATCATGAATCTTTGAAGCACATTAAAAGTCAAGCAAAACTGAACCGTAGACATGCTAAATGGGTTGAATTCATAGAGACTTTCCCTTATGTTATTAAACACAAGAAGGGAAAAGAAAATGTTATTGTTGATGCATTGTCTCGTCATCATACTATGCTTTCACAACTTGACTTTAAAATATTTGGTTTGGAGACCATCAAAGATGTGTATGATGCTGAACTTAAAAATGTATTACAGAATTGTAAAGAAGGCCTAACATGGAAAAAGTTCGTCGTTAATGATGGATATGTTCATCTTTTGTTGTTGCAGGAGGCGTATGGAGGAGGATTTATGGGACACTTTGGCGCGAAGAAGACGGAGGACATACTTGCTACACATTTCTTTTGGCCAAAGATTGGACGAGATGTTGAGCGTTTTGTTGCTCGCTGCACTACATGTCAAAAAGCTAAGTCACGACTCAATCCTCATGGTTTATATATGCCTTTGCCTGTTCCTAGTGTTCCTTGGGAAGATATTGAAGGAAATATGCCCTAGAGGCAATAATAAAGTTGTTATTTATATTTCCTTATATCATGATAAATGTTTATTATTCATGCTAGAATTGTATTAACCGGAAACTTAGTACATGTGTGAATACAAAGACCAAAACAGAGTATCCCTAGTATGCCTCTACTAGACTAGCTCGTTAATCAAAGATGGTGATGAGGACATCACTAACAAGGTTACACCCACAGCCCCAACTGACACATATACAGGACCAATTACTAGAGCTCGCGCATGTCAATTAAATTACCAGGTACTTTCGTTTCTTGGTAATGATTCTAATGTTCATGAGAATATGATGCTGCCTAAATTGGATACATTTGTCTTGCTTACAAATGATGGGCCTAGCTTGGACAAGAAGGATGAACATTGGAGCAAGATCAAGCATGGAGATGATGGCATGCGCAAGGGGAACAAGAACGGAGTTGCAAGTGATGCTTTCAGGACTTTGAAGCCACCATAATGAGTGCGTGAAGCCTTGGATGGAATATACAAGATGTCACTTCATAACTTTCGTTCAGAGGCTATTATAGGTGTTGCGTCACCTTATTATTGGGCCAGGCCCATGTAATTTAAAAATACTTGAGTATAGGCTGTTTTTAGAGTCCGTATGTGTGGGGAAACAAGAGTTAGGGTTGGTTTCGGACCCCTCCTCCAAGGGCCACGAAATTTCTCCCCTCTTCCCCCATATATACAGCCCTTAGGGCATCGTTTAGACTTTAGGTTTTGTTTAGATTAAAGTTTGCCATAGGTGCAACTTCGCGTACTTCGTTTCTGTTCAACGACCAAACAAAGCTGTCACAGAACCACACCTTTGATCAATAAGGCTTTCCTCTTATATTCGCAATATCCAGATTGCAATCTTAGTTTCTTACTTGTTCTTCGTTTTCTTGCAGGAAATAGACCCTCGTGGTCAGGTTGATCGTGCTCCGGCGAGGTCAATAACCTCTTGGAGTTGGTTTAGTGATTGCTAAGGCGCGACGTCCTCGCACGTTCGTAGTCGGATCGGTAAAGTCTACTCCACCGAAAATGATAGCCACCATCTCATCGAAAGACGGGACACCTTGGCCTCTATCAAGTGGTATCAGATTTCCAGGCTGCTCGGTGAGATTTTACAGTTTTTCGTAGATTAGATCGAGTTTGTTCTTCATACCTACAGTCCACGAAAAAGCCAAAAAAAATTAGGGTTAGTTCCTCATATCCGAACCAGTTTGAGCCTTAGTCTTTTCAGTTTTTTTGCTTTGCTCAATTTGCGGTTGCATCGTCGTGTCAAGTTGCTGGTCTTAGCGTCTAGTCTTTTAGAGTTTCGAGTTCTGGTCATAAGTTGTCATGCCGTCGCCGTAACATCTTCATCGTTGCTGCCACATACCACCATCGATCTGTATCCATATACCACCACCAATCCGTATCCATATACCACCACCAATCTGTATCCATATACCACCACCGCTGTCATATACCACCACCGCTGCCATATTCTACCACCATATACCCACCACCAATCCAAGTTCTTTTCATTTTAGTTTGGCTTTTGAGATCCATCTAGTTTCGGTTTCGTGTTTCTTGCCTGAGTAGGTCTCGAGTGTGGAGACCCCCGGGCAGTTTTTAGGCCAAAATCTCGGCAGGTGAAAATATTTTTCCCTATCCCATTTTTAGGCTTTTCTGAGTCTTTTGAGACACGTGCCATCATACAGTTTTTTACCGCACTTTTTCGTCGTCGCTGCCCAGATTCCAAAAAAAATCGGCAAATTTTTTTTTGTGCCTATCATCTTAGTTTGACTTCGGAAGAGTTTTGAGACACTCGCCATTATAGTGATTTTCGGCAAAAAAAAAAGGAGCGCAAAAAAAAGAGGCGAAAAAAATTATTCAGAGTGTGCTTTTCCCTTGATTACGTGCAGCGCCGTGATTTTGTTAGTGTTCTAGGCTCGCGTCTCTATTACGGTCTAGCCTAGGACCAGCATAGTACCGTCGTTGAGCGTTTATTCAACGTTCCATCTCTGAATTGATTATTGCTGACCCTTTTTCCTACCATCTTATAAGCCTTCCCAGCTCCACATACATCTACGTCGTGCATTTGACTCTCCCTAATAATCGCTTTATCCAACCTTTGAGAGTTTTGACTACCACGGTTGCCGATCACCACCTGCTGCTGCGTAAGAACTGATAAGATTTTGATATTTGCTTGACGGATTTGTGACGCCCCACCACCACCATTTTCTAGTAGTCTATAGGATAATATTTTTATGTGTTTCTATTGCTGCTAACCATGCCAGGATCATAAGTCGACGAGACTGACTGGGAGAACATGACAAACAAGGAGTTGCATGATAAATTTCAGCAAATGATGGGTCAACAGGTAGAAGATGTGATGACCAGTTTTGACAACACACTAGCGAGGATGGATGGCATTGAGAAGTCAATTGACACCAAGTTGGATGCCAAATTCGCTGAAGTGTTTGCGCGTCTACCTCCACCTGTTGCACCGTTTCAACAACAACAACCACCTTCACGTCGCGAAATCGCCCTCCGCAAAGCGAGCCGTGTCGCTCTTCAGCCTGGCCAAACTATTGGTGCTGCTGTTGATACTTCTGTGGCTCCTGCTGCTGCTGCTGAGGAGGAGGACGATTACGCGGGGGATTGCGAGGATGAGGTTGATCAAAATCAGAACTACGTGCAACAGCCAGCACAACAACCACCAGGTCGTCCACATGCAAATAATCGCTATGGTAAGGCTGCACCATACCCTCAGGTACGCGATCATGACCATCTCCCTAAACTAAAATTGAATATTCCACCATTTGAGGGTAGATATGTTCCTGATATATATCTTACTTGAGAGTTAGAAACCGAACAACGTTTCACATGTTTAAAATATCCCGAGGAGAGACGTGTTGCTGCTGCTCTTTGTGCTTTCACTAGTTTTGCTTGTGTGTGGTGGTCTGAATATTGTAGATTACATCCGAATAATATTCCAACTACTTGGGCTGCTTTGAAAACTGCTATGCGTACTCGTTGGGTTCCACCATATTATCAACGCAAATTACTTCAGAAATTGCAGCGTTTAAGACAAGGAAAAAATTCTGTAGAGGAATATTATCAGGAATTACAAATTGGCCTGATTAGATGTGGTATTGTTGAGGATAATGAGGCTATGCTTGCACGTTTTATGGGTGGCTTAAATAGAGAGATTCAGACAATTCTAGAGTATAAGGAGTATAATAATATCACTCGTTTATTCCAACTTGCTTCCAAAGCTGAATGAGAAGTGCAGGATCGACAGGCCTTGGCACGAACTAATTTTTCTGCAGGTCGACCTTCATCATGGACACCGCGTGCATCATCTACTTCGACACGTCCGGCTGCACCACCGCCTACTTCATCCGTCACTTCTAGCCGTGATAAAAGCAAACAGGCACCACCACCATCAACCAGGAGTACACCTTCCGGTCCTGCGCAGAGCTCTTCTTCATCCATGGCATCCAATGGGCCAACACATGATCCTATATGTCATCGTTGCACTGGTCGTGGTCACTATGCGAGCAAATGCCCATCGCAGCGTGTCATGATTGCTACTGAGGATGGTGGTTATGAGTCCGCAAGTGACTATGATAAGGAGATTTTAGCTCTTATTACACGTGAAGAACATGGTGGAGATGATTCTGAAAATGAGAAGCAATACATGGCTCCAGAAGACGATGACAGGTATGAATGTTTAGTTGCTCAACGTGTTTTGAGTGTGCAGGTCACACAAGCGGAGCAAAATCAGAGGCATAATTTGTTCCATACAAAGGGAGTTGTGAAGGAACATTCTGTTCGCGTGATCATAGATGGAGGGAGATGCAACAACTTGGCTAACATGGAGATGGTGGAGAAGCTATCTCTCACCACAAGACCACATCCAAATCCTTACTACATCCAATGGTTCAACAACAGCGGCAAGGTTAAGGTAACACGTACTGTTCGTGTGCATTTTAGTATCTCCACATATGTTGATTATGTTGATTGTGATGTGGTACCCATGCAAGCATGTTCCTTATTACTTGGTAGACCATGGCAATTTGATAAAAATTCTGTACACCATGGTAGAAACAATCAGTATACTCTTGTTCATAAGGATAAACGTATTACTTTGCTTCCTATGTCTTGTGATTCCATTTTGAAAGATGATATTAATAGAGCTAATAAAGCAAAATAGGGGAACAATAAGAGTGAAAATCAGATTGTGGCAAAAGAATTTGAGCAACAAATGAAGCCTAATAACACACCATCATCTCATGTTGCATCTGAAATTAAATTAAAAAATGGATGTTTACTTGCCACCAAATCTGATATTGATGATCTAGATTTAAGCAAATCTGTTTGCTATGCTTTTGTGTGCAAAGAAGCATTATTTTCATACGAGGGCGTGCCTTCCTCTTTGCCTCCTGCTGTCACTAACATTTTGCAGGAGTTTGCGGACGTCTTTCCACAAGACGTGATACCGGGATTACCACGTATTCGAGGGATTGAGCATCAGATTGACTTAATTCTCGGTGCATCTCTACCCAACCGTGCACCATACCGTACCAATCCAGAGGAGACGAAGGAGATTATGCGTCAAGTACACTAGCTACTCGACAAAGGTTATATTCACGAATCCCTTAGTCCCTGTGTTGTTCCTATTATTCTAGTGCCGAAAAAGGATGGTACATCGCGTATGTGTGTTGATTGTAGAGGCATTAATAATATTACTATTCGTTATCGTCATCTTATTCCTAGGCTAGATGATATGCTTGATGAATTGAGTGGCTCTACAATATTCTCCAAAGTTGATTTGCATAGTGGATACCATCAAATTCATATGAAATTGGGAGATGAATGGAAAACAACATTTAAAACTAAGTTTGGATTATATGAGTGGTTAGTCATGCCTTTTGGGTTAACTAATGCACCTAGTACTTTATGAGATTTATGAATGAAGTTTTACGTGCTTTCATTGGACGATTTGTGGTAGTATACTTTGATGACATATTGATTTATAGCAGATCTTTGGAGGAACATTTGGAACATTTACGTGTTGTTTTTATTGCTCTACGTGATGCACGTTTGTTTGGTAACCTTGGAAAGTGCACCTTTCGCACCGACCGAGTATCTTTTCTTGGCTATGTTGTTACTCCATATGGGAATTAAGGTTGATAAAGCCAAGATTGAAGCTATTGAGAGTTGACCGCAGCCCAAAACGGTCACACACGTGAGGAGTTTCCTTGGCCTCGCTGGATTCTATCGGCGTTTTTTGAGAGATTTCAGCACCATTGCTGCACCTCTCAATGAGCTTACAAAGAAGGATGTGCCTTTTGTTTGGGGTACTGCACAGGAAGAAGCATTCACGGTATTGAAAGATAAGTTGACACATGCTCCTTTACTCCAACTTCCTGATATTAATAGGACTTTTGAGCTTGAATGTGATGCTAGTGGAATTGGGTTAGGAGGTGTGTTATTACAAGATGGTAAACCTGTTGCATACTTTTCTGAAAAATTGAGTGGGCCTAGTCTAAATTATTCTACTTATGATAAGGAATTATACGCTCTTGTTTAGACTTTGGAAACATGGCAACATTATTTATGGCCCAAAGAATTTGTTATACATTCTGATCATGAATCTTTGAAGCACATTAAAAGTCAAGCAAAACTGAACCGTAGACATGCTAAATGGGTTGAATTCATAGAGACTTTCCCTTTAGTTATTAAAAACAAGAAGGGAAAAGAAAATGTTATTGCAGATGCATTGTCTCGTCGTTATACTATGCTTTCACAACTTGACTTTAAAATATTTGGTTTGGAGACCATCAAAGATCAATATGTGCATGATGTTGAATTTAAATATGTATTGCATAATTGTAAAGAAGGGAGAACATGGAACAAGTTCGTCGTTAATGATGGATTTGTGTTTCGTACAAACAATCTATGCATTCCAGCTAGCTCTGTTCGTCTTTTGTTGTTGCAGAAGGCGGATGGAGGAGGATTAATGGGACACTTTGGCGTGAAGAAGACGAGGACGTACTTGCTACACATTTCTTTTGGCCAAAGATGAGACGGGATGTTGAGCGTTTTGTTGCTCGCTGCACTACATGTCAAAAAGCTAAGTCACGACTCAATCCTCATGGTTTATATATGCCTTTGCCTGTCCCTAGTGTTCCTTGGGAAGATATATCTATGGACTTTGTTTTGGGTTTTCCTCGGACAAAGAAGGGGAGGGATAGCATTTTTGTTGTCATGGATAGGTTCTCGAAGAAGGCACACTTTATACCATGTCATAAAAGCGATGATGCTGCCAATGTTGCTGATTTGTTCTTTCGTGAAATTATTCGCTTGCATGGTGTACCAAATAATATTGTTTCAGGTCGTGATACTAAATTTCTTAGCCACTTTTGGAGATGTTTATGGGCTAAGTTGGGGACTAAACTGCTTTTTAGTACTACTTGTCACCCCCAAACTGACGGACAAACTGAAGTAGTCAATAGAACTTTGTCTACTATGCTTAGGGCTGTTTTGAAGAATAACAAGAAAATGTGGTAAGGATTCTTGCCTCGTATTGAATTTGCTTATAATCGTTCGTTGCATTCCACTACTAAGATGTGCCCTTTTGAAATTGTCTATGCTTTCCTACCTCGTGCACCAATTGATTTGTTGCCTCTTCCATCTTTGGAGAAGATTAATTTTGATGCTAAACAACGTGCTGAATTGATCTTAAAAATGCATGAGTTAACTAAGGAAAATATTGAGCGCATGAATGCTAAATATAAACTTGTTGGAGATAAGGGTAGAAAACATGTTGTCTTTGCACCTGGAGATCTTGTTTGGTTACATTTGCATAAGGATAGGTTTCCTAATTTGCGCAAGTCAAAGCTAATGCCACGTGCTGATGGTCCTTTCAAGGTGTTAGAGAAAATAAATGATAATGCATATAAAGTTGAGTTGCCTGCAGATTTTGGGGTTAGTCCCACATTTAACATTGCAGATTTGAAGCCTTACTTGGGTGAGGAAGATGAGCTTCCGTCGAGGACGACTTCAATTCAAGAAGGGGAGGATGATGAGGACATCACTAACAAGGTTACAGCCACAGCCCCAACTGACACATATACAGGACCAATTACTAGAGCTCGCATACACCAATTAAATTACCAGGTACTTTCGTTTCTTGGTAATGATTCTAATGTTCATGAGAATATGATGCTGCCTAAATTGGATACATTTGTCTTGCTTACAAATGAAGGGCCTAGTTTGGACAATAAGGATGAACATTGGAGCAAGATCAAGCATGGAGATGATGGCATGCGCAAGGGGAACAAGAACGGAGTTGCAAGTGATGATTTCAGGACTTCGAAGCCACCATAATGAGTGCGTGAAGCCTTGGACGAAATATACAAGATGTCACTTGATAAATTTCGTCGAGAGGCTATTATAGGTGCTTCGTCACCTTATTATTGGGCCAGGCCCATGTAATTTCGAAATACTTGAGTATAGGATGTTTTTAGAGTCCGTATATGTGGGGAAACAAGAGTTAGGGTTGGTTTCGGACCCCTCCTCCAAGGGCCATGAAATTCCTCCCCTCTTCCCCCATATATATAGCCCTTAGGGCGTCGTTTAGACTTTGGGTTTTGTTTAGATTAAAGTTCGCCATAGGTGCAACTTCGCGTACTTCGTTTGTGTTCAACGACCAGACAAAGACGTCACAGAACCCCACCTTTGATCAATAAAGCTTTCCTCTTATATTTGCAATATCCAGATTGCAATCTTAGTTTCTTGCTTGTTCTTCGTTTGCTTGCAGGAAATAGACCCTCATGGTCAGGTTGATCGTGCTCCGACGTGGTCAATAACCTCTCGGAGTTGGTTCAGCGATTGCTAAGGCGCGACGTCCTCGCACGTTCGTAGTCGGATCGTCAAAGTCTACTCCACCGAAAATGATTGCCACCATCTCATCGAAAGAAGGGACACCTTTGCCTCTATCAGATGGTTATGTTTCCAAATCATAGACATCAGTTGTCATTTGATCAACGGGATCATATCATTAGGAGAATGATGTGATGGACAAGACCCATTCATTAGCTTAGCAACTTAATCGTTTAGTTTTACTGCTATTGCTTTCTTCACGACTTATACATGTTCCTATGACTATGAGATTATGCAACTCCCGAATACCGGAGGAAATCCTTGTGTGCTATCAAACATCACAACGTAACTGGGTGATTATAAACATGCTCTACAAGTGTCTTCGAAGGTGTTTGTGGTGTTGGCATAGATCGAGAATATGATTTGTCACTCCGAGTGTCGGAGAGTTATCTCTGGGCCCTCTGGGTAATACGCATCGTAATAAGCCTTGCAAGCAAATGACTAATGAGTTAGTCACGAGATGATGTATTACGGAATGAGTAAAGAGACTTGCCGGTAACGAGATTGAACTAGGTATGATGATACCGACGGTCGAATCTCGGGCAAGTAACATACCTATGACAAAGGGAACAACGTATGTTGTTGTGCGGTTTGACCGATAAAGATCTTTGTAGAATATGTAGGAACCAATATGAGCATCCAGGTTCCGCTATTGGTTATTAACCAGAGTAGTGTCTCGATCATGTCTACATAGTTCTCGAACCCGTAGGGTCCGCACGCTTAACGTTCGATACGATTTGTATTATGAGTTATGTGATTTGATGACCGACATTTGTTCGGAGTCCCGAATGAGATCACGGACATGACGAACAGTCTTGAAATGGTCGAGATGTAAAGATCGATATATTGGAAGGCTATATTCGGACATCGGAAAGGTTCCGAGTGATTCGGGTATTTTTCGGAGTACCGGAGAGTTACGGGAATTCGTATTGGGCCTTAATGGGCCATACGGGAAAGGAGAGAAAGGCCTCAAGGGTGGTCGCGCCCCTTCCCCATGGACTGGTCCGAATTGGACTAGGGAAAGGGGGCGCCCCTTCCTTCCTTCTCCTTCTCCTTTCCCCTTTTCCTATTCCATATGGGAGGGGGAATCCTACTAGGACTAGGGAGTCCTAGTAGGACTCCACACTTTGGCGCACCCTATGAGGTCTGACCTACTCCTCCCCTCCATCCTTTATATACGTGGCGGTGCCCCTCCCCATAGATACACACCTCGGTCATATCATTGCAGTGCTTAGGCGAAGCCCTGCGCCAGTAGCTTCATCATCACCGTCACCACGCCGTCGTGCTGACGAAACTCTCCCGTGACGCTCAACTGGATCAAGAGCTCGTGGGTCGTCATCGAGCTGAACGTGTGCTGAACGAGGATGTGTCGTATGTTCGGTGCTTGGATCGGTTGGATCACGAAGACGCTCGACTACATCAACCGCGTCACTAGACGCTTCCGCTTTCGGTCTACGAGGGTACTTAGACACACTCTCCCCACTCATTGCTATGCTTCTCCTAGATAGATCTTGCGTGATCGTAGGAAATTTTTGGAATACTACGTTCCCCAATAGTGGCATCATGAGCCAGGTCTATGTGTAGATGATATGCATGAGTAGAACACAATGAGTTGTGGGCGATAATAGTCATACTGCTTACCAGCATGTCATACTTTGATTCGACGGTATTGTTGGATGAAGCGGCCCGGGCTGACATTACGCGTACGCTTACGCGAGACCGGTTCTACCGACGTGCTTCACACCCAGGTGGCTGGCGGGTGTCAATTTCTCCAACTTTAGCTGAATCGAGTGTGGCTACGCCCGGTCCTTGTGTAGGTTAAAACAGCACACTTGACGAAAAATTGTTGTGGTTTTTTGTATGCGTAGGTAAGAACGGTTCTTGCTAAGCCCATAGTAGCCATGTAAAACTTGCAACAACAAAGTAGAGGACGTCTAACTTGTTTTTGCAGGGTATGTTGTGATGTGATATGGTCAATACGTGATGAGGTATACGTTATTGTATGAGATGATCATGTTTTGTAAAGTTATCGGCAACCGGCAGGAGCCTTATGGTTGTCTCTTTATTGTATGAATTGCGAAGGCCATGTAATTGCTTTAGTTTATCCCTATGATTTAGCGATAGTAGTAGTAGCAATAGTTGGCGAGACGACCACGACGCTACAGTGAAGATCATGGTGTCAAGCCGGTGACAATGGAGATCATGACGATGCTTTGGAGATGGAGATCAAAAGCACAAGATGATGAATGGCCATATCATGTCACATATTTTGATTGCATGTGATTTTTATCTTATTAGGCTTCTTATTTTTCTTAGTACGGGGGTAGCATTATAAGATGATCCCTTACAAAATTTCAAGGTTCAAGTTTTCTCCCTGAGTATGCACCGTTGCAAAAGTTCTTCCTGCTGAGACACCACGTGATGATCGGGTGTGATAGGTTCTACGTTCACATACAACGGGTGCAAGACAGTTTTGCACATGTGGAATACTCGGGTTAAACTTGACGAGCCTAGCATGTACAGACATGTCCTCGGAACACTCGAGACCGAAAGGTCGAGCGTGAATCATATAGTAGATATGATCAATATAAGATGTTCACCATTGAAAACTACTCCATCTCACGTGATGATCGGACATGGTTTAGTTGATTTGGATCACATGATCATTTAGATGACTAGAGGGATGTCTATCTAAGTGGGAGTTCTTTAGTAATATGATTAATTGAACTTTAATTTATCATGAACTTAGTCCTGGTAGTACTAGCATATCTATGTGTAGATCAATAGCTCGCTATGTAGCTCCCCGTTTATTTTTATATGTTCCTAGAGAAATATAAGTTGAAAGATGTTAGTAGCAATGATGCGGACTAGGTCCGTGATCTGAGGATTATCCTCATTGTTGCACAGAAGTATTATGTCCTTGATGCACCGCTAGGTGACAGATCTATTGCAGGACCAGATGCAAACGTTATGAACGTTCGGCAAAGCTCAGTATGATGTATACTTAATAGTTTAGTGCACCATGCTTTATGGCTTAGAACCAGGACTTCAAAAACGTTTTGAACTCCACGGAGCATATAAGATGTTCCAAGAGTTGAATTAGTATTTCATACGCATGCCTGTGTCGAGAGGAATGAGACCTCTTACAGTACTTTGCCTAAAAGATGGAGTAGAATAGCTCAACCAGTGAGCATGTGCTCAAATTGTCTGGGTACTACAATTTCTTGAATCAAGTGGGACTTAATCTTCCAGATAAGATAGTAATTGACAAAGTTCTCTAGTCACTATCACCAAGTTAGTAGAACTTCATGATGAACTATAATATGCAAGGGATGACGAAAGTAATTCCCGAGCTCTTCGTGATGCTGAAATCGGCGAAGGTAGAAATCAAGAAAGAGCATCAAGTGTTGATGGTTAACAAGACCACTTGTTTCAAGTAAAGGGCAAATGGATAGAAGGGGAACTTCAAGAAGAATGATAAGTAAGTTGTCACTCCCGTGAAGAAACCCAAAGCTAAACTCAAGCCTGAAACTAAGTGCTTCTACTGCAAAGGAAATGGTCACTGGAAGTGGAACTGCCCTAGATACTTGGCGGATAAGAAGAATGGCAAAGTGAACAAAGGTATACTTGATATATAGATTATTGATGTGTACTTTACTAGTGTTCATAGCAACCTTGAGTTGATACCGGTTCAGTTGCTAAAATTAGTAACTCGAAACGAGAGTTGTAGAATGAATAGAGACTAGTTAAAGGTGAAGTGACGATGTGTGTTGGAAGTGGTTCCAAGCTTGATATGATCATCATCACACACTCCCTATACTTTCGGGATTAGTGTAGAACATAAATAAATGTTATTTGGCATTTGCGTTGAGCATGAATATGATTTGATCATGTTTGTTGCAATAATGTTATTCATTTAAAGTCATTGAATAATTGTTATTCTATTTACATGAATAAAACCTTCGATGGTCATACACCCAATGAAAATAGTTTGTTGGATCTCGATCGTAGTAATACACATATTCATAATACTGAAGCCAAAAGATGCAAAGTTGATAATGATAGTGCAACTTATTTGTGGCACTGCCGTTTAGGTCATATTGGTGTAAAGCGCATGAAGAAACTCCATGTTGATGGGCTTTTGGAATCACTTGATTATGAATCACTTGGTGCTTGTGAACCATGCCTCATGGGCAAGATGACTAAAACTCCGTTCTCCAGAACAATGGAGCGAGCAACTGATTTGTTGGAAATCATACATACTGATGTATGTGGACCAATAAGTGTTGAGGCTCGTGGCGGGTATCGTTATTTTCTAACCTTCACTCATGATTTGAGCAGATATGGGTATATCTACTTGATGAAGCACAAGTCTGAAACATTTGAAAAGTTCAAAGAATTTCATAGTGAAGTAGAGAATCATCATAACAAGAAAATTAAGTTTCTACGATCTGATCGCGAAGGCGAATATTTTGAGTTATGAGTTTGGTCTTCATTTAAAACAACGCGGAATAGTTTCACAGGTCACGCCACCCGGAACACCACAGCGTAATGGTGTGTCCGAACGTCGTAACCGTACTTTATTAGATATGGTGCGATCTATGATGTCTCTTACCGATTTACCACTATTGTTTTGGGTTATGCATTAGAGACAGCTGCATTCACGTTAAATAAGGGCACCATCTAAATCCGTTGAGACGACGCCTTATGAACTGTGGTTTGGGAAGAAACCAAAGTTGTTGTTTCTTAAAGTTTGGGGCTGCGATGCTTATGTGAAAAAGTTTCAACCTTATAAGCTCGAACCCAAGTCGGAGAAAGGTGTCTTCATAGGATACCCAAAGGAAACTGTTAGGTACACCTTCTATCACAGATCCGAAGGCAAGATATTCGTTGCTAAGAATGGATCCTTTCTAGAGAAGGAGTTTCTCTCGAAAGAAGTGAGTGGGAGGAAAGTGGAACTTGATGAGGTAATTGTACCGTCTCTCGAATTGGAAAGTAGTACATCACAGAAACTAGTTCCAGTGATTCCTACACCAATCAGCGAGGAAGCTAATGATGATGATCATGAAACTTCAGATCAAGTTACTACTGAACCTCGTAGGTCAACCAGAGTGTGTTCCGCGCCAGAGTGGTACGGTAACCCGGTTCTGGAAGTCATGTTACTAGACCATGATGAACCTGCAAACTATGAGGAAGCGATGATGAGCCCAGATTCCACAAAATGGCTTGAGGCTATGAAATCTGAGATGGGATCCATGTATGAGAACAAACTGTGGACTTTGGTTGACTTGCCCGATGATCGGCAAGCCATTGAAAATAAATGAATCTTTAAGAGGAAGACTGACGCCGATGGTAATGTTACTATCTACAAAGCTCGACTTGTTGCGAAAGGTTTTCGACAAGTTCAAGGAGTTGACTACGATGAGATTTTCTCACCCGTAGCGATGCTTAAGTCTGTCCGAATCATGTTAGCAATTGCCGCATTTTATGATTATGAAATCCGGCAAATGGATGTCAAAACTGCATTCCTTAATGGATATCTTAAAGAAGAGCTGTATATGATGCAACCAGAAGGTTTTTGTCGATCCTAAAGGAGCTAACAAAATGTGCAAGCTCCAGCTATCCATCTATGGACTGGTGCAAGCATCTCAGAGTTGGAATATACGCTTTGGGTAGTTGATCAAAGCATATAGTTTTATACAGACTTGCGGTGAAGCCTGTATTTACAAGGAAGTGAGTGGGAGCACTACAGCCTTTCTGATAAGTATATGTGAATGACATATTGTCGATCGGAAATGATGTAGAATTTTCTAGAAAGCATAAAGGAGTGTTTGAAAGGAGTTTTTCAAAGAAAGACCTCGGTGAAGTTGCTTACATATTGAGCATCAAGATCTATAGAGATAGATCAAGACACTTGATAAGTTTTTTCAATCAGTACATACCTTGACAAGTTTTTGAAGTAGTTCAAAATGGAACAGTCAAAGAAAGAGTTCTTGCCTGTGTTACAAGGTATGAAGTTGAGTAAGACTCAAACCCGACCACGGCAGAAGATAGATAAAGAATGAAAGGCATTCCCTATGCCTCAGCCATAGGTTCTATAAAGTATGTCATGTTGTGTACCAAACCTATTGTGTACCTTGCCATGAGTTTGGCAAGGAGGTACAAAAGTGATCCAGGAGTAGATCACTGGACAGCGGTCAAAATTATCCTTAGTTACTAGATGACTAAGGAAATATTTCTCGATTATGGAGGCGATAAAGAGTTCTTCGTAAAGAGTTGCACCGATGCAAGATTTGACACTAATCCAGATGACTCTAAGTATCAATATGGATACGTATTGAAAGTGGGAGCAATTAGCTAGGGTAGCTCCATGCAGAGCATTGTAGACATAGAAATTTGTGAAATACATACGGATCTGAATGTAACAGACCTGTTGACTAAACTTCTCTCATGAAGCAAAACATGATCACACCTTAGTACTCTTTGGGTGTTAATCACATGGTGATGTGAACTAGCTTATTGACTCTAGTAAACCCTGTGGGTGTTCGTCACATGGCGATGTGAACTGTGGGTGTTATTCACATAACGATGTGAACTATCGATATTAAATCACATGGCAATGTGAACTAGATTAATGGCTCTAGTGCAAGAGGGACACTGAAGGAAATATGTGTAGCGACCACGATCCGAATGGACCGAAGTCTCTGTGTTCTGTGTCATCCCTGGATCGGTAATGCTGACACACACAGTACTTGAAGGATTTATAACAGAGTGGCAATCACATACTTATTACATCGAATGTCTCAAAGGATAATTTATTACAAAAGTCTATGGATTAAGGCCATCTAACAAAATAACAGCGGAAGGCTTGGAAGATAAGTGAGTCCATCAACTCCAACGGCATAGCTGAGTGCATGACAAACGACCTAGAACGTCTTACTCCTCGTCTGAAAAGTCTGCGACGTAACATGTTGCAGCCCGAAACGGGTCAGCACATGGAATATGCTGGCAAGATAACACAGTAATGCAAGTAACAGAATAAAGGCTAACACTATATGCATATTTGGCAGGTGGAGGCTCTAAGGTTAAAGTTTTTGCATAAAGCCAATTTTTCCCTACAACAAAGGAATAAATTTTATTTTAACTATCATGGTAGTTGAAAAATCATTGAGAAGGTACCTCCAACTCAATCCCAATTAAAGTAATCATTAACCCAACAAATTAATTTTTAGAGTGATGAGATCAACCAATAATTCAAGTACCAGATACTCAAGTTTGTCCATAACCGGGGACACGGCTAATCATGATCAGTTTGTACACTCTGCAGAGGTTTGCGCACTTTCCCCACAAGACTCGATCTCCTCCGTTGGATTTCTCGCACTGCATGGTGTTTGAGAAACGGATGACCGAGACACAGTCTTTCGGAAGCATTCACTCTTTACCCCGGGTGGACCGGTACACCTACTTTCCCCTACATCTGCTAGTCCACCACTGAAAGAGCTCACACAACTTACTCATACTATGCCGGAGCCCATAATGGCATTGTGGCTGCACACGGAAGTTTCTAGCATGAATAGTTTTATGATCCCTTTGAGCCTGGGTGGCATTCCATAGGACAATCACACGGAACCCCGGGATTTCCTAGGACAACACTGGATTCTCCAGGTGCCCTGCAACCAATCCATCTAGATGTGTATTCAAGTAGCCACCTTAAGTTGAACCATTAATTAACAACTCACATTTGTCATGGATTTCACTCAAACCCAAACCAAGTCTACGAGCATAGCATGATAACCTAAGCATAACGTAGAGTAACTCCCAAGGTTTTGAAAAATAATGCAGGTAATAGGTTCTACCTCAATCTGCTTCCCAGTCCCACAAGTTAAGAGATCCTACTCATGCAATGTGTGAGGGTTTGATCTAATGCATAAAAATTGGGTAATAAAGGGGTATGATCAAAGTGTTACTTGCCTTGCTGATGATTCGCAAAACCTAGAGACTCGTAGTACACGCTTCATAGTCCGGGTATTCTATCGCAAACAAACAATAGCATACATAAGCAATCAAGCAAAGATGCACAAAAACAAACTCCAAACTAGAAGATCTAACCAGAAAGTTCAACTTAAGAACTTCGGTTTGCAAAAAGAATCAAAACAAACGAAGCAACTAAACTCCAACTGCGAAAGAAACAAGATCCGTTTACTAGATTGATCTAAGGTCAAATTTTACAGTAGCAAAACCTTGTTCAAGTTGGTTAAATAGACAGAGGGCGTCGAGACGAAGATCTGGGATTTTGAATCACCTGATTCCGACTCTCGAGCGAAAAGAAAAATGAAAAACAAGATCAGGGCAGAAATCACGATCGAAATAATCGCGGATAAATACCCCGAAAAATAAAATTGACGAACAGGCTAACGAACGAACGTTCGATGTCTGTAACTAACGGGCGGTCAGCGTTCGTTAAAACGAACGTACGAATGAACGTCCGCAAAGTAACTAAACTGGAAAAAAAACGAACCGATCTGAAAAAAAAACAAATCTAGGGTTTCTAAAAAAAGACCGATCAGTTTTAAAAAAAAATCCGATGGCGGCTACCTCGTTGAACAAGACGGTGGCGGCGGCGGTCTTCGGCGGCGGCGGCGGGTGGTGGCGCAGGGCGGCGGGGCGGCGGCGGCGAAGCTAGGTGGCGGCGCGGCGAGGCGAGGCGGCGCGGGGTGGCGGGGCGGCCGCGACGCGGCGGCGGTCTCCGGCGGCTCCGGTTTCGGCTGGGTGGGCTAGGCGGCGACTTGGGCTGCGGCTGCGCTTTTAAAGGCCCGACTAGGAAGAGTCCTAGTCGGTTACGACCCAAGGTCGGTTCGCCCTCTTTTTTTTAAACGAGTCCTGACGCACGAAAACTAACGAAAGAAATATTAAACGGACTCCAAAAATTCCGAAATAAATTTTCACCGTCCTCTAATAATATTTAGGACAAAGTGAACATTTTTCCTGGACCTAAATGCAATTTTGAAAAACACACATTTTTCCTATGCAAATAAAATCGCAAATAAATCCGAATAAAACCCAAAAGCAATTTTAATATTTTTCCTCCAATATTTCTTTTATTTTGGAGAAGTCATTTTATCTCCGCTTGTATATTTTATTTAGAAATATTTTTAAGGAGAGAAAAATAATTAAAATCAATGCGATCCTCGTACCAGTATTCGAGAAAACTCAAATACGAAAACGGTATAATTCCCAACTCTCTCCGTAGGTCCTTGCGTTGCTTAGAATTTTCGAGGGTCGCCACGCACAAAAATGCAATAGAATATGCAATGCAATATGATCTATGTATAACATTCCAAATTCAAAAATTTGGGATGTTACAAACCTACACCCCTAGAATGAATCTCGACCTCGAGATTCGGCTTGGCTAAAGAACAGGTGTGGGTGGTCCTTGCGTAGATCGTCCTCTCTTTCCCAGGTGGCTTCTTCCTCGGTGTGGTGACTCCACTGAACTTTGCAAAACTTGATAACCTTTGTGGGTGACTCTACTCGAAAATTCAACAATCTTGACGGGTTTCTCCTCGTAAGTCAGATCACTATCCAACTGAATTGCTTCCAGGGGTACTGTGTCTCTCAAAGGAATATCAGCCATCTCTGCGTGACACTTCTTAAGCTGAGAAACGTGAAACACATCGTGCACTCCTGACAATCCTTCGGGTAACACCAACTTATAGGCAACCTCTCCCATGCGTTCCAAAACACAGTAAGGTCCCACAAACCTCAGGGCTAGCTTTCCCTTAACTCCGAAACATTTTACTCCTCTCAGAGGCGACACTCTCAGGTATGCTCTGTCTCCAATTTCATAGGCTACTTCCTTGCGCTTCGAGTCTGCATAACTCTTCTACCTAGACTGGGCTACCTTCAGTCTATCTCGAATCGGTTTAACCTTCTCTTCAGACTCTTTGATCAAGTCTGGTCCAAACAACTGACGGTCTCCAACTTCGTCCCACATCAACGGCATTCGGCATCTCCTTCCGTACAGTGCTTCGAACGGCGCCATCTTCAAACTAGCCTGGTAACTGTTGTTGTATGAGAACTCCGCGTAGGTCAAGTTGTCATCCCAACTAGATCCATAATCTAGCGCACAAGATCTCAACATGTCTTCCAAAATCTGATTGACTCTCTTGGTCTGTCCATCGGTCTGCGGATGAAAAGTTGTACTGAATTCCAGCCTTGTTCCCAAAGTATGGTGTAGCGGATGCCAAAACTTTATGGTAAACTGTGTTCCTATATCTCATACAATGGTCCTCGGAACTCCATGTAGACATACGATCCTGGTCATGTATATCTTGGCCAACTTTGCACTGGTATACGTGGTTTTCACGGGGATAAAGTGGGCTACCTTGGTGAAGCAGATTGAGTCATATCCTGATTTGGTCCTGGGTAATCCGGTGATAAAGTCCATGCCGAGCTTGTCCTACTTCCATTCGGGTATTGGCATAGGCTGTAATAATCATGCTGGCTTCTGATGCTCCGCCTTCACTCGCTGGCATACATCACATACTGCTACGTATTCGGCAATATCCTTCTTCATTCCAGTCCACCAGAAACGTTCTTTCAAATCAAAATACATCTTACGCTACGTTTGGATGTCTGTATTGGGCTATTGAATTGGATTTGGTATTGGGCTAACCCCAATACAGGTGTTTGGATGCACTCTGAAACAACATACTGAAATGGAAATGAATACGCCAGTGTTTTCCCTCACATGCGCCCACCCGTTGCTGCAATTCAGAGACCTGGACCTCCGTTTTAGGCCGAATTGCCTCGCTCCCGCAAAACCAAACGTTTCGGGCCTTTATTTCCTCCCTCCACCACGAGACAGAAGGGATCGAAGGAAGAGAGCGGCGTTCTCGCAGATCGACGGCGGTGCCCAGTCAGATGCACCACAGCGGCGTGGTTATGGTGGCCGCCCTTCTATTCCCTTCTTGCTCCGCCGCCAACCCTTTCCCTCCTCCGGCGCCACCCCTTCTCGTTCTCTCTAGTCCTGCCCGCTGCAGCCAGATCCCATCTGAACCGCCGACGGCTGCAGCCCCCGCCGGTGCCAGCCTTCCCTTCCTTCCTGGCCCTGCGGTGGCCATATCCTCTCCCTCTAGCGCTGGCCCTCCCCTTCCTTCCCGCCGGAGCCCATCTCTTCTCCATGGGCCCTCCTCAGCAGCCCCTTCTTCTCTGGCCATGGTGGTCCTCAATGCCGCCAGAGCCTTCTTCCCTTGCTCTACCCAGCCCCTGCTCTAATTCTTCTTCTTCCATCCCCATGTCATGTTGGTCTGATTCATTTGCTAGCCGCTGATGTATCCTCTTGTTGCAGGTTGGCCTAAAAATTGGAACCCCTCTCGTATGAATCTGATGCAATTTTGTGAATCAATATGTGGTCTGATGCATGCTTCTGTGTGATATGGGGATATGATGCATGCTTATGTGTGATATGATGCTATATAATCATCCAATTATAGTCACACATTATACAACTTTTGTTTTTGATGCACATACAAATGTTGCTATGCAATTCCAGAGTTTGACACCAAACATGATTCCGTATTGAAACCTCAGAACAATTCCATGAGCTAATACAATAAACATCCAAACAACCGAATTCGTATTCATGTCTATTACAGTTTCCTGGCTGAACTGGAATTAAAACCAATACAATACGGAGGCCTCCAATACAGACATCCAAATGCAGCGTTAGTGTTTCCGGGGTGTATCGAGTATGGCGAATCATGTGCTTCCTACAGTATCAACTTCCTGAACTCCGGGTTGTTGGGCACATAGATTCGATCCTCAAACCACAAGGTGTCATGTTCATCTTCACGAAATCCCTTGGCTTTTCCTTCACTCATCCTCTCCTTTATCTCGGCAATCTCCTTGACCTCCTTCTGGGCTTCGCGTATCTTTCCCAACAACATTGACTGAACCTCTAATGTTGCAACAAAACCTCTAGGAACTATCTCCAAACGAAGCTCTCTGATATCTTCTGCTAACTCCTGTGGCAATCCCCCTTTTACTAGGGTATCCGCATAACTCTTCCGGCTCAAAGCGTCTGCCACGACGTTGGCCTTTCCTGGGTGATAGTGCAGCTACAAGTCATAATCCTTTATAAGCTCCAACCATCTCCTTTGTCTGAGGTTCAGCTCCTTCTGAGTGAAAATGTACTTCAAACTCTTGTGATCCGTGTACACATCACAACGATTTCCAATAAGGAAATGTCTCCAGGTTTTGAGCGTGTGCACCACAGCTGCTAACTCCAAATCGTGCGTGGCATAATTTAACTCATGCGGTCGCAGTTGACGAGATGCATAAGAAACAACTCTTCCATCCTGCATGAGTACTCCTCCAAGTCCTAAGCGTGAAGCGTCGCAATACACTTGGAAATCCTTGCGTATATCTGGCAAGATCAGCACTGGGGCTGTCGTCAACCGTTTCTTCAACTCCTGGAAACTTTCTTCGCACTCTTCAGTCCAATGGAATTTTGTCTCCTTCAGCAATGTCGTCATTGGCTTTGCAATCTTTGGAGAAATTTTCTATGAATCTCCGGTAATATCTCGCGAGTCCAAGAAAACTGCGGATCTCCCCAACTGAAGTGGGTGCCAACCATTCAGTGACTGCTTGCACTTTGGCGGGGTCCACTGCTATACCTTCTCCTGATATAACATTGATACGTCCAAAACGTATCTATAATTTCTGCTTGCTCCATGCCACTTTTGGGTGATATTGCTATGATATTCATACACTTCCATACACTTTTGATCATAATTGGACTAACTTACTAATCCAGTGCACCCCGGTGCCAGTTTCTGTTTTCGGCTGTTTTTGTATTTCAGGTTTTCACGTTACGAGAACTGCCCAGAAAAATCCAGAAAAATTATATAAAAAATCAGCGTTTCGGAAACAACCGTGCGTCCGAAGGACAGCCGAGGGGGACCACCAGGGCTCCAGGCGCCCTGGCGGCGCCCCCCCTGGGCCGCGCCGTGGGGGCGCCTGGGCCCCCCGAAGCTTCCCCGATGCCCCCCTTTGGCATATATTTAAAGCGTCCTCCGAAACCCTCAGAACAGGAACTCTTTTCGCGATCCCATCTCTGTTCCGCCGCCGCCGCCGCTTCCAAGATCGGGAGCACCAGGAGAACTCTTCCCGGCACCCTGCCGGAGGGGAGGATCACCACCGGGAGCTTCTCCACCACCATGGACGCCTCCCGGATGACTCGTGAGTAGTCTCCCTTGGACCATGAGTCCATGACCAGTAGCTATGTGATGTTCTCCTCCCGTTCTTGTGCTTCACTAATTAGTCCTCGTGAGCTGCCCTACATGATCGAGGCACCTATGTAATCCTTATGCTGTTGCTATGTTGAGTTTGCTGGGATCCGATGGATTATGAGATTATGTTCAGATTGATCTTGAGTAATATATTTGATTTACCTCTTTTATATTTATGTTCATAAGTAATTCTTGCATGTTCTCCGTTGTTATTTATTGCTTTGGCCAAGTAATATGTAGTGACTCCAAGAGGGAACGTTATGCTTGATTGTGGGTTCATGCCCCTCGATGACTAGCTTAAGTGACAGAAACATGAGTCTAGGGGATGTGCTGTTGCCACAAGGGGGGAAACAACGGTGCTTGTGCCCGCGGGTGCAAGGATTGTTTACTTTACGCAAAGTTATTTTAATGCAGTTGTCTGTTGCATTGAGTTTACACTATGGGTGGGACTCGCAACTTAATACCAGCGAGATGTTCTGGATAGATATCTCAAGGTGGATGATTAGTAGTAGATATTGATGGATTTCGGTCTACTTACTTTGGCGTACCGCCCATGCTTTGAACCTCAACCTTTCTTGCAATGTAGTCAGCATTGGTTTGCGTTCGTGGTCCTGTCAATTGCCCAGCTGTAATTTGTTTACCTCACATAGCTGTTTTATCGTCTTTTGGGAGAGAGACATCACTAGTGAACATCATGAGACTCCGGTCCATATTACCATCATTGATCATACCCGCTATTTACTTTTCTGCTTTTATTTACTATTGCAAAACATTATCTAGCACTACTATCATTGCTTTTAATCATTTGTGAACTACAAGGCCGGAGGGATTGACAACCTCTCTGTACTCGTTGGGAGCAAAGTTATTTGTATCTGTGTGCAGGTCCACGTTGATTGCTACTATCTGGCGCCGTAGCAGTTGACACCTACTTGTTGAACCTAGGAGTCTCTGGGGATTCGATCCTTGGCATCTTTGCTAAGGGAAAACACTTCCACAACACTGCATCTTACACCTTCCACTTGGGGTAACCAACGAGGGGTTCGAGGCCCATCAAGGAGTATTTTCTGGCGCCGTTGCCGGGGACTCCACTCTTCAGGATAGGGGAGTTGCATGCTATCTTTTACCTTTGCTTTTAGTCTTGTTAGTTTACCTTTCAGTTTTTGCTTTAGTATCCTTTTTTATCGAAAATCACAAAAATAGTTATCTTGCTTGCTTGCTATTATGGGTTCTACCAAAAACACTAAATGGGAGGAGTACACCCCTTCTTCCATTACCCCAATTACCACTGTCGGGATCTACAAAAGTAATAAACCTTGTCACTATATTAGTCTTGACGGAGGGTTGTGCCCATGGCATGGTCTTCCAGGGAAAGAGTATGAGCCTCAGTTTAAAATTGCTCCTAAGCTTCCCCAAACTTGGGAAGATGTTCAAACTCTTATAATAGAGAGCGATTCAAACAAAGAGGATGACACTACAATTCTGCCCACTAATGATAAAATTGATTTTGATAATTGTAGTATTTCAGAAGTTGTCACCTTTCTACAAGGAATGGCCAAAGATCCCCACACTAGCACGCTTAATCTTGCCTTCACAGAGCATGTCACTAATGCTCTTATCAAAGCTAGGGAGGAGAAACTTAGAGTAGAAGCCTCCATACCTAGAAAGCTAGAAGATGGTTGGGATCCTATGATTAAAATTAAGATAAACAACTTCTCTTGCTATGCTTTATGTGATATTGTAGCTAGTGTTTCTATTATGCCCAAAAGACTATATGATATGCTTAAATTGAAACCTTTTGATTCTTGTTCTTTTGGTGTTCGTCTCGTTGATTCTTCCATAAAGAAACCTTTGGGAAGGATCGACGATGTTCTTATTGTTGTCAATGATAATTATGTTCCCGTTGATTTCACTATTATGGATATTGAATGTGATCCTTCATGTCCAATTATTTTGGGACGTCCCTTTTTGCGCACCGTTGGTGCTATCATTGACATGAAAGAGGGTAATATAAAATTTCAGTTTCCCCTCAAGAAAGGGATGGAACACTTCCCTCGAAAGAAGATCAAGTTACCTTTTGAGTCCGTTGTACGGGCTAGCTATTCTTTTACTCTTGATAAAACTTGATCTATGCATTATGCCTAGCTTAAAGGCATAAAAGAAAGCGCTTTTGGGAGGCAGCCCACATGAATAAATTTTTTGCTTTTGTTGTGTCTTGATGTTGTTTACTGCTGTAGCATCATCATTGTATCTTTGCTTTTCATATTTGTGCCAAGTATAGCCTCCGATTGCTAGAAAGTTCAAAAGTTGTGAGGTGCTGTCCAGGAAACAGATTCTGTCCTTGGATAGAAAAATTCGTATAAAATCACCAGATCATCTTTTTGGTCTGAATTTTTTTGACAGCGTTCTCTATATAATTGTCTTTCGTGCGTCTGTTCTGAGTTTTTTGACTTGAGTTGCAGAAGTATCCCAACAGATCAATTACTACCTGTTGTTCTGTTTTTCACAGATTCTGTCCTGTTTTGCCTTTCCTTCACTTTGCAAATCAAGAACTTGCTTTTTCTTTGCAAAAACCTTTTAGCAATCTTGAGAAACAGTAGAACTTCAAGAATATCTTTATTTCCAGCAAGGTATAATTATTTTATTAAGGGTACTAACCTCGCTAATCAGATTATGATGAGTTATGTATGAAGGGAGTTTTCAAGTGTGCGAGGGAAGATGATAAAAAAGATTCAGGAGTGTCAAGCGCTCAAGCTTGGGGATGCCCCCGTGCACCCCCAAGAAATATTCAAGGAAACTCAATCGTTTAAGCTTGGGGATGCCCCCGTGCATCCCCTCCTCCATCAACATTATCAGTTCGTATTTCGTTCCACTATATTTTTATCACTTCATGTGTTATGTGCTAGCTTGGAGCGTCTTGCTTTTACTTTTCTTTTTAGTTTTTCATAACGAGTCGGAACTCAGCATTCTTTATGTGGGAGAGAAACAGGCTCCACCTCTACCTAGAACATAACATAGAATTTTCATGTCTATCTATGCTGTGTGTGTTCTTTGTCTTTTAATAGCTACTATCATGCTTTGCTCTTAGTATTCATGCTTATCTTTTCAAAGAGCTTTTGTTTAGTTGGTTGCTTGAACTCTCTTTAATTATCATGCTCACCTTATTAAGAGAGTTTGCTTCCGTTGCATTGGTTAATGTGTCTATGATAAAGATGCTACTTGCATAATGGTGCTTAGTTGTTCAGGTTTTCTTATGGTTAATCTCAAATAGCTGGGGGGTTCCCAATGTGTTATTGGAGTACCAACTTGATTTGTTTGCCTATGATGTGGTATGGTTTAGTAATATCTTCCTTCAAGAATTTATTTTGATTGACTTGGCGTATGCTCACGCATATTTAAGACTGTAAAGAAAGTCTGTCAAGCCTTGATGATCTTTTATTTCTGAGTAGCGATATAACTACCATGCCTGATTCAATATTGTTTTGTCGCTCTGCATGATTATGACCGTCATTGCTCTCTTAGTTGGTCGCTCCCAGTCTTTTTGCTAACCTCCACCTGTACTAAGCGAACTAACTTTGCAATATATAGCTCATGGGAAAGTAGCTTAAAAACTATTGTGGTAAAGAATATGTTGCTTATGTATCTTATTTCTTATAAGTTGCTTGCTGAGCGGTAACCATGTTTCTGGGGACGCCATCAATTGTCACACTTTTGTTGAATATCATGTGAGTTGCTATGCATGTTCGTCTTGTCTGAAGTAAGGGTGATTTGCCGTGGGTTGAATGAATATGCATATTGTTAGAGAAGAACATTGGGCCGCCAACCAAAGCCATGTATCATGGTGGAAGTTTTAGCTTGAACATTAATCCTCAATCTCTTACGAAAATATGCTTATGCATTGAAGAGGAGTCCATCATCTATTTTCTATGTTGTCCCGGTATGGATGTCCTCAAGTTGAGATCTATCAAAAATGAGAAATCAAATGCGATTTATCTCCTTGGACCTTTGTACAGGTGGCATAGAGGTACCCCTTTGTGATACTTGGTTGAAACATATGTAATGCAATGATAACCCATGGAAATCCGAGCTAATTAGGACAAGGTGCGAGCACTATTGGTATACGATGCATGAGGCTTGCAACTTATAGGATGTCTTATGCATGACACATATGAAGTACTACTACCGTTGACAAAATTGCTTCTATGTTTTCAAAATAAAAAGCTCTAGCACTTAACCTTTCTTTTACTTTTATGTTGAAGCACCAACTACTGAGAGCATGATTGTCATTCTGAGTGTAATGTGCATTGTCCCAAAGTAGCATTATCTTTTGCATGATTGTGATATCGTTTATTCTGAAATGATTGTATCTAGTCATCACTTAAACCTTGAAGGTGCCCCTGCATTTATGTTTTGCATCACTAAAGGGGGCAAGCTAGATATCACTTTATCATATTTGCACATCATGATCATTGCAAATCTATTTGATGTTTCGGTTCCATATTGTAAAACTTTCAGTCATTTGTGATTTTCTCATGAGGCAACTTAATTACTATAGATTCATTGTCTCAGTAAGCTTTTGTCATATGACTATAAAAAGTCCTATATGGTTAATAGCATGTCACCACAGAAATTATTCTTGTTATCATTTACCTACTCGAGGACGAGCAGGAATTAAGCTTGGGGATGTTAATACGTCCAAAACGTATCTACAATTTCTGCTTGCTCCATGCCACTTTTGGGTGATATTGCTATGATATTCATACACTTCCATACACTTTTGATCATATTTCGACTAACTTACTAATCCAGTGCACCCCAGTGCCAGTTTCTGTTTTCGGCTGTTTTTGTATTTCAGGTTTTCACGTTACGAGAACTGCCCAGAAAAATCCAGAAAAATTATATAAAAATCAGCGTTTCGGAAACAACCGTGCGTCCGAAGGACAGCCGCGGGGGCCACCAGGGCTCCAGGCGCCCTGGCGGCGCCCCCCCTGGGCCGCGCCGGGGGGCGCCTGGGCCCCCCGAAGCTTCCCCGATGCCCCCCTTTGGCATATATTTAAAGCGTCCTCCGAAACCCTCAGAACAGGAACTCTTTTCGCGATCCCATCTCTGTTCCGCCGCCGCCGCCGCTTCCAAGATCGGGAGCACCAGGAGAACTCTTCCCGGCACCCTGCCGGAGGGGAGGATCACCACCGGGAGCTTCTCCACCACCATGGACGCCTCCCGGATGACTCGTGAGTAGTCTCCCTTGGACCATGAGTCCATGACCAGTAGCTATGTGATGTTCTCCTCCCGTTCTTGTGCTTCACTAATTAGTCCTCGTGAGCTGCCCTACATGATCGAGGCACCTATGTAATCCTTATGCTGTTGCTATGTTGAGTTTGCTGGGATCCGATGGATTATGAGATTAAGTTCAGATTGATCTTGAGTAATATATTTGATTTACCTCTTTTATATTTATGTTCATAAGTAATTCTGGCATGTTCTCCGTTGTTATTTATTGCTTTGGCCAAGTAATACGTAGTGACTCCAAGAGGGAACGTTATGCTCGATTGTGGGTTCATGCCCCTCGATGACTAGCTTGAGTGACAGAAACATGAGTCTAGGGGATGTGTTGTTGCCACAAGGGGGAAAACAACGGTGCTTGTGCCCGCGGGTGCAAGGATTGTTTACTTTACGCAAAGTTCTTTTAATGCAGTTGTCTGTTGCATTGAGTTTACACTATGGGTGGGACTCGCAACTTAATACCAGTGAGATGTTCTGGATAGATATCTCAAGGTGGATGATTAGTAGTAGATATTGATGGATTTCGGTCTACTTACTTTGGCGTACCGCCCATGCTTTGAACCTCAACCTTTCTTGCAATGTAGTCAGCATTGGTTTGCGTTCGTGGTCCTGTCAATTGCCCAGCTATAATTTGTTTACCTTACATAGCTGTTTTATCGTCTTTTGGGAGAGAGACATCACTAGTGAACATCATGAGACTCCGGTCCATATTACCATCATTGATCATACCCGCTATTTACTTTTCTGCTTTTATTTACTATTGCAAAACATTATCTATCACTACTATCATTGCTTTTAATCCTTTGTGAACTACAAGGCCGGAGGGATTGACAACCTCTATGTACTCGTTGGGAGCAAAGTTATTTGTATCTGTGTGCAGGTCCATGTTGATTGCTACTATCTGGCGCCGTAGCAGTTGACACCTACTTGTTGAACCTAGGAGTCTCTGGGGATTCGATCCTTGGCATCTTTGCTAAGGGAAAACACTTCCACAACACTGCATCTTACACCTTCCACTTGGGGTAACCAACGAGGGGTTCGAGGCCCATCAAACATGCCCTAGGAATCCAACTTCCTTCAACCAAAAATCGCATTTGCTAAACTTGGCACATAACTGATGTTCTCTGAGCTTCTCTAGTACCAAACGCAAATGCTCCGCGTGTTCCTCTTCGTTCTTCGAGTACACCAAAATATCATCAATGAATACCACGACAAACTTATCCAAGAACTCCATGAACACCTTATTCATCATACTCATGAAATAGGCACGGGCGTTAGTGAATCCAAATGACATAAATGTATACTCATATAGCCCATACCTTGTGGTGAAGCCTGTCTTAGGTATATCCTTCTCTCGGATCTTCAACTGGTGGTATCCAGATCATAGATCGATCTTGGAGAATACTTTCGCTCCCTGGAGTTGGTCGAACAGATCATTGATAATCGGCAGCGGATACTTATTATTAATAGTCACTTCATTCAGTGCTCGATTGTCAGGCCCAAGATGCGATTCTATCCCAATCACGTGACACTTACGTGATTGGGGCACAACCGCATTTCGGGCGCTTAGCAAGATGGATATCATTACATCGTACCATTACATACATACATAGGGGATACAACAATTCATACAAGTCACATGAATACAACAACATCAATACAAGGCATCCGACTACGGATGCAAACATGAAAAGCACAACGATATCCAACTGCTATCCCAGGCTGCCGACCCGGAACCTAACCCAAGACTGAAGAAGAAGAAGAAGAAGAAGAAGAAGAAAGAACTCCAACACAAAGGACATCGCTCTCACGTCAAGTCATCGGAAACCTGCACCTGCAACTGTTGTTGTAGTATCTGTGAGCCATGAGGACTCAGTAATCCCATAACCATGGGTAACAAGACTAGCAAAGCTTAATGGGAATGGAAGAGGTAAAGTGGTGAGGTTGCAGCAGTGGCTAAGCAATATATGGTGGCTAACTTACGAGTACAAGAATAAGATGAGCATCTATGCAAACGGTCGCAAACTAGTAATGATCACTAAAGATCCTGAACTACCTACGAGTCAAACATAACCCCACTGTGTTCTCTTCTCAAAATGAAAAGAGACAGTCACGGTTACTCACACAGTTCTGTGTTTTACTTCGGATCCTTTGTCAAGTTTTCTACAACCGGACATTAACAAATTCCAATCTGCCACATAACCGCGGGCACGGCTTTTGAAAGATCATAACCCTGCAGGGGTGTCCCAACTTAGCCCATCACAAGCTCTCACGGTCAGCAGAAGTAATAATAATATTACCCCTTATCTTAGGGAAGGCCCGATCAGACTCGGAATTCCCGGTGCACAAGACGTTTCGACAATGGTAAAACAAGTCCAGCAAGACCTCCCGGTGTGTCGACACCCTGATAGTAGCCGCGCGTATCTCGTCTCAGGCCACGACCGGATGGGCGATTTTACGGGAGCCTGATACCTCGAGTTTCCCCGTGGCGGCCCCGTCGAACCCCCGTTTGGGACCAACACCATCAGCATTGGCCCCCCCTGTATGTAGAAAGAATCCTCGGGTAGCGCTAACTCCCTATGCAATTAATTAATTAATTAAGTTGTTATTATGAGCAAATTAAAACCAATGTTGGGCCTTGCTGGAGGAGTTTTATTCAAAGATGAACTGTCAAGGGGTCCCCATATACCCAACCGTGTAAGGAACGCAAAATCAAGGAACATAATGCCGGTTTATCGGCTCCTAAGGTGGCATGAGTGGAACAAAACACCGAGCAAAAGGCCAAGCCTTCCACCCATGCCCAATATATAGGTGTGTTAATATATATAAGATATATTGTGATATTCCAACAACAAGATCCGCCATGGATCAATCTTCATCTTCACCTGCAACTAGTAACACTATAAGAGGGGCTGAGGAAGCGGGTAACATAGCCAAACAATGGTTTGCCGGGAAGGTGTCAAAGGTTAGAGGTTTCATGGCAACAAGGAGAGGGCGGACAATAAGATGGGTAGCGCGACATATAACGATAGCATCGAGACAACTAAGCAAGGCGATGGTAGTAAAGGTATCCAAGGGTATGGTCATCTTGCCTGGGATCCCGCAAGGAAGAAGAATGGGTCCATGAAGAAGACGAAGAAGAAGCCTTGAAGACGAACCACGAGTAGACGAACGAATCCTCACGATCGCAACGGAAAAGAACTAGCGAGAAGAAAGCACACAACAAGGTAAACACACAACACAAGAACATGACAAGATGCTCAACCAAGTATGATGCAAGACAAGTCTATGATGCAAAACATGGCAAGGGATGAAGCACACAAGAACAACACAAGCCAACAATTTAAATGAGGCCGAAATCAACACATAACAAATCTGGTAAGTCCTCATATGCATAATTTGAAATTAGTCCAGATCTGAACAAACCTTAAGTTAAAGTTGTTAGACAGCAGGTTAACATGCACCATGATGATCTACATGAAATTCTAGTCAAGTTTCATATAAAATTTGTTTAATTCGGAGCTATGGCCTAGAAGATATAAGCAAAACAAGTCAAACATGGCAACGGTGCAAGATGCACCCAAACATCAAGCAAACACACTCCAAACATGTAACCAACATTATATTATGATTCTACATGCAAAATCACACAATTTTCATATAGGGCACACTCAAAACGGAGCAACGGTTCAACAGATACACATGAAACAAGATATAACAACAAGCTGAAGTTAACAGCCACATAGCAACTTTGGAGCAAGGTAAATATATGCTACAACACTCAAACATGTTAACAAGAAGCATGGATGTGAAGTAGACATGTTACTTAACAATCATGAACTTAGAACACACCCAAAAGCTTGTTGGAACACACTAAAACAAGCATGGCAATTTGCAATAAATTTATCCAGACTTAGCCAAAATCTGGGAAGGCAAAAACATCATCACGATGCTGCCTTCGGAGGCACAAAACAACAAGCATATCAACTCTACTAGGTATATAAAGAGCATGGACATGAAGTATACATAGCACACATCAAACAACTCCATTGGAGCAACTCCATAGGAGGCATGGATCAATAGCAACAAGCTCGACCAAATTGAACATGCTGATAAAATCGTGACATGTATAATTTATAGCAACTTGAGAGCAAGAAATAAATAATCTAGAGCAGGTCATATGAGCATGTAAGGGCATGGATGGATAGACAATAACATGGACAACAAGACATGATTATTGGCCACTCAAAAACAAGCATGGATTTGAGTGGTGCATCAAGCAAACATAGCATCATGTTATACAGATTCCAGACTTAGCAGTTTTTTCACTAAGTATAAAACAGCAACAACAACATGGCATGTTTACAAGCTTGTTTAAGTCACCTCAAGGCATATCATGGAAAGTGGATTGCACCACTGCAAAGACCATATGATTGTGCTTCTATAACATATTGACATGTGGCATGAAGACAAACACATCAATAACAATGAGCAAGTCAAATCATCATCTCACAACAACTTTCAGCACTTAACATCCACATGCACTTTTGCAACAGAGATTAGCATGGCAAGATGAACTCAAACAAGCATGCTACAGCAACCATCATGTAGAGCACTTCACAATGAACATTTTGACATATCGTATGCATCATTTGGATAAACTAGATGACCCGGTGCGCCAAATGGCGCGAAGACCCAATTGAAACAATGTTCGTGTCGAGAAATATTTGCCTTTTTAAGTAACTTTATGTTTGATCAAGGATAGAGACCATGTCAAACCCAAAGTGTTTTGAACATGTATTTGGACAATGTGCCATTTGGCTCTATGTTACCCAAGTAAGGTGCAAGGTCCAAATTCAAGCATCTAGGGTAATGATTCTAAACATTTTGTTAAAGAAACCCTTGCATTTGTTAGTCGAGCGCCTAAATAGAGGAATTGCTATGGCAGTGGCCTGACATGGGTCTGCTGGTGTCAAAGCTTTGCCTTAGAAAGTTGCACAAAATACATCATGTGCATGCCCCAAAGTGTGCTGAGTTGACGATCTCCGGACCCCATGGTCAGATCGTTGCTGTGGCGCAGCAGAGCTGAGAAGCATTCTTCAGAAACACACCCATCTAGCGGTAAACCTAGCTTGATAAGCAAGCAGATCGCAGAAGATGCTGTGAGGAAAAGAGAAACCACAATCGTTATACGATGACACATTATTTAGCACGGTTGTATCAAACATGGAACCCAAGAAGCGCTAGTCATACCGTATGTACATATCTAGTCCAACCGATGGAAGAATTGCTGCTTTGCTTTCTTTGGAGCGCCAGCCCCCTTTGCAGCAGCGTTTGTCCTGAGTTTCGTTCATTAGTAAAAAGAAGAGGTATTTTAGTAATTTTGTTCATACCGAAAACGACCCACAGCTATAAAATGTAATTTCCATGGTAGCTTCAGTTCAGTTATGTACATGCATGAGTGTTTCTTCCTACAGTTTACATGAGAATAAAATAATCCATGACAAAAAACCTGAGAACAATAGGGTTTTAGCTCACTGAAATTGTAGATTACACATGCATGTATTATCTCTTATGCACCAACAAAATAGCATTTTTAATATATATGAGCATGTACAAATTGATTATTCAGGTGTTGAGTAGGAAGCATACACGCAATAAGGATTGATAACTTGATCGAGGAAGGAACTTCATTTCCTTAATAGCATTTGGCAGATCAAGTTATAGAATAAAATAATAAAGTACCACCAGGCTTATCTCTAATTTTCACTCAGCTAACACAAACGCATTTTACACTGCCCGTGTACTACTCTTGATGTCCATTTGGAGTAGGATTTGTAAGTGAATGTTTATCTACCGTTGTACTCAAGTTAACTTGAATTAGGTTAGATGAATCAGATACTTCTGCCAATTGCATGAACAGATCAACAAGGCATGCATACTATACTGCCACTTTTGCCTCAGAAATAAAACTTTTCTATCTCCGATCATGTCTCTAAGAAAAAGTATTAAGAGAAACCAACTATGAGGATAAACAAATGACCAAACTTAGAAGTATGTACTTCAGGTACACGTCAGCCATGACATTACCTTGTCTTTCAAGAACACATCCAACTCATCCCGCTATCCGGCAACCTATGGACACCCCGAAGCCTAAAATTCTCGACGATCCATCCAACCTCTGCATGGCAGTAAAGAGAAACCAAGCTCTATGTCATGATAAATCTTTTCAAAAAAATCAGTGCTCTTAACTAATGCATCTAAAAAATAATTATTTGACTACAAAAATAGTTGCAAGACTATATGAACAATTCAGTCTCAAACCCTTCAAAATGCGCTCGCCCTTCGCTCCGGCAGAACCTATTGCATGACAAAACAATCATGAAATTCTATCAGGTGACTGTAGGATATTGTAATTAACCAAAAGGATTAATAAACAATATTATATTGTATCCAACTACCAAATAACCAAGCAGACTAAAGGGATGAAGAGGCATACACAACATCAGGTACATCGACCGCCGCAGCTAACGATGCTTCTTTGGAGAGTTGTGGTTGCTGCTACCTGTACAACAATAGTGTTGCCGGACGAATTAGTGATGCGTTGTACAAGTCGTACTTCGGCTCGAACCTTCTCGAGACAGGTCAGAGGAATCTAAGAAATAAGAGAAAATTAGGAAAAAAATAAGATGGTGATTTGGTTAATTTGAAGGAACTGTAGTTTGGAGGGAAGGGCGACGACTTTGCAACTCGGTGCTCACCCTCACTATCAGCCGTCAGGTAGAAACAATTTGTGCGCTCACCGGGGGTCCTCTTATTCCCATTTCATCTGCTCCCTGTGCCACATCCGCCGCATCCACAAGCTATAGATCTTTGGAGGAGCAGGCCACTACTGCTTCTATGTTGAAGGTATTACAATGGGTAAAACGGCATCCTGAACCAAATTTTATAAAGAAAAGTAACTTGCGGCAGAAGTAGGTATTTACTCTATGCAAAAAAGATACTTCAGTACAATAGATGATAATGCCTAGTCGAACTGATGCATCTCTTAGCTACAAATGGTAGTAGGATGGTACTAAAATGACCTACTATTCAATTCCAGTCTCTAGAGAATAAAATCACATTGCTCCTATTTTCTTAAAATGATAAACCAGTACTAAAGAGCTGATATTCCAAATCTGAGTGCTCACCAATTAAATGAGAATCCTAAGCAAAAAAATGGGAGTGCAGGGAGGTCGCCATTTAAGTGAAATAGGTAAAATCAGCCTTAACAATGATGAAAAGAAATTATGTCTGGAAAGGTTGTTTCGGGAGTTAATTGATCATTATATGGGTGCAGACCAAACAAATATAGTATATTCAGCAAAGACAAATTATATAGAGAGACAATGTTAATTGACCATTATATGGGTGCAAATTATATAGTATATAAATCAATTATATTGCCATTACTAACTCAATAGAGAAATGAAGTAAATATAGTATATTCAACAAAGACAAACTATATGGGTGCAGTCCAAAAACAAATGTATGCGTTAGTCTACTCATTGATGATTATAAACAACTAATATACTCTAAAGGACAATTTTTGTCATCACTTCCAATGAAGAAACACTCTCCTGATACTCATCTGGCTTGCCGGACTCGGTATCTCAGTGGTTCTTACCATCATTCTTCCTTTCTTTCTTCTCTACCTGTAGTGCTCCTTGACAGCTGCACCCGGGCACAAAATGAGCATACGGACATAGAATGGAAAATAGTTTTCTGTAATGTGTGACGACCTATTACTAAAACCGCAACCAAGTTAACAATTATACACATACCACACAAATAACATCAAACAAAAAGGTCGGCCTGAGCATATACTTCAAAATGAGCACTGATATTTAGATACAAATGGTTGGAAAAAGTATGCATGGAGAAGGTTACCTTAAATTTACGTCGGCAAAAAATTCAACCTCTTCTGCTTTGGACACTTCAATGCTTGCTTTATTGCAAAAGAATTCTTTCTTTCTTGCATCAATCTGTGTTGAAGTGAAACACTCGCTAAAGTAGCAGCCTAGTCTAGTCATAAAGATAAGGAACTACTTTAAAATGAATCAGATTGTGCACATTCAATAACAAGAATGACTATCTTCATTAACAGTCATATTCAACATTCCCTTAAGTTGACTAAAATAGACTTGTTGCAATTTACAGAAAAGAAAATACATGAGATAAGTCACCTGCCTCATCTATCATTTAGGAGAGGGTTAGTATATGAAGAAAGAGGCAACTACATGATAGAAAATTACATCTTTGAAATTCTGTAGAGGTAGACAAATGAAAATAGACCAACATCACACATACGGCCTGATTATGTTAATCAGGGAGAACACAAAAATACACTCAAGAGTCCTCGCTTCAACAACGGCAAGCAACAACCACATATATCCATCACATGTAAACGGGAGACGGAAACTACCTTATTTGAGGACTAAATTACCAGACTGGTGTAGCTGCGATACATGCCACAACTAAACAAATCAACATGAATTTTGTCTGTGCAGATCTCATAGGGCAGTAATCAACTGGAGCAAAACCAAGAACAAAAGGAAATAAGGAGAGGGTTCCTACAGATTATGTCATATACAAATATACATCATTGCAGTGCTTGCCTCAAGATCCTTCATTGGGAAATCAATGGCCTAACGGAAACTCGTCCACCCCGGCATAAAGCACTCATCTATGAACCTGATTTCTGCGTTGTCGGTTGACGCACTGCACATCAACAGAAGTTCTAAGTACATGCCACAATGGTTTCATAGAATTGCTTGCAAAGTATAATCAAAAGTAGTGACCACAATTGCATTGTGTAATTGCTCCTTGTCAAAGCACCCAAGAATGCAACCAACAAGGTATTGATAGCAAAATAAATGAGGAGAGACATACCTCATGCTATATGTATTCTAACAAGCCAAATAAACCTTGTAGTACAGACTCATAGGATAAAGTGATCCTAAGCTTGACTCCAATCCTTCAATAACAACTTTTTGGCAATCATCTAAAATCTATTTAGGCCGACTCATCAACAAAAAAGCCTCTTGTTCTTCGTTGTTGCACTCTGTTTCACGAACTCATCATCAGTCTTTTTGTCTCCCAACAGTAATTTTCTCCTTCTCAAAAGACTCAAGAGTGCAAGGAATAAGGTCCTGATGAAAAAACAAGCGAAAATAATGCATCTTGCTATAGGTAATGTTGAAGCCAAATAAACATAATAGAAGCATCCTTTACGGTCTATGCGAACCAGTTTCATTGGCACAAGAAAACTCGCCATTTTGAGGCAGCTCCACAGTCTGGTAGATTAGTCCATCACTATAGTTTCCAAAAACTACAATCACCAACTCTTCAAACAGAGATGTTGCATTAAAAGAACCATCTTGGATTTTTAAGCCCAACAATTCTTGTTGTTGCAACCTGCAAAACCTTGTGTAGTGAGGTAGATTCTGTAAAATCCGATGGAATACACCCGCCAAAATAATAAAATAAAGGAAAGTTCAGCAGAGCACAAAAACTGTAGGAAATTCATTAGGAGCATTACTTTCTTACTTGCAAATGGAAGCAACACACCTTCAGTAACTTTGGGAGGCATCGATTTCATCTATTTTCAATGGCAAGAAACAAATTTAGCAAACTTAATCTACCAAGATGATGCCCCATTAATTTGTCCATATGCACCCATATATAAAACAAACTGGGCAGGAATAAACAACAGGCTATATGAGTACATGTAGCCAGTGGAAAAGAACGACAACTACCTAGCATATGGAGACAATGCCCCGGTACAAAGAAACACCCTTGGGCAGGACGAATTGTTTCCTGTAAAGAAGCGTCATCAGGTAGATAAAACCAAAGATGCACGGATGCGCAGACAAATGAATCACGGATGCATACCTTTCATATTATGACACATCTCAAAGCATATTCCTCTGGACTTTCCCTGCCAGCAAAAGCACTACAGGCCGGGCATGAGTCAGTTTCGCCGCATAAACATGTCAACCAACTGGTTGTCTAGAGGTAGAATACAAACCTGCCTAGGAAACTTGGACCACCAAAACGCCTCCCCATATAACCAACGATGAGCAGCAACCTCCAAAACAAAAGCTCGAGCCTGCAGATCAGCCGGCACTGAAAGAACCGATGTTTGTCAACATCAAGAACAACCGGGGGAAAAGCAGAATGAGGAAAGAAAGGGGAAACAGACGGTTTGTGAAGAGAATGAACAACTACAATCACAATGGATCCGACACGTACCTCAACCAGCCTAATCTGGCAGCAGCCATGGGCCAGGGATGGACCTTCACATCCTTAGCACATCCTCGGGGGTCGCAGTAGAGCTCGAGAGCCAGCCGCGTGATCTGTCGAGTGGATCTTGAGGGTGGGTGTCACGGTCAAGCAGGAGGGCCTAGAGCTGAGACGCCATGGCAGGGGCCTCCTCCTCCGCCACCAGAGAGCGCCGCCGCCACCATCTCCCCCCCTCCTCTGCCACCAGAGGGCGCCGCCGCCACCATCTCCCCCCTCCTCCTTCGCCACCAGAGGGCACCGCCGCCACCATCTCCCCCCTCCTCCTCCGCCACTAGAGGGCACCGCCGCAACCATTATCGAGGGAGTGGAGGGGATGAGGAACTTGGGAAGGCAGCTGTAAGGGAGGGGGAAAAGATTTAGGGTTGGAGACGAGGGAACGGGGATGGAGGAGAAAGCCGACGGGCGCGGGGCTCACCACGGCCTGCACACCGAGCGCGTCCCTCGCGCGGTGCGGTGGTTTTCCCCTCGCGTGGTGCGCTGCGCCCTGGCTATTTTTTCCCACTCGCGGCGTGATGTGGTGGTATTTTCCCTCGCATGGTGCGGTGCGCTCGAGGCATCGGTTGTGACTACGAGTCCTTGAGGCTTTATATGTTCAACATGCACAAAGTTACAAGCATCACAAGTATGCAACAAAATTACAACTAACAGCAGTTTTAAACAAGTAGCATACTTGCAACGATGATTAGGGCATCAAGATGAAGTCAAACAAGCATGGCACAATGGAACAAAATGAAGAGCATATCACCACGATCATTTTGACATATCATTCACTCAAATTGGATCACCACATAAAAAGTTACAGGAAGTCCAACATGCAACATTATTAACAGTTTTAGGTACTTCGCAGAAATTGACTTAGGAAAAAAACAAAAGCGAGCGGGGAATAGCTAAGCAGCGCCTAGGGCGAGGGATTAGGTGGCGCTCACCTAGTGGGCTCGACCCAGGATGGAAGAGGTGGAGAGGGAGGTGGCCTGGGGCGCTGCTGGGCCGGGCTGGAGGTGAAGGCCCGGGGCCACGGGCGGGGCACGGCCCACCTGCGGGCGGAGGCCCGCGAGACCGGCTGGTCAGTCGTCCCTCCCGATCCCGCCTGGATCGGGCAAGGGCGGCGGTGGCAGAGGGCCGGCGGTGCGGTGGCGGTTGCCGGCCACCGGCGACGAGCGGGGCGGCAGAGGCCCGGATCCGGTCGGGGAGGACCGGATCTGGCCGGCGGCGCTGCTGATGAAGCGCGCGGCGGCGGGGTAGGAGGCCGGCGGCGAGCGCCCGGCGGCGTTGGTGCGGCGGTGTCCGCGGTGGCGGGGTGGCAGAGCGAGCCAGGGAGGCATGGGGCGCGCCTGGCCTGGAGCGGCCCGGGCGCGGGCGGTCGGCGAACCTGGTGCCGACACGTGGCAGCGGTGGAGGAGTCTGGACATGTCCGTCGGCGTACGGACGTGTCCGGCGCGGCGGAGGGGAGTTTCTTAGGGTTTCATCCGTGAATTTGGACGGGGAGGGCTAATTTATAGGTAGAGGGAGCTAGGAGTGTCTAAATGAGGAGTGGTTCGCGGCCACGCGATCGTGATCGAACGGCCAAGAGCATGGAGGGGTTTAGGATGGGCTTGGTGGGCTGTGTGAAAGGGGTGCTGGGCCAAAAGGAAAAAGGCTTTCGGCGGTTAACGCGGTTAACCGTTGGGCTATCAAAGAAACTCCGAATGCGACGAAACTTGGCAGGTGGTCTACATATGCTATAATAAGACCACACGCCAAGTTTCAACCCATTCTGAGAACATTTTCCGGCCACTCATAAAATAAATAAACTGAGGCGCCGCGGGCGCGTGCAAGTGTGTCTGGGCTCAGAACGGACAACGGAAAGGACGGGCGGACTCGGACGGATGCAAGTTTTGAAAACATGTTGATGCAACACACATGATGACATGGCAAGATGCAACACACAAGCAGATGACATGGCAAGATGCAACACACAAGCAGATGACATGGCAAAGACAACGAATAACGGGCGGACACCTGGCGCAATTGTCTCGGGGTGTCACAACACTCCCCTACTAACAAGAGATCTCATCCCGAGATCTTAGGAACGAGATGGGAGGAAAAAAATGAAGAGCAAAGTTCTTCGAGAACAAAAGAGTGAAACCAAAGAATATTGAGAGGTTGAACAACTTGAAAGAAAGGACACCACGGAGATGAACGAAGCTGCAAAGACTTCGTTAAATAAGAGGAACAAGGAATACGACGAGAATCAAGGGGGTTGAAATTCACGAACCAAGAGCTGAAGGGATGAGAATGAATTCGAAACCACGCCGGGAAATATGAGATAGAAAAGAATCTCCACGAAGGAATTCGGGTAGCACTCCGGCTCAAACTGAAAGAAATAGCACACCGGTTGCACCTGGAAGAAATAGAACATGAACGTGAGAAGAAGGAATAATACTTGATGAGAGAAACAACACAATGCCTCCGGAAGAATTGGAATAATGGAAAGAAAAGAACGGAGAAGAAGATGACAACTTTCACCACGAAAGAATTTGAAAGAGCATCTTCACGAGAAAGACTTGAACGGAGTTGTTGAGAAAATCAACAACGAAAGAATAAGCTTGTCGTGGACTTATTTAAACATCTCAAGACTTGAGGTGAATTATGCCACAACCAAAAGATTGAATAGATGAGAATGAAGAAGGAAATGCAAAACTCCATTTCACAAGAAAACGGAGAATTATTTGCATCTCGGGACACAAAGAATAATGCTTGAGCTTGATCCAAAAGAATTTGATGAACACTCGAAGAATGAATTAACTCATGAAGAACCACCAAGAAGAACTCCGGTAACGAAAAGGATGATGATAAAGAAGTGAAGGATTCAAGAATAAGAATAAAGCCTTGCAATGATTTCGGGGGGGTACCGACGAAATAGCCGAGAACTTTGAGCTCCGGGTAAGAAAAGATTAAAGCACTTGGAACTAGAATTTATTCATGAAGAATAAACTCTGAAGGAAAGGAATAAATCAATCCACAAGACGAATAAGAATTATGATATGCTTATCCTCCACCAATTAAATTGATGATAAGCAATGGATTTGCGCATTACTTATTCCCGATGAAAATGATTAAAGAGGGATATATCGGGAACTTGCGAAAATCTTCATGAAACACCGGCAGGATTGGAAAACAAATGAATCGATTGATATGATAACACCGGAAAAGGACTATTGAGCGAACCACCGTAAAGAATTAAGGCCGCGTGAAGAAAAGGAACGAACCACCAAGAAGAATTAAAATCGAGTGATGAACAATAGAATGAATCACCGGGAAGAATAAAGCACTTGCGGAAAATTTGAATGACGGGAACGAAGAGATCGTGAACTGATTAGAGAATACTTGAACGAAGCACCGGAAGAATGTGAGACGAATGAAAAGGCATCAATGAAGAATATTTGGAGGACGAAGTTGAAAACTGAGTACGAAGAAATCTTCTGAAATGATGGCCTTCGGAGGAACACAAAGAGAGGAATTAATGAAATACTCCGGATGGGTGAAAAGAAGAAAGGTTGAACCAACGATGAAAAGAATTAAAAGCGATCTTGGAGAAGGCATATGACTGATGGAATCCATACTTATGTCACAATTGAAAGAATTTCGGAACACTCCGGGAAATAAGAAGAGTCAGGTAAGATCCTGGAAGGACCTGTGGGTTATGAGCCCACTGAAGAGAAAAACTCCGTTGGAAAGGATTAAAAGGAGATGATACACCAGAACGATTGAAAAACTTGAATGAGGTGAAAGTCTCGAATTAATTGGAACACAGACGAATCTCTTGGGATTTCTTGGAAACTCCGGAACAATTAAATGACGAGAGATGAACAAGCAATTGGAAATATTTGAGCCGATGAAATAATATGATGAGCACCGAATACAAATTGAATTGGAACCACCGGAAAAGAAAAGAGATGAAGAATGACGAACTATAAGAGAATTCACCGGAGAAGAAAAGAGATGAAGGGTGATGAGCTAGATGAGAATTCACCGGCTGAACAATTGATGATAGGAATTCAAAGGCTTCATACGAGTAGGATGGATACTCGATTACGGACTCCGGACCGAGAAGAAAAAAGGGTGGGTGGGTGGGAAAAGAAAGAGCACATCGGACGGGGAAAACACCGTCGGTTGAAAAGAACTGAGGGTTGAACTTGCAAAGAAGAAGAGGGTCGAGTCCACTTGACGAGAGATGCACCAGATGAAAGAACTAACAACGCAACGAACGAAAACTAACCACATGATCCTAAAAAAATTGAAGGGGAAGAGGGGTAATTCAAAACACCTACGTCAAGATTCCTCACCAGAGCGACAAAGGGGCTGAGGAGTAAAAGAATTCCTACTTTCCGATATAACTAGACTCCGAAAAAGTTTTTGCTAGACTCGACAACGGCCAAGCTACGATCAATCAAGGGGGCTCCTATGGTCGGTCGAGGCTCTGATACCAACTTGTCAGGCCCAAGATGCGATTCTATCCCGATCACGTGACACTTACGTGATTGGGGCACAACCGCATTTCGGGCGCTTAGCAAGATGGATATCATTACATCGTACCATTACATACATACATAGGGGATACAACAGTTCATACAAGTCACATGAATACAACAACATCAATACAAGGCATCCGACTACGGATGCAAACATGAAAAGCACAACGACATCATCTGCTATCCCAGGCTGCCGACTCGGAACCTAACCCAAGACTGAAGAAGAAGAAGAAGAAGAAGAAGAAAGAACTCCAACATAAAGGACATCGCTCTCACGTCAAGTCATCGGAAACCTGCACCTGCAACTGTTGTTGTAGTATCTGTGAGCCATGAGGACTCAGCAATACCATAACCATGGGTAACAAGACTAGCAAAGCTTAATGGGATTGGAAGAGGTAAAGTGGTGAGGTTGCAGCAGTGGCTAAGCAATATATGGTGGCTAACTTACGAGTACAAGAATAAGATGAGCATCTATGCAAACGGTCGCAAACTAGTAATGATCGCTAAAGATCCTGAACTACCTACGAGTCAAATATAACCCAACCGTGTTCTCTTCTCAAAATGAAAAGAGACAGTCACGGTTACTCACACAGTTGTGTGTTTTACTTCGGATCCTCTGTCAAGTTTTCTACAACCGAACATTAACAAATTCCAATCTGCCACATAACCGCGGGCACGGCTTTCGAAAGATCATAACCCTGCAGGGGTGTCCCAACTTAGCCCATCGCAAGCTCTCACGATCAGCAGAAGTAATAATAATATTACCCCTTATCTTAGGGAAGGCCCGATCAGACTCGGAATTCCCGGTGCACAAGACGTTTCGACAATGGTAAAACAAGTCCAGCAAGACCTCCCGGTGTGTCGACACCCTGATAGTAGCCGCGCGTATCTCATCTCAGGCCACGACCGGATGGGTGATTTTACGGGAGCCAGATACCTCGAGTTTCCCCGTGGCGGCCCCGTCGAACCCCCGTTTGGGACCAACACCATCAGCACTGGCCCCCTGTATGTAGAAAGAATCCTCGGGTAGCGCTAACTCCCTATGCAATTAATTAATTAATTAAGTTGTTATTATGAGCAAATTAAAACCAATGTTGGGCCTTGCTGGAGGAGTTTTATTCAAAGACGAACTGTCAAGGGGTCCCAATATACCCAACCGTGGAAGGAACGCAAAATCAAGGAACATAACGCCGGTTTATCGACTCCTCAGGTGGAATGAGTGGAACAAAACACCGAGCAAAAGGCCAAGCCTTCCACCCATGCCCAATATATAGGTGTGTTGATATATATAAGACATATTGTGATATTCCAACAACAAGATCCGCCATGGATCAATCTTCATCTTCACCTGCAACTAGCAACGCTATAAGAGGGGTTGAGCAAGCGGGTAACATAGCCAAACAATGGTTTGCTGGGAAGGTGTCAAATGTTAGAGGTTTCATGGCAACAAGGAGAGGGCTGACAATAAGATGGGTAGCGCGACATATAACGATAGCATCGAGACAACTAAGCAAGGCAACGGTAGTAAAGGTATCCAAGGGTATGGTCATCTTGCTTGGGATCCCGCAAGGAAGAAGAACGGTTCCATGAAGAAGACGAAGAAGAAGCCTTGAAGATGAACCACGATTAGACGAACGAATCCTCACGATCGCAACAGAAAAGAACTAGCGAGAAGAAAGCACACAACAAGGTAAACACACAACACGAGAACATGACAAGATGCTCAACCAAGTATGATGCAACACAAGTCTATATGATGCAAAACATGGCAAGGGATGAAGCACACAAGAACAACACAAGCCAACAAGTTTAAATGAGGCCGAAATCAACACATAACAAATCCGGTAAGTCCTCATATGCATAATTTGAAATTAGTCCAGATCTGAACAAACCTTAAGTTAAAGTTGTTAGACAGCAGGTTAACATGCACCATGATGATCTACATGAAATTCTAGTCAAGTTTCATATAAAGTTTGTTTAATTCGGAGCTACGGCCTAGAAGATATGAGCAAAACAAGTCAAACATGGCAGCGGTGTAAGATGCACCCAAACATCAAGCAAACACACTCCAAACATGTAACCAACATGATATTATGATTCTACATGCAAAATCACACAAGTTTCATATAGGGCACACTCAAAACGGAGCAACGGTTCAACACATACACATGAAACAAGATATAACAACAAGTTGAAGTTAACAGCCACATAGCAACTTTGGAGCAAGGTAAATATATGCTACAACACTCAAACATGTTAACAAGAAGCATGGATGTGAAGTAGACATGTTACTTAACAATCAAGAACTTAGAACACACCCAAAAGCTTGCTGGAACACACTTAAACAAGCATGGCAATTTGCAATAAATTTATCCAGACTTGGCCAAAATCTGGGAAGGCAAAAACAACATCACGATGCTGCCTTCAGAGGCACAAAACAACAAGCATATCAACTCTACTAGGTATATAAAGAGCATGGACATGAAGTATACATAGCATACATCAAACAACTCCATTGGAGCAACTCCATAGGAGGCATGGATCAATAGCAACAAGCTCGACCAAATTGAACATGCTGATAAAATCCTGACAGGTATAATTTATAGCAACCAAAGAGCAAGAAATAAATAAGCTACAGCAGGTCATATGAGCAAGTAAGGGCATGGATGGATAGACAATAACATGGACAACAAGACATGATCATTGGCCACTCAAAAACAAGCATGGATTTGAGTGGGGCATCAAGCAAACATAGCATCAGTTATACAGATTCCAGACTTAGCAGTTTTTTCACCAAGTATAAAATAGCAACAACAACATGGCATGTCTACAAGCTTGTTTAAGTCACCTCAAGGCATATCATGGAAAGTGGATTGCACCACTGCAAAGACCATATGATTGTGCTTCTAAAACATATTGACATGTGGCATGAAGACAAACACATCAATAGCAATGAGCAAGTCAAATCAGCATCTCACAACAACTTTCAGCACTTAACAGCCACATGCACTTTTGCAACATAGATTAGCATGGCAAGATGAACTCAAACAAGCATGCTACAGCAACCATCGTGTAGAGCACTTCACAATGAACATTTTGACATATCGTATGCATCATTTGGATAAACATGCACAAAGTTACAAGCATCACAAGTATGCAACAAAATTACAACTAACAGCAATTTTAAACAAGTAGCATACTTGCAACGATGATTAGGGCATCAAGATGAAGTCAAACAAGCATGGCACAATGGAACAAAATGAAGAGCATATCACCACGATCATTTTGACATATCATTCACTCAATTTGGATCACCACATAAAAAGTTACAGGCAGTCAAACATGCAACATTATTAACAGTTTTAGGGACTTAGCACAAATTGACTTGGGAAAAAAACATAAGCGAACGAGGAATAGCTAAGCAGCGCCTAGGGCGAGGGATTAGGCGGCGCTCACCTACTGGGCTCGACCCAGGACGGAAGAGGTGGAGAGGGAGGTGGCCTGGGGCGCTGTTGGGCCGGGCTGGAGGTGGAGGCCCGAGGCCACGGGTGGGGCACGGCCCACCTACGGGCGGGGGCCCGTGAGGCCGGCCGGTCGGTCGTCCCTCCCGATCCCGCCTGGATCGGGCAAGGGCGGCGGAGGCAGAGGGCCGGCGGTGCGGCGGCGGTTGCCGGCCACCGGCGACGAGCGGGGCGGCAGAGGCCCGGATCCGGTCGGGGAGGACCGGATCTGGCCGGCGGCGGGGCTGACGAAGCGCGCGACGGCGGGGTAGAAGGCCGATGGTGGCGGGGTAGGAACGGCGGCGAGCGCCCGGCGGCGGTGTCCGCGGCGGCGGGGAGGCAAAGCGAGCCGGGGAGGCACGGGGCGCGGCCGGCGGTCGGCGAACCAGGTGCCGACACGTGGCGGCGGTGGAGGAGTCTGGACATGTCCGTCGGCGTACGGACGTGTCCGGCGCGGCAGAGGGGAGTTTCTTAGGGTTTCATCCGTGAATTTGGACGGGGAGGGCTAATTTATAGGTAGAGGGAGCTAGGAGTGTCCAAATGAGGAGCGGTTCGCGGCCACGCGATCGTGATCGAACGGCCAAGAGCATGGAGGGGGTTAGGATGGGCTTGGTGGGCTGTGTGAAAGGGGTGCTTGGCCAAAAGGAAAAAGGCTTCCGGTGGTTAACGCGGTTAACCGTTGGGCTATCAAACGAACTCCGAATGCGATGAAACTTGACAGACGGTCTACCTATGCTATAATAAGACCACATGCCAAGTTTCAACCCATTCCGAGAACATTTTTTGGCCACTCATAAAATAAATAAACTGAGGCACCGCGGGCGCGTGCAAGTGTGTCTAGGCTCAGAATGGACAACGGAAAGGACGGGCGGACTCGGACGGATGCAAGTTTTGAAAACTTGCTGATGCAACACACATGATGACATGGCAAGATGCAACACGCAAGCAGATGACATGGCAAAGACAACGAATAACTAGCGGACACCTGGCGCATTGGTCTCGGGGTGTCACATCGATAATCAACGACCATTCTTAACGATCCATCCTTCTTCTCGACCAAAAGCACTAGGGCTCCCCACGGTGATGAACTCCGGCGAATAAATCATTTCTCCAATAACTCCTTAATCTGCTTCTTGATCTCCTCTAGATCATTCGTTGGCATCCGATATGGTCTCTTCGATATTGGTCCGGTGTCAGGCAATATTTCAATCAAAAACTCAATATCCCTATCCACTGGCATGCCGGGTAGATCCTCTGGAAAAACATCCGGGTAATCCTTTACTACAGGCACTTCCTCCTGAACAACGCCCGTGAGAGAATGTACTTGTGTCCTTCTAGGCGAATGCCTGGATACATACTTGATCCTTTTTCCCTCTGGGGTGGTAAGCAAAATTGACTTGCTGGCACAATCGATGTTCCCTCCATACATCGATAGCCAATCCATACCTAGTATCACATCCAATCCTTGTGACTCCAAAACTATCAGGTATGAGGGGAAAACATGGCGTCCTATGACCAATGGCATCTGAAAACATCCTTGATGTGCCATATACTCCGCTCCTGGAGAGCTTAGTAACATGGGGGTCTTAAGGACTTGGATGGGCAACTTATGTCTATTTACGAATCCCCTTGAAATGTATGAATGCGATGCACCAGTATCGAAAAGAACTATTGCAGTAATTGACTTAACCAAAAACTTACGGACAACAGCATCTGGTTGCTCTTCAACCTCCTCCACGGTCACGTGGTTCACTTGTCCTTTGTTGAACGGGTTGGGCTTCTTCCCAACGCTTCCATTGTCGTTCCCATTCTTAGCTTCAGGGCATTCCGTGGCATAGTGTTCGTTCTTCCCGCACTTGAAACAGGTAACGTGGCTCAAATCCCTCTTGGCGGGTGTTGATGGAGTAGAGCGGTTCTGATTATTGTTTGCTCCATTCCCATTCCCATTCTTGGAGCCATTGTGGTTGTGAGAACTTCCTCCAATGTGGGTGTGGCTTCCATGGTTATGGGTGTATGCTCCCGAATTCGGGGTGAATCGGGGTTTCTGTTGGGCTCCAGAACTATTCCTTCCTTGTCCATACTTCCTCTTGCGGCTCTCAATCTGCTGCTGCTTCCCTTCAATCATAAGAGATTTATCTACCAACTCCTGGTAGTTGTTGAAGGTTGCTACCATCAACTGTATGCTCATCTCATCATTCAGCCCTTTCATAAACCTCTCCTCCTTAGCGGCATCTGTGGCCACATCATCTGGGGCATAACGAGATAGGGTACTAAACTCATCTACGTACTGAGCCATAGTACGATTTCCTTGGCGCAAATTGTGAAACTCCCGCTTCTTCATGCTCATAGCACCAGTTGAGACATGGGCAGTGCGAAAAGCTTGCTGAAACTGCTCCCAAGTGACATTGCCTATAGGGAAAGTGGTTGTGTAATTCTCCCACCATGCTGCTGCTGGTCCAGAAAACTGATGTGCGGCAAATCGCACCTTCTCAACATCCGTGCAATTGGCGGTGGTCAAATCCCTTCCAATCTTGTGCAACCAGTCATCAGCGACTATTGGTTCAATGCTGCTAGCAAACACCGGTGGTTGCAACCTTAAGAATCGGGTCAGGTTGTCCACGGGTGGTGGTGGTGGTGGTGGTGGAGGGTTGTTGTTATTGTTCTGGTTGTTCTGAGTGTTCTGGACAAGAAGTTGCATCAAAGTGTTCTGCTACTGGATCTACTGAGTGAGCCCAGGGGGAAACTAAAATTCTGGCTCACGTCTCGGAGGCATCTGATGGGTGTAGAGGGAAGAGATTAGAATAGAATTGGGATCTAAGGGGAAAATCACTACCCATATGCACATGAGACAAACACAATCATAATACACCAATCAATTTCAAACAAGGGCTTACAAAGATCTAACTAACGTTACAAAAGTGCTCTAAATACTACTTTGTGGGGGAAAAACTACTAGTCATAGGGTGGTCATCTAGAAATTTTGATCGGCGGAAGATTCCATGATGTCTGCTCCAGCTTCATCTTCATAGTCTTCGTCATCAATATCATCGGGATCTGAATCCGTGTCGTCGATGATAATGTAGTCTTTAGAACGAATCTCCTTGGGTTCTTCTTCCTCTTCTTCTCCTCCTGGTGCTGGATCTCCCATGAATACTCCTAGCTTCCTCGTCAAATCATCATTCTTCTCCACAAGTATCATCATCTCCTCCTCGTATCTGTCATGTGTAGACTTGAGTTCCTCTTCTAGCTCCAAGTTCCTGGTTAGTGCCTTATTCAAATCTATCATCCATGCGCACATCTGGTGCTCCTGTCGACGAATGTGCTGGTTTAACTCCTGGATGAACACTGCAATGGACCTGTCCTTCCGGGTGCTGATCATGTCCCAATGCTCATCTCAGCGTCCACAAATCAGGTAGATAATGTCCTTCAGCTCCTGCTTGTAGACTTCTCCGATCCTTCCCATAGTGATGCGAGCTGCTATACTCTTGCTTGGGCTCCAGGTTGGTGCATCAAAAGAAAACTCTATCGGCTCAGTGGATGGGGCGAAGGTTCTCCCAGGAATTTGAACTTGAATGCTCCATCGCTCCTCTTCTGGTAAAGTGGCGGTGTAGGTCCCGGTGAAACTTGGTATTCCTATATTCAGGTACCTAGTGACTTCCTTCAAGTGTCGTCCAAAAGGTGTGTCTTCATCTGGTTGAGTGAACTTGTTCCTTGGATCCACCATCCTAAAGAGTAGAAAATGGAGAGGAGTCAGAAATGAGTAGAGAAGAGTGACCTAGGGTTTATCTTAGTGGTCGTGTCCTACATTCAGCGTGTGCTCTGATACCATCTTGTAGCGACCACGATCCGAATGGACCGAAGTCTCTGTGTTCTGTGTCATCCCTGAATCGGTAATGCTGACACACACAGTACTTGAAGGATTTATAACAGAGTGGCAATCACACACTTATTACATCGAATGTCTCAAAGGAGAACTTATTACAAAAGTCTATGGCTTAAGGCCATCTAACAAAATAACAGCGGAAGGCTTGGAAGATAAGTGAGTCCATCAACTCCAACACCATAGCTGAGTGCATCACAAACGACCTAGAACGTCTTACTCCTCGTCTGAAAAGTCTGCAACGTAACATGTTGCAGCCCGAAACGGGTCAGCACATGGAATATGCTGGCAAGATAACACAGTAGATGCAAGTAACAGAATAAAGGCTAACACTATATGCATATTTGGATGGTGGAGGCTCTAAGGTTAAAGTTTTTGCATAAAGCCAATTTTTTCCTACAACAAAGGATAAATTTTATTTTAACTATCATGGTAGTTGAAACATCATTGAGAAGGTACCTCCAACTCAATCCCAATTAAAGTAATCATTAACCCAACAAATTAATTTTTAGAGTGATGAGATCAACCAATAATTCAAGTACCAGATACTCAAGTTTGTCCATTACCGGGGACACGGCTAATCATGATCAGTTTGTACACTCTGTAGAGGTTTGTGCACTTTCCCCACAAAACTCGATCTCCTCCGTTGGATTTCTCGCACTGCATGGTGTTTGAGAAACGGATGACTGAGACACAGTCTTTCGGAAGCATTCACTCTTTACCCCGGGTGGACCGGTACACCTACTTTCCCCTACATCTGCTAGTCCACCACTGAAAGAGCTCACACAACTTACTCATACTATGTCAGAGCCCATAATGGCATTGTGGTTGCACATGGAAGTTTCTAGCATGAATAGTTTTATGATCCCTTTGAGCCTGGGTGGCATTTCATAGGACAATCACACGGAACCCCGAGATTTCCTAGGACAACACTGGATTCTCCAGGTGCCCTGCAACCAGTCCACCCAGATGTGTATTCAAGTAGCCACCTCAAGTTGAACCATTAATTAACAACTCACATCTGTCATGGATTTCACTCAAACCCAAACCATGTCTACGAGCATAGCATGATAACCTAAGCATAACGTAGAGTAACTCCCGAGGGTTTGAAAAATAATGCAGGTAATAGGTTCTACCTCAATCTACTTCCCAGTCCCACAAGTTAAGAGATCCTACTCATGCAATGTGTGAGGGTTTGATCTAATGCATAAAAACTGGGTAATAAAGGGGTATGATCAAAGTGTTACTTGCCTTGCTGATGATTCGCAAAACCTAGAGACTCGTAGTAGCACGCTTCACAGTCCGGGTATTCTATCGCAAGCAAACAATAGCATACATAAGCAATCAAGCAAAGATGCACAAACAAAACTCCAAACTAGAAGATCTAACCAGAAAGTTCAACTTAAGAACTTCGGTTTGCAAAAAGAATCAAAACAAACGAAGCAACGAAACTCCAACTGCGAAAGAAACAAGATCCGTTTACTAGATTGATCTAAGGTCAAATTTTACAGTAGCAAAACCTTGTTCAAGTTGGTTAAACAGAGAGAGGGCTTCGAGACGAAGATCTGGGATTTTGAATCACCTGATTCCGACTCTCGAGCGAAAAGAAAATCGAAAAACAAGATCAGGCAGAAATCACGATCGAAATAATCGCGGATAAATACCCCGAAAAAGAAAATTGACGAACAGGCTAACGAACGAATGTTCGCTGTCTGCAACTAACGGGCGGTCATCGTTCGTTAAAACGAACGTACGAACGAACGTCCACAAAGTAACTAAACCGAAAAAAACTGAACCGATCTAGAAAAAAACAGATCTAGGGTTTCTAAAAAAAAGACCGGTCGGTTTAAAAAAAACCGATGGCTGCTACCTCGTTGAACAACATGGTGGCGACGGCGGTCTCCGCGGCTCCGGCAGCGGCGGTGGGTGGTGGCGCGGGGCGGCGGCGAAGCTAGGTGGCGGCGCGGCGAGGCGAGGCGGCGGCGCGGCGAGGCGGGGCGGCGGCGACGCGGCGGCGGTCTCCGGCGGCTCCGGTTTCGGCTGGGCGGGCTAGGCAGCGACTTGGGCTGCGGCTGCACTTTTAAAGGCCCGACAAGGAAGAGTCCTAGTCGGTTACAGCCCAAGGTCGGTTCGCCCTCTTTTTTTTAAACGAGTCCTAACGCACGAAAACTAACGAAAGAAATACTAAACGGACTCCAAAAATTCCGAAATAAATTTTCACCGTCCTCTGATAATATTTAGGACAAAGTGAACAATTTTCCCGAACCTAAATGCAATTTTGAAAAACGTGCATTTTTCCTATGCAAATAAAATCGCAAATAAATCCGAATAAAACCCAAAAGTTATTTTAATATTTTTCCTCCAATACTTCTTTTATTTTGGAGAAGTCATTTTATCTCCGCTCGTATATTTTATTTAGAAATATTTTTAAGGAGAGAAAAATAATTAAAATCAATGCGATCCTTGTATCGGTATTTGAGAAAACTCAAATACGAAAATGGTAGAATTCCCAACTCTCTCTGTAGCTCCTTGAGTTGCTTAGAATTTTCGAGGGTCGCCACGCACAAAAATGCAATAGAATATGCAATGCAATATGATCGATGTATAACATTCCATATTGAAAATTTGGGATGTTACAATATGCCCTAGAGGCAATAATAAAGTTGTTATTTATATTTCCTTATATAATGATAAATGTTTATTATTCATGCTAGAATTGTATTAACCCAAAACTTAGTACATGTGTGAATACATAGACCAAAACAGAGTATCCCTAGTATGCCTCTACTAGACTAGCTCGTTAATCAAAGATGGTTATGTTTCCTAACCATAGACATGAGTTGTCATTTGATCAACGGAATCACGTCATTAGGAGAATGATGCGACGGACAAGACCCATCTGTTAGCTTAGCAACTTGATCGTTTAGTTTTACTGTTATTGTTTTCTTCATGACTTATACATGTTCCTATGACTATGAGATTATGCAACTCCTGAATACCGGAGTAATGATAACCCACAAGTGTAGGGGATCGCAACAGTTTTCGAGGGTAAAGTATTCAACCCAAATTTGTTGATCGACCACACCTGGAAACGACCAACGGGATCACATCTTAAGTATTATCAGCTGAGTTGTCAATTCAACCACACCTGGAAACTTAGTATCTGCAGCAAGATAGCAAAGTAAGATGATAGTGGCGGTAGCAGCAATAAAAGTATGATAGTGTTTTTATAGTTTTTGTGATAGCAGCAACGGAAAAGTAAAAAAGCAACTAGCAACATAGGTAAAGCTCGTAGGCATTGGATCGGTGATGGGAAATTATGTCGGATGCAATTCATCATGTAGAAGTTATAACCTAGGGTGACACAGAACTAGCTCCAGTTCATCAATGCAATGTAGGCATGTATTTCGAATATAGTCATACGTGCTAATGGAAAAGAACTTGCATGACATCTTTTGTCCTATCCTCCCGTGGCAGCGGGGTCCTATTGGAAACTAAGGGATATTAAGACCTCCTTTTAATAGAGTACCGGACTAAAGCATTAACACATAGTGAATACATGAACTCCTCAAACTATGGTCATCACCGGGAGTGGTCCCGATTATTGTCACTTCGGGGTTGCCGGATCATAGCACCTAGTAGGTGACTATAGACTTGCAAGATAGGATCAAGAACACACATATATTCATGAAAACATAATAGGTTCGGATCTGAAATCATGGCACTCGGGCCCTAGTGACAAGCATTAAGCATAGCAAAGTCATAGCAACATCAATCTCAGAACATAGTGGATACTAGGGATCAAACCCTAACAAAACTAACTCGATTACATGATAGATCCCATCCAACCCATCACCGTCCACCAAGCCTACGATGGAATTACTCACACACGGCGGTGAGCATCATGGAATTGGTGATGGAGGAAGGTTGATGATGACGATGGCGACGATCTCCACTCTTCGGAGCCCCGAACGGACTCCAGATCAACCCTCCCGAGAGAGATTAGGGCTTGGCAGCGGCTCCGTCTCGTGAAACGCGATAATTCCTTCTCTCTTATTTTTTCTCCCCGAAACGGGAGATATAGGATCTGGGGGTACGTCGGTGGAGCACCAGGGGGCCCACGAGGCAGGGGGCGCGCCCTGGGCAGGGGGAGCGCCCCCCACCCTCGTGGACTGGCCCAAGGCCCCCTGGTGTGGATCTTCTTGCATGTATTTTTTATATTTTCCGAAATAATTCTCCGTTGATTTTCAGATCATTCCGAGAACTTTTTATTTCTGCACAAAAACAACAGCATGTCAATTCTGCTGAAAACAGCGTCAGTCCGGGTTAGTTCCATTCAAATCATGCAAGTTAGAGTCCAAAACAAGAGAAAAAGGGTTTGGAAAAGTAGATACGTTGGAGACGTATCAAGGAACACCTTGTGTGCTATCAAACGTCACAACGTAACTGGATGATTATAAACATGCTCTACATGTGTCTTCGAAGGTGTTTGTGGTGTTGGCATAGATCGAGAATAGGATTTGTCACTCCGAGTGTCGGAGAGGTATCTCTGGGCCCTCTCGGTAATACACATCGTAATAAACCTTGCAAGCAAATGACTAATGAGTTAGTCACGAGATGATGTATTACGGAACGAGTAAAGAGACTTGCTGGTAACAAGATTGAACTAGGTATGATGATACCGACGATCGAATCCCAGGCAAGTAACATACCGATGACAAAGGGAACAACGTATGTTGTTGTGCGGTTTGACCGATAGAGATCTTCGTAGAATATGTAGGAACCAATATGAGCATTGGTTATTAACCAGACAAGTGTCTCGGTCATGTCTACATAGTTCTCGAACCCGTAGGGTCCGCACGCTTAACGTTCGATGACAATTTTTATTATGAGTTATGTGATTTGATGACCGACGTTTTTTCGTAGTCTTAGATGAGATCACGGACATGACGAACAGTCTCGAAATGGTCGAGAAATAAAGATCGATGTATTGGAAGGCTATATTCGGACATCAGAAAGGTTCCGAGATATTCGGGTATTTTTCGGAGTACTAGAGAGTTACGGGAATTCGTATTGTGCCTTAATGGGCCATACGGGAAAGGAGAGAAAGGCCTCAAGGGTGGCCGTGCCCCTTCACCATGGACTGGTCTGAATTGGACTAGGGAAAGGGGGCGCCCCCTTCCTTCCTTCTGCTTCTCCCTTCCCCTTTTCCTATTCCATATGGGAGGAGGAATCCTACTAGGACTAGGCAGTCCTAGTAGGACTCCACACTTTGGCGCGCCCTATGAGGGCCGGCCTACTCCACCCTCCATCCTTTATATATGTGGCCAGAGGGCACCCCATGGACACACAATTTGATTTTAGCCGTGTGCGGTGCCCCTCCCCACAGATACACACCTCAGTCATATCGTTGTCGTGCTTAGGCGAAGCCCTGCGCCGGTAGCTTCATCATCACCATCACCACGCCATCGTGCTGACGAAGCTCTCCCGTGACGCTCAACTGGATCAAGAGCTCGTGGGGCGTCATCGAGTCGAACGTGTGCTGAACGCGGAGGTGTCGTATGTTCGGTGCTTGGATCGGTTGGATCACGAAGACGCTCGACTTCATCAACCGCGTCACTAGATGCTTCCGCTTTCGGTCTACGAGGGTACGTAGACACACTCTCCCCACTCGTTGCTATGCTTCTCTGCTACTTCTCGAGCTTGCGTTGTATTCCCTCGAAGAGGAAAGGGTGATGCAGCACAGTAGCGTAAGTATTTCCCTCAGTTTTTGAGAACCAAGGTATCAATCAAGTAGGAGACCACGCGCGAGTCCCACACATCTGCACAAACAAATAAGAACTCCGCATCCAACGCGATAAGGGGTTGTCAATCCCTTTACGGTCACTTACGAAAGTGAGATCTGATAGATATGATAGTTTGGTATTTTTGGTATTTTTGGATATAAGAACAGAAAGTAAAAACAGTAAAGTAAAGTAGATTGTAGATTGATATGTTGAGAATAGACCCGGGGCCATAGGTTTCACTAGTGGCTTCTCTCATGATAGCAGAATTATACGATGGATAAACGAATTACTGTCGAGCAATTGATAGAAAAGCGAATAATTATGAGAATATCTAGGCATGATCATTATATATAGGCATCACGTCCGTAACAAGTAGACCGAAACGATTATGCATCTACAATATTACTCCACACATCGACCGCTATCCAGCATGCATCTAGAGTATTAAGTTCATAAGAACAGACTACCGCCTTAAGCAAGATGACATGATGTAGAGGGATAAACTCAAGCAATATGATATAAAGCCCATCTTTTTATCCTTGATGGCAACAATACAATACGTGCCTTGCTGCCCCTACTGTCACTGGGAAAGGACACCGCAAGATTGAACCCAAAACCAAGCACTTCTCCCATTGCAAGAATTATAGATCTAGTAGGCAAAACCAAACAAATAGTTCGAAGAGACTTGCAAGGATATTATAATCATACATAAAAGAATTCAGAAAAGAGCCAAATATTTCTCATAGATAATCTTGATCATAGACCCACAATTCATTGGATCTCGACAAACACACCGCAAAAAGAGATTACATCGAATAGATCTCCTCGAAGACCGAAAAAGAACTTGGTATTGAGATTCAAAGAGATAGATGAAGCCATCTAGGTACTAACTATGGACCCGAAGGTCTGTGATAAACTACTCACAACTCATGGTGAGGCGATGGTGTTGATGTAGAAGCACTCCGTGGTAGATCCCCCCTCCGGCGGAGCTCCGAAACAGGCCCCAAGATGGGATCTCACGGGAACAGAAGGTTGCGGCAGTGGAATTAGGGTTTTCTCTCCTCTTCTGATGTTTTCGGGGTACATTGGTATATATAGGAGGAAGGAGGGCATCGGGAGACAAACGTGGGGCCCACGAGGCAGGGGGCGCGCCTTGTGTGGGGGGCGCCCCCACCCTCGTGGACGCCATGTGTGCCCTATTTCGTGGTTCTCAAATCTCCCGTGAAGATATCGCTCCAAAAATATCTCTCCGAAGGTTTCATTCCGTTTGGACTCCGTTTGATATTCCTTTTCTGTAAAACCCTGAAATAGGCAAAAAAACAACAATCTGGACTGGGCCTTTGGGTTAATAGGTTAGTCCCAAAAATAATATAAAAGTGTATAGGAAAGCCCATTAAAACATCATAAATAATAGCATGGGACAATAAAAAATTATAGATACGTTGGAAACGTATCAAGCATCCCCAAGCTTAATTCCTGCTCGTCCTCGAGTAGGTAAATGATAAAAACAGAATTTTTGATGTGGAATGCTAACCAACATAAATTTCAATGTAATTCTTTTTATTGTGGCATGAATGTTCAGATCTGAAAGATTCAAGACAAAAGTCTATATTGACATAAGAAACAATAATACTTCAAGCATACTAACAAAGCAATCATGTCTTCTCAAAATACCATGGCTAAAGAAAGTTATCCCTACAAAATCATATAGTCTAGCTAAGCTCCCTCTTCATCACACAAAATATTCATATCATGCACAACCCCGGTTTCAGCCAAGCACTTGTTTTCATATCAATTCTTTCAAACCTTTCAACTTTCACGCAATACATGAGCGTGAGCCATGGATATAGCACTATGGGTGGAATAGAGTGGTGGTTGTGGAGATGACAAAATGGAGGGAGATAGTCTCACATCGACTAGGTGTATCAACGGGCTATGGAGATGCCCATAAATAGATATCAATGTGAGTGAGTAGGGATTGCCATGCAACGGATGCACTAGAGCTAAAAATGTATGAAAGCTCAACAAAGAAACTAAGTGGGTGTGCATCCAACTTACTTGCTCATGAAGACCTAGGGAATTTGAGGAAGCCCATCATTGGAATATACAAGTCAAGTTCTATAATGAAAATTCCCCCTAGTATATGAAAGTGACTAAACATGAGAGACTCTATCATGAAGAACATGGTGCTACTTTGAAGCACAAGTGTGGAAAAAGATAGCAGGAATTGTCCCTTTTTCTTTTATTTTTTTCTTCTTTTTTTCTTCTTTTTCTTTTTTGGGCCTTTCTTTTCTTGGCCTTTCCTTCCTTTTTTTTCTTTGGGAGAATGCTCTAATAATGATGATCATCACACTTATATTAATTTACAACTCGATATTACAACTCGATACTAGAACAAAGTATGACTCTATATGAATGCCTCCGGCGGTGTACCGGGATGTGCAATGAATCAAGAGTGACATGTATGAAAAATTATGCATGGTGACTTTGCCACAAATACGATGTCAACTACATGATCATGCATGGCAATATGACAATATGAAGCATGTCATATGAACGGAACGGTGAAAAGTTGCATGGCAATATATCTCGGAATGGCTATGGAAATGCCATGATAGGTAGGTATGGTGGTTGTTTTGAGGAAGGTATATAGTGGCTGTCTTGAGGAAGGTATATAGTGGGTGTATGGTACCGGTGAAAGTTGCGCGGTACAAGAGAGGCTAGCAATGGTGGAAGGGTGAGAGTGCGTATAATCCATGGACTCAACATTAGTCATAAAGAACTCATATACTTATTGCAAAATTTTACGAGTCATCAAAACAAAGCAATCAGCGCTGTCAATATATCTCGGAATGGCTATGGAAATGCCATGATAGGTAGGTATGGTGGCTCTTTTGAGGAACAATATGGTGGCTGTTTTGAGAAAGGATATATAGTGGGTGTATGGCACCGGCGAAAGTTGCGCGGTACAAGAGAGGCTAGCAATGGTGGAAGGGTGAGAGTGCGTATAATCCATGGACTCAACATTAGTCATAAGAACTCATATACTTATTGCAAAAATCTACGAGTCATCAAAACAAAGCAATCAACGCATGCTCCTAGGGGGAGGTTGGTAGGAGTTAACCATCACGCGCCCCCGACCTCCACACAAAGGTTGGCACTCTACCAATACCTCATGCTCTAACTTCGTCACATAGCGGTTCACCATACGTGCATGATACGGGAATCACTAACCTTAACACAAGTATTTCTTAATTTCATAATAACTCCACTAGCATGACTCTAATATCAGTATCCTCATGTCTCAAAACAATTATAAAGCATCCCCAAGCTTAGGCCTTTGCTACTCCTTGTTCCATAGTCCATCACAGCAATACTCAAAACTTGTAAAGTTCACAACACAAAACTTAGACAAAAATTCCCGTGAGCTCCGTTAGTATAAGAAAGCAAACCACTACTCAAAAAGTGCAGCAATGAATTCATTCTTTGTATATATCGGTGTTAAACCTACTGTATTCCAACTTCTCAATGGTTCATATCCTCCAATACCACTCATAGATGCATCGGAATAAGCAAACAACACACGAAAAACAGAATCTGTCAAAAACAGAACAGTCAGCGGTAATCTACAGGTTTCGCCTACTTCTGGAACTCCAAAAAATTCAAACTAAATTGGTAAATTTGAGGAATTTGTCTACCAATCATCTGCAAAAATAATCAACTAAAAAGCACGCTCCAGTAAAATCCGAAGACCACTTTAGCGAGTGCTAACGATTCTGTTTTTCACAGCAAGATCACATAAACTTCACACAAGTCTTCCCAAAGGTTCTACTTGGCACAAACACTAAACAAAACACGAAACCACATCTAATCAGAGGCTAGATACAAAATTTATTCCCTAAAGCAGCAAAAACAAAAAACAAAAATTGGGTTGCCTCCCAACAAGCGCTATCGTTTTACGCCCCTAGCTAGGCACGATACAAAGATAAAACTAGGTATTGCCATCTTTGGAAGGCAAACCATAAGTGGCTCTCATGATAGATTCATATGATAATTTGATTTTCTTTCTAGGAAAGTGTTCCATGCCTTTCCTTAACGGAAATTGGAATCTAATATTTCCTTCCTTCATATCAATAATTGCACCAATCGTTCTAAGGAAAGGTCTACCAAGAATAATAGGACATGAAGGATTGCAATCTATATCAAGAACAATGAAATCTACGGGCACATAATTCCTATTGGCAACAATAAGAAAATCATTAATTCTTCCCATAGGTTTCTTAATATTGGAATCCGCAAGATGCAAATTTAAAGAACAATCATCAAGCTCATGGAACCCTAGCAAATCACACAAAGTTTTTGGGAGTGGAAACACTAGCACCCAAATCACACAAAGCATAGCATTCATGATCTTTTATCTTTATTTTGATAGTAGGTTCCCATTCATCATAAAACTTTCTAGGGATAGAAACTTCTAACTCAAGTTTTTCTTCATAAGATTGCATCAAAGCATCAACTATGTGTTTGGTGAAAGCTTTATTTTGACTATAAGCATGCGGAGAATTTAGCACGGATTACAACAACGAAATACAATCAATGAAAGAGCAATTATCATAATTGAATCCCTTGAAATCCAAAGTGGTGGGTTCATCACTATGCAAAGTTTTAATCTCTTCACTCCCACTTTTAGCAATTTTAGCATCAAGATCAAAAAACTCCGAACCATTGGGACACCTTAAAGCAGAATCATCTCCACTCCTATCTTCATCAAGATTTATACTAGAAAACAAGGATCGAATAGTAGACACATCAATAACTTTCAGATCTTCATCTTTATTTTCATGATAACTAGAAGAACGCGATTTAATATAATCCTCTCTTTTAGCACGCATTCTAGCGGTTCTTTTTTTGCATTCATCAATGGAAATTCTCATGGCTTTGAGAGACTCATTGATATCATGCTTAGGTGGGATAGATCTAAGTTTCAAAGAATCAACATCAAGAGTAATTCTATCCACACTTCTAGCCAATTCGTCAACCTTAAGCAATTTCTCTTCAAGCAAAGCATTGAAATTCTTTTGCGAGATCATAAACTCCTTAACACTAGTTTCAAATTCAGAAGGCATCTTTCCATAAGAGTTGTTGTAGGAATTACCATAATTGTTAGAGGAATTACTAGGAAAAGGCCTAGGATTAAAATTACCTCTATAAACATTGTTACCAAAATTATTCCTACCAACAAAATTCACATCCAAAGATTCATTGTTATTCTCAATCAAAGTGGACAAAGGCATATCATTAGGATCAGAAGAAGCACTCTTAGCAGCAAATAATTTCATAAGTTCATCCATCTTTCCACTCAAAACACTAATTTCTTTGATAGCATGCACTTTTTTACTAGTAGATTTTTCGGTGTGCCATTGAGAATAATTAGCCATAATATTATCTAGGAGTTTGGTAGCTTCTCCTAAGGTAGTTTCCATGAAAGTGCCTCCAGCGGCCGAATCTAAAAGATTTCTAGAAGCAAAATTCAAGCCAGCATAAAAGTTCTGAATAATCATCCATAGATTCAAACCATGTGTATGGCAATTATGTATCATCAATTTCATTCTCTCCCAAGCTTGTGCAACATGCTCATGATCTAGTTGCTTGAAATTCATAATATTGTTTCTAAGAGAGATGATCTTAGCAGGAGGGAAATACTTAGAGATAAAAGCATCTTTGCACTTATTCCATGAATCAATACTATTTCTAGGCAAAGAGAAAAACCAAGTTTTAGCACGATCTCTAAGTGAAAACGGAAATAACTTCAATTTAACAATATCGTTATTTGTATCCCTTTTATTTTGCATATCACACAAATCAACAAAGTTGTTTAGATGGGTAGCGGTATCTTCACTAGGAAAGCCAGAGAATTGATCTTTCATGACAAGATTCAACAAAGCAGCATTGATCTCACAAGATTCAGCATCGGTAATAGGAGCAATCGGAGTGCTAATAAAATCATTGTTGTTGGTATTGGAGAAGTCACGCAATTTGGTATTGTTCTGAGCCATAGTGACAAACAAGAAATCCAACACACACAAGCAAACAAGAAGCAAGCGAACGATAAACACACGGCGGTAGAAGTGTAAATAAAACGGCAAGGGTGAAGTGGGGGAGAGGAAAACGAGAGGCAAATAAATGTAATGCGAAGGATAAGGGTTTGTGATAGGTACTTGGTATATGACTTTTGCGTAAGCCTCCCCGGCAACGGCGCCAGAAATTCTTCTTGCTACTTCTTGAGCTTGTGTTGTATTCCCTCGAAGAGGAAAGGGAGATGCAACACAGTAACGTAAGTATTTCCCTCAATTTTTGAGAACCAAGGTATCAATCCAGTAGGAGACCACGCGCGAGTCCCTCGCACCTGCACAAACAAATAAGAACTTCGCAGCCAACTGATACGTCCAAAACGTATCTATAATTTCTGCTTGCTCCATGCTTCTTTTGTGTGATATTGCTATGATATTGATGCACTTCCATACACTTTTGATCATATTTGGACTAACCTATTAACTCAGTGCACCACAGTGCCAGTTCCTGTTTTCTGCTGTTTTTCTATTTCAGGTTTCCCCCATATTAAAAGTGCTCCAAAAATTCCAGAAAAAATACAGGAAAAATCAGCGTACAGGAAGCTTCGCGAAGAACCAAAGATGGGCCAGAGGGGAGCCAGGAGAGGCCCAGGCGGCCACCTGGCGCGGCCCCACCCCTGGCCGCGCCAGGGGGGCGCCTGGGGCCCCTGCTCCGCCTCTGGCTGCCCCCCTTCGCCTATATATCCCTCTCGTCCTGAAACCCTCGAGGACATAACCCTTTTTCGCGATCTCGCCTCTGTTCCGCCGCCGCAGCGCTTCCAAGATCGGGAGCATTAGGAGAACTCTTCCCGGCACCCTGCCGGAGGGGAGAACCACCACCATGGACGCTTCCCGGATGAGTCGTGAGTAGTCCACCTTGGACCATGGGTCCATGATCAGTAGCTATGTGATGTTCTCCTCCCCTCTTTGCTCTTCATGGTTTAGACCTCGTGAGCTGCCCTACATGATCGAGGCACATATGTAATCTTTCTGTTGTTGCTTTGCTGAGTTTGCTGGGATCTGATGGATTATGAGACTATGTTCAGATTGTGTTTGAGTAATATATTTGATTCACCTCTTTTATATCTTTGTTCTTGAGTAATTCTTGCATGTTTTCAGTTGCTGTTTATTGCTTTGGCCAAGTAGTAGGTACTAACTCCAAGAGGGAGCGTTATGCTTGATTGTGGGTTCATGCCCCCTGATGACTAGCTTGAGTGACAGAAACATGAGTCTAGGGGATGTGATGTTGCCACAAGGGAGAAAACAACAGTGCTTGTACTTGCGGGTGCAAGGATTGTTTACTTTACGCAAAGTTCTTTTAATGCAGTTGTCTGTTACTTTGAGTTTACACTTTGGGTGGGATTCGCAACTTAATACCAGCGAGATGTTCTGGATAGATATCTCAAGGTGGATGATTAGTAGTAGATGCAGATGGATTTCGGTCTACTTGCCTTGGCGTACCGCCCATGCTTTTGAGCCTCTACCTTTCTTTGCAGCATAGTTAGCATTGGTTTGCGCACATAATCCTGTCAATTGCCCAGCTATGATTTGTTTACCTCGCTTTCCTGTTTTGTCGTCTTTTGGGAGAGAGACATCACTAGTGAACATCATGGGACCCCGGTCCATATTACCACCACTGATCACACCTTCTATTTACTTCCTGTTTTTATTTCCTAGTTGCAGTCATAGCTATCATTATTATCTCTTGTGTTTGATCCTTTGTAAACAACAAGGCCGGAGGGATTGACAACCTCTCTGTACTCGTTGGGAGCAAAGTTATCTGTATCTGTGTGCAGGTCCCATCAACCGCTAAGTTTCTAGCGCCGTTGACACCTACTTGTCGACCCTCGGAGTCTCACGGGATTCGATCCTTGGTACCTTTGCCAAGGGAATTTGCCGCTACGCTACATCTCAACCTTCCACTTGGGGTAACCAACGAGGGGCGAGAAGCCATCACCAACGCGATAAGGGGTTGTCAATCCCTTTACGGTCACTTACGAAAGTGATATCTGATAGAGATGATAGTTTATATTCTTGGTATTTTTAGTTTATAAGAACAACAAATAAAAGCGATAAAAGTAAAGTAGATGTAGATTGATATGTTGAGAATAGACCCGGGGGCATAGTTTTCTCTAGTGGCTTCTCTCATGATAGCGATATTCTACGGCGGGTAAACAAATTACTGTCGAGAAATTGATAGAAAAGCAAATAATTATGAGACTATCTAGGCATGATCATTGTATATAGGCATCACGTTCGAGACAAGTAGACCGACTCTGCCTGCATCTACTACTATTACTCCACACATCGACCGCTATCCAACATGCATCTAGTGTATTGAGTTCATAAGAACAGAGTAACGCCTTAAGCAAGATGACATGATGTAGAGGGATAAACTCAAGCAATATGATATAAACCCCATCTTTTTATCCTCGGTGGCAACAATACAATACGTGCCTTGCTGCCCCTACTGTCACTGGGAAAGGACACCGCAAGATTGAACCCAAAGCCAAGCACTTCTCCCATTGCAAGAACAATATATCTAGTAGGCCAAACCAAACCAATAATTCGAAGATACTTGCAAGGATATTATGAGCACCCATAAAAAGTTCAGAGAAGAACCAAATATCTTTCATAGATAACCTTGATCATAAACTCATAATTCATCGGATCTCGACAAACACACCGCAAAAAGAGATTACATCGAATAAATCTCCTCGAAGACCAAGGAGAACTTTGTATTGAGATCCAGAGAGAGAGAAGAAGCCATCTAGATACTAGCTATGGACCCGAAGGTTTGTGGTAAACTACTCACAACTCATGGTGAGGGCGATGATGATGATGAAGAAGAACTCCGTGATGGATCCCCCTCCGATGGAGCTCCGGAACAGGCTCCAAGATGGGATCTTCACGGGAACAGAAGGTACGGTGGTGGAATTAGGGTTTTCTCTCTGTTCATGGAGGTTTTGGGGTACGTAGACTTATATAGGAAGAAGGAGGCCAACGGGGGACGCTCGAGTGGGCCACGAGGCAGGGGGCGCGCCCTAGGAAGGGGGGCGCGCCCCCCACCCTCGTGGGCCACCTCTTGATCCCCTGACGTGGTTCTCAAGCTCCGTGTGCGTGATTTTCTCCAAAAATATCTCTCGCGAAGGTTTCATTCTGTTTGGACTCCGTTTGATATTCTTTTTCTGCAAAACCCTGAAACAGGCAAAAAACAGCAATCTGGACTGGGCCTTTGGGTTAGTAGGTTAGTCCCAAAAATAATATAAAAGTGAATGATAAAGCCCATTAAACATCCAAGACTTCATAAATAATAGCATGGAACAATCAAAAATTATAGATACATTTGAGACGTATCACCCGCTGGAAAGGCACGCACGCTGGGCGCCGGCGCCGCGGCCCGATCATCGGCTGAGAAGGTGAGAAAGGTTTCGGGCGTGAAGCGGAAGAAGGTTCCTACGAAAAGGCCGGCGCCCTCGTCCACTCCCTCCGCCCCGGCGAGATGTTCCCCGACGATGTCGTTCAACAGCGGTGCTTCCACTGCATGTGAGGTGTCCGATGAAATGGTTGGAAGGCATGCATCTTCGATTCCCTGCTCTTGCTTCGGTTTTCGTCATTGTGGTAGCTCGTGACTTGATGTCAATCAATGTAGTGGTGGTTTGAACAATGCCACTACCGAGTTCGTGAACTTGTTGGACACCAACGCCATCGACATCGATCAAGCCCCGTTTGCTGATTTCGATTACAATGAAATGGAGGGTGGCGTGGATGATCACGGTGGTGAAGATGAAGTGGAGGAGGTAGATGGGGGTGTATGAGCAAGCGCAAACAAAAAAAGCATGAGATCGAAGAACTACATGATCTTGGAAGATCAAATCTTGATCAAGGCTTGGAGTGCGGTGTCTCTTGATGCTTGCATAGGTATGTCTGAAACCTCCGAGAGATATTGGCAAAGAATTGAAGATCAATACTTTCGCATGATGGACAAATCAAGGTCGTTGTGACGTGATCAAACCGATTTGTAGTCGTTGGGCAGCTTGCTTGGAACAAGTTCACAATGAACCTCCAAGTTGAACCGTGGAATCCAACTATGTGAGTTCGTTTTCACGTCCCAAGTTGTGCACATCATTTGCATCATATGAAGTGATTGTATAATTTGACTTTGTTTTAATTGTGTAGGACAAAATTGCCCAATAAAGATATAAAGACATGGAAGCTTCTGAAGGCAATTTTTTAAAACTAGAGCATTGTTAGGATATGCTCAAAGAGTGTGACAAGTGGAAGTTGATTGACAAAGAATCCCCACCGAAGAGGGGTTCACTTACGAACATGGATGAATATGAAGATGATGATGGCCCAAGAAACTTGAATAAGCCTGATGATGACAAGAAGACAAATGAGAAGATTAAGAGGGAACACGAAGCATCGAGCTTGCGGACAAGATAGATGCCATGGTGCAATCAAATGAGTTGATGTTAGCAAAGTCATTGGAGACAAAGAAAGAGTTGGCCGAGAAGAAGGCACGAGAGAAGCAAGAGAAGTGGCAATTGCTCAAGGACGAGGGGTTGCGCAAGGCGGCCATTGAGGAGAGAAGAGCACGTGCCGCTGAGAACAAAGTCATGTCCAAGCTTCTTGCCGAAGAGAATAGGATCATGACAATGAACCGCAATGACATGGACAACATCATCAAAGAATAGCATGATATAGCAAGGAGAGACATCTTGCGGAGGAGGATGCTTGCTCGCCCAATGCGTGTTACAGTGTCGGCGATGTTTTCTCATCGGGACTTGGAACCAATGTCGCCGATGTATTCAATGCGCCCGTCAATGATTTCGGTGCCGGAGTTGGAACAAGTGCCGGTGATGACCTCGATGGAGGTGGTGCGGAGTGAAGAGTGACCAAGATGATGACGGATGTGGTCGTCGCTTTTGCATGAAGTCCTTTTGCGTTTGTCCTACAAAACTATGCTTTTATTTGCACGAACTATGTTTTATTGTTTGAATTTGAACTATTTGTAGGAATCGCTATCAAATTCGCTTATTAGGGGTCTTCGGTTTGCGGGTCGATGCGGCGGCGCCCGAGCAGACCCCGCGTAGCCGACCCGTAAAAGCGCGTCTTCTCCGAATATCCTTTTTTACGGGTCCGTTTTGCGGGGTCTAATTCTGCCCTCGCCGACGTATGCCCACAAAACCATTTTCCCACGAACTATAAACGTGTTTTGCAGGTTTGCGTTATACGGGTCTGCTAGAGATGCTCTTATACCAGAGTAATTACTGATACAATTCTGGTTTCATTTCATCTCTACTACTATTAAAAGAGCAAACTTAAATTCATCTAAAGCCACACGAAAAAGTGTACACGGGATAACCAGGATCCTCCGATCTAATTCATCTAACAAAATCTAAGAGTCAATATTACTTTGATGGTCTGCCTCCAGATCGAACGGCTCATGATCAATGTTCTGCCGGCAGACATTCCCTTGCAACATCCTATCCTTGGCGATCAGATCGCTACCCCCAGTGAAACTCACGCCTTGCCTTCCTCCCGTTTCGCAACCTTCTTGCCCTGCGCTCCCTTCCACACACCGTGCCTTACCGCTTTGCCGCCGCCACGCGCCCACGCCCGCACAGCGTTGCACCGGCGCCGTTCCGCCCCACCGCCTTGTCGCCCCCCGTCACCTCGTCGCCCCACATCACCTCACCTCACACCGGAGCCGTCGTCCCACCTGCACCGCCTCGCCTCGCCTCGCGTCGGCACCCGACACATACGCACTACACCCCACCATTGTCATTGACTGTTCTACTACTGTGACTGCGGCAGCCGTCCCCTCCGCATCAGTGCCGCGCGAGCAGGTGGATCTGGTTAACTTCATCGACTGGACCAGCGTCGAGTTGCCCAACCAAGACTCTTGTCACAACATCGCTGATGCGAGGCGAGGCGAAGTGGTCGTTCTTTGTTTGTCTTGTGCAGCTCTCTCCCACTTCACCATCCCTTGATCTTGAGATGATGCAAGTGATTCTTTTGAGTGTACTGATCTTTGTTTGTCCTTGAGCGTTGACAGGCGAATCTGTGCTGCGGAGGCGACCACGGTCGCTGAAATCGAAGCTTCATCACACGCGTCCAAGCAGTCCATTACCCAGATGAACTCTAGAGCTCCTATATGGACCAGAAGGTATGTCAACAATCAGTACCTCAATTTCCAAAAATAATGTCATAAATCTGAAGGAATAATGTTTTTGTGGTTCATATGTTTAATTATTACTTTACTATATGCCTTTTCCACATTTTAACCGCATTTGCATAGTGACTGAGTTGGATAGTATTTTGTATAGATTGCTAAAATATAGCAAATTGTTTGGGAACAGAATGTGTGCTTTGCAACTCCACAACCAGTTTCTGGAGGTAATTAATTAACCGTGTGTTAATTTGAAAGCTTGTGGCGCCTTAGAAACAAGAATTGCAACCAATTACAACATATAATCAATAATTCTTTTAAAGAACGAGGGAAAAATTAATGGTTAGCATATGCAATGTGAATATGTGTTGATGTGTTCATGTTTGTAATGCTTGCATAGTAAGGATTGGTGTCGCAGGTCCAGGGAAGACGAGGTGTGATGACCCACAAGTGTAGGGGGTCTATTGTAGTCCTTTCGATAAGTAAGAGTGTTGAACCCAACGAGGAGCAGAAGGAAATGATAGGCAGTTTTCAGTAAGGTAGTTTCTGCAAGCACTGAAATTATAGGTAACAAATAGTTTTGTGATAAGATAATTGGTAGTAAGTGACAAAAGGTAAAAGTAAATAAGGTGCAGCAAGGTGGCCCAATCTTTTTTGTAGCAATGGACAAGCCTGGACAAACTCTTATATAAAGGAAAGCGCTCCCGAGGACACATGGGAATTATCGTCAAGCTAGTTTTCATCACGATCATCTGATTCGCGTTCGGTACTTTGATAATTTGATATGTGGGTGGACCAGTGCTTGGGTGCTGCCCTTACTTGGACAAACCCCCCACTTATGATTAACCTCTAATGCAAGCATCCGCAACTACAAAAGAAGTATTAAGGTAAACCTAACCATAGCCTGAAACATATGGATCCAAATCAGCCCCTCACGAAGCAACGCATAAACTAGGGTTTAAGCTTCTGTCACTCTAGCAACCCATCATCTACTTATCACTTCCCAATGAATTCCTCTAGGCCCAAATAATGGTGAAGTGTCATGTAGTCGACGTTCACATGACACCACTAGAGGAGAGACAACATACATCTCATCAAAATATCGAACGAAGACCAAATTCACATGACTACTAATAGCAAGACTTTTCCCATGTCCTCAGGAACAAAAGTAACTACTGACATAATATTGTTCATGATAAGAGTGGTATTAATATGCATAATGGATCTGAACATATGATCTTCCACCAAATAAACCAACTAGCATCAACTACAAGGAGTAATCAACACTACTAGCAACCCACAGGTACCAATCTGAGGTTTGGGTACAAAGATTGGATACAAGAGATGAACTAGGGTTTGAAAGGAGATGGTGCTGGTGAAAATGTTGATGAAGATAGCCCTTCCCAAGATGGGAGAGTTGTTGGTGATGACGGCGATGACGATTTCCCCCTCCCGGAGGGAAGTATCCCCGGCAGAACAGCTCTGCCGGAGCCCTAGATTGGTTACCTCCTCGGTTCTGCCTCGAGACGGCAGCGTCTGGCCCCGAAAGCCTCCTTCTGATTTTTTCCAGGTCAAAACACCTCATATAGGAGAAGATGGGCATCGGGGGCCCGCCGGCTGGCCCACGAGGCAGGGGGCGCTGTGACGCCCGAAGACCGACGTCCCAGAAGATTCCAGAAGATTCCCGAAGATTCCAGATGTTCCGGGTTGCCCGTGTGTTTCTTTTGTGCTTGTGTTTTTATTCTTGCATCGCATCATGTCATCATGCCATCATGTCATTTTTATTTTGCATCTCAACCTAAATAAATTGTGTGGACCTTCGGTCCATTTAAATCGAGGGAAGGATGACTTCTCTTTATAACATATAAAAGCCTCTCAATATTATTAGGGAGCTATATTAAATATTCCATTCTTTGGAATTACCCGCAACACACTTGCATAATTTTCCCCCATGCCTCTTAATTCAAGTTTCATCGTCAAAAACCTTCCCTATAATTCTTTTCTCGTTTATCGAGGTTCCTCCAAAAAACCTCAACATTTTTGGACTCTTCAAATACCCCATTCATATTCAAATCCATTTGGACCATATTCAAATGAATTTGAATTCATATCTTTCAATCTTGTCACTTATATTTTTCTCGGACCGTGCTCATTTTTTTTGAGCCCGGGAAAATTAGTCCCTTGTGCTAAATCTTCCCCTAACCTTTCTTTTCTTTCCTCTTGTTTTTATTGTTTCTGCTTCGTTTTTTTTATTTAAAAGATCATAGCAGAAGAGCAGCCTGGCCTCTAGGCCATTCCAGCCGCGGCCCAGGCCTCTTGGGCCTCCAACCCACAGTCGCCTCCCTCCTTTGGCCTAAGGCCATTTCCCCCCTTCCGGCCCATCTGGCCAGTTGAGGCCCAGCCAGGCCTAACCCTAGCTAATCGTCCCTCCGTTCCTTCTAGCGCCGCCAGAGAGATCCCTCGACCTCCCTTGTCTCCCGCACCCAGTCCCCATCTCCTCGAGCCCGATCCTCTCGCTCTCTTCCCTCGACCCCGCTCCCAGCGCCGACCGCACCCCGATTCCCTCGCCGCGCCGTCCTTCTCCCAGGTCCCTCGTCGCGGGACCTCTCCGCGCCTCCTCTCGCGGCCCTCCGCGCCCTCCACCCCAAGCCCGGCGAGCTGCTGCCGTCGTCTCCAGCGTCCAGCGCCCGAACCCCAGCCCCCCTCCGTCACCAAGGCCGGCGTCGCCTCGTTCCCTGCGTCCGGGCCCTTCCTCGCCTCCAGCGGCCAGAAACAGCCGCGCCACCAGGGCCGTCCAGCCGCCCTGCTTCGCCTCCAGCGCCGGAGCAGCCCGGCCAGGCCACTCCCGTCTCCTGCGCGCCTTCGCTGCGATTTCCAGCGCCGAGCCCGCGGCTCCCCTCCTCGACAGCAGCGCCTGCGGGCCTCCTCGATGCGCCGTGGTCTGCTTCTCCCCTGCGCCAGCGCCCTCCCCGTCCAAGAGTCCCGCCACCGGCGCGCTAAGCCTGCTGCTGCTGTGCTTCGTCGTCGGCCTCGTGTTTTTGTTTTTGGTCCAGCAGATTTTTTTTCGTCAAGTTCATCGACGCGTCGAGTACCTCTACACAAGACCCTCATGTACGAATACATGAGACCGATGCGCCAAGTACCTCTACGAACGAGTACCACTACGTCCGATGCCGCGACAAGTACCCCTACCGATGAACGAGAACAACTACTTCCTCTACGGCCGTGTACCACTACTTCCACTACGTCCCTCTACGATCTCGAACCGCCCCGAAACGATTGTTTCGAAGGTATACCCCCGAGACGATGACCCGTGTGATGCTTGTGTCGTATGAGATGTTTCCCTTGTGTGCACCGTGCCGTTTCATCTTTTGTCGTGCTCCTCGGTTGCCTCGTCACCAACTCGTGGGAACCCGGTGACGGGATCACCCCACTTTTCTTCTCGTTCGACTCGCTCTCCGTCATCTTTTGCACCGGTCTCTCAATGAGTTACCGGAACCGAGATGTTGCCGTTGCATCATTTCGGATCGTTGTCGTGGCACCCTTTTCCTTCCACCACGGTGACAATGCTTCATATCATCTTCATGTCAACTTTTAATAAAAATTGCATAAAACTTGTTCATGTCATCCGCATCATGTTAACAACCTTTAATATGTTTAAAATGTTGTTTGCTTTAAGAATTGCTAAACATGCTCATGGGGATTTCCCGGAATTGTTGTTGTTATTTCCGGCCTCATTTAAAATGCCTAAATGTGTAGTTTTATTATGCTTCACCTCTTGCCATGTTAACAAACATTTAATTTTATCTTGTAAATAACGAGAGTCAACTAAATAATTAAAATGTGGTGTTTCGTCAATACGCAACTCGTTGCATATTGAGCTCCACTTAACTTGTAGTGTTGTTTGTGCACTTTGCCATGCCATGCATAATTAAACCGGACATGCATCATACTTGGATGTGCATCGTATGCCATGTTTATGCTTATGTGTTTACCGTGTTGTTTGCTTCTTTCCGGTTGCTTTTCTTGTTAGCTTCGGATTCGTTCCGAAGTTGTGAGGATTCGCTCGACTGTGTTGCTTCGTCTACTTCATGGATCCGTTCTTCTCCCTTGCGGAATTCCAGGCAAGATGACCGAACCCGGATACCATTACTATTTTTGCCTATTGCTAGGAGTCTCGATCTATAGTTTTGCCTCGATGCCCATGTTTTCCTGTCAGCCTCCTATTGTAACCATGATTCTGTCTAACCACCCTACCCATGCAAACTATTGATTGGCTATACGTAGGCTTCGCTCAGCCCCTCTTATAGCATTGCTAGTTGCAGGTGAAGATTGAAGATGCTTGCTTCATGTTGAAGTTATGTGGGGTTATATCACACTATATTAATTAGTAAATGAACTCATCTATATATTGGCAATGGGTGGAAGGCTAAGCCTTTTGCTTGGTGATTTGTTCCACTCATGCCGCTAGGAACTGTATAAACCGGTGTTATGTTCCTTGATTATGCGTTCCTCACACGGTTGGGGTTATGGGGCCCCCTCGATAAACCGCTAAGTGCTAAGTCTTTTCCAGCAAGTCCCAACATTGGTACTATTCGCCTAATAACTAATAAAACTGCATAGGGACTAGCTATCCCTTTTATTTGTAATCAACAACCCCGTGCCAGTGCTCCACATGAGTGTTGGTCCGAAACGGGGGTTCTGCGGGGCCACCATGAGGAAACTCGAGGTTTGGTAAAAACCTATAGAATCGCCCATCCAGTCGTGGCCTGAGACTAGATACGCGCGGCTACTATCAGGGTGTCGGCACGCCGGGAGGATTTGCTGGATTTGCTTTACCTTAGTTCGGAGTATCTTGAGCACGGGATTTCGAGGATACTCGGGTCTTCCCACCTTGGAGTTGCGACTCCGCGGATCGTGGGCTTGTCATGGGCCAAGTTGGAACACCCCTGCAGGGTTTGAACTTTCGAAAGTCGTGCCCGCGGTTATGTGGGAGATGGGAGCTTGTTAATATCCGGTTGTAGATAATTTGACACCATGTTCCAATACACTACCAGCGTGCGTACCGTGACTGTCATTTTCCGAAAGGGATTCGGGAGATGAACACGGTGGGGTTATGTTTGACTTGATTAGTTAGGATCACTTCGTGATCATCTCTCGACCGAGGCACTTCTCTTCTCGCTCTCTTTAACGTAAGTTAGTGCTAGTGCTGCTGCACACTCTTATACTTTCTTCAGCCTTGTTCCACACCCAAGGCTTAAATAGTCGTGTTACCCGGGAACGGGATTGCTGAGTCCTCTGTGGCTCACAGTTACTACAACACCAGATGCAGGTTCAGCCGAGTTTGAAGCAGGAGCTGGTTCAAGTACTTCACTGGGAGCTCAATGAAGAGTGTGGCCGTATGCTTGTGACGTTTTCGACGATCAATAGTGGTTTCTACTAGGATCCGATCTAGACCTGTGGCTTTGTGTTGTTTTGGTATCTTTCTTTTGGATCTTCACCCGTAGTCGGGTTGTGATGTTTTTGAATGATGTTTTGCTTATGTAATGTATTGTGTGAAGTGGCGAGTGTAAGCCAGCTATCTCCTTTTGCAATTTAATCCCTCTTTTACATGAGTCGTGCAAAGATACCAAACTTGAGATCATTCCAGAATGGGTTTATACCTTTAAGTCATGCCTCGACACGTAGGAGGTATAGTCCCATCCTGGGCATTACAAGTTGGTATTCAGAGCCTTCTCCGACCTAGAAGCCCCCACTGATTGACCGAATCGTTGACGGTTGAGTCTAGGCACACACATGAAAATGTTTTGAGTCCTATATATATATATATATATATATATATATATATATATATATATATATATATATATATATATATATATATATATATATATATATATATATATATATATATATATATATATATATATATATATATATATATATATCGGAGAGTAGGATTTCTTTTGCTCCTCTTCTCTTTTCATTCTTGTGAGGACTCCTGACGATTACTTTTGTCTCTTCTACTCTAAAAAACTACACAATTTTTTTTTAGGATCTCGCGAGTATTGTTTGGATTGTTCCGATGTCTTTGTGACGAGAACATTGTTCTCGATGCCTCCTGTCATTAGGGGTTGTGGCAGTGTCCCGGGGAGTTGAGCTCCGAGGTGTTTCGTCACAAATCCATCGCGGCAGTACTAGAATACTTAAGACGGCCGACATCGAAAACTCTCCTATGCGGTTAGTGGCAAGATAACCCCGACATCACCCAGTACTGGGGAGGTAGTTCGGGAGTACTGCCATAGCTTGTATAGTAGATGCGTTTCGAAGGTCCGAGGTAAACGGTTTCCGAGAAAGACTGGTTATGTGTTGAAGGATGGATACAGCTGGATGTAGGATTAGAGTTGAGTGCGCGGTGCTTCCCCTGTATCCCCAACACCTGATTGCATAACTGGAAACTTTCAGAAATTAATAGGTGGGTTCATCTAGTAGTTCTAGGCATTCTTCCAACGGATGCATGATATGGAGTTTGGGGTTCTACATTGAGTGAAGTGGTTTTATGGGCTTGTTCCGATCGGGAGTTGCATCTTAAAGGGTCCTTGGCTATGCTGATCCGGGGATTGCAAAACCCTTTTGTAACACGTTCCATGAGCTTTCAGTACGAATATGTCGAACGAAGCTTCTATCTTGTATTTGTTCTATCTGTTCCTTGTTCTTTTTTTTATTTACTTTTTGTTCTCCAAGTGGCTTCTCGACAAGTTGATGTACCTACGGAATTCATTCGTTCAATTCTCTGTTCGGATGATATTGTGAAGATCATGTTGCATATCTATCCTTTGTTCTTGTTTTGATTCTGGTATTCGAGTTGCTTCGATGTCAAATGTTGATTCCATACCTTTCTTAATCGGTGTTCTCATATTTCTATGGGAGTGCTAATTCTTCTTGATCATCAAGATGGTCATGTTAAATTCTTTTCCAACCGGTGTCCATTTTGTTCGTCTCAAGTTATCTTTGTTTCCCCACCCTCCCTCCCTTCTTATTCGAGGAGTCAGAAATTCTCAGATGAAGTATCCATTTTATTCATGTGATATTTTCTTCATTCATTTCCTTCAATGTTCTTATCCAGTGATTATCGTTAAGATGCTCAGGAAACTCCAAGTTCATCATTCTTTTGTTCTCAAATTCTTCCGGTGGATGTAATTCAAGATTTCGGTGTTGATCTTATTCTTTTCCTCATTCCACAATGCTTTCTTATTCCGGTGCACCAATTAATCATTCTCCTATTGCTATTCATATCCGGAGTGCTGAAGATTTATAATTCCATTCTTAATCCTTTCAAATTATTTTCGAGGATTATCATCTTATTCAAGCCATTTAATTCAACCGCTGCAATATTTCTTAAGCAATCTTTTCCAACGGTGATTTCTTTTGAATGGGCCCTAACCAACAGGTCTTTACCCAGGATCTTACCCGACTCTCCTTTTTCCGGAGTTATTCTCAAATTCTTTCAAAGTGTGACGTAAGAATGATTCCATCAGTCACATGCCTTCTCCAAGATCGCTTTCAATTCTTTTCATCATTGTTTCAACCTTTTAATTCTTCATTCCGGAGTGCCTATACAATTCATGGTGGTGTATCTCATCGTCTTCTCACATTTGGAGACCGAAAATGTGTTTCTCTTAAACCTTGGCCGTTCTCTCAAGATTCATGGTTCTAACTTCTTGTCATCCTCATTATTGTTTCATTTGTGAGGAATTCTTTTCATACCCGTCCGAAGCATTTTATGAAGTCTTTTCTTTGTGATCCTCCGAAGGCCATCATTTCAGAATATTTCTTCGTTCTCTGTTTGCAACTTCGTCCTCCAAATATTCTTCATTGATGCCTCTTCGTTCGTCTCCATATTTTACGGTGGTTCTTTCAAGATTACCCTTCCGTTGTTATCGTTCTAATTCTTTTGTTCTTTACACAATCCTACCGGTGGTTCGTTGAAGACTTACCCAAGTTTGTGCGAGATCTCTCTTAATTCTTTCCTACGAGAATAAGTAGTATGCCAAATCCTTTGATTGTCATCAATTTAAATTGGTGAAGGAGTTGCATGACATAATTCTTATTCTTGTTCCTTCCAAGTGTTTAATTCTTTTGTCTGGAGCTTGTTCATCATATCATATTCTCGGTTCTAAGTTGTTCATCTTGTTTTCCGGAGCTCCAAGTTATTTCAATTATATCATTTCAAAGCTACATCTAATTCATCGCATGCCTTGAATCTTATTCTTTTCATCCTGCACTTCTCATCCTTTTGTTACCGGATTTTTTCATGGTGGTTCATCATGTTTTAATTCATCCTCGAAGTTTTCATCAAGATTCTTGTTGGAGCTCAAGCATTCTTCATCATGCATTCCAAGTGCAATTCTTGCTCCCTTATCTGTTGAGGTGGTGTTATGTCATTCTTGACAATTCCTTCATGTTTCATGATTCACGAGTTATCAAGAATGAGATATTTAAAATCATCATTTTCCTTGTTCAGGAGATCTTTTCAACCATTCAATTTATTCGTTGGAGTTATCTTGGGTTGTAATTCACCTAAAGCTTTCCCTAAGGATTGTTGCTAATTATGGTGCTCATAAATGACCCAAGTTCTTTCATTTATCATTCCGGTGAGATAAGTTCTTCGTCTCCTTGTTGATCTCAATCCAATCAAATATTTCCGTCAGTGGTCGGTTGTCACCTCATAATTTTGAGATGTTTTCCATAAGCCCACAAGAGCTTATTCATTTCGTGTTGATTTTTGCATCAACCCCATTCAACCCTTCTTCGTAAGGATGCTCTTTCAATTCAATTTTGAGAGAAGTTGTCATTTTCGTCTCCGTTCTTTCTTCCCATTGATCTATATTCTATTCTTTCATTCCGGAGGCATTGTGATATTGCTCCCTTTGACCATCATCTTGTTTTCTTTTCAAGATCATATTCTTCCCTTGCTTGTCTATTATCCGGAGTGTTGTGTCCTCCATTCAAGTTCCGTCTTTTATCTAGTTTTTCCTCTCTTTTAACCGGAGTGCTGTCTGAATCTTTTCTTACCCCTTGTGTCATTCTTTCAATTGTTTCGTAGTCAATATGCTATTGATTTCATCAAGTATCACTCCATCTCCTCAAACTCATGTTACTCCTTCCATTTTCAGACGGAGTGTTGTCCAAATTATTTCGTTCTTATTCCTTCTCAATCTTGGTTAACCGAAGTGGTTTTGGAATTCTTTCGTCATCCGTGAGCTCTTGTTTCATGTCTTTCAACCGCAAGGTTCTCGTGGTGTTCCTTGTTCCTCATTTTACCGGAGTGCTCTTAACTTCGTTCATCTCTGTTGTATTCTTCTTTCATTTTGTTCAACCTCTCAAGGTTCCGGTTTCACTCGTCTGTCAAAGAAGCAACTTTGTTTTACCTCTTCTTTTTCGTTTTTACCCGGTGATATCTCTAGGATCTCGGGTCGAGATCCTCTATTAGTGTGGGAGAGTTGTGACGCCCGAAGACCGACGTCCCAGAAGATTCCAGAAGATTCCCGAAGATTCCAGATGTTCCGGGTTACCCGTGTGTTTCTTTTGTGCTTGTGTTTTTATTCTTGCATCGCATCCTGTCATCATGCCATCATGTCATTTTTATTTTGCATCTCAACTTAAATAAATTGTGTGGACCTTCGGTCCATTTAAATCGAGGGAAGGATGACTTCTCTTTATAACATATAAAAGCCTCTCAATATTATTAGGGAGCTATATTAAATATTCCATTCTTTGGAATTACCCGCAACACACTTGCATAATTTTCCCCCATGCCTCTTAATTCAAGTTTCACCGTCAAAAACCTTCCCTATAATTCTTTTCTCGTTATCGAGGTTCCTCCAAAAAAACCTCAACATTTTTGGACTCTTCAAATACCCCATTCATATTCAAATCCATTTGGACCATATTCAAATGAATTTGAATTCATATCTTTCAATCTTGTCACTTATATTTTTCTCGGACCGTGCTCATTTTTTTTGAGCCCGAGAAAATTAGTCCCTTGTGCTAAATCTTCCCCTAACCTTTCTTTTCTTTCCTCTTCTTTTTATTGTTTCTGCTTCGTTTTTTTATTTAAAAGATCATAGCAGAAGAGCAGCCTGGCCTCTAGGCCATTCCAGCCGCGGCCCAGGCCTCTTGGGCCTCCAACCCACAGCCGCCTCCCTCCTTTGGCCTAAGGCCATTTCCCCCCTTCCGGCCCATCTGGCCAGTTGAGGCCCAGCCAGGCCTAACCCTAGCTAATCGTCCCTCCGTCCCTCCGTTCCTTCTAGCGCCGCCAGAGAGATCCCTCGACCTCCCTTGTCTCCCGCACCCAGTCCCCATCTCCCCGAGCCCGATCCTCTCGCTCTCTTCCCTCGACCCCGCTCCCAGCGCCGACCGCACCCCGATTCCCTCCCCGCGCCGTCCTTCTCCCAGGTCCCTCGTCGCGGGACCTCTCCGCGCCTCCTCTCGCGGCCCTCCGCGCCCTCCGCCCCAAGCCCGGCGAGCTGATGCCGTCGTCTCCAGCGTCCAGCGCCCGAACCCCAGCCTCCCTCCGTCGCCAAGGCCGGCGCCGCCTCGTTCCCTGCGTCCGGGCCCTTCCTCGCCTCCAGCGGCCAGAAACAGCCGCGCCACCAGGGCCGTCCAGCCGCCCTGCTTCGCCTCCAGCGCCGGAGCAGCCCGGCCAGGCCGCTCCCGTCTCCTGCGCGCCTCCGCTGCGATTTCAAGCGCCGAGCCCGCGGCTCCCCTCCTCGACAGCAGCGCCTGCGGGCCTCCTCGATGCGTCGTGGTCTGCTTCTCCCCTGCGCCAGCGCCCTCCCCGTCCAAGAGTACCGCCACCGGCGCGCTAAGCCTGCTGCTGCTGTGCTTCGTCGTCGGCCTCGTGTTTTTGTTTTTGGTCCAGCAGATTTTTTTCGTCAAGTTCATCGACGCGTCGAGTACCTCTACACAAGACCCTCATGTACGACTACACGAGACCGATGCGCCAAGTACCTCTGCGAACGAGTACCACTACGTCCGATGCCGCGACAAGTACCCCTACCGATGAACGAGAACAACTACTTCCTCTACGGCCGTGTACCACTACTTCCACTACGTCCCTCTACGATCTCGAACCGCCCCGAAACGATTGTTTCGAAGGTATACCCCCGAGACGATGACCGGTGTGATGCTTGTGTCTTATGAGATGTTTCCCTTGTGTGCACCGTGCCGTTTCATCTTTTGTCGTGCTCCTCGTTTGCCTCGTCGCCAACTCGTGGGAACCCGGTGACGGGATCACCCCACTTTTCTTCTTGTTCGACTCGCTCTCCGTCATCTTTTGCACCGGTCTCTCAATGAGTTACCGGAACCGAGATGTTGCCGTTGCATCATTTTCGGATCGTTGCCGTGGCACCCTTTTCCTTCCACCACGGCGACAATGCTTCATATCATCTGCATGTCAACTTTTAATAAAAATTGCATAAAACTTGTTCATGTCATCCGCATCATGTTAACAACCTTTAATATGTTTAAAATGTTGTTTGCTTTAAGAATTGCTAAACATGCTCATGGGGATTTCCCGGAATTGTTGTTGTTATTTCCGGCCTCATTTAAAATGCCTAAATGTGTAGTTTTATTATGCTTCACCTCTTGCCATGTTAACAAACATTTAATTTTATCTTGTAAATAACGGGAGTCAACTAAATAATTAAAATGTGGTGTTTCGTCAATACGCAACTCGTTGCATATTGAGCTCCACTTAAGTTGTAGTGTTGTTTGTGCACTTTGCCATGCCATGCATAATTAAACCGGACATGCATCATACTTGGATGTGCATCGTATGCCATGTTTATGCTTATGTGTTTACCGTGTTGTTTGCTTCTTTCCGGTTGCTTTTCTTGTTAGCTTCGGATACATTCCGGAGTTGTGAGGATTCGCTCGACTGTGTTGCTTCGTCTACTTCATGGATCCGTTCTTCTCCCTTGCGGAATTCCAGGCAAGACGACCGAACCCGGATACCATTACTATTTTTGCCTATTGCTAGGAGTCTCGATCTATAGTTTTGCCTCGATGCCCATGTTTTTCTGTTAGCCTCCTATTGTAACCATGATCCTGTCTAACCACCCTACCCATGCAAACTATTGATTGGCTATACGTAGGCTTCGCTCAGCCCCTCTTATAGCATTGCTAGTTGCAGGTGAAGATTGAAGATGCTTGCTTCATGTTGAAGTTATGTGGGGTTATATCACACTATATTAATTAGTAAATGAACTCATCTATATATTGGCAATGGGTGGAAGGCTATGCCTTTTGCTTGGTGATTTGTTCCACTCATGCCGCTAGGAACCGTATAAACCGGTGTTATGTTCCTTGATTACGCGTTCCTCACACGGTTGGGGTTATGGGGCCCCCTCGATAAACCGCTAAGTGCTAAGTCTTTTCCAGCAAGTCCCAACATTGGTACTATTCGCCTAATAACTAATAAAACTGCATAGGGACTAGCTATCCCTTTTATTTTTAATCAACAACCTCAGGCCAGTGCTCCACATGAGTGTTGGTCCGAAACGGGGGTTCTGTGGGGCCACCACGAGGAAACTCTAGGTTTGGTAAAAACCTGTAGAATCGCCCATCCGGTCGTGGCCTGAGACTAGATACGCGCGGCTACTATCAGGGTGTCGGCACGCCGGGAGGATTTGCTGGATTAGCCTTACCTTAGTTCGGAGTATCTTGAGCACGGGATTCCGAGGATACTCGGGTCTTCCCACCTTGGAGTTGCGACTCCGCGGATCGTGGGCTTGTCATGGGCCAAGTTGGAACACCCCTGCAGGGTTTGAACTTTCGAAAGCTGTGCCCGCGATTATGTGGCAGATGGGAGCTTGTTAATATCCGGTTGTAGATAAATTGACACCATGTTCCAATACACTACCAGCGTGCGTACCGTGACTGTCATTTTCCGAAAGGGATTCGGGAGATGAACACGGTGGGGTTATGTTTGACTTGATTAGTTAGGATCACTTCGTGATCATCTCTCGACCGAGGAACTTCTCTTATCGCTCTCTTTTACGTAAGTTAGTGCTAGTGCTGCTGCACACTCTTATTCTTTCTTCAGCCTTGTTCCACACCCAAGGCTTAAATAGTCGTGTTACCCGGGAACGGGATTGCTGAGTCCTCTGTGGCTCACAGTTACTACAACACCAGATGCAGGTTCAGCCGAGTTTGAAGCAGGAGCTGGTTCAAGTACTTCACTGGGAGCTCGATGAAGAGCGTGGCCGTATGCTTGTGACGTTTTCGACGATCAGTAGTGGTTTCTACTAGGATTCGATCTAGACCTGTGGTTTTATGTTGTTTTGGTATCTTTCTTTTGGATCTTCACCCGTAGTCGGGTTGTGATGTTTTTGAATGATGTTTTGCTTATGTAATGTATTGTGTGAAGTGGCGAGTGTAAGCCAGCTATCTCCTTTTGCAATTTAATCCCTCTTTTACATGAGTCGTGCAAAGATACCAAACTTGAGATCATTCCAGAATGGGTTTATACCTTTAAGTCGTGCCTCGACACGTAGGAGGTATAGTCCCATCCTGGGCATTACAGGCGCGCCTTGGGAAGGGGGGCGCGCCCCCCACCCTCGTGGACAGCCGGTGGCCCCCCTCGTGGGTTTCTTTCACCATATATTTTTTATATTTCCCGAAACGATGTTCTGTTGAGTTTTAGGGCTTTTGGAGTTGTGCAGAATATGTTTCTAGAGTTTGCTCCTTTTCCAGCCCAGAATTTCAGCTGCCGGCATTCTCCCTCTTCATGTGAACCTTGTAAAATAAGAGAGAAAAAGGCATAAGTATTTTGACAAAACATATAGTAACAACCCATAATGCAATAAATATCAACATATAAGCATGATGCAAAATGGACGTATCAAGGTGTCCTAATCGCGCAACTGCTCTAGAGAAGATTTTTTTTGGTTTTGTGAAGAATGCTGCTGACACCGTCATTGTACCAAAACTGGACAAACTTTCGTTCTTTCAGGGACGCATATTATCTTGGGAGAAGGGAGAGAGATGCTGAAAATGGTGATTTGTGAACCAAACTGACCCCCAAAGCAGCTCTTGTAATTGCAGGCAACAGGGACAAAATTTTGTTGGCAATGGGGATAACAATTAAGCTAATGAGTTCATGAATAGATTAGCAGGCTTATTGGCAGCAACAAATAGGAAGGACATGGGCCGGCCTACGACAAGCAGGGAACATGCGTCTTACCATTTGTCGGCGGCAGGGACACAAAAGGACCACGTGCACGGAGCGTGGGGATGTTCCAAAGCAACCTCAAAACCTAGCTCCATGCAAGAACTGTGGAGTGGAAGGACGCCGATAGAACAACTGCACCAAAGGTACTGAACTAGAAATGCAAGCCGGTTGATGAAAATTGGAGATGACATGGGATCAGTACATCTCATGGTTATAATGAATGTTTCATGAAAAAAAATTGTTCTCTGTGAGCCAATAGTGATTTATTCGATTTAGTCTTGTACCGTTAACAAGCAAGTGGTGTGTGCTTGTTTACATCTAAAGTTGTGCCAACAAAAGACTAGAAGGCTTGTAAGCTAACTATGTGAGATAAATGACAAATCTAAGTGTATGATTTGGCCATGATTCCATTAGAGTAGACTGTTGTGGTTGCGATTGATGCAGATGTTGATCTGATTATTATGCATGTGATGCTTTTACATGGTTTGAATTTCTTGAAGTATGCCAGCTCCGAGTAAGATTTCTTGATGCATGCTCCAATTTTTAATGTTGTTTGCATTAATAGCTACCATTTGGACATATGTAACCATAGGTCTGATTATCACACAGAGAAATTTCATCAGTTTAAGTTTTGAACTGCAGGGGCGTGAGACTTCATCATGCTTTGTACATAAGCAGGGAGATGAGGGGCAGAACTGAAGGTAGACTCAGCTACAATTATCCACTCCTTGCTTTCACTAGAACAGTGTATTACATTGAGAGCAAGATCATGATGTACCGGTGTGCGGCTGTGAAAAATACGGTGGATGGCGCCATGTGAGTTCTCTAGCCCTCCTCTACAATTACGGGGCCGGGTGCATACTCGGCAGATGATGATGGTTCACCATATGTAGGCTTTATGCATTGGCTAGGCTGCTTTGTATTACATTACTATGTTCTGTCAGACAATTGTCATTAGGATGCAGGAGGAGGAGGCTTCATAATCATTGATGAACCAAGCAATAGGGGGCAACTATGTAGTAAAAGGGCCCGTATAGACGAATGCCGTTGGTACAGAATCCCAATCACAGTGCCTCATATCGTCATCGCACATCAGAGTCGGCCTACCCAAAAAAACCGATTTCAGATGGCATCGGTTCTATTACTCCACGGATGTGGGTCATCGGCAAAGACAAGATGGATAACAAATATTATGGATACAAGATGACAGCATAAACTTTGCAATTTTGTAATTTGTGAGCCGGTAGATTTTCGTCATGCAGTGGTCCAATGATTCTAGCTATATGCACTCGAGTTTAATCCATTTATGTGAACTAATTAGATATTTATATATGTGAATTTGGAGACACATATGTGTTTGAGATGATTTGAGAGTGCCCTTACCGGCCGTGTAGGTCCATGGTAATTCGATTGTTATGATTTGTGTTCTTTTTTACTTAATGGAGATGTAGTTTCTCTATTAAGTGTAAAAATTAATAATTATTGGCTGTGTTCTGCTTCCACGATACACAATGAATCGGATTTTCCTTGGCATGAGGCAAAATGCCTTCGAATTAGTAAGGGTTATTTGGTTGGTTGTTTCATGTGTTAGTTCTGTATTGTGCCAATGCTCATTCAAATGAAAATGCAGGGTACTACATTGATGAATGTATGATTTTGGTAGTTTCATAAAATTAATAAAATATTGGACATTAAAATGTAGGGATTGAAATTTAGAGTTAAGCAAATGTAGGGATCTACTGGAGTTAAGCAAATTTTAGGTGTGGATCTTTATATGTGAGTACATAGGTTGATGGGAGACTGTTAGAGTTTTCCTCACTCCGTCCATGATTCCTCGGCAATCCTCCCAACCCTACCGTTTACGGTAAACAACATATTTTATTACCATGTACTTGATGTGAATGCCACTCATGAGATGTGCGAGCTCGGACGAAGAGGATAAGTAGAACACATATTCGTCGTTAGGGGCTCACTTTGTTTCTCTGGTTGCAACACACATACACATTTACTCGATTAAAATACTCCCTCCGTAAACTAATATAAAAGCGTCTAGAATACTAAAATAGTGATCTAAACGCTCTTATATTAGTTTACAGAGGGAGTAAATAAATTTTAAAAGACGTGTTATATTTGAAAGACGTGCGTTGCACATGCAAACTGGTCACCTGAAAAAGCCAATGCGAGTTTTCCATTTTCGGGCACAAGACCGGCTGTATTTTTCCCAAGGCGTCGAGCCGAGCAGAGGACTCCACCCAAACTGCTCTTTCTCCCCGGCCCTTGGACTTGAGTGCGTGAGAACGAGAGATTCAGCAAAACCCTAACTTTCACCCCAATCCGCCCCTTCCAAACCCTAACCCTAATACGCTCGATGTTGTAATCCCGCCGCGTTTGCCATGGCTCTAGAGGGGCCCGCGGAGCGACGGGACGAGGGCCAGCAGGGAGGGATTGCGAACGGGAATGGCGTGGCTCCGCCGCCGTCGCGCATGGCCGGCCGGCCGTCGGGGGCGGCTGCGTACCCTGACAGGCGGCTGCGCCTCAATCCGAACACGGAGCACAAGCCGCAGGACTACACCGACGTGCGCGGCGAGTACGCGCCAGCCGTGTACAGCGCCCTGGAGCGGCACCTCCCGCCTAGCCTCCTCGAGGCCGACCGTGATGTCAAGCTGCACTTCATGCGTGACATACTCGCGCGCTATTGGCCCCATGGCGAGCGAAACAAGGTCGAGCTCTCGATCCCTCTTTAGCTACTGATTTATGTGTATGGGACATATGGACATATTCTTTAGCAGCGGTCGACAGTACCATTCGGCAGTGGGGCCTTGTGGAGAGGAGTTGGCTATGAGAGGAAGTCCGTGGTAATATTGGCACCACTGGTCGCTGGAGGCGGTGGGTGAACTAAGGGCATGGCCAATGGTAGGCTTCAAACCTGATGCCCCGCTGCCAACAAGGCTCGGATGCCAGCGTGGAGCTAGTGCAGTAGCCTCGCAGTGTGTCAGGGTGGCCTGCAGAAGAGGTCGCTGCTCCATGGGAGAGAGAAGAAAAAGAGAGGAGATAGAGAAGGAGAGGAGAGATGGTGCTGCATGCGTGTTTGGGAGGAGGAAGGATGAGATGGTGCTGCATGGGTTGGATGAAAATAAATTAAACAGATGCCTCGTTTCTTTCTATCTAGCTGGATGGGCTGGGGCAGCACCAAGGTGCTGCGAAAAAAGACAGGTGCTCCATCAAACACATAGGCATGGGAGGATTGAGGCTACTGCTCACATGCGTTCAGTCCAATGGTGGCTATGGTGGTGCTGCCTCACACCCATCATCCTTTGGTCCCATGTGTTCATCTTTTTCATTCATCCTCCCCTTCTTTTCCTCTCCCTCCTTACTTTTTCCTTCTTTATGCGCTGAAGAACCCGTCTCCTCTGCAAGCTTCACCTGGCGCATACAAGCAGCGGTCCTGCTGCCACAGTGGCATCCGAGCCTAGTTGGCTTATGAAGCATCACCTTTGGGGCTACCCATTGGCCATGCCCTAAGGGCATCTCCAACACGGACCCTTGAAACGCCTGCATATGTCCGGACTGAGCTGTACGGATGCACTTTGCCATCCAACACGGATCCTTTGGGGCTACCCATTGGCCATGCCCTAAGGGCATTAAACCAAACTGATTTTTGGTCTAGTTTGTCATTCTTCTTAAGCGGTGCTCAATGACACTCTCCCATAGCTTCATTGTATGGCTCATGAGCTTAATTCCACGGTAATTAGTACAACTCTGAACATCCTCCTTGTTCTTGAAGATTGGTACTAATATACTCCGTCTCCATTCTTTTGGCATCTTGTTTGCCCGAAAATGAGGTTGAAAAGCTTGGTTAGCCATACTATCGTTATGTCCCCGAGGCCTTTCCACACCTCAATGGGGATACAATCAGGGTCCATCGCCTTGCCTCCTTTCATCCTTTTTAAAGCCTCCTTGACCTTAGACTCCTGGATTCGCCGCACAAAACGCATGCTGGTCTCATCAAAGGAGTCGTCAAGTTCAATGGTAGAACTCTCATTCTCCCCATTGAACAACTTGTCGAAGTACTCCTGCCACCTATGCTTAATCTCCTCATCCTTCACGAGGAGTTGGTCTGCTCCATCCTTGATGCATTTGACTTGGCCAATATCCCTCGTCTTCCTCTCTCGGATCTTGGCCATCTTATAGATGTCCCTTTCCCCTTCCTTCGTGCCTAACCGTTGGTAGAGGCCCTCATACGCCCTACCCCTTGCTTCACCGACAGCTCGCTTTGCGGCCTTCTTCGCCATCTTGTACTTCTCTATGTTGTTTGCACTCCTATCCAAGTACAGGCGTCTGAAGCACTCTTTCTTCTCTTTAATCGCCTTCTGGACATCATCATTCCACCACCAGGTATCCTTATCTTCGCTTCTCCTTCCCCTGGACACTCCAAACTCCTCCGAGGCCACCTCACGAATGCAAGTCGCCATCTTCATCCACACATTGTCCGCTTCCCCTCCTTCCTCCCAAGGGCCCTCCTTAATGACCCTCTCCTTGAACGCCTGAGCTACCTCCCCCTTGAGCTTCCACCACTTCGTTCTAGCGACTTTGGCACGCCTATCCCGCTGGACACGAATCCGAAAGCGGAAGTCAGCAACCACCAGCTTATGTTGAGGTACAACACTCTCTCCAGGTATCACCTTACAATCTAGGCACGCATGCCTATCTTCTCTTCTCGAGAGGATGAAATCAATCTGGCTAGAGTGTTGGCCACTACTAAAAGTCACCAGATGTGATTCTCTCTTTCTAAAGAGGGTGTTAGCTACAATCATGTCGTAGGCTAGAGCAAAGCTTAAGACATCTTCTCCTTCCCGATTCCTGATGCCATAGCCAAAGCCCCCATGCACCCCTTCAAAACCTGTGTTAGATGTACCCACGTGGCCATTGAGGTCTCCTCCTATGAAGAGCTTCTCGCCAATCGGTACACTCCTAACCATGTCTTCCAGGCCTTCCCAGAACTCCCTCTTGGTGTTCTCAGTGTGGCCTACTTGCAGGGCATACGCGCTGATAACATTGAGAACTAAGTCCCCAACTACCAGCTTGACTAGGATAATCCGGTCCCCACGTCTCTTGACGTCTACCACTCCATGCTTGAGTCTCTTGTTGATCAAGATGCCTACGCCATTCCTGTTTGCAGCCATCCCGGTGTACCACAGCTTGAAGCCGGTACCCTCCACCTCCTTCGCCTTCTGTCCCCAACACTTCTCCTCACCGCTGCATCGACTAGCTCACGAAGCTTCCCTGTCAGGGACCCTACGTTCCAGCTACCTAAACGGATTCTCCTAGGCTCGGCTAGCTTCCTTACCCTTCGCACTCGTAGAGTCAAATGCGAAGACCCTTGCTCATTTTCCACTACATCCGGGCGCCGATGTAGCGCGCCACTAAGGATGCGATGACCCGATCCTTGCTCACTTGCCACCGTATCCAGATCAAGATATGGCGCGCCACCAAGGGGGTGACGGCCCGGCCCTTGCCCATTTGACACCACACCCGGGTTCCGATGTGGCGCGTCGCTGAGAGGGTTACGCCCCAACGAAATCTTTTGGGTTTCATCTCCATATAAGAGTAGCTGAGTTTTCACGTTGGCTCGCCAAGCCTAACACAACCCTCCTTTACCCGGGCTTGGGACCGGCTATGTTGAGACAACATAGGCGGAGTTTATTTTCCCTATATATATATTATTCCTAAACAATGTGTATACTTATCTATCATAGCAATAAGCACACGTACAAAAGAGAAGTAATTCAAGTCCTTACTACAATTTTTAATTTTAGTTATTATCACGAACATACTACTATTTTCCTTCACTTGTAAGTTGTAGCATCAGATTTTTTTAAAAAATCTAGGTTTTCTTAGATTTAGCGATTTGATTAGGTTGGGACGTTGGGTACTTGGGATGTTTTTTTTTCCGGAATGAACTGTAATTCTGAACACTTGTAGTAGGAGTAGAAGTTGCAGGTAAAAATAATGTCCTTTTAACTTGTAGTATGGCTTGCACCTGCAATATCGGTATGGACTGGCAACACAGCTAGCCATACAGCGACGGTTTTGTTTGCCAGGTCTGATATTTAATCAACTATAAGCTGTACAAATGTGTGGCTATATTTATTACTTCCTCCGTCCCACAATATAAGATGCTTTTGCAAGCCATGTTAGCCTGCAAAAACGTCTTATATTATGAGACGGAGGGAGTACTTAGCAGCAGTATGATTTGTTAGTACTGATTTAGGCAATTTAGACGGAGTTGTTGCAGAGATACTAGATTAGAACAACAATATTGCATCCTTCATACTCGAGCTCAGTTTTCATTACCAAGTCTGATTGTTACACTGGATGTGAGCTTTGTTCTTTGTACTTGGTGTTGATTCCTTTGTTGCAGGTTTAAACCTTCATAAGTGTATATACGCAACTGGTTTATGAAAATGTCAAAGCAAAACAGTGTAGGGAGTGTTTGGTTCCATTGCTTAGTTGGGCAATAGCTCGGCTAGCTCATATAGCAGCTTTCCCTTTGATAACCTTGCTTGGTCAAGTCGTTTGGTTCTTTTGCTTTACCAGCCTTCTCGTGAAAACTATTGTCAGGAATGGGTCGTGGTCTTCTCCGCGAGAAGTTCGCCGTTGGAAGCGAGCTGATTTGGCTCTTCTGAGCAAGCAAGATTTTCCAGCCCACCTAAGTCAGTTGGCCCACAAAAGCTAAGATATTTAAATAGTTCCAAACACTTAACCTTGCCCGGGAAGGCTATAACTACTCTTGCCAAGGATCCAAACGCTCCCATTGTAGTTGAATTTAGCTTTGGCTTGCTTTCAGCATTTCAACCTTGCTGTCCTGTTACTTAAGTGAGCTTACTCATGTGATGTATTATTTTCGGTGCAGGTTCATAGGCACAAAGAATACAGGCAGAAGATAGTCCACCTCTATAAGGTTTGCAATTTAGCATCGGCTTACATTCTAAATATTTTGAGATGGATAACTGCCAATTTTATTCTCGTGTGCACATACATGTGCAATTAGAAATACCCAACATGCATATAAGTATACCATTTGGTTTACAATTTTTGATTTTTTTTTGAGTTGTGCGACAGCAGATGTGTATGGCGCAACGTGTTTGTCTTGTACAACCTGCCATATGTGATGGCCTAGAATCGACACGTGCTTTGCAAAGTTTGTTGTTTGATTTGTGGGCTGGATTGGATAGAAGCCTGTCTAGTGCGTAGGGTGTTTGAATTTTCGTAGAGAAAGGTTACAATCCATCATGCCATGTGAATTTCATACTTACAAATGTTCTTATCGAGCATGCCATAAATATGAAGATCCTTTTAATTAGGCACATGAATATGGAAGTAAAGATGAGTTGAATTACATGCAATTTAGTCATAGATGTAAGTATTTCAGTGTAAGCGTTAAGTTGACAATATTATTTATCTCAGTAAAATATCTCGACAAGGCGTAGCGATTAGGATCCCCATATATGTAGATGGGCACAAACACTTTATAATTGTAGTTAAGGCCTCAATTTGCTAACTAAGTAGAAGAGAACCGTCAGACGTGTAGTGTCTGCTCCCGAGCTCAAATGCTCCCTGATGAATATTAAAGTAAATAATAATAGTATTATTTTTGGGGTAAACTTCGACAAATGTTTGTGTGATTGCAAAATTTCAGCACGAAATGACATTCGTGGAAAAAAAAAATCGATTCCCCGATAAATGCTAGTTTTGAAAACATTTTGGAGTGCTGATTCTGTTTTTTTTGCCACGACTTCCACGAATGCCATTTCATGCTGAAATATGCTATGCATACAAAACATTTGTCCTTTTTACTATTTTTTAGATTTTACTGTTCATCAGGGTGCATTTGAGCTCGGGGTCAGAATATGACTTTGGAGAATTACCTAGTTAATTTGAGGAAAACTGGCTGAAAACTGAGATTGCAACATGACCAAAGACGGGGCAACCCTAGCCCACCTGGCCACCAAAGCAGAGTTGACATACACTACGATGGAACCAACCGGCTGAGGCTGTACGCGTTATTGCCATTACCTATCACTGTTGATCTGGCCATTTTTACTTTGCAATGGACAACCATCAACACACCAATCATCATGGGAAACTATCAATGTGTCGGGGAGAAGTCCTTTGGATTGAACAATGCATAGTTATGGCTCCCCCAACACAAGTATCATCATAGGCATGTAACAAACATGGAACATGGCAATAATAATAAATATCTCCACCAAGCTTGCAAACACACATAGAAGAAATATAAGGCATGGGTCACAAGTACTAGTGTAAGCGTGTTGCAAGCAAGACAAGTACTAGAAGCAAACACGTGGAGAAATTGGATGACATATAAAGTAATGCATGTCCAAAGCGAGGTGGTCATGGCATGTCATATGACAAATAGTATTCGTAGGATGTAAAGTAAGCATGCCAGTATGTTCACAAGTCATGCAAATGCCATTAACCACAAATTTGTCATCCATGCCATATTCGCAAATTAAATTACATTTTATGCGATAGGCATAGTTACGACGATAAGATGTCAAGGATGTAAGTTCGACAATCTTATCCATAGCATATGGTAAAGCAAGAGGATTATCAAACATGATGTGACCTAATGAATTCTCACAAGATATCCTATGCAACATAGGATAACAACTAATAGACTCCACGTGAAATTATCATACTGATCATAAATGGGTAACAAGTCATCACATGAGAAAGTCAAACTAGCACGAGTCATGACAGTTGGGAGATCATAATGCAAACAATCAATACCATGATAGTCCACTAGTGGGACAAGAGCATCACCATTACCTATATTGTTACCTTTGAAGATCCACTCATGTGGTGTATGTGTGGTGGAAAGGACCATCTTGTGGTCATCCACATCATTTTGATGGAACCATGTGTGTGTGTGTGTGTGTGTGGGAGGGGGGGGGGGTCTTCTTTCACCATGGCCATCGTATTGTCCAAAGGAGGAACAAACTTGTCGAGGATCGGGGTGTCATCGTCCATGAGACCTAGCATCAAATTAGAAGACACAATAGAGGTAGAGGCTAAGTTGTTAGAATGAGGGATGGCCTCACATGACCTATGAACTACTTCACTCTCTCAATATGGTGGCTCACTCCCTCAAGGTTGGTGCACTAGTCACATATGGAGTCAGACATCTCACTCATGTGATGGTGGTGGCTCTCACATGGAAATTGGAGCATCCCGTCACACGTAGGGGTAGTGGTGAACTCTATCGCTCTCTCAAAGTGGATGCACTCAATCTCACATATGGTGGAACCTCACATGGCTAATAGACTCCACGTGAAATTATCATACTGATCATAAATGGGTAACAAGTCATCACATGAGAAAGTCAAACTAGCACGAGTCATGACAGTTGGGAGATCATAATGCAAACAATCAATACCATGATAGTCCACTAGTGGGACAAGAGCATCACCATGTGTGTGTGGGAGGGGGGGGGGGGGTC